>CM029663.1:8928551-10128551 GCA_017311315.1 Dendrocalamus latiflorus
GTTACAGATACTTTGAGGCATATGAATGATAAGTTGTATGGAAAGGTCTATCATATTTGTCGTTAGGGTAGCTCTTAATAGTCAAGTAACTGTTAGACCAACTGACATATGCCTGTTTTATACTGCATCAATGGTTTGCAATGTGGTCATTTTATTTGATTTCAAACTGAAGTTTCCACCAGAACAAAATAAAGAAATTTCACTGGTAACTGTTAGACCAACTGACATATGCCTGTTTTATACTGCATCAATGGTTTGCAATGTGGTCATTTTATTTGATTTCAAACTGAAGTTTCCACCAGAACAAAATAAAGAAATTTCATTGCATAACTAAAAAGAGTCCCCCCCCCCCAGATACTCCAGTCATGAAAGTGCGATCATTTGAATCAATATTGTGACTTCTAGTGCTAACTGTGCAATAGTCATTTGCAATCTTGTGTATCATAAGGCTGATCCTCTGTTTATTGTTTTCTTGGAACTTTCTATGTCCATTGTTCCATGCCTTATATATCTCGGTTGTTTTGACTAAAGAATTTCTTGTAGTTACTTTTGATGGTATTCCTTCAGCTTATATTATTGTTTTGTTTTGCCTGAGCATGAAGCAGAAAATGGATAGAGCAAGGTCTTATGAGACTGGTATATTTAAGAAGCCTGCAGATTTCATACAGATGTTTAAGGTACTGTCTCTCCAATGTCCAGTAAGACATTCTTGATATTACTTCAATACTGCCTTTGATAAGATTATGAAAGAATGTCATGATGTCAACTCCCCCTCCTTTCCTCTTAATATTGGAATTCCATTTGCTGATTAATAATTGTTGACCCTTTTTTTTATGATGTACAGTCAAAAGTCAGTGATGTTGTTCTGGGAAAAGAAAAGCCTGTGGAGGAATCTACTCCTGAATATGAGAAGCTTAAACATTACATATTTGAGCTAGAAAATCATTTAGCAGAGGCCCAGAAACAAGCATTCCGCCTTGTGAAAAGACACAGAGGTACATCTGTTGATGGTAGAAAAAATTCCCTTGTTTACTTTATCCATATTTTAAAATTCTTTGAAAGTTTGCTGGTCCATTTTCACGGTGAGACTTTTTTAGTGGTAGTCTCAATCTACAGTGGCAGTAAACATTCTATGCTTGCTCAAAATTTAGTCTTTCAAAACAAAGAAATAATTGACCTGGTGCATGATATCACAATGAGCACGAGGCTGCTGCTAAGGGGCCACCAACAATATCTCAACTTCCTCTCTTGGCTATGTAATTTTGTTTAACTGGAGTGGATTGTATAATCAATTACACAATCCTGATTTTCATTTGTTAGAACTTGGGCAATCTTTGGCGGACTTTGGAAAGTCGATTAAGCTTTTAGGTGCTTGCGAAGGGGATTCCATGGAAAAGGTGTTTGCTGAAGTTGGTTCAAAGTCTGAGATGTTGTCCGTAAAGCTTCAAAGAGAGGTAATCAATAAACTCTTAAGATAATACCACTTGGTATTAAACATCATATAACCATCCCTTTCGGCTTTCATTGTTTCTATAACCTAATGATGTTGACATTCTGTTACTATAGGCTGACAACCTTCTCTTTAACTTTGAAGAACCTTTGAAAGATTATGTGTGTGCCGTGCAGTCAATAAAAGTTAGTATTTCTCTCTCACCATCTATTAACTGTAAATAGAGAATTGCTTATAATGTCGAAGAAATGTCAAGTAAATTGAGGTCATGATTTATCTTTCCATGTTCATGACAGGCAACCATGGTGGATCGAGCCAATGCTTTCAGGCAGCACTTTGATTTAGACCAGGAGAGGAAGTATAAAGAGCTTAACCTGTATGTTTTGCTTATGCATTTACCTACTTCATGCTCAGTGACAAAGGGTCTTAATTAACTAGGAAAATTATCCTGAGCAAGTTAATCCCGTTCTTACTGCAGTGAAAAATTGAAGTTCATGAACCCTGAGAAGTTTTCTGAAACGGAACATGAGTTCAGAGAGGCAAGTTCTTATTCATTTTAAGGAACTCTTACAACCGAGCAGAAATTGTGAATGAATAATTGTTTTGACTAGTGTTTTTCTTGACTTTTTTGACTAGTGTTTTGTTGTGAGTAAATGCAGTTGAAAGCAGACAGTGAGGAGGCTACAAAGAGGTTTGAGCACATAGTTAGGGTAATGAATGAAGAGCTTGCGCGTTTCCAGGAGCAGAAAACAGCTGATATTGGACTTGCATTCCATGAATTTGCCAAAGGTCAAGCAAAGTTAGCTAAAGATATCGCTGATGCATGGCGTAGCATCCTCCCAAAGCTCGAAGCTTGTTCCACATCATAAATGTAATATGTGTTGGCTCTTGGTGTTTGAGATAGTGGTTGGCACTTGGTGAGTTTTCGGCTGTTTTTCTCTCCAGCCCACCTTGACACCGGTTCCTGTATACTTGAAAGATGGTTGACAAATGCTCCACTTGTTAGATTTAATTGACATCATTTCTTGCTGTGTGTTTGTGTAACCCACATCTTTTCTTTGACCTATCAATCTAGCTACTGGAATCTCTCGAGAATTATCATGAATAAAGGGGAAAATTTTGTTCGAGCTTGGTGCTGTTTCCTGGAACTTTCTATCAAGGAATTTATAATTTCATTTTGGAAGTGGGCACGAAAGAACTAGAAGAAAGGGTTTACAGATTTGTAAGTTCTAACAACAGAGAATGCAACCCTGCATCATGCATTCATGTGTCTTGTACGCTTCAAACTTGTGCAATCTGAACAGACTTTTGGAGCGCCTGGAGGAGGTCGTGATCCTCGGCTCCCCAGGTGGCTCCATGTCCTTCATAGGTCCATTCCTGATTGCTCGGAACACCGGCCGGAGCCGTCCGTCGCCGTAGACACTAGACAGTCGATGTAGACCAGCTCCTGCGTCTCGCCGTCCTCGATTCGGATGAATCCTAGCCTGATCCAACCCTCCACCTTGTCCACACCTGTTTGCACATGAGAAATGGATCAGCTGAAGAAATTTGAAGTATCAAGTCATGTAGGCAGGTCGTCAATCTGCCCTACCTTGAGAGGCACTGGAAATGGCAAGTTGGCGCCTTGGCAGAGGCTGTTCGCCCGCTGTCAATACACCAGCATCAGAAGAAGCATCAGTTAGGCTAAGGCGCCGGTACATGGCGTATGCACTTTTGAAGCGAGGATGCTAACCTGAAAGAGCAAGGTCTCGAACCGAGCAATGTCGATGTTGGCAGGCAGCTTCACCGTGCCGAGGCTAAACTCCGTCCTCATCGTCGCCGTCGGCCGGCACAATGACGTCCTCCCCCGGCGCGGGGTTTGATGGCCACCCTTGCCCTGAAGCCGGGGAGCCTCTCGGCTTTGTTCCAGCGTCCGGCTTTGAAGTTGGAAGATGGGAGACCATTGTACGTGTGCTTCAGGAGCGTCCCTGAAGAGCTGGGGCATGAGAGCCTGTGGACCAACAACTGCCTTGCGGCTGCCATGCTTGCTTTCTGCAGGGGAGGGCAGGATGGAGGTTCAGGCTTCAGTAACACTGTAACAGTAGAGTGCCATACCAATGCTAATGAGTGCACCGGAATGGGGATGAGAATGGATAGGCTGATACCGCTCAAGGGAATTGCTTGGGCGGCCTCTTCTTGTGGTTCGGTGTCACAAGCCTCGATCCTAACCGTTAACGTGTACTCACAGTCTTACATGGTATAGGGTGTGTTTAGTTGAGCTGTGGCTTCTAAAAAAGCTGCTGTGAGCTGTGGACTGTGGAAAAACTGCTGTAGGTTGTGGGCTGTGGAAAAACTGTAAGCTGTTTGGTTCAAACAAGTATAAAACTTACCTCCTATCTCTATTTTCCTTGAAACAACTGTGAAACAGCTCTCTATATTCACCATTTCAAAAAGCAGAAAGCCAAAAGCAGGATCCAAGGTGCTTTCAAAACTGTACTACCCAAAAATAGCTGTTTCTGAAAAAGCAGTTTCTGGTTTTCACCCCTTTGGTTGGCTTTTGACTTTTTGGAAGCAAAAGCAGCTCCCAAAAGCTCAACCAAAGTCACCCAGAGACCGTTCGCTTCTGGTGCCGAGTTGCCAACAAAACTTAAGGTACTTGAAGAGAGTGATCGCCTGACAGTTTGGCCGAGTGGTCTAAGGCGCCAGATTTAGGCTCTGGTCCGAAAGGGCGTGGGTTCAAATCCCACAGCTGTCATATTATTTTTCCTCCTTTTTTTTTTGCTGCTTCTTCGGCAACCATTACCCTTACCCATCGCTGCGTGGCATCGCGGTCGCGGCGTTGGCGACAACTCCTGCGAAGCGATTGGCCATGGCGGCGTCTCTCCAAGCCTCGTCCTCCCTCCGCTTGCGCCGCCTCTCCTCCTCGGCCGTTTGGTCTCCGTGGCGCCTCCCTCTCTCCTCCTCCGTCCACGGCGACACCTCCCAGTCCCACCAAGCCGAAACCCTCGCCTTCGACGAGATCCAGCTGTCCCCCGAGAAGCCGTCCACCGCCACCGTCTTCGTCCTACACGGCCTCCTCGGCTCCGGCCGCAACTGGCGCTCCTTCTCCCGCGCCCTCGCCTCCGAACTCCGCAACCGCTCCCCTTCCGACGGTAACCTCAAGCAGCAAATTTCCCCTTTATTGAAATGCTTACACTAAGGTCTCCTGATTTCGCGATGTTATCTGATTGTTGTGATATCGAACGAGAATATAGGTCAGCGTTTGCTCGTAGGTAGACAGGGAATCGTTTAGAGAGCTGAATTTTGTGGCTTGTGTGTTTGTTTGTAGAGTGGCGGATGGTTCTTGTGGATTTGAGGAACCACGGGAGGTCGGCCGGGATCAAGGGGCTGAGCCCGCCCCACGACATGTCGACTGCAGCGAGGGACCTCGCCGATTTGGTGAAGGCTCGGGGCTGGACATGGCCGGATGTTGTCGTGGGTCACTCCATGGGTGGTAAGGTTGCGCTGGATTTTGCAGAGAGTTGTTCCCGTGGTGACTATGGAGAGTCCGCTGTTCTTCCCAAGCAGGTGTGTAGAGTTTCTTCTTTTGAGTTTTGGCATAAATGGTTCTAACTTACATGTTCTTTTGCTCGAGTTGTTTTTATTTTGCAAGTGAAAATTGGTGTAGAGGCCCCCTCCCAGTTTCATTGTACACAGGTTCATTTACAAAGATATCAAATGTGATGCATACACAAGGATTGCATGATTCAATCTGTGACTCAAAGCACACTTCTTTAAGTTATCTCAGTACAACCTTGTCTTGATTGTGTTTTTCTTCTGTCACAAATAAGCAATATTTCTTATACTCGAAGTTCATTGCTTCATTTGCTTGACATCTTTATTTATTGTCATAGTTGAAGAAATCAGTCCTTGCAATTGGTCTTGTCTACGCACATTATTGGATCCATAAGAGAAAGGATATGTATCACTGTGTTATATGTTTCCTTTGATGTAGAACAGCTCTGGGTGCTTGATTCTGTCCCTGGACAAGTAGAAACAGATAACAGTGATGGTGAAGTTGAAAGGGTTTTGCAAACACTAGCAAGTCTTCCTTCATCGCTTCCATCACGCAAGTACTCTATCTTCCCTTACCTTGCATGATTTAATATGTTCATTTTCTGCAATAACACTGATCAAGCATTGTGCCCTGCCTTCAGCACAACACTGATCAAGCATCACACACGTAGGTATGTGTACGAATAATGTGGTGTATAACTATAACCGCAAGGATACAATGAGTAACATCACCCACAATAGAATAATAAAACAAATAACCATGCGCAGCAAAGATGTGCATAGAAGCAAAATTTGGCTAATGCTTTATAGCTGAAATCTTTCATGGAGTTTTTTTTTTTGTACTGAAAGCACTAGAATGACCTTAGACACACCTTGCATTTCAAAAGTGAAGTGGCTCCATTAATTTCATGCTTAGGATAAATAATGTTTTGTATCCATACTCCAAATATTGTTCCTTGACATGTAAATCTGTAATACTTCTGAGGAGCAGGAAGTGTAGTCCTTTTATTATAAAATGGTTGATTGATGCCTGCTTCAACCAATGATTACCTTACACTGCAGATGCTATCATGCAAGCATCACCCGTAGTGTTAAGGGTACCAAACATTTTGGCCTTTTCAGGATGTTTAGCTTGAAGGACCAATGACAATGATTCATGTTCATTCAGATCCTTAATGCTAATGCCTGTTTACTAACAGGTGGGTTGTGGACCACATGCTCAGCTTGGGATTTTCGAAGTCACTTTCAGAATGGATTGGCAGCAACTTAAAGAAGGACAATGAACATGTGACCTGGGCTTTTGATCTTCAGGCTGCCATAGACATGTTTAATTCTTATAGGTAAGGTTCAGTTTATTTTTTTACTTCGATTACACTTCCTCCTTGTCTTTTTTTTTGTCAGTCTTGGCATCTCCAATTGATGAACTAGCTCTTGTGTAACCTTATTCCATCCATGAACATAAAAAATTGCATGCTCATCTTAATCATAAGGCTACATATTTTATGCTTTGCTGTACAATTATTTTGCTGTAAGCAAACTGAGTTAAGTTATTGTTAATTTGCAGAGAAAGAAGCTATTGGACCCTGCTGGAGCACCCACCAAAAGGCTTGCAGATTGCAATAGTACAGGCAGAGGGCAGTGATAGATGGCACCCTGATGATGTTCAGAGGCTAAAAGCATTGTCAAGGAGAGGGAGCAAGCCTGATTCAGGGAAAGTGTCACTTCACGTTCTTCCCAACTCTGGCCATTGGGTTCATGTGGACAATCCCAAGGGGCTACTGGAGATAATGGCACCTAACTTCCTGTCAACTGTTCAAAACTGACTAGTCTGTCAACTGGAACTTTCTTTTAGTGTGACATGTCATCACCACTGGAAAGATAACATTTATGCTCTTAGTTTGTGATTGGATTACAGCTCTTTTCGCTTTCTATTAATAAAAGAGAAATTTTGATAATACCATGCTCGCTTTTTGCTAAGACGAGTGGATGGAAGTGGTGTGTGTGTTCTGTTAATAAAGAACAAAAGTTTGATGGTGCCATGCTGAGTTCTGTGCAGAAAGATTTCCTTTCGAAATATGGTGTGCAGAAAGACTTATAGTGAAGATTTTATCTCTGCGGATATTGTGTTGGTGTAATAGATGCGTTGATGAACGGCTGATATTGATGTTACTGAAAGAATACAATGATTGAGTGGCAACGTGGCATGGTTCTCTTGATTTTATATGACAATGTGACAAGTAAATCAGTGTCTGCTTCAGTCATATGGCATCTGGGCTCTGTTTCAGTTCCACTCGCGCTTCGATGTATACATTGATGAATTGATGTATACATCTTTGAGGTGCAGGATTTGAGTGGAAGGGACCAGTACCTGTTGAGAATGCAGCAGAAAGCCTTGCTGCATTTGGGCAGGTGATGAAAAATTTGAAGACTGCACCTAGTAGATTTCAAGAGCATTTGGGCCTTTCGGTAAATAAAATTGTAATGCATTTGCTGTGACGTGCGTTGATGTTGCACATTCAGGTGCAATATGTAATAATGTATCGAAATTTTGAATAGTTGACGGACATCAGTTATGTCTGACATAAGTGCCAACTATCGACTCCTGTTAATTTTCCTTTTGGTACCACGCCTGTAAAATTGTCCATTCATACTTTCATAGTGGTTCATCCGTGTTCTGTAATCGAGGCCACGTTTCTGCAGCTACGTGGTTATGTTTATTGAGGTATATATTTATACACATGGTCCAGGTCCATCGCCGAGGAGCTGCAAAAGCAGATTTAGTGGGACCAAACAACAAGAAGCACCCTTTGCAATGTATGTTCTGATCGGTGTATTTCAATAGGGAATCGCGCTTCCATGAAATCAGTAACCTTTCTATGATGTGCTGCAAGAGGTGTCGAACTGTTCTCCAGCGTAAAACATGTACTGTTTCATGTTCTTAGGTACGAAAAATTCATGATCTGCATATCTAATCATATCAGCAGTGAGAAAAGGCAGAACACAATATGATATCCATCTTATAACAAGCGGTGGAGATAATTTAAGGGTCTGTTCGGCAAGTTAAAAGCTGGTTGACTTTTGGCTTTTGCTACAGTACCTAACTTTTAAACGGAGTATTTTCTCAGGTAAGTATCTGTCTCTCCGTAATCTGTACCGTAAACAGCTAAAATTCAAAAATTTCAACCAAAAGCCACAAGCCGCAGCTAAAAAGAACAGGCCCGCAAGCATTGCACATAGATATCTCGAGGGTTGGACGGCGATGGGAACCTTCCTAGAAGGCACAGTGCAATTCGTAATCCTGAAACATATGATCATATACCAGTGGCAAAGATCTACATCATGAACAAAACATTCCCAAAATACATTCTACCAAAGCTTTTCAAGTCCAAAAATAGCTCAAATAGAATCCGGATGGAAACCCCGGTCGCTTAATGACATTGCCATACGCATCAAAGAGATCTTTTATGTAGGATTCCATGCAGGCGCGAGCACCCGCAATGGTTAAAGTAAGTTTGCTCTCTATAATGTCTATGTGGTATGTCCATCTAGACTATAGATAAAAAGTAAAGGTTACTCCTTCAACAGATGATCTATATACAGTAACTTTTTTTGGTCCCACCCAATTTTTTAATCCTCCCAGCCCCATCCACGAAGCGGCTGTCCATGTGTGGGACCCATTCGGCATGGAAATTTGTGAAACGACGATCGCTAGGCGTAGCGGCAACTCTTTCTCTCTCTTCGTTTCTCTCTCCTACGTGGACACGCTGTAGACAGGCTTAGCGACCTGTTGCGGGTGCTCTAACGAAGCCACGAAGCGCAACGGACATCCTCATCAAAGTCTCATATTGCACCTCCCATATTTCTTGCCTTTCCATGCATGACACCCGTTTCTCATGGCTTCGTGCAGTGCTCTGTGTTTCCTTGGTTCTCGTGGCTGCGGTGCTTGCTGCGCCGGCGATGTCAACGGCCGACGTGATGTCGGCTCGCTCCGGGCACCACCCCCGTGCTCTGGCCCCAGCGCCCGTGGGACGCTCATCTGCCACGCCGCCCTCCCTGTCGCCGTCCAAGCCGCCCACCGCGCATGCGCCAGCCTCTCCTGCCCGGTCGCCGGCCGCGGCGTCCCCGGGGGACCATGCCAATCCGAAGAACCCGCCAAGGCGCCATCGTCTGACGCGACTGCGCCTGGCACGACGTCGACTCAGCCCGTGGACATGCACGGCCCATTGCCCACCGTGGATAGCAGCAGCGCCATGGCCGGCGTACCGCCAGGACTGCCGCGGCCTTGCCTGTCGCTGGCGCGGTGACCATGGCCTTGTTCCAACATCCTCTCCCCTCCCCCATCCCGCCCTCGTCCGTCATCTCTTACATTACAAATAAAAAGTATTTTTTTATAAGTACTTAATTTTTTTATTTATACTTTTATTAAAAAGTATTTTTTTTAAGTACTTAAAAATACTTTTTAATAAAAGTAATTTTACAAAAAGTACTTTTACAATTTTTCAGATTTTTAAAGTATTTTTTTTAGATTTTTTTGAAAGTTTTTTGAATTTTGGGGACACGTGACGGCTCCTGGGTGCACCCCGCACTTAGCACGAGCAGGGGCACAGCACCTAAGCCGCACCCCTCTCAACTGGCCATTGCTAAATTACAGTATCTGTAATGTAAGAGATGACAGACTTGATATGCATCCGTCAACGGGTAGTGTACAGATTAAACTGATGTCCAACCAAAGATTCTTACAGATCTGTAGAGACGTACATCACACAGATCAGATCTGAGTGAGTAGTCGTGTATCTTCATTTTGAATCAGATTAGTATCAATCCAGAAACACTCAGAAACAACGATTAATCTAAAGAGGTCAGTAACAATCATTGCCAATGCAATCACTTAATTTTTTTCCGTGTAGTTGCACACACTTTGGAGGGATAACACCATAAGATATACAAGCTTTCACAGTCGCCCAATAAACCCCAAAATTACATGGCTGCACTCCAGACAAGAAAGAAGAGGTTAGCATACACAATTTACGTGGCACATAAAGATTTGCTGCATGGTGGGGATTTAGAGCTTATGGGGACTTCACAAGTAGGTGCTCATATAGTTTAGTGGGGTTGTTGTGTATAATTGATGGGTTTGCGTCTTCCAGACGTTCTGCGAGCGATCTAAGCATCGAGACCAGATGCCGTGTGTTTTTCGTGCCTCGGCATACCAGGTCTAGGTATTGCACAGCCTCCTGAGGCAGGAGACCAGTCATGAAGAAGGGAAAGAGCTTTGAGTGTGTTGCCTCCATTGTACCCATCACATCCGATGCCCAACCGGAGTTCGACTTGTCAGGAACACTTCCCTCCTCTCGCTGCATCCGTCGTACTCCTTCTAAACGTGGGAGCAGCTCCCTCTCTTCCTCCTTGAAGTGCTCTTTGGTGTGATCCTGCCAATGAATTCAGATTGACACCAAACATGAAGAAACAGACATATGCACCTACAGACTAATTGACTCCTTGACTAGGATTTGTAATGGCTTGCAAATGAATTCATTACAGTAATCAGTAGATTTTTTTTTACGAACTCCTTGTGCCGGAGTTCATGTGGTGATGAGCCAACTATCAGTAGTAATCAATCTTAACAGTCAGATCTGTATCTCTAAGATCCTAGTACAGAGCTCTTTTCTAAGTAGTTGGGTATACTATGGACAAATGGCACCAATATAGGCCACGTTTTGCATTATTCTTGCATGTATATACATTATTTTACAGTACTACTTAAAAAAATATTGAAAAAACTTCAAAAGTTGTCAAGGCTTCTTGGCTGTTTCTGAGAAAATTGCAGACGAATGTTCTCTGAACATTTTGCCAACTATACTACTACCTCGATGTTATCAGTAACCGGCTCAAAACAAAGGCTACCCAACGAGGGCAGTCCAATAGCTTACACCAAGTCTCAAGTGTGTAACAAAGATTTGTGACTGGTGTCACAACCAAAGTGAAGCATCCATGTGGAAGTGCTCATGATGATTGCAGCATGTGCAATCTTAATAGTCTGCAGACCTATGTCAAACTCAACTTTCCACACACGCATTACCAATGTAGTAGTAGAGCTGTATGCAATAGCCATGGTGGTGGATCTGTATCCAACTTGAAGACTAAATTATCCCTACAATGTGCTGCTCAAACTATGCAAGTTTTATAGAGCAAACAGGTTGGTAGTTGTCCTTATCCAGGACCACATGATCTTCTTGCTTCCTTGAAAAGTGCAAGTGTACAGTAGTGCAACATAACCAACTTTTCCATAGGAGGAGGAAAGGAATCAGTTTTTTCCTCGGGTGAGTTGGTGAACCCACATCATTCTACTCCACTTCACTTTCGGTTATTCCTTTTCTGAGCATCTTTCATGGCAGGTAATTTGCTAAAGGGATATTGATTATGAGAGGATAACAAACGCACCAACAAATAACTAGTATCACTTCTGCCTTGCAAGTCACAAAAGGTGAAGTCTGCATAGCAACCTCCGTGAAATGACTGTTGATATGGCACACTTCTCAAGCTACCTGCACTAGCATTTTCCCTATTCTTTCCAGTAGTATTAGTGTATAGGTCTTAAAACAAACTTGCAAAATGTCACAAGCAATGCAGAGTACAAAACAGTAAAGCATGAAACAGCAACCAAATGCGATTAGCGTAACCACCAAACGCGTGGAGCCTGTACCTGCAACGTTTTGAGGCGAACCGAGAGGTTGACCAGCACTTCATGGAAGAGTGGGCTGCCTAATTCCAACGTCAGGAGTGTTTTTATATCTTCCTTGATGCCGTTCATCATGGGCAGGTGCCTCCCGTGCTGCTCATTAACCTTATCGCACACCCCTGCGCATAAGATACGTAGCGTTAGTCACTCGGAAAAAAACAGGTTAGCATTAGATTATATTGCAGTTAATCATATCGGGAAGCAACCACTTGGCGATTAAACAACTCTACAACTGCCAAATGGTTTGCAATTTTTCATCGGTAGTTTGCTCTAGTACGACATTGCCAGTCATCAGTAGTTTGCCCTAGTACACGACATTGCTAGCAAGACCTGCACAGCTAGAAGAACACTCCACCTTTATCCCTTCTAATCACAACAGATTCTCCAATTCCATCAAAATTCACCAGCACGAGTACACGACCAGCACAAAACTATTACTCCTAGCGAGTAGTACGGACATGGAGCAGTTGGCAATTGCCAATTAATGCACCTAAAAATTCAGTAAAAACGAACAAGAAAATGCAGATGAAGGCAGTGAAGAACCACCCAATGGCAAATGCACCTTTTTTTAGTGAGAGGAAATGGCAAATGCACCTTGTATGTTAAACCCTCCCCATAAATCCTAAAGCGAGCCTAGAGCGAAACAGCAATGCACCCCAAAAAAAACTTCATAAACCAGCAAAAATTCAGGTATAAATCTAACCAAACAGAGAAAATGTTGAAACAAGCAGGACCAAATTCCCCACCGAAAAAAATCAATGAAAATCCGATGGAAAATTCAAGGCAAGATCCAATGCACGCACAGATGGGAATGGGATCAAGCTCGAATGTACCTGGAAACGAGGCCCTCTGGATATCAGGGAAAAGCACCTTCTCCTCCATCCTGGCGTGCTCCAGCATCACCTCCATGGCGTCCCCATACCATTTCCCCACCCTCCTCACCTCGGCGCCCTCCACCAGGTCCCTCCCCTTCCCAGCCTTCTTCCCCCCCTTCTTCACCATCTCCGCCACTTTGGCCGCCACGCCCTCCAGGTGCCGCTCCGCGCTGCGATGCTGCAGCCGCACCAGCTCGGCCACCTCCTCCGCCGAGGCGGCCGCCAGCGACGCGCGCGCCGCCGGCCGCTCGGGCAGCGCGACGCGGGGCTTGCCCTCGAAGCGCGCGTCGACGTGGCGCAGCAGCTCGTCGGCGGCGCCGGAGACCTCCGGGTCGGAGGCGGAGAGGCGGAGCACGGGGCGGCCGAGCGGGGCCGCCTCGGAGGGCGTGAAGTGCACGGGCGCCGCCGCCTTGTAGAGGAGCGAGACGCGGAGCCGCCACGCGACGGGGCAGCCGTCGGAGCCGTAGACGCGGACGACGCTCTCCTGCTCGGCCTCGGTGGCGGAGACGGAGGGAGATCTGGCGAGGGCGTAGGGGGACACGGTGGTAGCAGTGGTGGCGGTGGCGGCGGCCGTGCTCGATGCGGTGCGGCGCAAAGGCGGGGACCCCGGCGGCGTCGGGCGGCGGCGGCGCGGGGAGGGGGAGCAGTTGCCCATGGGGAATGGGGGAGGAAGGGTTTGGGAGTTTTGAGATCGGGGAGGCGGAGCGAGGAGCGCCGGAGTGGTAGCTTTGCCTTGCGACTTGGAGGCGGTGTTGGGGAGCGGGCGAAGTTGGCGGAGGGGGTGGTGGGCCCGGTTCGAGCCGGCCTTTTTGGTGCTGTGTCGGGATTTTGTTGTTAAGGTTGTTGTTGATTTGCTTCGGAAGAAAGTGTTTGGTGGTTTAGGCGTTAGCCGTAGGCTGTTAGACCTGCTTTTGGATTAGCATGGCTCAGATGGAATATTAATTGTCAGAAGGATGTACTGCGTACGAGCGGAATGGATCATGTTTTTCTTTTCCTGTTTTTTTCTTTTTGCGAAGAATGGTGATGGCGATTTTTTTTTCTACACTAAAAGACAGAATATCGTTTTAAGACGTTATTAGATTGTGCTCAGTTGGGCTGAAAAGTTATGGCTCTCGAGCTGAATGTGACGCTCTCTATGATCTCACTGAAAGATAGTCCACACTCATAATGCTTAAATCTATGGTTTTTGATTTTTTTTCACTGGTTAAGATTTTTTTTGCACTATAGTTATTGGTAACTTTTCAATGTAAACAATTAAAAAATAAAATAGAAAAATTGGTTATCCTATTACGGACAATGCAAAGGAATACGGGAAAAAAGAAAAGACAAAAAAGTCTAAAAAGCCAAAAAAACTAGAAAAACGAAATTAAGAAACTAGAAACTAAAAGTTAAAAACTGAAACTCAAATGGGTGAGGCCGTCCTCCAGAACAGCACAATAAGTCCTCATATTTCTCATGTAATGGTAGATATTTAAGAATCAGGTGGAAGCCTGGGGCAGCACCAGACTTATCACTATCATTCCATTTATCGGTCGGTTTGAACGATATGTACCGTTTTACCATCTAAAACAGTATAAAAGCAGTCTATTGGCCATACTTACTTCGATACCAAATAATACTGGTGGAATTAATAATATCATCTATTAAATTTATTTAATTATATGTTATATGTGATCATGCTAGTATGCATCTAAAGTAATATTATAAGTAAAATTTAATGTAAATATAATTAACACACATACATATGGCCAAATGGTCTGGTATCAAAATGTATGTTACAAGAGCCAAACTGATACGGCTTCTGGAAAGGTACTGACAAGTATGTGCAGAACTGAAGAAGGATAACCAATGGCTACAAGCTATCCTGCTAGTACGATGAGAGATATAATCATGTTCTCTTGTTCTAAATATGTCATCATGTGTTTTAATCATGGTGACTGTGTACTAATCCTAATCTTAGAGACAATGATTCAAGAAGGCGAAAAGTCAAAAGCGAAAATCACACATGTGGTGATTATTGCAATTAATCAATAGAATCTAGTGCATTACAATCGGACCACAAGAAGGTAGTTATTTCCAAATCCTACTTTAAAGGCTCTTTGACAAAGCTTCGTCGTGTACCAGTAGTACTCTGTGCTGGTGGAATTATCTCTCTTATTGAGAAAGCAAAAGGTACGAGACATGCAGGTAGTACTCTTATGCGAGAAACAGGATCTAATAATTGTGATCGGAGGACTTTGGCACTTGGACGTTGGACTTCGTTTTTTCGTGGGATGATGGTCGTTGGAATTGGATTGTTACTTAGTGGTCATTGGTTCGGCTGAAAAGCTCATGGCTTATGGCTGAAAATACTATAGCTAGCTGAAAAAAGCATTGTAGCTGACAGATGCTTATTTAGCATAATTAAATTTAAAAAATTTAAAAATAAAAAAATATGTTAGCCCATTATGTATAATACAAACAAATACGGGAAAAAAAGAACCAACAAAAAAGCTCAACAAAAAGCCAAAAGTTCAGAAAAAGACGAAACTTATGAATATTGAAAAATAAGCCAGAAGCCGAAGCCGAGTTGATCAGGGCTTAATCGGCACCAGGATTTTACTGTCCAGTTAATTAGTTATTCCTCGACCGGTTTGATTATGGAATTATTACCTTGGATGATATGTTTTGGTTTCCTCCTTTTTCAATTTATAATTTACAAATTCTTCCGAATAGATAAATAGAATGATTTTTTACCATCTTTCTAAAATGATTTATTAGAATAATTTTTAAAACAGTTTTATTAGCTTATCGGTATTTGATTCGTTCTTATAAGTGTTTAACCGAAAGGAACATACCTTTATCAACCACTAACGAGTCGAACAAAACACTGTAACACCTAATTTTCGTCCGGATGGGACGAAAACTAAGGCGCCGATTGTCATTGCCTCCCGATGAAGCCAAGGCAGACATGCCAAAGCAAGCTACCCGTAGAACGGAATTTTCGGTTGGCTTAATTAGCAGCGAAGTACTCCTCCTACGAGCCTACTACTACCACGAGAGACTGATTCAACAGAGACAGGCGGCCATGACGCCCAACAGGCCAACACGAAGCGTCGAACACGTCCAAGTGTCGCTTTGTCGATGGCCGGTGACTCGACGAGTCCTGGCTGCCGGCGGGCACGAGCTGGGGGATGTGCTGCCGTGTCCGTGTGCCTGTGCAACCAGTGTGCGACCGGCCGATGCTCGTGTCGCACCGCCACGAAGCGAGAGATAAATCTCCTTGACCCAGTCTCGCCGTTCGACACACACACACATCGCACTGCTCCCGCTCGGCGCGTTCTAGGCACGGTCTCCAACGTACGCTCACCGCTGGGCTAACGAGCGCCTGTTAGGGCAAGTGTAACAGAAGAGGTGGCTGCCACCTCTAGGACTAGTCAAATAAGTAAAAAGAGTACAAGTGATTCATGATGGAGGTAACTAATACAATAAGTTAAGTAGAGGTTACCTCTACTAAAGCACTCAAACATTTAATATTTCGCTAGAGGTGACCCTAACCCTTAGGCCAGTCTCAGTGGAGGTTTCATGTCCCAGTTTCCAACATACCCATATTTTGGAAACAGTGCAGAAGAGTTTCATCCCTATGAAACTCTCTCTACTCCCATGAAACTTTTATCATCTCTCTCTTCATCAATACAGTGCCATGTCAGCGTATTTAATGTCCATGAAACTCCATGAAACCCCCACTGAGACTGGCCTTATTGTACTTGCTCTAAGAACTAGCATCGCCTCCAAGTCCTCGTATGATGTGCTAGAGGTCACCTCTTGCATGAGGGGCAGCTTGCCTCTCTCTCCTCTTGTCTCTCTCTTCCACATAGGATTGTGTTGACGTGGATTTCGCTAGAGGCGACCTAGTCAGCATTATTGTACTTGCTCTTATACTTGCAACTGTTTTCTGGTATCTGCTTGAGAAGTTATAAGTAACTATAAATAGGGTCTATTTTGACTTATGATTTTTTGCTGCATCTTGTAGTTTTTGAGTTATTCATACGAGAGATTACAGAGTAACAGAAACCTATGTACGATTTTTTACCAATATAAATGAAGTCGGTACAATATATACTACAATTAACTAGTAGACTCTATCTTGAAAAAACACTTCGTTTAAAAGCTAGTTACTGTAGAAAAGCCAAAAGCTGAAAAAGAACAAGGCTATAATCGGTTTTTAAGTAGCTTTCTCAGTTCCCTCACTTCTCTCTTGAAATAAGATAGAGAGTCACCATGCATTTTATTTCTTTTGCTTCTGTTTTACATACATATCTTTCTCCTACTTTCTACATTGTTCATGCTCTTCTCGTAAAAATCACTTATTCTAATCGCTACTATTGACTTCTAGTTAAAAGCTATCTGCCACAGTTAATAGGGACCAACACTGAGTTAGTGACACTGCACGCACAGCAGTAACCGTTCCAAACAACCATAATTAATCGCGTTCAACTAATCGCTTCATCGCCATGGCTCATGACACTCATGGTCCATGCATGATTAAAAATTATCACGGTCAGCCGCGTTATCTGCTCGGCAACGTGCAGCGGCGACGTCCATTTGGCCATTTAATCCCACGGGAAGGGCAATAGGGAGGCCGGAGGCATGTTACTAATCCAGCACTCCAATACAGACCATGAGCCATCAGCATTTAGTGGTACAACGGAGATCTCTGGCCTTGTTCGAAACACGGAGTTTTATAAGAACTAGTAGTGTGCCTGTGCTAACGCTACGGTAAAATACAAAACAATATAAAATTTGTAAAAAATAAAACGAACAAGCAAGTCGTAGCACACGGTCGTAAAAGCACTGTTGCAGCCAGGATTCATGGACATAAAAGAGACATGGTCGTGTAATGGTCATTTACGACCACGTAGTCGAAGTTACGAACACGCGGTCATTCCGACCACGTGAACGAAATCATGACCACATCACCCTTTTTACGACCATGCGGTCGGAAACTCGATCACGTCTAAATCTCGTGGTCATAGCTCGCTACGACCACACAGGAAGTCTTTCCGACCACACTCACTCTCTCACAACGTGGTCGTAACCCTTTACGACTACTCAAACCTTGGTCGAAGTGCCCACGACCGCTCAAACCGTGGTCGTAGCACCTTTCGACCACATTCAGTTACTCACAACATGGTCGTAACCCCTTACGACCACGTCTGCGAGTACTTGGCTGTACTCGTAGTTATTTACGACCGCTCAGAACCATTTACGACCACTCTGTGCCATTTACGACCGCTTCATAGTCGTTTACGACCGCTCTGTGTCGTTTACGACCATCCAAACCGTTTACAACCACTCACCGCCGAGCTACGACCATGCGGTCGTAACCGGCCACTCGGCCGCTACGACCATGCGGTCGTAACCAACCACGGCGGTCGAACTCACGACCATGCGGTTGAATTTACGACCACAGCGGTCGAACCCACGACCATGCGTTCGTATTTACGACCATGTAGTCATTACGACCATGTTGCCGTCCCGACAACCGACTGAAGGTCCCGCCTGTCAGACTTTTAACCTTTTTTCCGAATTTACTCAAACAGAGAGCTTCAGATGACCATAACTAATTCATTTTGACTCCGAATTAGGTGAAACAAATTTCTAAATTCATCTAAAATCAAGAACCGAAATCATGAATTTTAGAGTTCATTTAAATTTTTCTATCAGAGTTTGCTTGGTTTGCTTATTTTTATCCGAATTTTCGTGCACGTTAAAAATAGCGTACAAGGCTTAAGAATCCTAATGGCTTAAGAACCCATCTGTTTGCATTCTCACAGTGATCTTATCTATAATTAGCCAAGATGCCACTTTGATATCTGCCCATTTATCTCGGTACAGCTGTGTATGCTCTGCTGCAAGTTTTATTATTCTTTCCAGTCCTCTTAACTGTTGTGACCGAAACACCAAGATTTAGAAAGGAATATTAGAATTAAAATAGTCATATCTTAAGACCAACCAGAGGATTCTTTAGCTCTGAGACAGCACGCCTAGCTTGCTCCACAGTCGCATATCGCAGGAAGGCAAAACCTTTAGTCTTCTTTGTGACAGGGTTCATCATCAAACGAACTTCAGTGATCTCACCAACTTCACCGAAAACTTTCCTAAGGTCACTTTTTGTTGCATCTTTATCTAGCCCACCAACAAAAACTTCAAACTCCTTCCGCTTGCGGTGCTCTTTTACCACTTCACGATGCTCTTCATCCTCCACGTCCACGTTATGTTCTTCATCAGCATTTTCATATCCCTCACCCTCCCCATCATCCACAATATCAGTCTCCTCTTCAACCACATCTTCAGTATACTCTACCCCTTCATCACCATCCTCGTATTGCTCTTCATACCAGCGGTGGGGCGGGGGGGGGGGGGCTCGAGCCCCCCTACCGCTACCGGACCCTTGGAGCCCCCCCTAAATTTTTAGCCATGGATGTATAATGTAGAAGGGGCTGAGGTCGAGCTGAAGGTACTTCAGCCCCTCCAAAAAATTTTCCTGGATCCGCCACTACTTCATACTGCTCCAAATCCTTCTCATCGCAATCTACAGCAGCCTCCTCTTCATATTCTTGCTCATCCTCGAACTCCAGCCGTTCACCTTTGTCCTCTTCTTCATATGTTTCTTTCATAGTTCCCTCATCTAAAAATGAAGCATAAGACACATAAACCTCAAAGCTCACTAAGATAAACCAGTGGAGTGTCCAACACATATATAGCAAAAAAACCCATAAAGTCACAAGTCACAACAAACATATGCTCTTTCATGCTCAATAAGAGAGTGGTTCATGTTATATTCTCTAGCATAAAAGTAGTCAAAATCCATATTTGCCATTGTTAAAGCAAAATGCCATGTAACCTCACACATTGAATACCGTTCAACCGATTAAAAAGACAACCTGCAGGCAAATATGAAAGGATCTAACAAATCTAATACGCCAACACAAGCACGTTCCTCGCGAACCCATGCTTACCATCAATAGAATGATGAAAATCTACATGGCGTCCATGCTACGCAAAATAAAAGGGGTTTATTGCGGCACCATACAAATACACCAGTGGCACAGATCACATAAGAAGTATACGCTCTATACACGAAACAGGAGCAACACGCAATACCTTCACCGTGGCTCGCGCCGTTCGCTGCAGCGTCCGATGAAACCTTCTCCTCCGCAGCAGGCTGTTGCGGTGGCGGTGACGGCTGCCGCTTCTGCTCCTCCACCTTTGGAGCCTCCTCCGCGGCCTTCTCCTCCTCGACGAGCGGCTCCTCCACGGGCGCCGTCTCCTCCGCGGCTCCTCCACGGGCGTCGTCTCCTCCGCGGCCGTCTGCGTCTTAGCCGCCCTGCCCCTCGTCGCCGGCCCCTTCCACGGCGCCGCGGCGCCACCCCTCCTAGCCGACTTCGGTGGCATCTCCCAAATCACAACAAACCAGAAACTCCACCTGGAAATCACCAGAGAAAACACAGATTTAGCGGAAACATGCGTCAAATCGGGGATGGTGAGGTCGGAATCCATGGGCGTACGTACCTCGTGCCCTCGTGGAAGATCGAATCGGGGAAGCGAAACCCTAGAGCTGAAGCCGGATGGGGCGGACTTCAGATTGCGGAGAGCTAACACGGAAGCACGACCGGCATCTGGCCGCCGAACATGAGGACGGCGCCCATCTGGAGCAGGATGCGAAGGCGCGGCCCATGGCGGCGTCGCCGAGGCGCTCCTCCAGGTGCCGCGCCTCCCCGGCGAACACCACCGGCGGGAACGTCTCGATCGTCTTGAGCACCGCGTCCAGCTCCTCCTGGCTCGGGTACTCGGGGAGCTGCAGCGCCTTCTTCGTCTTCTCCGGATTGTGATTACAAGGTCCATGATATCCGGATGTCACTAACAGCGCTCGGGTGGAGACGGGTATCGCGGGGTGGAGGCAGCGTCGGGGGTGTGTGCGTGGGCACGGGGTGGGGTTTTGGGTTCAATGATGTGAATGATCCGGATGATTTTGGCCTTAGGATCTTCAATGAGTAAGAGAAGAAGGTTTGAGGAGAGATCCAGGCCATTCATTTGTATGAAGTTGGATTACTTTGGTACACAAATCTGGGTGGACTTAGATTAGGCATGACTGTGAGGGTGGTTGAGGGGGGTGGATTTAGTAAAGAAAATTTTGATGTATTATAGATGGGTAGAGAAGAAAGCAATCAGTTACCAATGAATTTTGATGCCAAATATTCTCGTTTTTCAATCAGAGTCTGAACTCTGAAGGAATTTTGATCCGTAAGGCGACACACACAAGAAACTTCGGTCCGTATAGGCCACAGTGGGCTGTGGCGTACACCCAAAACTACATGGATCACCGTATTTTGGAGTATTAGTTAGAGATCCGTGTGTTACAACGAAGTCATAAAAATAGTGAGGAAAAACTTACTATCTGACCAATTTCACACATTAAATATTGGAGAGTAAGCGACAGAGATAGAAGTGTGACCGGAATGCGCGAGGAGATGAAGAAAGTAGAGGGAATGGACGGTTGTATCTGAGAAAGAGAGAGAAGAGGAGAGAGACGATGGTCTAGATTAAATCAGATGGATGTCGCACCGACGACTACCAACTTTTTTTTATATAATAGTAGAGATAGGTTTGTGTGCTATCGTTTTAAGCCTATCTGTTGAAAGAAGTTTCAAGTCAAGTGAAATTCTAGGCTTTCAAGCCCAACCCACGTACACGAAAAGCAACACAAGCAAAAGGCCAAACCTTAATAGAATGCCCTCCTGGGCTGCGGCCCATCACAACTAGCCACCTAGTCGGCCACCCCCGCTTGCCCTAAACGAAAACAACCCACGCACCAAGAGCCAGAAGCGCACCGATGGCGGCCGCCGGGGACGGTGAGGACGCGCCAACGCAGCAGCAGAAGCCGGCGGCGGCGGGGGCTGGAGGCAGCGTGATCGAGAAGCTGGAGGAGCAGTGGAGGAAGACGAAGGAGCACGCGGAGACCTACCCGTACGTGTGGGGATCCTACATCCTCGTCTACGGCGGCCTCGCCGCCTACCTCACCTGGCGCTGGCGCAAGCTCCGCTGCACCGAGGATCGCGTTCGCGCGCTCCAGGGCCGCCTCCGCCAGCTCGCCGCCGCCGAGGAATCGCAGGCGGCTTCCGCTCCTCCTACCCCACCTCCTCCCCAGAAGCAGCCGCCGGCGGTGCCCGCCAAGCCCACCTCAGGCCCGTGACAGAGTAAGCCCCCCTAGCCAATTTCTTGACGAGAATGTTTACAAGTTACAGAACAATTCCTGCATCGTTCGAGCTCGGGGCTGTCCTTGGTTTCTTCTTGCTTAGTAGGTGATCATGGACCCAAAAAAACATAGGTGTAAGGTAGAATGCTAAGTGCTTAGCCATTGATGATTTTGTGCTCGTACTAGGAATCATTTTGAAGAAGGTTTGAATTGTTGTGATTCATGTATGATGATCTTTCGCACGAGGGATTTGGGTTTTTGGTTATGTCAGCAAAACCCTTCTTTGTAGACATTCCACTTCGAATCTTTGCGTTTCACAGTGCTGGTCTAAAGTGATGTTCAGTTTGCTGCTAATTTTGTCATTTGGCTGCTTGATCCTAATATTGTGATCTGATTAAATCTTGTTGAATAATCATCATTGGCGAAGCATTTTATGCGCTCTTGTGGAGAATTTGATGGAGAAAGCTGAGCGAACATGCTATACTGCTAATTTTGTCCTTAAGATAGGCAGATTGGATTTGGAGAACAACATGTGGTCCTCTGGAGAAATTGACAGATAAAGCTCAACCAACATGTTTGCATTGGCCTTAACATTGCTGCTGATTTCTGGAGCCCTCAACCTAATATTGGCTACCGTAAACTATCAAGTAATAAGACCGTTTAATGTGGGCATCAAAGTGTTTCAGCCTCATTGTTATGCCTGAGATTAATCCAGTTTCAAAATTTCTTTAAATTAGCATCCTTAGCTTTATTCTTCTCCTAAATCAAGCAAACTGTCTTACATTTTTCCTGAGTTACCTGGTGCCGGATAGTTCAAATCAAGCGATTGGTAACTAGCGCTTTAGTTTGCATTTGCTTGCATTACCATGCTCTGTTATACGAATAATTTGCTCCGTGCATTATTGGTTGTCGCTGTTGTCGGTGTGATGATTAAAAGACATAAATTTGTCTGTACAAGTACAGGGCCATTATTGTACAGTCAAACTTCTACTAATACTGTAATCGCCTTCGACATGCTTTGTAACCAATACTATAATATAAGGTGTACTTTGATGTTCCAATTCACAAATCTCGGTCTGGATTCCTAGTTGTGCACATATCATTAGCCTACAAACATTCAGGAAGCTTTGTGGGTTCAGTAAATTGATTGCATTGGAGGCCGGCCCACTCAACTAGGATATTTATTTTTCAATTTATCGTGTCTGGCACTTGATCTTAATTTGGTTCCTCGTCCCATTCATCATTGTTTGATAATGTGAATCTGTATGGGGCTACAATAATTCGGACCCCATGGGAGCTTGTGGGGCTGTTGACCAAGGTTGGGCTTGCTTGGAGCGAATATGCAACTCGGTTTCTTTCCAAGGAAAAAAATGTAAAGATCGCTCTTGCATTCTCCATTTTAGAAATTTTTACACTTTTCCATTCAAAAGCCTACTCTGACTCTCTAAGGATATATGATTTACTCACTGTACACTTTAGCAATCAGCAGCTGGTAGCTGCCTGGGGTCATTCATATTTCTCTTTCCTAGCATTGTTAGGGTTCACAAGGTCATGTGATGCATCTGTCGTTAGCGGAAGGCGATCAATCTGCTAGGTTAGGCAAGCTCGAAAGACAAGCCAAAAAAAAAAAGACGAGCAAAAACACAGCATGTTTAGAAGCTAAGGCATCGTCCTCGCACAGCTCCGCTATCTGGAGCTCAATCTGCAGCGAGGCAACAAAATAGTACAAATTGGGTAGGTGCCCGGCTGATGCCTTCTGCTACTCTGTCCGAACGGCCATGTGATCTCCGAACAGCACCCTTGTGCCAAGACTGGCCCTGATTCCTTTTACCAAGCCTCTCTCTCCTTGTTTCGGTTCATGAACTATTGCTTATTCACTGTAAATTTACCCCCTCAAACCGTACGTTTGATCTCAGTAAAAAAGGATGTTGCATTTTTTTTGGAGAAGTTTAACCTACCTGGTACGATATATCGAGGTGATTTATCCATGTACTCTTGACCTTGACATTGGTTAATGGTTAGAGCAGGTGGTGAATTGCTTTCTAACTAGAAACAAATGCATACAGGCTGATCCTGCAGGCGAA
The DNA here is from genome assembly GCA_017311315.1 of Dendrocalamus latiflorus. Taxonomy (NCBI): domain Eukaryota; kingdom Viridiplantae; phylum Streptophyta; class Magnoliopsida; order Poales; family Poaceae; genus Dendrocalamus; species Dendrocalamus latiflorus. Next base: position 8,952,472 of record CM029663.1, read on the forward strand.
ACTGTTCTTTATTTGCAGAAAATTTGAAGCACTGTGGTTCATCACATTTTGGTGGTCACTGCTGCCTAACTAAAAGACAGATCGGTCTGAGGGGATCACTGGCCATTCCACTCTGAAATGAAAAGACTAATCGGGAGATCTACAGGAGAAAATGGGCTTTGTCGGAGGACTACTCCAGATCAGCATAAAATCGCTCTCCTCGCTCCTGTCGGCCTCACCGTTATCCCCGATAAATTAATCGCTGTATAAACTATTAGGAAACCTAGTTCTATGCTTGAAGTCTTGGTCTATAGTGGACATCTCACTACTATGCTATAAATAGATAGTGATATTGGCTATTTTGTACATACATGAGAAAGAGAAAATAATAAAGAAAAAAAAATCAGAAGTTCTCCCTATTTCTGTGTTTCAATCTACTATTTGCGGCTTCTGTGATTGATCTGTCTTTTGCATAGCAGAGGAATCGATCGGACTGGTCGCCAGCGACGGCTCCTTAACACGTTATTAGTACGAATCGCTCCGGTGAATCGAAAGGTAATCATCGAAACATTAGTAGATTAAATTGTCTCCATCTAGATCGCTCTAAATTCCGCAGATTTCGTTTTCTAGATTATTTTCTACGATGCAAATCCGCTCTAATCTACCGTAGCAGACTTGAAGTCGCCGGCACAATGTTGATCAGTAGATTCAATAAAAGAGTAGATGTTGATTGCATTATATATTGAAAAAAAGAAAAAAAATCTTGCACGGCCGGCCTCGTACGACTGCTGTGCGCGAAGCTGCCGCCGGCCTCCCCACACGCCGCTGCGCACGCTGCCGAGCTGGCCCGAAGCTGCCGCCAGCCTCCCCACGAGCCGATGCGTGTGTCACCGAGCTGGCCAGAAACCGCCGCAGGCTGCCAGCCTCCACACGCGCCGACACGCATGCTATCAAGCTGGCCCAAAGCCGCCGCACAAGCACCGCCGCTCGGCACCGCCCGAAGCTGATGGTCGGCATCGCTTGAAGCCACCCGTCGCTCGAGGCCGCCACCGCCGCTCGGTGCCCCCTCGGTCTTCGCGCCGCACTGCCGCCCCGCACGGCCACCCGCGCCGTCGCTCCGGCTCCCACGTCGCGCGACAGTCCCTCACGGTCACTCGACCGCCGCTTCGGCTCTCGGGCCCCGCATGGCCGCCCAAAGCAGCACTCCGGCCGTCGCTCGCCCTTCCCCTCCACCGGCAACTCGAAGCCAATGCCGCTCCCGCAGGCCGCCATCTCCCAGCTCCACGGCTCGCCTCCGCGCCTAAAGACGTCGTACCTAGAGATACCGCCGCCCAGCCCTGCAGCTGCCTCTGCGCCTGGCCGCCGCCGCCCGCCGTTACTTGGGCTTCGCAAACCGGCACCCGCATGCACGCCTTGCTCCCAGCGGCCGCCCCGCGCCTCACATCTAGCGCCGTCGCCAAGTTGGAAGCTCGGTGACTAGGGTTTAAAACCCTAGCCACTGGCCGTATGGGCCGCAAAGCCAAATAGGCCAATGGACCCAATTCGACCCATAAGGAAAAAAAGGGGAAGCGGGCTGGCACTGGCAAATTTGCAAAAAGAACCCGTCGAATTTCAAAAATTATAGAAGGGTCCTTAGAATTTTCAGACGGGTCCTGAATTTTGCAAAAAAGACCCTCCAAGAATCAAAAAATTATGCGAAAATTTTCTCTAAATTGAAATTTTGCGTATAGGCCCTCGAAAATTGTAGAATTCATTGAAAATTCATATTCCGGCATAAAAGGGCCTCGAGAATTCAAATTTTGAATTATTTTTAGCATTTGAAGCATGTTTAGTACTGTCATTATTATTTTCTATGTTGTTCGTATTTATTTACTGTTTTGATTAATTGTAATTATTTAAACTGCCTTTAATCACCGAAATTAACAGTAAAATTTATAAAAAAATGCATAGAAAATTTTGGAACATTACGAGAATCTTTTGTACCATTATCCAATTTATTTACCTATAGTAAATGTATTTCATGTATGTTTACCAGCAGTAAACTTATATATTCCTTTCATGCACATGTAGATGATAAGCATCACGATCCGGGAGTTCGAGGAGCTGGCCTAATACGACCAAAACTAATTGACTTGGGCTTCCAATGTCGCAATAGTACTTTGAGCCAAGAAGCTCTGTGCTGCCATTGGGATTGGTGCGCCGCAGGATGACCAACCCACTCCTGAGGAAAATGATCAAGCACTTCACTTCCTCAGGCACCATCTCTGTCACTCTCAAGAATGAGTACATGGCAGAGAAGAGTGCACTACCATTATGGACTGCACTTAAGAAGCGGTTCGAAAGGCTAAAATACACCATCCTTCCTCGGGCAGAGCAAGAGTGGATTCGACTAAGATTTGTCGACTTCAAAATGGTCGGGGGAGTGCAATTCTTCTCTGTACAGAATTTGTACCAATCTTCAACATTGTGGCAAGTAGATCATAGATGAGTAGAAGATTGAGAAGACCCTATCCACCTTTCACCTCAATGCAGTGTAGTTTGCACGCAATTATCGTTAAGACGGCTACAAGAAGTATGCTGAATTGATCGATATGATGCAGGTTACAGAGGCTCAGGGTGAAGTTCTCCGCAAGAACTATGTCGCACAACCACCTGGGAGCTCCGCTAGCTGTAAAGCCAACGCTGGGAGGTACAAGGTGCGAAAGCCCATAATGAAGAAAAGGGGAAGGAAGGGTAAGGCCGCAGCCTAAAAAGGCAAGTTAGATGCTCCACGTGAGAATAAAGCAAGCAAGCCAAAGCGGGACGGCAAGCCCTATGATCAGCAAGACCAATCCTGCTACAAGTGTAGCAAGTGGGGGCACTGGTCGCGGATCTGTAAAGAGCCGTAACATGTCATCGATGCCTTCCAAATTCAGAAGAAGAAGGATGGCAAATGGTAGTATGAAACCCACTTTGCATCTGTTGAAGGGGAGAGTTCTGAGCAGCTGCGTGCACTGATGGAGGTTGAAACCATTTCGGCAGCAGCACCCCCTTTCGACATTGCAGCTGCCACCATCATGATTTCTCTGGAAGAGCATATCACCCCGAGAAGATAGCAGCCGAAGTCTTTGACCTCTTAGCAAATTCAGTCTAATGCACAGAATGCATTTAGACTTTAATGGTCATTTACTTTATGTGCGGAAGGAATAATTCATTCATTTATCCAGATTATAATGGTATGATATGTTCTGATATTGAAGTATTTTATTTATGTGTTGATTGTCTTCTATGGAATAAGTGTGCTTAGCCGATGGTGGTACAATGAATATCATCTTAAGAGAGATAAAATATTTTCAGTCAATTAGTAGGAATGCTGGTAGTCTTACAACAATCGCAAGCAGTTATGCTTGTATAATAGGTTCAGGAAGAGCCACAATTATACTCCCAATGAGTACAATTTTGGTCATTCAAGAAGCCTTCTTGTACCTAGAATCGACTAAAACTCTTCTAAGTTTCAAGAATATTCGTGCTAATGGTTTCCATGTTAAGACTGAAGAAGAATATGGTAAGAAATACTTGCTCATTACGAAGCGTGAAACAAATGGAAAGGGGTATTAGAAAAACTTCCTTCATTAGAAACTTGGCTATACTACACCAACATCAAGACACTTGCAACCTACACTGCCCTGAAAACAGTATTTAGAAGCTTTAAACTTTTCTATCTTTGGCATGACAGATTAGGCCACCAGGTCTTAGGATGATGAGAAATATAATTAACAATTCACAGGGACATAATATTAATGTAAAGAATTCCCGGAATCACGAAGATTTTGTATGTCCCACATATGCCACCGGGAAATTAATTACTAGACATTCTACTCTGAAAGTGAAGGATGAAGTCCCTGCATTCCTAGAGCGCATCCAAGGAGACATTTGCGGTTCCATACAGCCACTATCAGGGCCATTCAAATATTTCATGGTGCTCATTGATGCTTACTCGAAACGGTCACATGTATGTTTATTTTCTACAAGAAACCATACTTTTCGCAAAGCTGATCTCGCAGATAATTTGCATTAGAAATATTTTTCCTAATCATCACATAAAGTCCATCAGAATGGACAATGCTAAAGAATTTACTTCAAAGGTATTTGATGATTATTGCATAGCAATGGGAATACAGTTGAGCATTTTGTACTGCATGTCCACACCCAGAATGGTTTAGCAGATGCATTAATCAAGAGAATTAAATTTATTACCCGATCACTTTTGCATAATTGTAATTCACTAGCTACATGTTGAGGACATGCAGTCCTGCATGCAGTAACTTTCATCAACTTTATATCATCGGTCTATAACATCCATCAGTTTTGATGAGGCATGAACATGTCAGATGAGTGCCCAAGAGGGAGTGTTAGGAAGCCTGGGTTTGGGTTTGAAGCCTTGACCCATGGTGGGCACCTCACCACTAGGCTATAAATAGGGAGTGATATTGGCTATTTTGTACATGCATGAGAAAGAGAAAGCAATAAAAAAAGACCAGGAGTTCGCTCTATCTCTATGTTTCAATCTACTATTTTGTGTCTTCTGTAATTGATCTGTCTTTTATATAGTAGAGGAATTTATCGAATTGATCGTCAGCGATAGTTCCTCAACACAAACTACAGCCTCATGGTGCATGTGTAACTAAGGAGGCTTTACAAAGATCAAGTGCTGCATTGTTTGGCTGCCATTATCAGTTTTTTTAGCCGCAGTAGTTGGTAGTTACTCCGTAAAACTCGCTAAGACTGAAGTTCTGGGGAGACAAATAGTCGAGATCCGTTTTTGGAGTTCGTTTTGTTTCAGAGGTGGCATTTTCTGCACCATTATTTGCAGCTGTAGGGATGCGACAGCTTCTGAACACAGCTGATGCGGCCTCTTTGGCCCTTTGCCTCTCTCCCATCTACCTCTGATTTTTTAAGGGAAGCGTGTGGTGTCGACTTATCACTCCCTGGTATCCACTTATCACTCTCCCTGCTCCGCCAATCTCTTGCTCTTCTCTGCTCCGCTGCTCAGTGCTCACCACCACCGTAACACGGAGGTACGTAGCTAGTGGCGGCGGTGGTAGCTGCGCGCGTGCACAATGCCTCAGGTCGACCTGGAGAGCTTGGTGTGCGGCGTGGCGGGCGCCGGCGCCGGGGACAGGAAGGTGTCGTGCGAGACGGTCATCGTGGGGGGCAGCGGGGACGCGTCGCCGCCGCGGATGCCACCGCCGGACCCCGATTTCCCGCCCGAGTCGATAACCATCCCCATCGGCGACGATGTGGCCTTCTCGGAGCTGAACCCGATATACGACCGGGACGACTCCACCAAGGGCAGCACCAACCCCAAGTCGGCGGCCGGTGCTTCCAACCCCATCCCGGCCAAGTCGCGCTCCAACTCCACGCGCATCTCGGGCGCCCCGGCCGCGGCCACCACGTTCTTCGGCCTCCCTGCCAAGATCCGCCCGGCGTTCACCCGCCGCCGGCCGTCGCAGGGCCGGATCTTGCCCGACAAGCGCTCAGGCGGCAGAGGCAGCGGCGACGGCGAGGAGCCGCGGTCGCCCAAGGTGTCATGCATTGGGAAGGTGCTGGCCGACCCGGAGCGGTACGGCCGGCGCCGTCGCCGGAGGTGGTGGCGCGGGGTGGTGGCCGTGCTCCGGTGCGGCGGCGGTTGCGCTTGCCTAGGAGGAAGTGGCGCGGGCAAGAAGGTCGCGCTGGAGGATGCCGAGGACGGAGAAGACATGCCGGGCATTGCGGCAATGCAGAGGTTCAAGTCCGGGAGAAGAGCCGCTTCATGGGGAGAGGAGGCACTGGCTGCGGCGGCCGGCGAGGAGGAAGAGGAGGACCACAGCCACGAGACTGAGCAGTGGGCCCGACGACCGGTAAGTTAGGTTGTAACGAAGGCGGGAAGCAGTCGGAGCGGGGGATACGCGCTTGGTGGGACCCTCTGCCAGTGACGGCGGTGGACTTGGGCGTGGTCGCCGACAGGTGAGCTCAACTTGTCGCGAGTTGTATCCATCAGTGAAGGATGGGCACGGCCTGGGGTAGGGGGTGGATGGCGACCGGTGACTGGCCTAGAAATGCGAGCCTTGCAGTTTCCGTGGTTTCTTGCTGTTTGGAATTTTGCACTCGGGATATATCCGTCAGATGAACCCCACCTGTTCTGCTGTTGCGTGTTGCATTGCAGCCCATGATCGATGCATTACTATGTACATACCCCCCCCAAAGAATAACAAGAGCACACAACTGCACAAGGTGCTGCTTCTCCATTCGTGTTCCTTTCTGTGTTTCTCAGCTATACAAAGTGTCTGTGACACACTACGATCTCAAATCTGGGCGATGTGCAGTGAGCTCCTTAGCCTGTCAACGCTTGCATGCTGTCTTTCCTGTGTGGTTACATGTGTTCTCGCAGGCCCATCAAAACGTGACCTAAAAGTTTCCTGTGAAGAAAAAACGTGATTTAGAGGTAAGTTGAGGCGAGTGTCAAGAACAGGTAGCTAAGGCTGGATTTAAGCTTCGACTTTGTATCCCGTTCCCGAAACGTAGTACACCTGCCTCACACCTACGTCACCTCCGGCCTAGTGTAGCGTACGATGCTGCGGCGAATGTTTTCTGCCGCCGTTGATGTTGCATCCATCGTGATCCAATCCACCGTAACAGCGTGGCCGCCGAGGAAGTCGCGGCTGGATTGCCGTCGCCTTCTAGCCTAGGATGGCGTAGCGCACTTGGTTGCTGGTTGGTTGCTACGGTATCTAAGCCACGTACGAACTGCTGAACATTTGAACTCCATGGCATGTATATTTACTGTATGGCTCGTTTGAACGAGCGCGGAATCGTTCAGACATGAAAGAGGCTTCCAAAACGTCAAAAAGAAGAAGAAAAACTCTGGTTCTCAAACACCTTGGAACAAATCTTATACAACTGGTTCCTAGAGTTACTGCAGTCCATTTCTGTCTACACTTGGCGTCCTACTTGCTGATCTGACAAACAGGGTCTTTGCCTCTTTGGAGAAGCAGCTCAGCACAATTGGCGATTGTGTGCTAATCTTCCATGTAGTCTTATTGAGATAAAAACAACTACAAATGCATGATTCAACGAAATTTGGACACTGTTGGACCCATAGCCCTCCGAAATTCCATTTTTGGCCCCCTAAAGAAAAAAATTCCAAAAATGGACCCCGTTTGACCGCGCGTTTACGGGAGGCTGCCACGTGGTCACTGTTCATCCGGTCGTGCGGTCAGCGACCGCACGACTGGCCTAGCGCCGCGCCCGAGCGCGCGATCTCGCGCCCAGCGCGCGACCGCCTCGCCCACCGCGCGACCGCGTCGCCCCACCGCGCGACCGCCCCGCCCAGCGCGCGACCGCCCCGCCCAGCGCGCGTCTGCCTTGCCCCAGCGCGCGACCGCCCCGCCCAGCGCGTGTCTTGACGCCCGACCGTGCGAATCTTTGTCATTCGCGTCCCGTCCTTTCGGCCAAAATGAAAAAAAGCAGCAGCGCACACTGGGAATTTTTCTTGTACCCGGCCGCACACGCGTCAGGAGCCCAAAAACGGCCCCCCTCAGGAGCACACGCGCATGCAGACTTAAAAGAGCAAGGAGAGGGAAGAAATGCTTGGCCAGCCAGGAAGCTCAAGCACAGCTGAAACGAAGCCAGAGCGAGAGAGTGAGGAAGCGAAGGAAAGTGACGAGTGAAAACCCGTAGATTTGAGTTGTGTTTGTTCGGAATCTGCGGTTTTTGCAAATACAAAAGTTGTAGATCGTCCCGTGTGCTTCAAGAAGAGGTAAGTCTTGTGCCCCCGAAACTAAAATTTTATGTATGTGATTAGTCCATAATTAGTCGATTAGCACAAACCATCGTTTGGTAATGTTATTTTATGTGAATGTGTGATACGCGATGTCAATATTTGGTACGTTATGTATTTGTAGGTAATCTTTATGTGAACATATGTATTATAAGTCAATGTGTCATACAGTGTGTATGTGTAGGTAAAAATCCACATATGATGCATGCTTTATTGTAGTGTAGATAATGTTGTATTTTATGTTGAAGTTACGTATTGTAATATAGTTAGTTTTTGCTGAAGAAAAGAGAGGAGCGAAAGCCGGAAGAGTTGAATTGTTTTCGTTTGGAATCAGTGGACTTGGCAAGTAGAAAAGTTGTAGATCGTCTCGTGAGCATCAACAAGAGGTAAGTTTTGTGCCCATGCAACTATAATTTTATGTATGTCATTAGGCCTGAATTAACGAAACCATCTTGTGTTACTGTTATTTGATGTCAATATTTTATACGCTATGTATGTATAGCAAATCTTGCATATGTTTAGCATGATGTATTGTAGTGTATATAGGGTTTCATTTTTTTGTGAATATACGTACTGTAAAGTAGTTTCAGTTAGGTGGTGCATGAGGCATATTGCAGCGAACTTCCACAGAAGGTTCCGTAGCAAGGACCTCATGAAGATGTTCAAGAAGCTATGCATGCAGAATCAGAAGCGGAAGTTCGACGCCCTGCGAAAGCAGCTCGATCAGGAGGCTACGAAGCATGTGCATGCAGAAGCAGGGGCCGTGGAGGGAGGCTCCACAAGAGTCGGGGTATTCTCACAATGGGTTCAGTCCAATGCACCTGACTTGGAAATGTGGTCTTTGTTGCACGACACCGGTGGGGCGAGGTATGGGATCATGATAACCAACATGTCCGAGGTTTACAATGGTGTATTGAAGGGCGTCAGATCCCTGCCGATCACGGCAATTGTGGCCGAGACCTGGAACCGTACCGTCGGGTACTTTGTGAATAGAGCCAGGATGGCGCAGAAGCACGTTGAGGAAAACAAGCAATACTCTGAGGTCATGCAGGCCTTCATGGACAGGAAGGTGGAGAAGGCTCGAACCCACATTGCTCAGCCCATTGATGGCTTAAGGAGGAAGTTTGAGGTCCGCCTAAGGCAGAAGTATGTCATGCGTCTCGACCATCGGTACATCCCACTACTGCGGGACACCGGTCTGCTGCCCATTGCCCGCATGTTGGATCTACCGCATGGGTTCCAGTACGATGCGCCACTGTTGTCAGCTCTCGTTGATCGATGGAGGCCGGAGACTCACACCTTCCACTTCCGGTGGGGGGAGATGACGGTTACTCCGCAGGACGTCACGATGATTACAGGTCTACCCCTCCGTGGTGCTGCTTTGGTGCCACCCCCGAAGGCAGCAGATTGGAAGGTCCGTCTGGGTCACCGGTTCGGTCATGCGATCCGAGACAACGCAGCTGGGGTGCCACATGGATGGCTTCGTCGCTTCATGACCTGTCCTGCAGACGCAGATGAGGTCGCGGTGCGGACGCACTTCGTTGCATACCTGCTATATCTGTTCGGGTACGTCTTGTTCCCTAGCACGACTGGAGACTCCGTGCAGCCTAGCTACATACCGCTAGCGGAGTCCTTGGCGGATGGCTGGCCTGGTCAGCAGCCACAGTATAGCTGGGGATCAGCAGTCCTTAGCTCCACATACCGAGGCTTGTGTGACGCCTCGCAGCGCACCGCGGCCAGCGAGCCGGTCCTAGCCGCCTGCTACCTTCTCCTTCAGTTGTGGTCATGGGAACACTTCCCCGTTGGCAGGCCTGACTTTGGTCGTCGTGTGCACCCTTATGACCTCATCCCGCAGTTGTATGGTGGTGACGACCCCGTTGATGCGCCCACAATGGGTACACGTTGGACGCATGGTCAGTTGAGGTGGGCCAGGGAGAGACCGAGACGTGCGTACTCGGATTTCCACCAGAGGTTCGAGCTTCTGGCATTTGGCGACGTAGACTGGTGGCCATGGTCTCCACAGTTAATTGCGAACACGGCCCCCCACGGGTTGTCATACCAGTGCGAGCGAGATCAGAGGTACTGGATGACGACCTGCCACTTGGTGTTCGCGCACTGCGTCGAGCCGTACAGCCCACACCGAGTCATGAGACAGTTCGGGCTGTACCAGCATGTCCCTCCCATGGCAGGACGCCCTCTTGCGGAGGAGTTCCACCGGTATGTCAGTACACCCCAAATTTAATTACTGCATTAGTGTCAATGTCAGTACCGTACTGATTGTGTAATGTCTCAATGGACTTGCAGGCAATCGAGGAGAGGGCGAGCGACCGAAGACTGGAGAGCCACACAGCGGACATGGACAGACATGTGGTCTGACCATGCGCATACGATGCTTGTGGATGAGACACGGCCGTACGACCCGGACGACCCCGCGCCGTACAGGGCGTACCTTGACTGGTACGCTCCACGCACCCGCTGTAGGCTTATTGCAGGGGAGCCGCCACAACCTCCACTTCATGCTGTTCCCGGGGCGGCTATACAGGAAGGTCCAGACCATCATCTAGCGGCACGGGTCGACGAGGCGGTATGAGAGTACTGTGTCATTACGCAATGCAGGATTACATTTGAAGTGACTGTTTGTTTCACTGCAGGTGGACCGGCTACATCGTATCGACATCGAGGCTAATGAGGCTATACGACATAGGAAGTCAAATACCGAATCTCGGTGGGTAAGTTATATGCGCAGCATCAGCGAAAGGGCAAGGGGTGCGATACGGGGCTTGAGTTGTGGTCGCCACCGAGATGACGTTGTTGCTACACGCGGTGGCGGACGTGGCCAGGGACCACCACCTCCCTCCGCGCCTCCGTCAGCACCAGGATTAGCACGGCCATCCTCGGCCTCCACGCGCTTCGGCCCGGCGGTTCGACAATTGTCAACTATTTGTTTATGCACTCATTTACCATTTATGTCTAACCACATGTTCGTCTTGCAGCAATTGCGACAGGATAGCACGCTGCTACGGAGGGCGACGTCATCACGGAGGTCGACATCGCCGCACGAACCAGAGGGGCCGTCCGAGAGTCGTCCAAGCTACGGTCGCTCGGCCTCCACGCGCTTCGGCCCGGCGGTTCGACAATTGTCAACTATTTGTTCATGCACTCATTTACCATTTATGTCTAACCACATGTTCGTCTTGCAGCAATTGCGACGGGATAGCACGTCGCAACACGCATCGTCATCACGGAGGCCGACGGACGAGCGACCGCGCTCTCCAGGACGACGGGGGCCCACTCCAGACAGCGCCTCTGACTCGCCGGACCAACCAGAGGGGCAGATGCCCTCGTATCTCCCGGGACAGGTGCAGACCAACCTGTATGACCGGGACAGGTGGGTTGTGCCGACCTATCAAGGCATGACATCGCACGAGTACATGGGGGACTACCCGTCGACATCCTCATTTCACCAGCCACATACCCCGGTATGCACTAACATTGTAAGCTAAACAGGTGTATTTCATTATGAACAATTTTCGTACTTTCCATTGCCTAATTCAGTTGTACCATCTAAGCAGGACGTAGCCACCTCCTCCGATTGGGTGAGCTCTATGCTTTATGACCAGCCGTCGCAACAGTCCACAGAGTTGTACCCACCGCCGCCTCGGCCACACCCCTCGCACTACGATCTTCGCGATGCACCACGCTCCCCTAGTAGGTTCACCTTCTCAGAGGATCATATGCGCCGTACGAGGCGGCGACGAGGAGATGATGAATGAATTTTTTAAATTGTGCTTTTGTAATTTTTGTGATGTTTTTCACGTGCTTGATGGTTTGATGTTCAAAGATGGTTTCCAGTATAAAAGGGTTGCTCTAAGTTCTTTGATTTACTACGGCATACAACCAACTGAGAGATGACAACACGGGGTAGCGGGAGACAACATGAAACAACTCATACATTTCACGTACATGACATGTAGCAAGTAGTACAACCACCAACACACCAACGAACACAACAACTAAAATACAACACAACCGTACATAAAACATTACCAAAAGAGCGGTACGACAACATAGCGTAAAACATTGCGAACATACACGAGGAGAACCTCCAGCACTACAACTTGAGGATAACAATACACACAAGAAACAAAATACCACACAACATAACATTTATCTTCCACTCTAGTCTGTCGAAACGATGCCGCATCCCGATGGGGTCGCAACCCCCCACGACAACTCTCTCACGGCGAACACTGTCTGTCCTATTTCCCATTTCATCCTCCCACACCCAGAATCGGCAACCACCATGAGCTTCCTGCGATTCCATGACAAGAAGTTTTTTAAACATACAACCATGATTTCAACGAACCCGAAACAATCTGACTCACCGAGTGATTGGGGCACTTGTAGTAGTGTCGCCCAGGATTCGCGGCCGTCTGTGATGTCCTACGTCTAACCAAGATGTTGCAATTTGGGCACATCACCGTGGGTGCCCATGAAGACGTGCTGAGCTGACTCATTGCCTAGTCTGGGGGAGTGAGCACGAAAGAAAACTACACAGATTGTGAACAACTAACTCAGGAGGTGACTGATAACATGGCCAGCAAGTTATGTGAGGGATGGCTCCGTTTTATAGGCTGTGTGTGGGGGGGGGGCAGCCTCACGCACAAAGACCACATACAACACAAATCTGGACCCCACACCATGCTGAGTGCGGAGACAAAACATGCCAGCTTTGCGCAGTGACCTCATAAAAAAGGGGCAGCTTTGCTCAGTGACATGACAAAAGAGGGCAGCTTTGCCCAGTGACATGACAAAACAGTGCAGCTTTGCCCAGTGACTTCACAAAACGGGCCAACTTTGCGCAGTGACTTGACAAAACGGGCCAGCTTTCCGCAGTGACATGTCAAAAGAGGCCAGCTTTCCGCAGTAACTTGACAAAAGAGGCCACCTTTGCCAAGTGGGATGACAAAACGAGGCATCTTTGCTCAGTATTGCATTTTTTCTAGCTTGTGATAACAACTCCACGAAGATAACAACCAATCCATCACATACTTAACAACGTTGCACATTACATCGCTACGGAAAGAGGCCACATCATATGAAGGTCACATAAAATGAAGGCGTCACACACTTATAACACGAAACAACACATACATTGCACATACAGAATTTATGGAAAGTAGTACACCCAACATTTTAATTCAACGCATACATGAACTACAATACGACACAACAATAACCCTCGTTACCTACATGCCAAACGAGCCTCGTGGCACCCACATGGAGAATTGCTGGGGGGGCCGCCTCGGACGTGGCTGGCCGTCGTGGGAGTGGCATGCACATATGCAGCTCGGGTTCGCGCAGCAACATGTGGGATCATAAGAGCTTGCTATATTCACGACCTCCTCGTTGCCCCTCTCGCGTTGCATCTGCTCGCGGAGGTCGTTGTTCTCCTCAGTGAGGCTCTCCATTCGGTACTCCAAGTCCCATATTCGAGCCCATAATGTATCCATATAACGATCAACATACCGTTCATGAGGAGGGTCGATCCAGCGGGAGAAGTCGCATTTTGCCATCTGCAAAAAAAAGGACGGTTAACTTCGCGGGTCCATAAGCAATACAAAAATGTAATATTACTAAATTGTACCCCGGAGCGTGAGCATCGGAAGAAACGTCGCCCGCCATCGTTTGGGGAATCCAAGATCTGGACGACCGCGTACTCATTGTGCCTGCATTTCGGCCACGCTGGTTGAGCACGCCGACTTGGCATCAATCGGTACTGTGGACCGAACATATCCCTCCTTTCTAAGGGAATGTCGTCCTTCGGTGACCCAAATCCCACTGGCCCCTCGTCTTCCGACATGGTTTGTTCAAGCTCGAAAGACAGGGTACTTCTTTGTTCGACTCAACAATGTGCTGGGACCCCAACCGTGCTACTTATACCAACCGAGACAACTTCCTGCATTCCCCTCAAACGAATAAAAGGACGGTTCTTCGCACAGACGTGACATAACGGGGCATCTTTGCTCTGAGAGATGACAGAACAGGTCTGCTTTCGCAGTGAAATGACAACACGGGGCAGCTTTGCTCAGTGACATGACAACACGGGGCAGCTTTGCTCAAAGAGATGACAGAGGACAGCTTTTCGCAGTGCCATTACTAAAGAGAGCAGTTGTGCTCAGTCAAATGACAAAAAGAGGTCAGCTTTGCTCTGTGAGATGACATTACATGGCAGCTGTGCTCAGAGACATGACATAACGGGGGAGCTTTGCTCAGTGAGATGACAAAAGATTCCAGCTTTGCGCAGTTACATGATAAAACGGGGCAGCTTTGCTCAGTGAGATGACAAAAGGTGCCAGCTTTGCGCAGTGACATGATAAAACGGGGCAGCTTTGCTCAGAGACATGACAGAACGGGGCAGCTTTGCTCAGTGAGATGACAAAACATGCCAGCTTTGCGCAGTGACATGACAAAACACCGCAGCTTTGCTCAGTGGGATGACAAAACATGCCAGCTTTGGGCAGTGACAGTACTAAAGAGGGCATCTGTTCTCAGTGACATGACAACAAGAGGTCAGCTTTGCTCAGTGAGACGACAATTCAAGGCAGCTTTTCAGTGATACCGTAGCACTCCCATCTTTACTCACTGCTACCACCACGCGGACCAGCTTTAGACGTACGAGTAGAGACAAAACGGCCCCTATAAATTCGTATGCATTCCATTTCCCAGCGAACATTGCCCATCCAAATCCCATACTACATCGCGCTTCCCTCACCCAACCGGGATGGACAAAGGCAAGAAAAAGCAATGGGACAAGATGGTGAAGGATTGGGAGGAGACCTGTGACATAGCACGGTCAGCTGCGGCCCGCGATGTCGCACGCGATGAGAAAATAAGGGCGATACAGGCCCGGGTAGAACAAGCCCATCGTGCTACGATGAAAGGTCCCCCCCAGAGCGCCCGCGTAGAAAAAACCCCATCCCGGACGTCCCCACCGAGCGTTCGCCACAACTACCACCTGAGGGGGAGACACCTCCCCTTTGTTGGTGCGGGGACGTGTGCAAGTTCTTCAAGTCTAAGCACAGCATCAGTCTAGGTATGCGTTACTGGGGTTGCGCAAACTACTCCAGTGACTACCCCAACCGCCGTTTTGACACCGCAACCTATCGGCAGCCGGTAACAATATCTTTTCTCCTTTTCCCCTACCTTTTCTCCTTCACAGCACGCACTAACAATATCTCCCATGTATTTACAGTCTCCGGAGCCCCTGTGTGGCTACCGCAAATGGATCGATCTTGAGATCCACCCTGAGGACCAATGGACCCTCGACTTCGAGGAGTGGAATGTCACAAAGGAGAAGGAGTTGCTGGAGGAGGAGCGCCGCAAGCACGAGCACACCCTGCGTATACAGCGCGAGACGCAAGCTCATCTTGAAGCGTGCACGCGTAGGGAGCGGGAGGCTCGCGAGATGGAGCGCGAGAGAAAGAGGGAAATTGCGGCTAAGGCAAAAGAGGCCGCGGAGGAGTTCAACGCCGAGCGAGCAAGGAAGGGAAAGTGGCCCCGGTCCACACAGTAGGTCGTACGAGTAGTTGGGTGGGTTAGTCGCATATCATGCTATATGTTATGCATGTAATAAAAATCTACGCGGCATGTTACTCCCAACTGTATTATGAAGTTCAATATCTCGTATTTTCGCATTCCATGATTCACGTATCACCTCATTTAACAATATTAACATAGCGCTCCTCACCGTACACGAATTCTCACTAACCTTCGAAATATCACTTACCACTTTATGTCTCGACCGTTCTACGGTCAATCTTTCCTAAAAAAAATTTACCAAAATTTTTTATGCATGTACAACTTACAATGAACATAAACTTTTATTACAACTTTATCTGATTTTTACCCAGTTTATAACTACAAAATTGCCAAATCTGAAAACAATCACGGAGATTGCAAACCCTAAGAAACAGACCAAACCCTAAAATTCACTTACCACTTTATGTATCGACCGTTCTACGGGTAATCTTTCCTAATAAAAATTTACGTGGGAGGATATCTTCACCATTGACACTAGCTCAGGGACTGAAAATCAAGCATGTCAAAACCTTGTAAGTACATAAAATTATCACCAACCTTGGGGGCTTGCAGGACCCTTCATTCCACGTCAAAACGGGGCAGCTTTGCCTAGTGACTAGACAATACGAGCCAGCTTTCCGCAGTGACATGACAAAAGAGGCCACCTTTCCTAAGTGTCATGACAAAAGAGGACAATTTGCACAGGGACATGATAATACGGGCCAGCTTTGCTCCGTGAGGTCACAAAAACATGCCAGTGGTGCGCAGTGACATGACAAAACGACACAGCTTTGCCCAGTGACTTGACAATACGGGCCAGCTTTCCGCAGTGACATGACAAAAGAGACCACCTTTCCGCAGTGACATGACAAAAGAGTACAATTTGCAGGCTCTGAAAAGCCTTCATACGGCCATTTATTACTACACTGCAATCCTGACTATCCTCAAAAGATTCTCATGTCGTCCTCTCCATGGACTATGCCCACTGCACCAGATAACCTGTCTACATAAAGGCCTCCCTCCTATGTCTTCCATACCACATCTCCTCCTCAAGGCATCACAATACTACTACACAACAATGTCTTCCTGGAGGTCCGACCCATTTGGAGTGCCGGAGTGGCATGAGCGCCCGAAGTGCCATTGCGGCTTTAGGACGATGTTGGGAGTCTGGACTGATCGAGTACAACGAGCCAAATACGGCCGTAGGTTCTTCAAGTGTCCTGACCTGGATGACGACTTCGTGGTAACGACCATAACTAAATCATTTCTTTTCCGTTATCGTTTTTCAACTTGATCCATGACATCTACCACGCCACACATAGGCTTGCGGGTTCATGGAATGGGTGGATCGCGTGCCGCCGGCATGGCCAAATAACCGGGCAGTGCAGGTGGAAAACAAAGGACAATACTTTGTCAAGATGACTCAGGCTCGCGAGGTGGAACGACAGATGCGGCTTGAGCAAGAGCGCCGCGTGAGGGTGGACCACATGCGTCTGAAGGGCAAGGAGGATGAGCTGCAAAGGAGGCGGGAGCAGTTAAGTCTGCGTGAAGCTGCCATCAAGCGTCAGGAGGAGGAGCTTCAAGTTCGGGAGGCAGCTCTCAAGACCAAGAGTGACAGGAAGAAGAATGCAGCGGAGCCATCTTCAGGGCGCGACAAAAAGGGGAAACAACCACGCTACACCCAGTAGACAAAATGTAATACACCCAGCAAGTTATGCATGTTATGCATGTAATAAAAAAGTACGCAGCATGTTGCTCCCAATTGTAGTATGCAGTTTATTTGTATTCACCGTACACGAATTCCTATTACAATATCGTCATATTTTTTTTCTAGTTTATAACTACAAAATTGACAAAATCTAAACAAATCACAGGGTTTGCAAACCCTAAAAACACAGCAAACCTTAAAAGTCACTTACCACTATTTGTATGGATCACTCTACGGTCAATTGTTCCTAAAAATTGTTTACCAAAATTTTATTAGCATCTACAAGTTATAATGAATATAAACTTTTATGACTACTTGGTCAGATTCTTTCCGAGTTTACATTTTCAAAATTGACAAAACATACAAAAAAACATGGTGATTGCAAACCTCAAAACCATACGAAACCCTAAATATCACTTACCACTTTTCGAAACGCTCGTTCTATAATTAATCGTTTTTAAAAAATTTTATCCTAATTTTTTATACATCTGCAACTAACAATGAACATAAATTATTATTGCAACTTTATCTATTTTTTTCTCAGTTTACAACTACAAAATTGAGAAACTATACAAATATTCACAAGTATTACAAACCCTAAACAGACCAAACCCTAAAAAACGGATCGCAGTCGGGGGATCATGCGGTCGGGGATCAATCGCGCGCTTGGGGACGCAGACGCGCGCTCGGGCGACCGCGGGATGGCAGACGCGCGCTGGGCGGGGCGGTCGCGCGGTGGGGCGACGCGGTCGCGCGGTGGGCGAGGCGGTCGCGCGCTGGGCGCGAGATCGCGCGCTCGGGCGCGGCGCCAGGCCGGTCGTGCGGTCGCTGACCGCACGACCGGATGAACAGTGACCACGTGGCAGCCTCCCGTAAACGCGCGCTCAAACGGGGTCCATTTTTGGAATTTTTTTCTTTAGGGGGCCAAAAATGGAATTTCGGAGGGCTATGAGTCCAACAGTGTCCAAATTTCTGATTCAACATATAACACGAGCACAAGTACACAAAAATAATTTTCTCGCCAGTTGAGTTATACGTGTGAGCCCAAAACCATACAGGCTTTAGCCCCGAGTACTACATGGGCTTTAGGCCTCCGTTGTGATGCAATTGCAACCATCAAGATTCTTGGGCAGGAATAGGATAGCTATCCGTTTAATTCCTTTGCATAAGACCGAGCAACTTTCGTTGTGTGTTCTGAAAGCGAACTGTTACTCCCACAGCATCTGCTATGAAATTAATCAAGCTCAACTGTGACAGAAGCGGCAATTCTTTAGTCTTAACCATTTTGAACTTGTAAAGATTCAACCTGGAGATTGTGCCAAAAATGTATCTTTGAAATTTAATGTAACCAACACCACACCATACATACTTCATCTGTAGGTAACTAGGTATTAGTCAGTGTTCAATCTGCTATGAATGCTATACTACTATGATGAATAAACACAACAACCTCGCCAACAAAAAGTAAAAACTAAAGACAGCAAAACAAATTCTATGAGCTCAATCATGTGCTGCCGTTGCTAAAGAACCAGTTACAGCCACTTCTTTCTCAATTTAGCTTGTTCTTTCAGGTTTCAGAGTGACTTGACTGACTGATTAGCAAAAGAAAGTACATGGGCAAGCTAGCTAGTGCATCAGGCTTCCTCCTCCACAGTTAGTGCAACTACAGTACAGATCTTAATGTCCATTCAGAATCAGAATCTCTCTCCTGTATCATAAAGGAATAGCACAATGAGCAACAAGTATCGATAGATTGTACAGTGCTCGTTCTCTGGACACACACAAGTACACAACATAAGCATGATTAGCATTGGATGATTAATGTGTTCCTTGTAATTTGTATGCCATGTATTACACATCAGTAAAGTAGATACTTGCATCTAGATGACCAAACAGGCAAAGAATACCACTACAGGGACAGGCATAGAGGGCTACGCTAGATAGTAGCTGCACATCCTGATTGTGGGAATAAAGCTTCCCAGTCCTCAATCCAACAATGCTACATGGAATAAAGGTATCAGACAAAAGCTAGGGCGGGGAGAGGGGCTGATAGGGCTAGGTCTCCTTATGCTTTGATAAATTTACACTATATCTTTGCATATTTTTAAAAAAATTACTGCTGTTAGTGTTATTTGGCTCCTCTCGTTAAACCAATAGTAGGGAGTCGAATACATGACCTGTTACCTAACCGAATGGAGCTAGCTAGCCTGAGGAGGGCAACACATTACACATCCACCGTTCAGTTGGAATTTTCATCTAGTCTTCATTAGTCATATAGTACTCGAACCACTTCCTACGCACGATTTGACATTAAAATGCCGTGTCAGGTATAGAAGGAACCTAGCTGGCTGAGATGAGTTTAGTTGTACTATTCATATTGGATTTTGCTGATGTTTTTAGTTACAATTGATGAATAGTAGTGACTGATAGAAGCGGCTGATGAATAGTATCAACTGATGAATAGTAGTACATTATGTAAAAAAAGATATTACAACGAAAGACATTACAATATTTGGATCACCATACAACTTACGGAATTATGATATAATAAAATACAAAGTACATTACAATATATAAAAGCTAAAAGTAATGGCTGATGAATAGTAGTAATTGATAAAAACAGCTTATAGAAACTAATACGTTTGTATTAGCTTCTGCTTATAGAAGCAGTAACTAAAATCAGAAGAGCCGTAGTCAGCTACCTCATGTCAGGACAGTATATGGGCATGTTCTTTTCTGCTTCTAAAAGTGGCTTTTGGCTTTTGCTACAGTACCTAACTTTCAAATGGAGTATTTTCTCAAAACGGCATCTACAAGTTAATTATGGTACATGTTAAAAGCCTAACATCTGTATCAACCAAAATCGTAAGTGAATATTTCTCTCTCTGTAATCTCTGTCGCAAGCAGTCAAAATTCAAAAATTTCAGCCAAAAATCATAAGCCGTAGCAAAAAAGAATAGGCCTTATACATCGGCCGGCTCTGATGAGTGGAGATGACAACTCAGACTGGATGCGTTAGTCAGAAGGGAACCCCAAGCCAATCAATCATTCGTGCGGCGCTCTCTCTGCGCGGTACGTGTGGAGGAGGCTCAGAGGAATAATGCGGCGAGTAGGACAACCACGCCCGTCCGAAACGTTATCTGCAAGAGAGGAGAAGAAAAATTAAGTATGGAAAGATGAGCAAGCCTTCTTGTCAGCGACAGAATTAGATGTGCCTCCAGTTGCCGTTTCTCCAAAAGTGCTAGTAATATTGACAAGCTTCAAAAACCGCGGCTAAGTGTGTTCTGTTTCTTCAGTCAAACACTGTAAAATGCCCGTGCTTTCTGTGATGCCCGTCTATCTATCGACCTCACTTTCGGTGTTTCCACATCTTGACAGGTTCGTGCACAAAGGGAAAAAGGTCGCTTCTTTTCAGATCATTGCGAGGGGAATAAGGGAAAAGAGAAAAAAGTTTTTGGACGGCCTCGCTTTCATGACAAATTTTGGAATCCAGGCCTGCCCCATGGTTGATTTGCTCGTTTTTGTATGCAGGATATCATTTATTAGCATGAGAATACTAACAATATGAGTAATACTGGTAGTAGTGTCAAAGATGCTGTTCTTACCGCCAATTTGGACGCGGAGGAGATCACGGACTTCCCCGAGTACGGGTCAAACGATCCTGCCGACCCGCCGTCGGAGCCGACGTTGATCGCGTAGACCGGCGAGCCGTTGGGGTAGAACAGCCCGTAGTTCCTCTCCGACGTCGGCCCGGGCTTCATGTCCTCGTTGAACAGCGCGAACACGAACACGTCGATGGGCACGTCGGGCTTGAGCGGCGTCCCCTGGTTCATGGCGATCCTCTGCATGAGGTTCCCGTTGTACGCCGCGGCGTTCTGCACAGTGGCGCCCACCTCGTCCTCGTCCCCCTTGGACGGCCACCCGGTCTCCGATATCCTCACGACGACGTCCGTGTGGCCCATGGCCTTCATGGCCGTGTACACGGCGTCGATCTGCGCGTAGAGCATGTTGTCGTAGGTGAGGTTGGTGTTTGGGTCGCGCATGCCGGGGTTGGGCTGGAACAGCACATACGGCAGCGACACGCTCCCGGGGCTCGCCTTGTACGCGAAGAACGGGTACACGTTGATCAAGAACGGCGAGCCCGTCTGCCCGTGGAAGTCGAGCAGCGGCTGGATGTACTGCGCGAGGTCCTCCCGGAACACGCCGGACGACGGCGGATAGCTGGAGGCGAGTATGTTCGCCGCGTGAGCCGACGAGACGGTCACCTGGCCGCTGAGGCCGAGGTCGCCGAGCGCGCCGTTGATCGCCTGCATGGCGGGGAGGAGGCTGGCCATCATGCCCACGTCGTTGCTGGAGAACACCTCGTTGCCAACGGTGATGCAGGTGATGCGGGTGGCCGGGAGGAAGGGCTGCACGTTCTGCGCCACCCACTGGCGAGCGGCGCCGGGGTTGTTGGCCATGGACTGCAGGTTCTCGTTGCCGATGGCGATGATGAACTCCACGCCGGTGTTGGCGAAGGACGTGAGCACCTTGGGGTCCGCGTCGTAGAGCTTCACCTTGTTCACGTTCAGCGTCCGGAGGAGCCCCACCACCTGCGTCGGGTCCGGCAGGTTGTTGGCGATCTGACCGTAGTTGATGCCGAACTTTTGCGCCGCCGACGCCACCTCCACTGCGAAACACGGAGAGCTTAACAGTGAGTAATTACCCCGCTGTTTTACAATTTTCCCAAAAAATCTCTTCTTTTGCCATCTGAATTCTCTGGAGAACAAGATTTTTTTTAACGAAATTGAATTTCGCTTTCAGAAAGAGACATGGAATACTTTAGGTAGGAAGTCGCTTTCGCGATTAATTTGTTGAAAAAAATCGATCAAAAATGTAAAACCTACTCGTTAATAATGTATGTGTAATGGCCCATTCCAAGCTGACCTAACCTCATTCTGGATAGAGCATACACACGTAGTAACCCGCTTGCACTTTCGTTCTCGCTTCGCGCAAAACGGTTAACCGGAGATTGCTATCATTGGAAACCCTATATTTATATGTTAATGATTCTTAAGCTAAACTAGTAAGGTGGAACTCACCCATACCCTTATATACACACACATATAGACTATCATGGGTTTAATTCTACAGGGACCGATGTGTCACATACACCCTCTCAAAGGACCCGACGTCCTCGTCGGCTCAACATACCCACATTGAGGCAAATGATCAGGATCTCCTCTTTTGGCACATGTCCGTGTGTTTAGTACCAGCACATATGCCATGCCGTGTGTCCGCTCCGGGCTCATACGCGCCATGCACTATATGCATGTGCCCCTGACCCACACGCTCTCATATAACTGTGAGAGTTGGCTCTGATACCATTTATAACACCCTAGGATCCAAATCAGCTTAGATCTAACCCCATTCTGGATAGATCATGCACACGTAGTAACTAGTTTGCACTTTCGTCCTCGCTTCGCACAAAACGGTTAACTGATGATTGCTACCATTGGAAGTTCTAGTTTTATATGTTAGTGATTCTTAAGCTAAACTAGTAAGGTGTAACTAACCCATACCATCATATGCACACACATATATAGACTATTATGGGTTTAATTCTATAGGGGTCGAGGTGTCACAGTATGCAAGCAGGTGGGATTAACATGGAGAACAAGGGTCAATTCATGTGTATGGTTTCAGCAAGAAATCGTAAGTGATGCGGGGAATTTCCAAGCTGCATCTCAAGATCGTAAGCATGGGTGTCCATCCGAGCTGGCAAAGCAAGTCGGCTCAATTAACTCTACGAAAATGACATAGATCTCCATACTCTGCTTCACAGCTTAATCGGAAGTCCAAAATCGAGCATTCACGACGACAGACGTGCGGAAGGAATAGCAGAATGTCCATGAGGCTGGCCAACTTCAATGGCGGCCGAGGCGGAGAGCGAGCAATAAGGAAAATAAATCCAGAGCGAAAGAAACAGGGAACGAGCTAGAGTGGCCACTGGATTACTCACCTGAGAAGGGCGAGAGCACCAGGTAGAGTAGAAGTGAGGACACGCCGACGCGGCGGAGCTCCATTTGCGTCTCGCTTCCTCTCTTTTCCCCTCCTCTGCTCTTCGCTGGTACGGGAAGGGTCGTTACGTTCGCATTAAGTACAGCCTTTCCTTCTTCTCTCCTCTCTGGATCCCCTCCGTTTTTATAGTGGAGCAATACGATTACCGCCGCCGCTGACGGCGCCATCTTGCAACGTCACCTCAGTAAATGTGTTTACCAATATGTAGAAATGAGAAAAATATCGCAGTCGCGTTCGACATCCTTGTCGATGTTACGTGTGATTGCTATAGACTTTTATCTTATTAAGCAATTAGAGTTATGTTACTCTTTCTCTTATGAATAAATAGCGACAACTGTTCCTTAAAAAAATCTCAGAGGAAGTCGGCTGTGCAGAAAAGAGAGAAAAATATCAATCGAAGTCGGCTGCTCTTGGTATTGCCAGTACGTTCCTTTTACGCTTCGTGCACTTACTGTCCAGGGGGTTTGAAAAAGCGAGCTGTCGAAGCTCAGCCTTGTCTTGTCTGATGAGGAAGTGGAAAAGTTGAACTCTTTCCTCTCCTATCTGAGGAGGAAGGAGTCCCAAGTAAACCTTCTCCGGTTTTACACTGGATGGATGGCGGTTGTCCTTGTTCGTAGGGGCAATCTGAATCAGGTGATATGGAACGGCCGTCCGAGGAACTTGCTGTCTTCATGAAGAACTATTTCATTCGATCGGACTGCGTGCATCTCTTGAACTTCTTATCGATACTTGTCTTGAATTCAATAGAAGGAAACGCTCTGATAAGAGTTCGACGTGCCATGTTGCGAGTATGATTGATTGCGTGATTAGGGGAATAATTCTGGGTAGCTGTTGTCGCGTAGGGGTGGGCAGCATCGCAGGGAAGTTAACATTCACCTAATGTTTTGACACTGTGCTAACCAACCGATACCACCATAACACCTACTCAATTTAGTAGGTTTGGTCGGTAGCATGGACCACGTGGAATAGTAACAGACTTGATAAGTTGGATTGGTACTGCTCAATGGACAGCTAATTCAAACTAGTAATCTTGCGTAAAATTTCAGGTCCTCATGAGCAGGTTCTGTCCATGCATTTGGTTGCCACGTATAACATTCGAACAGGTTTATTTTTCAATCACCAACTATTGATTCGGTCACCAACTATTGATTCGGTTCAATGTTTAATCTCCAACACTAAAATCGTCTGAAACACTTAACTATAAAAACCAGTTCATTTAGGGCAACTTGCTCCAAAGGGCTGAAAGCCTTGGATTTTGTTTTTTTTTTGTAGATGTTTTACTATAGCGGCTGTTAATTTTTTACAAGTCAAAAAAAGAAAAAACAGTAAAAAAAAATTGATAAACACCACTAAATATTTTAAGACAATGCAAAAAAAAAAATAAAAAAAGACCAAAAAGCCAAACAACGAATTTTAGAAGCTAAAAACTGATATTATGCGGAGCGGGGTCTTGGTATGCGTCCACATATATCCTAATCAGCGCTAGAAAAATAAAAAAGACTTTGTTTATCCTCCACCTTGCTCCCTCTCTCTCACCACGAGTCCACTCTGTGTCCCGTCTACAACAAAGCCATGAAGGTCCGGCCGTCCACGGCTCCACGCCACGGCAGCTCGCAAAGTTGCACGGGCTCACCGGCGTTGGGGAAGGGGAGACATATGAAACCTGGGGTCCTTGGGTGGGGCACGCTGCCTGTCACAGTTACTCATCCTCCGCGAGTTGCTACCATCCCATCACGCACATGCCGCTGCTGCCAGCGGCTGTGCCTCCGTCCATTGCAACAACCCGAAAATCCAATTTTGCCCCCAGCGGTGTGCCTCCGTCCATTGCAACAACCCGAATATCCAATTTTGCCCCCCAAGAGATTGATTCTTTTACACTAATTGGATGGAGTTTCCCACATGAGACGCTCCGTATCATTGTCCGTTGAATATGACACTAAGCAACGAATTGCTACTCTATTATCCTAATGAATTAAGAAATAATAAGTTTTATTAGAGTTGTACAGCAAAACTATAATTAGATATTGTTAGAAATAAATGCACTACATAGCCCATCTCTTTATTATCAAATCTTCTATCTCATCTCAATCTTCATAAAATAGCTTATTAAATTAAGTGGAATTTCAAGTTTTAATTTTTAAAAATACTACTAGTCACTTGGTGAGAAGAAAGAGCCCTAGTGGTCTCCGTAGCCTCCAATCCATGAGACATGCATTAGTTTATGATTTTTATTTAGCACTGCGCAGGTTTGTACCACTATGCCCATAGCTACTTTGGGCTCTTTTCAAACTAGGTGTTCCATATTTCCATACATGTGGTGCCAAGTCCAGAATACAGAATGTTTTCCTATGTGACATTATTAAATCTCTACCTAGTTATTCTTAGTTGTGGCCTGGAACGGTTTCTTACCCTCACCTGGCACCTACCATCCTCAAATAGTTGTTGGTTCGGCCGGTTATCGCTTCACCCAACACTTCATTGAGCTAATATACGCGTCTTAGATCCCTACTTCCTGGCTCTATATCGGTTCTAGGTTCCTGCACTAATTTATACTACTTACCCATTGTGGAGAAGATAGTAATGTAACAGGGTAGCATTTTCTATCCATTAAAAATGGGAATATGGCTGACACTTTAGTACGGCATTCTTTTCAAGTGAAAGTTGATTTGTTCTTATGTTATAACAATATGGGCCCAACTTTTCCCTCTGTCCTGACTAGGGCACCTTTACCCTCTATTATTTGTCTCTTACAACCCAGCTGCTCCTCTCAGCTGGATTGCACTTTTTTCTCTTATCTCTTTCTTTCATCATTTATCTAAATACATTTTGAAATACAATTTTGATACACATAATAATATATGTTGCATGAATTTAGTTTTTACCAAGTAAGATAACTAGTTAAGTGGTCAAAGATTAAGCTTGCCTTCGTAAGTGTAGAATGCCTCGGTGTTGCTTTAGGTTAAATTCGCATTTTCCTGCTTTTATTTTCTCCTAGTTGATTTACTGTTAGTTCAACTAGTGTGGTCCCTAACCCATGCTCTCATTCGCTGGCCCGACACTTGCACGCACACAGTGCATACACTACCCTGTACTCACACAACACGAAACATAAAACGCCAAACACCAAACACACAACCCACACAACACCACATGGCACTGCCAGCACATCTGCACACACTAGCACTAACCACACACGCGCGCACACTCAACACAACACACCAGCACACACGCACACAATTCTATCCCCTAGCTCTCTCTTACAACGCCGATTCCTCTAATTGTCCTCGGGGGTGCCAGCCTTGGCTCGTCGCCAACCGCTAGCACTTCATTGGCGGGATCCTCTGTCATTTCCCCCACATAACTCCCCTGCTCTTCCCTCGGTTTGATGGCTCTAGCCATGGGTGTTAGCTTGGCAAGGGCATTTGGCACTGGCTTTGGGTGGCGCCGCCGGCCATCAGCTTGATGCCAGCGAGCTCCTTCGCCGGTCCCCCCGCACTTTCTCTCTGTTTTCCCCTAGTTTTCCAACCTCAGGCCACGGCTGCTGTTGGTGGCAGTGATGTTACCCTCACATGTTATGTGGTTCGGCCTCCTTTGGTTCCTGTCGGTTGTCCTTATCTTCTTGGAGTGGTCCCAGTGGCTCCTTGAATAGATTAGGATGTCGTCAATAAAGATAACAATGAATTTATTTAGATATTTCATGAATAGTTTATTCATGAGGTTCATGAATACTGTTGGGGCATTGGTCATCCCAAATGGGACTATAGTGTACTCGTGGTGCTCATACTGAGAGACAAAGGTAGTTTTCTCCCTGTCTATTGGATTGACTTTTATTTGATGATATCCAGATCACGGATCAATTTTTGAGAATACACAGGCTCCTTTGAGTTGGTCAAACAATCATCTATTATGGGTAATGGATATTTATTCTTTATGGTGATATTGTTTAGCTCCCAATAATTCGTACATAACCTTAATCCTCCGTCTTTCTTTTCTACAACTAAAACTAGGGTTGCCTATGGTGATGTGCTTTCTCTAATAAATCCCTTCTCTTCAAGTTTGTTTAACTGCTTCTTTAATTCCACTAACTCTTGCGCATTCATCCTATGGGGTCCTTTGGAGATAGGTGCAGTTCCAGGGATTAAATCAATTGCAAACTGTACTTCCCGTTCTGCAGGCATACCTGGTAGTTCTTAAGGAAATACATATGGAAAATCCCGTACTACTGGTATGTCCCTTACTTCCTTCCTTTGGAGTCTGGACAAACTAGGGTTGGATGGCTTTGGTCTTGTCCTAACCCCTAGGTATTGTAGTCTGGTTCCATCCGACTCTCTGATGGATGCGCTTTTTAATTCACAGTCTATGCTGACCCCATGGGCGGATAGCCAATCCATGCCTAGTCAGTCAAGTCTATCACATAGAGGTTAGCTAAAAAATTTAGTATTGTGTATTATGATAGCTTGTTCTTTTTTGATGGATGACACTTCTATTATACACAGAGGAATGCTGGCGCTCCCTCTCTGGTTGAAGCTGGGTTTAGTCTTATCTTCATCCTTCTCTTTGTTGGCTGCGTAGTGGGTAAAACTTTAGGGGGCCTTGGTTCATAGGGTGGCTTCAATACTGTAATTTAGTTTTTCTACTACTTGAGGTAAGTTAGTAAAAACTACAGTAGGTGCTGGCTCGGTTTTTCACTGGATGATGAGACCAACTTAAGTGGGAGGTGCCAACCTAATGATAGGAAAATGGGCATGAACCTGCCTCCACATCATTAGAGATAAGTTGATTAAATTTAATTAAAACTGAGACAAAGAAATTAGGTATTTCAGCTCTATTACTTTCAGAATTAATAAATGTACATACAAATTCTGTTAATTACTTCTCTTGCGAGAAAATCCCTGATTAAGAATTTGAACATAAATATTACAACAAATTACAATATATGATGCTTACAAAAATTTAAAAAGAAAAAGGTCTTCATTCTTGGTGTCACTGATGGATGCTTGTTTGGGGGTATTTTAGTTGTATTTTTATTATTTTTTGCTAACATGACAGAGTACTTATTTTTAGTGAACCTATGCGTGTAGCATGATAGGAGTTCAATTATTTCATTTTTTATTTTACTCCGCCTTGTATTACTACTAGCAATGTGTGACGCTTGCAAATATTGAGTGTTGCATGTAGTATAAGTGAAACGAATGTTGTATTTTTAATATTTGTATTATTACTAGGATGACATAGATTTTATGCACATAGTGTTATAGGAGTTCAACTATTTTATTTTTTATTTTACTCTGCCTTGTATTACTACTAGCATTGCATGACGCTTGCAAATATTGAGTGCTTGCATGTAACGTAATCGAAATGAGGTGTTTTTTTAATATCTGTATTACTACTAGTGTGACATAAATTTTATGTATGTAGTATAATAGGAGTTTAATTATGTCATTTTTAAATATTTTACTCCACCTTGTATTGCTACTAGCATTGTATGTCGCTTGAAAATATTGAGCACTTGTATGTAGCGTAACCAAAGTGTGTTTTTAATATCTACATTACTACTAGCGTGACATAAATTTTATGCGTGTAGTGTAATAGGAATTTAATTATTTCATTATTTTACTCTACCTTGTATTACTACTAGCATTGCATAACATTTGCAAATATTGAGCACTTGCATGTAGTGTAACCGAAGCGAATGCTGTTTTTTAATATCTATATTACTACTAGTGTGACATAAAGTTTATGCACATAGTGTAATAGGAGTTTAATTATTTAATTTTTTTGTTTTACTCCGCTTTGTATTACTACTAGCATTACATAGCGCTTGCATGTAGCATAACCGAAGCAAACATTATTTTTAATATCTGTATTACTACTAGCATGACATAAATTTTATCCACATAGTGTAATGAGAGTTTAATTAGTTAATTAGTTTATTTTTATTGTTTAACTCTGCCTTGTATTATTACTAGCATTGCATAGCGTTTGCAAATATCGAGCGCTTGCACGCAGTGTAATTGAAAACGAATGATGTTTTTAATATCTGTATTACTACTAGCATGACATAAAATTTATGCACGTAGTGTAATAGGAGTTTAATTATTTTATTTTTTAATTGTTTTACTCTACCTTGTATTACTACTAGCATTACATAACGCTTGCACATAGCGTAACCAAAGCGAAGGTTGTTTTTAATATTTGTATTACTACTAGTGTGAGTGTGTGACATAAATCTTATGCACATAGTGTAATAGGAGTTTAATTATTTTAGTTTTTATTGTTTTACTCCATCTTGTATTACTATTTGTATTGTGTAGCGCTTAGATGTAGTGCAATCGAAGCAAAGGTTGTTTTTGAGATACATAATTTATTTATTTTTTGTTGCACCCATTTTATCACCCATGGCATGGTATTCATGAATATGGAACTTATGCACGAAGTGTAAATGTGACACAAATTATTTTCACCCAAACTACTAAATCATGACATGGTACTCATTGATATGGAGCCCATGTGCAGAATATAGTTGGGTAAAATATATGATTTATTTAGTCCGTGTTGTGACTCATGACATGGTAGTTATGAACAAGGAACCCATATGCGAGTGTAACCAAGACAATGTTTAGTTACTTATTGGGCATGTTCTTTAAGTCAAAAGCTGGCGGCTTTTGGCTTTTGCTACAATACCTAACTTTCAAACGAAGTATTTTCTCAAGACGGGGTCTACAAGTTAAACAATCTACATGTTAAAAGCCCAACATATGTATCAACCAAAATTGCAAGTGAGTATCTGTCTCTCCGTAATCTGTACCGTAAACAGCCAAAATTCAAAAATTTCAGCCATAAGCCATAAGCCGCAGCCGAAAAGAACAGGCCCATTGATTTCTCTAGCGTATTATTATTATTATTTGGTAGCATACATCCACTCCTAATTCGTATCTAATTGAAGAGACCGAATTGAGGAAATGGGACCTCATTCTTCTCACCCTTAGTTTGTATCCATTTGTAGGGGACCGAACCTAACTTCATTCTTCTCGCTCTTGGTTTGTATCCATTTGCAGGGGACTGAACCTAACAAACGAGGCTTCAACACTCGTTCTTGGTTTGTATCCACTAACGGGACCAAACTGAGGAGATGAGGTCTTCATCCTTCTCACCCTTGATTTTTATCCATTTGTTAGGGACCGAATCTAAGAAACGAGGCTTGAACACTTGTTCTTTGGGTTTGTATCCCTCCGTAGGGGCTAAACTTAAGAAACAAGAGATTGAGCACTCGTCCTTTGGGTCTGTATCTATTAACAGGACCAAATCAAAGGAGCAAAAACATAAAACAAAAAGAGGGAGGAAGAAGAAAGCTCCTTGATTCGTACCGCGATGGACGAACCTAAGTGTGAAGGGGATAAGGAGAATGCTTCTTGATTTGTACCGTGATGGAATGCTTCTTGATTTGTACCGTGATAGCCGAACCTAAGGACAAAAAAAGGGAGGAAGAAGAAAGCTTCTTAATTTGTACCACAATGGCCAAACATAATGGCAAAGAGAGAAGCGAGCGATCTCACCTTTTCTTCAAAAACACCAGCCTGCTCTCCCTCTTTCTCTCTCTCTACTTCCTGCTCTCTAGTGTGTTTTAACCGCGTTTCCTCCTCGCCAAAAGGTTATCATTTCTCTGTCCTTCATCCTTAATTTATAAAGTAAGGATGAGAGGGTGGCTAATAGAGGGAAGTTATGGCAACTCCTTTCTTTAATTTTCTTTTCCCCTGAAATTTCTTTGCTGCTGGTAGTTGCCGAAGCATTTTGCCTTGACCCAGGCTACAGTACGCACAGGCATGCAGATGTGCAGGACGTGGGCATGCATGGATGCTTTTTTTAGCTGCATGTGGGCCATGCTCATTTCTATTGATTGAGATAATTAGAGAATAGTTTAACTACTTTAAGCATGCAACTATGGCATCTTCTTTGGCCACGGCTGCTGCACATGCATGCATGCAGGACGTGGGCATGTATGGCCGTTTGCATGGATGTTATTTTTCTTTTAGCTGCCCTGTGGATGGTTACCATTTTAATAATTAATTTCAGTTATTGAGAGGGTAATTTATTCCTTCAAGCAAGTGTATTTTGTTAGGAAACCTGGACCTAGGCCAGCAGACCTGGCCCATGGTGAACACCTCACCGGGGACTATAAATAGGGAGCTGTACCGGCATGTTTTGTACACATGCAATTGAAAGCAATAAAGAAAGACCAGGAGTTCTCTCTACCTCTCTCTGTGTATTTAATCTATTACCCTGTCTTCTGTGATTGATTTGATTTGTTCTAAGCAGAGAAATCGATCGGACCGGTCGCCAGCGACGGTTCCTCAACATATTTAACTTGATCTTAATTCACTTGTTAACAGGGGCGGAGCTAGAGAAAAATGAGGGGGGGGGTGCAGATGTGCAGCACTTCCTAAAGGGTGTTGGGCTACTGGGCTGCAGGCTTCTAGTGCTGGGCTGGCTACAGAAGGGATTTGCTTGGGTCTGGGTGCGCCACTTTAATTTTGGGGGTGCAAATAAGGTGAAAAATCAGGGTTAATAACTGTGTTATGTTTTTTCTCTGGGTGCGGCCGCACCCACCAGCCACAACATGGCTTCGCCCCTGCTTGTTAACCGGCTAATCGACAAGCCAACTACTAATTAATGGTCCCTTGCATGCATGCAGCCTGTGTGTGGGACGTGGGCTAGTGGCTATTCCTTTTTGTAGGACCGAAATGGCGACAGAGGGGGGGTGAATGTCGCTCGCTTCGAAATCGCCCTGGAAAATCAAACACTGATTTTTCAAAAAGATGCAAAACAACGCAACTCACAAAAACTTAAAATTAATTTTGCTGAAATCTGGGACGCATGCGATACTAAAAAATTCAGCATAAATCAGAGAGTAATCAGTAAAAATTTCAGCTGAAAAAACTGCCAATTGATCTGCATGCAAAAAGGTCAAAGATCAGCAAAAAAATAAAAAAGAAAGGCACGAAATGGAGAAGGCTTCAGCTGAACTGAGACACACGCTGGAGGACAAAAAAAATCTGAATCGCTTCAGCCGAACTGAAGAACAGCAGCCGAACTGAACATTCAGATTCTTGCCAAATCCAAGGAAAAAATGATTCTTTTCTTTTTAGACCAAGACCCAGAAACATAAACTAAATATCATGGAGGCTCTAAACAACACAAGAAATCAACAAAAACTCGAGAAATTCAGAGATTTCTCAAAAACTGAAAAAGTACAGAGGGTTCGCCAAAATCCAAATTACTTCCCAACCTTTGATCCTATGGCCATGAAACTTTGAGGATATGTTAGCAATAGCTATGAGATAATCCAGATCAAATTTCATGCCATTTCTCCAAAGGGAACAAGAAATCACCAAAACCCTAGAAGGGGAACTTGAAGAACAGAGCAACCCCAGACTTAAAACCAGAGATTAAACTGAGTTTGCTCATAGGATCAACTAGCCAAATGGCTTTTGGGCATCTCCTATGTCATAGCAACCTATTTTGGCACTCCCAAGCAACAAACAACAAGAAATCGAAAAAACTCAAAATTCAGGCATGGAGAGCTACGAAGAGAAATGAAGAATAGACAAAACAGAGAATCAGGGCCTCAATCAAATTCAAACAAAGCCATCTTGGATTGATAATGAGGAAGAGAGATGACACGATTACAATAAGTATCAGCTCATACAATCCCTACAACCCCATACATGCTTGGAATGATCAAGAACTCTCCATATTTTCCAAGAACAGAGCTCTCACATAGAAGGCATCGAAGGGGACAAGCTCTCAACAGACTCTGTCTCTCCCAACTACTAAAGCGCCAAAGCTAAACAACTCTCTAAAGACTCTTTTGACTCAATCAAACCCTAGTTCTTTTCCCAAATCCATCCAAAATGCTTGAATGGGCATGCAGCCCCTCCACTCCTTTATATAGCCTTGGCTAACGGGTCTCCGCCCCGTTACGCCCGCTAAATCCAACGGAGCCCGCTCCCGCTTGTGCAGCCCTGCGAAATTCCCGTTTCGCCCCTCGTGCACCTTCCGGGAAGCTTCCGCGCTCCTTGTCTCGCACGCCTCGCAACCACCTCGAGTCCACGTCGTCTTCGACACATCCCGACCGTTCTGACCTCAGCGCCACCTGCGCCTAGTCCGGTCCATCGTGTCTCGCCACGACTCCACCCGATGTCCTGCAGCCACACAGACAAGAAACACATCAAATAGCACCGCTCGATACATGAAAGTATAAACAACATCATACTTACCATGACGAAGTCCAAACCTGTCGAATCATCAGAATCAGCGTCCTAATCCCATACGACCAAGTTTGACCACAGTCTGACCGAGCCCGTTGCACCATGTAACGACTCGACTCCGAACCACCCAAACCAAACTCGACTTATCTAAACCAATGTCAATTACTCATCATTAACATGTGGTCACCTCCACATGGTCCATCACTTTTTTATTTAATTAATCAATGGAGAAGGTAATTAGAACGTGTAAGCTTCATCCCTTCAATTTACTAGTTAAAGACCATACGTTACGAAGTCATAAAAATAGTGAGACGAAACTTATTGCCTGACCAACTTCACACATCAAACATTGGAGAGTAAGCGTCAGAGATAGAAGGGTGGCTAGAATGCGCGAGGAGATGAGGAAAGTAGAGAGGATGGGTGGTTGTATCTTGAGAGAGAAGAGAGAGATGAATGGTCCAGATCAAATCAGATGGTTATAGAGAGGGAAGAGGAGAACGCACCAACCACCAACCCCTCTTTATATAATAGTAGAGACATTGTTGCTGTCCACGCGTACAGTAGTGCAGACATGGCGGCTTGCCAATTTGCACGGATGTTTTGGCTGCTATGTGGACTTTTATCATTTTTGTCAATTTCAGTAATTAAAAAAAGAACAAACCCCTAGGTGCATGCAACAACTATATGGGAAAGGTGCTCTTTACTGTCATGTTGGCCATGTGCCCATGGATGCTCATCTTTCTCAAGAAGATGCTTAGTTCTTGCATGCATGCAGTTCATGCGCCATTTTTTTTGGTGACATGTGAGAAGGGCTGTCTTATGCTTTGGCTAAAGTGAGGCCCTACCGGTTATATGAGCATGTTCTTTAACGGATTTGATTTTTTTGTTATAGTACCTAATTTTCAAACGAAGTATTTTCTCAAGACGAGATCTACAAGTTAATTGTAATGCACGTTAAAAGCTCAACATCTGTATCAATCAAAATCGCAAGCGAGTATCTCTCTCCGTAATATCTATGGTAAACAACTAAAATTCAAAAAAAAAATAGTTAAAAACCATAAACCACAGCCATTATAAAAAGCCACACAAGGATGTGGGCCCGCATGTCACCCCAGGGGCGTAGTCAGTCCGAGGTCTAGCCTCGGCCGGAGCCCACTGGAAGAAAAGATAACAAGACCTTCGCTGTTAATAGTTACAGTAAAATAGTAAGGATTTTCTCAACTAGACCTCAGCGCATTGCCGCGTCAACCCGGAAGGCTCAGCTCCGCCCCTGTGTCATCCAATTATTAACTGATAAATTAAGTTAATGAAGCACACGATTTATGTGTGCATGGCATGCGTCTACTCACCCCATGAGCCGGACCTATGTAGTACTTTAATCATTAAGAATATTTTGGTACACCAGTATTTTGTTACCGGTGGAATATTGGTCATTGAACTATTTCCTAGTCCATGTATACCATAGCGATTGTCATTTAATCTTTAGTTGTTTAATATTTTAATGGATTTTAATTGTCAGTGTAATTTATTAATTTGATGATCTTTTTAAATTTATTTATTCATGTTTTAAGTTTAGGAAATCGCTGTCAACACAGCTGGTCTTGGACGATCCTAGTATCTTGATGAGCACTAATGATTTTCGTATTCTAAACTCGAACGAGTTCTGACAATAACTACATTTCTTTCTTTTTATTCTCCTTTGGATTGTTTTATCCTGTGCATTTGGATTATAAACAAAAATGCAACGTTTCGGCTTCGACCTATTAACGACGACTACAGCTTCGATTTGGGTCATTGGGAATTTGGGATGCTACTACTTGTGAATGCATGCAAACGAATCTGTAAAACGATAAATGATGTAACTGTAATTTTTATGTTCTATTCTCATGCAAATGATGTAATTTATTTACTTTTAAATGCAAGATTTGTATTATGCAATTATTTAAGTGTTGTAATAATTTTATTTTGCTTGCAAGAGTTGTATCCAATGTGATGTAATTCGCTATATTGTAATTAGTTTAATTACTTCTTAATAACTATTAGTTTAATTTCACTGTTAGCGTTAGTCAAAAGCTCGGGTTATTTTACCACACATGAAGAATCCAATTTGGAATTGATTGCTCACGGTCAGAGCAAAGACTAGAAGAAATCAGGGAAAACAAAATCAGATCGAGATCCCCATGGTCCGTGGGGATGACCATGCGGATGGGGACGGGGAGGGGTGAGCGGCGTGCCGTGCCGCGCACGGAGGCGAGAGGATGGCAGCGGAGTGGAGGGTGGAGGTGAGATGCAACGTGTTACGTATGCTACGCAATATTAGTCTGCCTCAGCAAAAATCGCCGTCATGTTAATAAAAATCATGGTTGCTGCGAGGACGGAAGAGGAGCGGAGAAGGTGTTTTCCACCGATTTTGGTAAAGGATGAAAATTAGGCCTCGTTCTAACTAGCTTATAGATTGAGCTTTTTACTGCAGCTTTTAACTTATTATTGAAATCGCACTGTAACGACTGTTAACTTTTCTGAAAAAAGGTAAAAAAAATATTATATCGTTATGAACAATACAAAGGAATAAGAGGGAAAAATAAAAGACAAAAAGCCAAAAAATCCTAAAAAACCAAAATAAACCAAAATTAGAAACCGACACATTCCAAGTAACTTGTGCCTTAAATAAGCCGAAAGCCAAAATAAGTAAGAAGCTAAATTTGTTTAGAGAAGGCTCTTAATTAGGTTCCGGAGGTACAGATTAACAATCGAATCGAGACAATAGTTTATAGGGAATTACTAAACAATACTCGAGAATTTTTTCTACTTGGAGCACTAAGATTTTTTCCCATGTATGCAACATTTTTTGCTCATATTTGCAATATTTTTCACCCATATAGACAATATTTTATAGCCAAGAAATGTTGCATATATAAGAAAAATATTGTATATATAGTCGAAAAATATTGTATACATAGGAAAAATCTACGTGCTCCGAAACACGAAAAACACTCCAATCCCCTAGACACCTCCCTTTTCCATGTATGCAATATTTTCCGTCCATGTATACAACATTTTTCATATATACAACATTTCTCGGCTATAAAATATTGTATACATAGAAAACATGTTACATACATAAGAAAAATATTGCGTATATGGGTGAAAATGTTGTAACTATTGATGAAAAATATTGCATATATAGAAAAATCTGAGTATTTTGAACCACAAAAAACACTCGAATTTCCCCTTGACGCCTCATAGTTTATATTGGAGAATGAACTTGTTCCATTAACATATAATACAAGTATGAGACCAAAGACAATGTATTAAATCATTTGCAACTGCGTGTTACTTCTTGCTACGTAATGGTACAATATATTATGCATACGCACAAGCAAGTTGCGGTAAGGCACCATCTCTATCATCAATCCTTGGACCTTAGTATGTAAAGTGGTCAGCCTTTTAACCTGCTTTCCTTGTTGTACACGATTGTTCATTATGCTGATGATGTACTAGTTACCAATGACGATAGGTCAAAACCGCCCCACAATCTTGACATCTGACAGCCCAAGGAAAGCTGTTCCGTTCTCCTTTTTGCCGAGAAGTCCAATCCCAATTCCCACGCCTCTCCCAAAGATCAAATAAAAAAGGTTGTTGGACCTTTCAGTGTGAATCAAGTCACTGCGAACAACAGCCAACAGTACCTTGTCTGGTACCGCCCCAACAACTGAGATTAGGAAAGGAATTGCAGGAGAAATATTCAGAAAAGAAAAATTAGGTTCTATTTTTTAGGCTTTTAGTTTCTTGAAAATAAAAAACAGTATAATTTTTAAACGGATTTTTAAATAGCTTTAAAATTATATATACCGTCTATATTAATATTTGTATTATTAAAAAAATATAAATAAAAAATATCAGCTACAACCAAAAGCAGTCAAAAACAACGGGGCCTTAAGCGACTGAGAATCAGCGGCGGCGTCGAGTCGCGTGTAGATGAAGGCGTCAAAACGGAACGGTGGGACGGGTATGGCGGCCGACGGGCGACGCCGTCAACCGCACGTGCGCTGAGGGAGACCGCCGTACGTTGCACCGGGCCCGTCGTTACCACGTGGAGTGGGCCCCAGCCGCACGCTGCACAGGACTAGACGCTGACAGAGCGTTAAGTGGCTCCACGTCTTCCCGTTAGCCGAACTGGAAAGATCATGGCGGCCATGGTGGGGAGCGATTTGTTCAGACCTCGTGTCTCTGGCACGTGGTTCTTACTGGAGCAGTTGGTGCCGACAGGTTCATATTAATTTCTAAAAACTACTTTATTATGTAAATATCTATTTTATAGTATCTTTTAAATAGAGTATTTTTAAAATACTATTTATTAGTTGATTGTAGTATAAACTGCAACGATTTTATTTGTATAGGCTAAAATCGTACACAGGTGCATCTCTCTGTAAGGTATTACTATTCATAAGATAAAACCAAAATCTTATATAAACAGACCCTATAATCCAGTTGCTTGAGAACCGAGCATAGTTTGGGTGGCTAGTGCTGCTATAGTGTACACAGCTCACCCCGATCCGATTCATAGGATCGAACTCGGTGTATATCAACTAAATAATTAGAATATGGTACACACACATACGCATTCAGAAGGAAAGCATGTGCTAACGTTTCATAGAACCTTGGTGTTTTTGTGAAATTCCCAAACATGTGTTAGGGCACATGCATAAATATATACACATGGTGATATGAGTTGGGTGTAAGTTATGTGTGCGCGTCTAACTGGGACCCCCTAACAAAATCCGGCTGCTTGAATCTACACTGCTGCGCGGGAAGGTTCATTCATGTGACGGGTAACAAAAATGGTAAGGGTATATCGTCCAGATGGGACCCCAAGGGATAGGATCTAGCCGTCGGATCCATGCATCTGATCGGACGCCCACAACGCACGATGCATTGTCAAAGAAGCTCGATTCCGGTCTCCAGCGTCCTCCGTCGAGACAAAAATAGTTCTGTTTATTGTCTGTCGAGACAAATACCGCCTTTTTTCCTGCTCATTTGTATATAAATCAGATCGCTTGATACCTATTTCACGTCTGTACAGGCAACAAAGAATAGGATATGTGGTAATAAAAAAGCAGAAAAACTAGGGAAACATATGCCGTTCCTCTCCAAAATAATAGATAGAGAACACCCGTTCGATGGCATCATTGTCGCACGCATCCTAAAGCATTTCTACCATGACTTAATTCTTTACACAACACAATCCTCTCTCAATTCCCTTGTGCTCTGACTCAAATCTCTCAGTTCCCGCACACCGGTCGCTGCAGCTGGAGACCAAATCAGAGAGAGCGTGGGGAGTGAAAGGATTGTGTCGGAAGAATAAGCCACGGTAGAAACGCTTTAAGATGCGTGCAACAACAGCACCATTAAAAGATTGTTCGCTATTCCGTTGGCAAATCTACAAAGTGCACTTTTTAAAGTGGGGTAAATCTACAAAACCCCCACCGTTTCCCTAGTTTTTTTCTGAAAGATAAATCCATGCACCTGTAAACTGACCTTTCACAGACTGGTTCGTGCCAGTGGCGGATCCACACCTCGGGCAGCCTAGGCTTTAGTCCGGGGTGTGCAATATTTATCAGTGTAAAGTCTAAATAAGTTTAAATAAGTTAAGTGTGTAATTTTTTTTCCAACTCAGATAATAGTAGCATCTGACCCTTCCTAGCCCAGGATGTGACAATCTTAGATCCGCCCTGGTTCGTGCAGTTTTTGCCTACGCACACGGCTTGCATTTGTTGACTTTCCTGTGCGGCGAGTCGGCTGCCTCCGTTGGTGCCTGAAAGCTATCAACAATTAAACATTTAATAGACTATGGAAAGACAGGACTGATTACTGATCACCGGGCCGTGCTCGATCAACCTGGGCCACAAAAATGTCTAGTAATTTCAAGCTCCTAATCATGTTAGGTTTAGACACTATCTTATGCAGCCTGTCTAGAGAGCTAACTTAGCCCACGAACCATTGAACTTGAACCAACGGGTAGGAATTAGTGAAGTAAGGAGTGTTAGGATAACTGATATGACAGAGGCTTTCCTGTTGAAAGGTTACTCATGTAGTCAAAGTGATATGACATAGTCTGTTCAAACTGCCTCAACTTCTGGATTCTTAATTTTTGCCTTTTTAGTTTTTAGTCTTTTATTTTTGTTTTTTCTCTTATTTCTTCGTATTGTCTCAAAAAATATAGCGATGTTTTCTAATCCTTCTTATTTTTCTTAGAAAAAACTAATAGCCGCTACAATACATTTCAACCAAAATACACATAAAAAAGCTAAAAAGCCACAGCGGCCCTACTCGGTTGGGCTGAAAAGCTGTGGCTTATGGCTGAAATTGCACTGTAGCGGTTAAAATTTCACTGTAGCTGAATGTGGCTTATTTGGTGTAATTAAATCTAAAAAATTTAAAAATAGAAAAAATATGCTAGCTCAATACGGCCAACGCAAACGAATACGGGAAAAAAAGAAGCAGCAAAAAAGCTAAAAAACCACAATTTCAGAAAAAGACGAAATTTATGAATAATAAAAAATAAGCCAGAAGTTAGAAACTGAAGCTGAAATGAGAAGCGTTTGGAGCAAGCCTGAATCATAGTCAACTTTGACAGCTTTATGTGTTCATTAGTATTTTTTGCTCCACGCTTTTCCAAATACGTAATTTCTTACTTTGCCCTTATTAGTTACCGCCCACACATTGAACTCAGACAAATCATTTAATCTAGTTTGGTGATGTGCTTAGCTATCAAGGGTATTCTGGTTACATTGGATAAAAATTTATTGCCTCGGTAACCATGTCTTTTATCAAGAGTGACGTGTATTCACGAACATATCCTATAGCCTGTTTGGCAACAGCTGCGGTTTATGGTTTTTAGTTGAAATTTTTGAATTTTCGCTGTTTACGATACAGATTACGGAGAGAGATATACTCACTTACGATTTTGGATGGTATAGATGTTGGGTTTTTAACATGTACATCGTTTAACTTGTAGACCCCGTCTTGAGAAAATACTCTGTTTGAAAATTAGGTACTGTAGCAAAAGTCAAAAGCCGCCAATTTTAGAGAAAAAGAACATATGGACCGGTGGTAGAGCACAAATTGTAACGGTAACCATTCTCCTCCTCAAGAACAAAAGCTCTAAAAACAAAGAAATAGAAAGGGTAGGCAAGTTGGGCCTGGCCTAGCCTGGCATGAACGTGTTAACGTGAAAATGGCAGCCTGGCCAGGCCCAGGCTTCACTTCATTTTGGAGGGTACGTGTGGGTACCATAACACAGTTTGGATGGATATAAAAAAAAGGAAAGTGCTAAATAGCATTTTAAGTATTTTTTAGGTTAAGAACACTTAAATTTTAGAACGGTAGATCTTCATCAACAGATCCCTATACCTCTTTTTTTAAAAAAATCTGGAACGTTAGATCTTCATCCAACAAATCCTCTGTACCCCTCTAAAAAATATTAGAATCTAAAATATTAGATAGAAATTCAACATTTAAAAAGTCTAAATACTCCTAACCTAAAAAACACTCAAATGCACTCTAAACAACACAAATTTTTTTTTTACAGAAGCAGCTGCCGCATCGATCGGAACCATTCGCAAAGCAGTTCTCAACCTTCCGTTGTGGCATCCACCTCGCAAAAGACGACGTATGTACGCAGCGGGCACGGGATCAAACCAAAATTTTCCAAGGGACCGAGATCGTTCCATATATATATCACAAATACAATTGTACAACCTCGTAATCTCTCGTAACGTGCCATGTTGGAACAGCTACAACGAAATGCACAGCAACACCAGAAAGACCCGATGGAGCCTAGTGCAACTCCTCTTCCTTGTGGGTGTAGATGACGCAGTCCGACCTGGGATACGCGATGCACGTGAGCACGTACCCCTCGGCCATCTGCGCGTCGTCCAGGAACGACCCCTCCGACTGGTCGACCTCGCCG
This sequence comes from Dendrocalamus latiflorus, assembly GCA_017311315.1. Taxonomy (NCBI): domain Eukaryota; kingdom Viridiplantae; phylum Streptophyta; class Magnoliopsida; order Poales; family Poaceae; genus Dendrocalamus; species Dendrocalamus latiflorus. The sequence continues at coordinate 8,993,838 of CM029663.1, forward strand.
GACGCCAGGTTGCCGGTGCACGTCGAGCACGAGCCGGCCCGGCACGAGAAGGGCAGCTCCAGGCCGGCCGCCTCGGCAGTCTCGAGGATGTAGCTGTCCTCCGGGACCTCGACCTCGTTCTCCTCGCCGTCCGGGCCGATGAGCTTCACCTTGTGCACGGCCGCCGCCGACGCCCTGAACCTGCCGGAGAGCCTTGCGCCTGACGTGAGGCTCCGCGATTGCTTCGGAGAAGCGAGGCGTGAGGTGTTCTTGATCGGTGGAGCAAACGTCCTGCACCTGATGCCGGAAGCAGGAACGCACGTTGTTGGAGCACCCGCAGCTGCCATCGTCGATCTTGTTGACTCTTTGGGATTCTACAAAAGATGCAGAATTTCACCTGTGATGGTTGATGGAGTGAACATGGAGTAGTATGTGATCAGAAACAAAGAACGAATAACGGTGACGCGTACCTCCTCTTTGCCTTGTCGAGGTGATCGAGATATGAACGCAGGAAAAAACTCCCAACTTAAGCAGAGCACACCCGCAGTCTTAATAGCCGTGTGTAAGTTGCTTGTTCAGCTGCACCGGTCGCAACCTCCCTTTGGTCGGTGGTAGAGAACGTGGCTGGTGTCCTTGGGAAACGGCCATTATTGGTGACGAGGCGAAGGTGCTAGTAGAGAGTAGAAAGCAGGCATCAGAATATGTTCTACAGGTGTCGTGCAGGGGCACCATTGCAAATTGTTGTGGGGGAGACTCGGAGGTTTTGGCTTCCCTGTTTCGACACCATGTTCTCTCCATCTCCCGTCCCCTCGGATGGCTAAGGGCCAGAGGCCACAGGTTGGGAAGCCATCGCATAAGTGATATGTCACCTGTCAAGCTGCTCTATTGCAGAAGAAAGTAATCGGGCTGCTGAGCTGATGGAGCTCGGGAGAAATTTCTAGGTGGGACAGTACGGCAGATAATACATATCATCTGTCGTTATTCTCGTGATTAAAAAGAGGATTAGATTTACAATTTTGTATATATTAATGCCAGATTTAAAAAAAATGCTACAGAACTAACACGTATGAGCTCACAAGTCAAGGGCATATGATCGTGTAAGTTGGGCCCGGCCCAATAGACACCATACATGTGGGCTCTTGCCCTATATGACATGTTGTGGGTAGGGATGATAACAAGTTAAAACCTAACCCAACTCTCACTTAAAGAATATCAAAAACCAACTTAATCCAATCCAAAGAGCATCTTTCATAACCCAACCCAACCTGAATGATTGAAATGAGTTGAAACATATTTTCAACCCATTTCAAATCCGTTGCCAACCTACTCTTTAGTAATCTACTGTATACAAGTACAAGTGCATTTATACGAAATTTTTGAAAAAGTTCAGCATTTAGAATTTCTAACTTGCGTTCACACCATAAAAATTTTACGAAAATGCCTAAAATTTACTATAGATAATTTGGAGTATAGAGATGCTACTTTGTGCAAATTTTTAGGCTTAGACACAAAGGCATGACCAAGGCTTTTATAGAAAATTTTTAAAAAAGTTCGGTATTTGAAATTTATAGCTCACGTTTACACTATAAAAGTTTCTCAAAATTGATTAAAATTTACTATAGATAATTTAGAGTGTAGAGACGCTACTTTGTGCAAATTTTTAGGCGTAAACACAAAGGTGGGACCAACAGTCTTTTATATAAAACTTTTGAAAAAGTTCAGTATTTAAAATTTATAACTCGCGTTCACAACATAAAATTTTCATGAAATTTTTAGAAATTTATTATAAATAATTTCGGGTATAGAGACGCTATTTTGTGTAAATTATTAGATCTAGACACATAGGTAGAACCAACAGATTTTTATAGAATTTTTTTGAAAAGGTTCGATATGTAGAATTTATAACTCGTGATCACACTATAAAGTTTCACAAAATTGCTTGAAATTTACTATAGATGGTTTAGAGTATAGAGACACTACTTTGTGCAAATGTTAAACCAAGACACATAGGTGGTATCAACAAACTTTTATAGAAATTTTTGAAAAGTTCAGTATTTAAAATTTATAACTCCATTTATACCATAAAAGTTTCACGAAATTTCTTAAAATTTACTACAGGTGAATTCGAGTATAGTGACGCTACTTTGTGCAAATTATTAGATCTTGATGTCTAAATGAGCATTATGGGTGGAGCCAACCCATATGTAAGCCATATTGTAACATCACGGTTGAACTCGTTCTCAACCCAATTTTAATCTTAAATTTTAGAACACATTCTAATTCTACCTAACCCTTTCTATTAGGTAACACAACATGACTCAAGCCATTCATTCTTTCAATCTATTTTTATCTAACCAAAACCAATCTAATCAAGGATCTCAACCTATTTAAACCCAATCTATTAACGCCCCTAGTTGTGGGTACTGGGTACTGCCGATTACTGAATTACGAGTTGCCTCTGTGAAGACAGCAGGCAGCAGAGCCCTGTATTTGCCATTTAGATTCGTCAATGTGAACTTACGAAGTACATATAGCTGTTTTAAATGCCTCAAGAAAATGACCTACGGCATGGGTATTGATAAACATCATCCGGATGTTTTTTTTTCTAACTATCATTCAGATTTGTGACCGTTGGATTAGAGATCCAACGGTCACGAATTCTCCCCGTCATCTCCAAAAAAAAAATCTCCCCCTCCAAAAATAAGAGGCCGTTGGATCTCTAATCCAACGGTCCAAAATTTTAATAATTGTTAGAAATAAAACATCCGAGTGATACCTATACACACCCCTTTTCTTATTACATGGTCTTGAACCGGTAACGAGTGGTCGTTTTTTGTTCGTTCACTGAACCTCTCGCGCTCTCCCGGGCTCTCAGCATGGATGCAGGGACAATGCGCGCCCGCCCGCGGCCGTTTACAGTACACTAGTATAGTGCCCGTGCTAACGCCACGGCGGCATTTCAGGGATGCACATGAAAACAACCAAATGACGATATTTTTTTTTCATAATTTAAGTTTCACGCAATTGTATATCACCATGTATATAATCTGGAAAACACTCATGTATATCACCAGCAAGTTCAGGTCATGAAATTACAAGCCTAGGCCAATTATAATGCATAACAAGACAATAATAAGTCATGTCTTGCCTGAACCATCTAATTTCTGATTTGCTTAAGTAGGTCTTGGAGTTCTCCAGGGATAATGTCTTTACATTCATTTTCACTGCTCTTCAAAATGTCCACCAAGAAATTCGTCCTCAGTGAATGTGATCGCTGTGCATGGAAGATAATAAGTTAACTTATTAATTTGCTATGTAGTCTACAAAATATACATAGAGAATATTATATGCTCACAGTGTTGATAACTGGTAATCTTACGCCATTCCACGACCACATGAAACTGTATACAAGGAAGCCTAACAGGTTGCTGGAGAAGAGCACGTGTTTAATTGTTATAGATAAATCAAATGATATTTGATAATAAAGATGAAACATATTATAAGTTATTACCAGTCCGTAGTTTTTGGAACCCATGTTGGGAATTTACGACGCCAGTAAAAAAATATCATCTTTCCACGCAGGATGTGCCAATTCCATGGCGAGTTTGAAATTATTGGCAATGTTATGTAATTTGTGTATATATGGCATGCATGGATCAGAACCCTTAAACATTCCATTTTATGTAATTCCAACCTAAGGAAGATGCATTACCAATGTTTAAAATCGCAACAGTTTTAAATTATCATATTTAGATGAGAATTAGATGTTAAATTAGGTAATTACAGTTCATTGACCTGTAAGATTATCATATCACTGATCTCTTCCTTCATAGATGAAAGCTATGTCTCACTGGCCATAGGAATAGTGCCTCTCAGATGGCGTGATAAATCACATGTGCCCATGCTCTAAAGCTCTTTGTTTCTTAATAATTCCATGTTAATTGATGATGCTTTGTTTAACCAAAACAAAAAAAAGACTTGGGGCCGAATATTGAAGCTTACAATTCAAGTACAAAACTATGGCTAACTTTCCAGTACAGTAGTATATACAAATCAAATGTCACTCTGCATTCAACGCTACCAAGGATCTCAAAAGTTCATTCGTTGAGTAGAGTGAGCATGCTTCATAAAAGTAAATTTGGTTCATTAGACATTGTTCGTCAACATACCTGTCCGCGAGACGCTCGAGGAAGAAGCGGTATGTGATCTGCGGTGCGGCTCCAACAAAAATGCCACCAACGAAATGAACAACAAACGAGGGCTCCAAGGACTTGGGTCTCAACACCCATGCTCCCTACCATGACAAGCAACAATATTGAACCAACCAAAAAGAATTCTGAATGCAGAGCATGACATATTTGTTTAATAAAATAATATATGAACCAGTTGACTTACTTGTCCACAAAAATGTGTCTTACTTGGCCGAACTTGGAACATTCTTCTTGAACATCATCTCTAATATCAAAATCAAAATCAGGATCCGTCTGCAATAAAGCATAGTAAATTTTTATCAGTTAGTTTTGGTCAACCAAAGGGAGACACAAGCTCCTCCACACTAATATAGAAGAATAAAAACAACATCTGTGAGCCCACCAATATAAAAGTAACCATGGTGTTCCCTGAAAACCACTGCAGTAAGTATATGTTACATCTCTTGAAAAACTGTTTAATCTATTTGTATTTGGACTCCCCAAATATGCTGTAAAGATACCAACATAAAAGTAACCATGGTGTTCTATGATGTTGCCATGCCTACACATTATAAACCAGATACCTGATCCCTATTACATATAGGCCGGGTCCAGGCAAATCTAAGTCAATATTATTGGATAAGATTAGGGCCTATGCACTAACACATATAACACATATGATTTAAAAAATTCTCCCCCAAAACCAAATTGGTTTATTGCCAGTTATCAGTAGAAACTGGCCAGAATTTTACCAGCTTTTGTATCAAAAAGACTTTTAGGCGGCTGAGTTTGTATGTGACTTCAACAGTTATCCATAATTCCTACCCTCCTAAACCCTACCAGCCACCTGAATTCGACTGCTAGGAAACAAAATTCTGGGCATTGACTTTGTGTTACTTGTTAATAAATGTAAAGTTGCTAGCCATCTACTGCAAAGCACTGCCAGTTTCATGGGATGGAAACTCACATTCCCTGTTGAGTCTTTTTCAAAGGATGTAAGCACAGTTCCTTTTGTAAATGTAACTTCTTTTGCAGTGTAGTAGTTTTCATAATACTCTGCAATTTTTGGTGTAAATAGGCGAGCCACTGCAGAAAACAAATCAAGGTCGTATTTAGATGAGCAGGAGAGGTCTTTACATATCATGCATTCTTTGAATATTTCCAATGAATGAGAAGAACCGGAGCAGAGAGTAACAGCCTAGCTCTTTCACCTTGTCAAGCAGTCTTGTGAATGCAAATATAGGATCTGCAAAAAATAGAAACAAAACTAACACGAATCAACAATATTTCTGAAAGAACAATGCATGCCTCTTACAAGGAAACTCCCATATTGCATACCTTCTAGTATTGTGCTGCAAATGGGTCATTCAATCATTCCATCAAGCAAGTTTTAGGTTCTAGTATTGTGCTGCAAATGGGTCATTCAATCATTCCATCAAGCAAGTTTTAGGCAACAGAAGAAGTGTAGAATTCAATAGAGACAATAAGGAGCAGAGTAGATCGAATCTTAGCAGTGTTGAATGGCCTCAAGCTGCGCTGGATCCCTTCCGAGCATGTCCGTGCTGGCGGCCTTCGGGGGAGGCGGCGGCCTTCGGGGGATGCGGCGGAGGCGGCAGCGGTCGGGGGAGGCGGCGGCCTTTTCGGGGGATGCGGCGGAGGCGGCGGCCTTCGGGGGAGGCGGGGGAGGCGGCGGCCGGGAGTCGATTCGGGGGAGGCGGGGGAGGCGGCGGCCTTCGGGGTAGGCGGGGGATGAACGATCCGCGGGTGACGATCGACCTGCATGCATGCCACAAAGAGATGAAAACGCGGGAGGGGTACTGCAGATCCATTGAAGGATGACCGTCGGATATGGTTGAGTAAGGAGAGAGAATGGAGGAGAGTTAATCTGGTGTGGGCGTTTTTAGGATGGTGTAATTATGGGTGCATATTGTGGTGTAAACGTAGTTAAGGTCATGACTGTGGAGCAGGTAATTGTTGGGTGGATGTAGGATAATTTTAACTGGTGGTTTATAGGGGTAGAGATAGAGACTAGTAGCCTCGTGCTATGTAAATTTTTTTTAGCAAGATGTTTTATGAACTTTAAGATAATTTATTTTATACTAAGTGATTTAATAAAAATTAAAATTTAGTTTTCTTTTGGATTATCTAATTTGTACATAAATATTTGAACTATTTTTACGAGGACGAAAGAGAGAAGGTGGTTAACGGATAAACTCTTTTTTATGTTAATAGAGACTAAACCAATCAACGACAGCACACGTTCATTTTGGAACAGTGCAAGCAAAAACGTGACAGGGAGGTCGCGAGCACACCAGACACCTATCCGCTCGATAAAACAAACTGCCGAGATTGACAAGTAAAGAGACTGAAGGACATGCTTAGTGCTCAAAAGATTTGCCTCTCCTAAATCATACAAGTCAGCCATTTTATTGTGTTTGCGTTTACCCGAATATAGTACTTCATCTGACACGACGTACGCAAGTCGGCACGTGCATGTGGATCACATGGCTGACACGAGCAAATATTAGCAGTTGGCTCACACGTTGGACTTGACCTTATTGCTGTATCCCGTGAGCCCGTCGTAGAACCTGGACCACAGCATGATCCCACCGTACTTGGTCGAGTTCTTCACCACCGGCAGCACCTGCGACACCAGGTCGCTCGCCGCCACGAACCCGCTGCCGGCGGCCTGGGGCGCCGCCGGGAGCCCGAGGAACACCCGCCCCGCCGGTATCGCCGTCCACTGCTTCCACGCGCGCGCCAGGTTGCCCACGCCGCTGCTCGAGCTGTACTGGCACGGCGGGTTGTTGTAGAACTGCACCCACACGTAGTCGAACAGGCCGGTGCTGAGCGCGCCGCCGAGCGACGCGTCCGGGAACGGGCACTGCGGCGCCGCTGTCAGGTACACGGGTTTGCGGTTGCGCCCCTGCCGCGAGTACGCCTTGAGGTACCTGGCCAGGTCGTCCCAGTACATGCTCCCGCCGCTCTCGATGTCGAAGTCGATGCCGTCGAGGACAGCGTCCCCGAGGGGCCTCGAGCGCGACGTGCCGCCGAGGTAGTTGTTCCAGAGGTACGCCGCGACCTGCTTGGCGTCGGCCGGGGACGAGAGGCCGTAGCTGCCGACCCCGCCGCCGATGGAGAGCATGACCTTGATGCCGAGGCGCTGGCACGACTTGATGTCGGCGCCCACGCCGGTGCAGCCGTTGGACGCTGGGTCGCAGTGGCCGGCCAGGTTCAGCACCGGCGTCTGGCCCTTGCCGAAGGTGGGCAGGAATGCCACGTTGACGAACTTGTAATTGCCGGTCGCGCACGTCTGTGCCAGCGATCCCTCGTTGCCGTTCTGGCCCCAGTAGATCGCGATTCCGCCGGCGCGCGCTCCGGTGGCCAGTCCGGCCAATGACACCACCATGACCAACGTCATTGCCGAAAATAATCTGCTTGCCATCTTGGTTCTCGACTTCTTGCTGGCGTTGATAGTATGATATGAACTATGCCTGAAGGTTCTTTGTCTATATATAGCTCAATTCAGTGAGTTGTGAAACTAGCAGTGACGCAGTTGGGCATGTTCTAAGATTCATCATTTGTTAGGTCTGCTCGCCATCACAAGTTGACCGGGCAAGATCAAGATAGGAGAATGCATGGTGGGTAGGTGGTGGGACTTACCATCGAAATATGGCATTGTCAATATGATTGACATTCGTGCATGTTAGGACTAGATGCCAGTGTCGGCTGTGCTTGACCGTTGACCCATTCGAGCTGGTCTTCGGTTTGAGAGCAGCTTCCACTTATCTCACGCCCAGTAACATTATCGCAATGCGATGGCCACTTCGCCGGTTCTCTTCTAAAATATCTTTGATTGGCAGAAACGCTAAGTGCGTGAGAGCGCCGTGCTAGTGCGTCTCAGACTTTCAGCTAATGCCGCTGCATTTGCATCTTCCCAAAAGCCGTGCGAGAGGGACCAATTTGTTCTTCGTTTCAGAGTCTCAGAGGCAGCTCGCTGCAACCGATCTAGTTGTTTTCGAGCGAAGGCAGGTAGGTAGACTGCTTGCAGGTACAAAGGACAAGATCCGGAGTGATTCTTCCCGGCTTCACGGACGAGATTGTGCAACTGGACCTATGTTCTTATCATTCGTGATGCATAATTCCTTTTTTTAAAGAACAATTATTTGCGCAAACTTTTGCTGTCAAGTTAGGCATTCAGCCAGTGAAATGGACGAGCCCACAACTGTTTCATGAGCGAAACAACGTCGTGCTGCTCACGCATCTTCGTACTACTCGGTGGGTAAGCTCAAAAACCCCAAGCATAGAGCTAACCCGACGATTAACAACTTTAAGGGATGGACCTAGACAACTGATTGAACATATTAGTAATGCTCCTGGACAGAGGAATGGTCAATATGCCGAATGAATCGGGTGATTTTGAGCGCTCCTCCCAATTCCCCAACTTGGCGAAAACTATGTCGATTCATATGACGAGCAACTGATGGTAGTTTTGGACATTTCGTAGTCTGAACAAGTTCGTGCTTATCATTTCTAGCAGGAACGCCAGGAAAGGGAGTTTGCCATTGATTGTGCATTGCCATCTGAACAAGTGCTCACTGCGCACTAGTTCCTAATTAATCGCGGAGTGCTGCCCGCACACAAGTGATTCCTTGTAATCCTTTAAGAACTCTCATTGGCGGGTGGAAGCGTGGAACCCATCATCAGATGCAACTATCTTTTGTGATTATGGACCAATCTGCAGTTGTGTAGAAACTAGCTAGTTACAATTATCTTTATTCATTCCAGTAAGATTCGTTGTTATGGCTAAAAAAGATGCTTTCAACTAATTATTACATCTAGAAGGAAAAAAAATTAAGTGTTCTGAAAATTCACTACAATGCCAAATGGAGCCTAAATTCCATCACTACTTCCTTGATTACATGATAATCCTACTGCCATCAGTTTGCTTAAAGTTGTAAGCTCATTTGAAAGGGTTAGAGAATATGGTGAAATGAAGAGCGCAAAAAAGTAAAAGGCAATGATATTTCGATCACAACAATCTTTGTTTGCAATGCGGTTTAGAAAAACCGATGTGAGCCATAAGGTCCTCTGCTGTACTTATTAGCGCAGCATATTGCGACCCGTCCAACTGCGACGAACCGAGCCATCCGTCTCGAGTAGTACAGGGTCCTGGAACCACTGATGCGCCAGAGAAAACTGTACCGCCCTGATTCTTGTTGGAAGGGGCCACATTAAAAATGTAAACCCTAATTAGCCTCCTAATCTAAGCTTAAGGGGATAAATAAAGGGCAAACCTCTTTTTTCTTACGCAGGCCCTAGTCCATTTACAGAGGTGATTTCTTCTCTCTCCCACCTCCATCCATCTCTCTAGAGTTGCTTGGCTGGTGGCAGTAGCCGCATCGCGTGCGGCAGCGGCGGTCGGCGCGGGGTGCAATGTGCGACGCACGGCTGAGTGGCGGAGGCGGCCGGCACACGGGCGCGGCGCACGGCCATGAGGCGTGGCTACAACGCCGGTCGGCGGGCAGTAGAGGCAGAGGCACGGCTGCTGGTGGTGGCGTGCATGGCCAAAGGAGGCACAGCGGGCGGGGTGGCGGCTGGCCGGGCGGCGGCGGGCTGGCGGAGCGCAGCCGAGGTGGTGCGGTGATCGTGTGGGGCGTAGGCCGAGGTGGCGCAGGCTAGGAGGCATGGCCGGTCGGGCCAAGCACGGTCGGATGACAGCGGGGCCAAGGCGCCTTGGCTAGCGGTCGGCGGTGGCCAGAGTGGCCGATGGTCGGTTTCCACGGCCACGTGATTCGGTTGGTCGGGACGCAACTGAATCACGTGTCTGTGCGGTGTTTTGGCTAGTCCTTGCAGCGGGATGTTGTTTGCGTGGTCGAATGAGTGTTCGGTCAGCCGAACGGCAATTCACACGACAAAGGCTTAACGAGCACGAATTTTCTAGCTGAATGCACTTTCGTCCGACTTTCCACAAGGTTGTCTTAGCGCTGATTTAATTTGTTCCTGTTCAACCTTGTAGGTTCACACGCGGCCTTGGAGGGGGGTGTTTGGGCAGTTGCACACCTTTGATCCTTCGAGTAGCGTGTTCGCCGAGCGTGGTCAAGGCAAGTACCTCGCGGCTGTAACTTCTCTGTTCCACATATCATCTGTTCCATTATTAACTGTCGCATATACCTTTGAGCACAACTATCACATTGTAATGCTTACCTAGTCATTATCACATCACTAAAACTTACTTGGTTATTATCATATCACTAAATGTTACTTGGTTATTATTATATCACTAAAGCTTACTTGACTATTATCACATCATTAAAGCTTACCTGGTTATTATCATATCACTAAAACTTACCTGATTGTTATCATATTACTAATGCTTACATGGTTGTTATCATATTACTAATGCATGCTTGATTATTATCATACTACTAATGCTTGCCTGATTATAGACATTTAATATTGTATTCATACTATGATGTTCTAGGTTATCTTGTTTCACATACTTTTAGGTTTACTAGAATACTCAATAATAATGTTCTAGAATTTATACTTTTAATTAGTGTTTTAGAATTCATGCTTAAATCATTAATGGGGGTAGCATATGAACATGTTTTAAATTTAGTTTTAAACCACTACCAATCTTTTAACATTAGGGATGCTATGTTTATTTTCCTGATATCATTATCCTTTATTTGTATGATTTCACATGTGAGTCATGAATGATATTTATACCGTACCTATTAATCTGACTAGTAACCACTTACCACATAATAAAACTCGGATAGTTGTCAACCCTTATATGTGAGCTATGTTATAATAGCTCTTTTAGAATAATTTTTAGATCACTACCACCATATTATCATTCCATATCACCCTCATATCGGAAATCATGCTCCTTTTTCAACCATAGCAAATCCTTCTTCCTATCATAACCTCATCTTAGCCTTCTTTTAGTTCCCTTAATTTTACACCATATAACATGTTAACAATATAATAGTTACGTGGCCTGAGGTTACCCAGATATATGGGAGATCTCCATCCATCTAGTAACGTACGGGGAGCCGTACACTTTTGTTACTCAAGATATTACACTCCATCTATGGTTATACAGTCGAGGAAACTTTTATATATCTACAAATAATATTTGAAAATATATCTTTTTTGAATTTATTTGGTATTTATTTATGTTTCTGGGCTTTTCTCGTTAGATACAGACGCGCTGAAAATTTTTGAAGTTGGTCCAAAAGAAGAACCTATGTTTAATGAGCAAGGCAAGCACCCCTTTGACCATGTTGATCTCATATTTTAATGTTGTATATTTTATTTGCTCAAACTATTATGCATGTAATTATTATGGTTAAATTGCTATGTTGTTATTAGGAATCAGTTCATGCCTATTTGTCGTGTTACCCTTCCCTTGTAAATTGAATATCTTAGCTATTGTCACCTTAGAAGTATTATCCACTGTTCCTAGGAATATATTGGTGGAAATTTTAGAGTGGTATATATGTCATATGCTTACCTATGCTTAGATTAACAACGGTCAACTTGGTAAAATTGGTAACATATTATTTTGGGCTATGTTTATAGCAAATATGGGCAAAGGGGCCACCTCGGAATATTTTGGTTAGCAAACTAAAACTGAAAAATGATTTAGACTTGGGTGAGTGTTTTGTAGACCGAGAATTGGGTTTGTTATAGTCTTGTTTGTGTCACTTAATGACCGAACTTGGTGCCGTTGACTCAAGCATTACAGTACAACCAAATGTCCCATAAATGGGGTGGGCTAGCTGAATAATTTACAAAGTCTCAACTTTGGTTTTGTCATGTGTTGAATATGAGTGTCGGTTAGACATGTAATTCCCACACGACGCAAAAATGGGGTTTCTGACTGGGTGGATAAAACCCTTTGGCGGTGAAACCTTAGCTGGCATAATTGGGTTGGGATGGAACATTATAAAAGCTTTGTCATGATCTCTCATCTCATACCAAAGAAAGTGTGATAATCGCATAGCAAAATGAGATGATCATATCTTGTGGGTAAGTTGTACATTCTCTGTAGAGTGGGGTCTCAACTTATTCAAATAGTTGTGTCCTCGGTCATAGACATTGCTTGGTAATAGCACACTTAATTAGTTTTTATGGTTTCAAAATGGTTTTGAAAAAATGGTTTGGGTGTATGGAGCCCTTGAAAAGCTTTGGCTTGTTATGGATGAATAGAATCCATGCTTGAGAGGATGTGGCAGAAGGCTGCCACTTGTTTATACTTATTCACTTATTTATTATGCTTATATGTTACATTTTATTTCTGTCAAATGATCTTATAAACTATATATTGCAAATTACTATGTTTATTGCAAAAGAAAGCTCGTTTTGTGCAAAATAAACTAGCTAGGACATCCACATTTGCTTCAGCTTGCATACAACATTAACTTTGTATTAAAGTTTGTGAAGTATAATTTTGCCGTCCACATTGTTCCTGATCCATCCTTGCTCGGGTCTTGCGAGACGAACAGAATTAAATACTCGCTGACATTTGGAGAAAATGCAAAATTTCTCAATGCACTGGAAATTCGTTTCAAATTAATAATTAAAATGTGACATACTTTTATTATTCTGATACAATTCGATGCATGCATGCGTGTGTCTGGAACACCGCCATGCATAATATCATCTCAAAACAATTAAGGCGTGACACAAATCACCGTGATACAGAACTGGGGACTCACACCTCTAGTACTAAGCAGCAACACGTCGAGACACGAACAAGAACAGTCATACATATACGTACACTCGTACACACGAGTGTGCATGCAGCATGCATGCCGAGCCGAATATTGCAAGGAATCACACGTGGCTCTTGATGGCGGAGCTGTAGCCCGTGCGGTCGTCGTAGAACTTGGACCACAGCATGACGCCGCCGTACTTGGGCGAGCCCCTGATGAGCGGCAGCACGCGCGACGTGAGCTCGCCGGCGGGCACGAACCCGGTGCCCGCCGCGTGCTTGGAGGCGGGCATGCCCAGGAAGACCCGCCCCGCCGGCACCGACTGCCACTTCTTCCAGGCGTCCAGGAACGCGCCCTGCCCCGCGCTAAACTGGCACTTCGGGTTATTGTAGAACTGCACCCACACGAAGTCGAAAAGCCCCGTGTTGATCGCGACGCCGTCCCACTCGTCGGGGAACGGGCACTGTGGCGCCGCGCTCAGCAGCACCGTCCTCCCGCCGTTCTTGCCCAAGTTCTTGAGGTCCCTGCATGTCATCCATTTATTGTTCGAACTAATCTTACTATTGATAGTAATCGATATCGAGGACTTATATATTCAAGTACGTGTAATCGTTTGTCATGTACTCGTGTGTTCAAGTACTGTGTAGTCGGTGTCGAGTATTCGTGTGTTTGAGTACTGTATAGTCGGTGTGTCTGAGTACTCTAGCAGTCGGTGTGTTTAAGTGCTACAGTAATTGTAAGCTACAGTGAACCAACTCTGTGTGAGTAGTATGACCGGAGTTACATTGAGGTGATCGAAGTGCGGTGGTTGAGAACCTGTGGTCGAAGTGCCATGGTCGAGAAGCCGTGGTTGAAGCTAGATGTTTCAGTAATGGCTGAGTCAATGAGTTGGCCGAGTCTTGCGGATAGTGTGCGGTGCGCGAGTCGTAGGAATCATGGTCGACAAAACTGGATCACAAGGAGTTGTGTGGCTATAATGGGTGAGTTGTCTGCATGTGCGATCCAGTTGTGTCTATTTAATTCATTTAATCTGTTGAGCAATTTAGGCCCTGTTTGGCACAGCTTCACCAACAGCTTCATGAGCTGTTGTGAGCTGTTTTTTGCCAAACATCCTTTTTGCAAATAGCTTCATGGGTGAAGCTCCTTTTTTCTGCTCTCACAAAGGAATGAGGAGAGGTGAAGCTGAAAAAAGTAGCTTTTCACAGCTCTCTCCCTCAGGCCCGCAGTCCTAGGAACCCACTGCCCCTCTAGTTCACCAAAATTACACGCATTTGCCACTAGTCCATCCCGTTCACCTCTCCCGTTCACGAAACATAAACAAGGCACTAATATTGCTTCCTAATGATTTTAATTTTTTATTATTTTTATTTTAATGTTTTAATTCATACTCATTCAAATATATTATTTTTTAATTCATATGACCATATACAAACATACAACTCCAAATGTTAGAACAAGTCAGGTAGACAGGGGCATCTTGGACAATTGCCCTCTCTCAGCCATGCATGAAGCTGTTGGTGAAGCTGTTTTGGCAAACAGTTTTTCAAAACAGATTTAGTTTCATCGGTGAAACTGCTCGTGAAGCTGAAACAAAAAAAACAGTTTCACTAGTGAAGCTGAGCTGTGTCAAACGGGGTCTTAAGAAGTGAGTGAATAGTAGAAAAAGAAGAAAAGACATATGTTACCATAAAAGAAGTCTTTTATGTGTTTATTTATTCTTCACTTGTGTGGGTTTATTCTCTCGGCTGGGCCAACATATATGAGTACGTACACCGGTACACGTACTTGAAGTAGGTTAGCTGCTAGAGTTTACCTGGCGAGGTCGTCCCAGAACTTGGTGCCGCCGCGCTCGATGTCAAAGTCGATGCCGTCGAGGACGGCGTCGCCGAGGGGGCGGGACGACGACGAGCCGCCCAGGTAGTTGTTCCAGAGGTACATGGCCACCTGCCGGGCATCCCCGGGGGAAGAGAGGCCGTAGCTTCCGTCGCCGCCGCCGATGGAGAGCAGGACCTTGACGCCGCGGCGCTGGCACGAGCGGATGTCCTTGCTCTGGTCGGTGCAGCCGCCCGACGTGGGGTCACAGTGGCTGGAAAGATCCAGCCGCGGCGTCTGGCCCTTGCCGAACTTGGGGAGGAAGGCGATGATGACGAACTCGTAGTTGCCGCACGCGCACGTCTCGGCCAGCGACGCCTCGCCGTCGTTCTGGCCCCAGTAGACGGTGACGCCGCCAGCGTGGCACGTGGCGATGAGAGCCACGAAGAGGGCGGCGATGAGCTGCAAGGGAGTGAGAGCTCGGCTTGCCATGGCCGCCTGGCTGAACTTGGAGCGTGCCTAGCTAGTACAGGAAACGGTGGAGACCGAAGAGCGTTGTCCTTTGTGTGTGTGTGTGTGATGGCCGGCGAAGTGTGCTTAGATGGCCTCCTTTTCATAGCGGTTTAGGAGCTGCTTCAACCGACTGTTGGCTGCGCATTCTAACTTAAAAGTTAAAATTACACTATAGTAATTATTAATTTTTTCTAAATTATTTAATTAAAAAAATAAAAAACACCATTATATCTCCATAGATAATAACAAGAGAAAAACAAAAAAACAAAATTAGAAATCAACGTGTTTTAAGTACTTTTAGCTTAAAATTAAAAGCTGAAATCTAGAAAAAAAAATCAGGAGTTAAAACCGTTTAAAATGAATCTTTATACTTTGATAGTGTCAAAAGGTAGCAAAACCAGCGACGCGAAAAACTTGTCGAGTAGCTTTTCGTGCCGTGGCTCATCCGCACTTGCATCTGAAATTTACCGAGAGTGGTTGCGGTTAACTAGAGCTGCGATGCAGAAACATTCCGTTGCGGTTTCCACGCTTAATTTACTTGGAGCTCAACGATTCAACCATCGGTGAAAGCTGAGCAGGTAGGTCCGAATGTCAAACGCTCAACCGTACTCAACCGAAACATAACAACACGTGCGACAAAAAAATGCACCTTCTCTGTCCCAACGACGTACCGGACAAAACGCATATACAGCTTGTGTAGTGCTAAATAAAACGTTTGTTTTTCAGATAAGCATGCAGATAAGCATTTTGTTTTTTTTTTCCAGGTTTTTACAGCTTGAAGTAATCTCACGGACGGGGGGCAACGCTCCAAGGATTCACTGGGTGCTCCAAGGCTCCAACACGGATACACCGAGATTCTTCACTCCAATCGGAAAGTCGGGAAAATGACGGTCGTCATGCAATAGCCCACAAACACAGGTAAATTGCACCGATTCCAAAGGCTGTCAAAACCATAACCCAAAGCATCTGCTAGAATGTCGCAAGCCTTTGGAATTAGTGCCCAAGCATCCCACCTGCAAATACATACAAATAAGATGTTAATGGTTAGTCTAACTAAGCATAATCGATAGCCAAGGCGTAAAAGATAAATCTTGTACATATACAACAAAAGGAGCATCGGAATTACATACGTTTTTGCCGATTCTTCTCGTGCATTTGCCAACGGCAACACCCATGCAAAGCACCTTCTTCAGCTGGAACTTCAGTGCAGCCTTAGTCTCGTTAACCTTGGACTCGAGGGATTCTTAATGAAGTAGATTACAATATGTAAGAACACGGACAGAAGAGGGCAGAGAATAAAATTCACTTACTAGTACTAGTGCAAAAGATAGCAATGCGTAGCTCATGTAGTCATGTTCTACATGGTCAAAACAAAAGGTTCGCATGCTCAAATGCGGTCAATAGGGATCCCATTCTTTCCAAGTCAAAAAACCAAAAAATAATATTTTCTCCACTAACAAATATCATTAGATCTACTGGGTGCTTCTGCGAATAGGTGAAAATCAAGTAGGCTAACTTTAGTAATCATCTACAGACATATGGGTTGTGAATATCCCAATGGACTATTTGAGACTAGCAAACCTTATTAGGCAAGAAACCCATACCTTTTTTCTTAGGGATAGACTATTGCACAGGCGACTGAAATTTTTTTATCTTTCAGTTATCTAAACTTGCACTTTGAATCACTTGAAGTTGCACATGTTTTTTGGAGGGGGCTGCAATTTTAGTTGATTGAGAGTGCAGTTTCAGGTCACCTGAAGTTGCACTCTGAATCACCTAAAGTTGCAGCTGTTTTTTTTGGAGGGGGCTGCAATTTTAGTTCATTGAGAGTGCAATTTCAGGTGACTGAAACATAAAAAAATTTTAGTCGCCTGTGCAATAGCAAAACTGTTTTTCTTAATACAACCCCCCAAAAAAAAACAATAGGGTGGTAACGTTACAAACCTTCCCTAGTCCACAACATGTGGGTAACATATATACGGGTTTAGTTAACAAGAGTGAATATTTTCGTTGTTATTTTACAAAAGCACATGACCTAAATATGACAAAACTAACATTTTAGGCACCACTGAACTTAAGAAACCAGTAAATATGACTGCTAAAACTCAAGATCAACGCCTATGAACTGCCAAAACACCAAAGGTCTATCTCAATGCAATAGATGAAACAAGGAAGAGGTCCTTGCCTACCTTGTTAAGACCAGGTCCAAGGAGTCGAGGAATTTGCTTAATGATGGCCTTAGAAGCAAGCAAAGCAAGATACTTCTTTGCAAGCTTCTTAACTACCTTCTTTTTTTGTTCATCTTCTTGAGGGCTTCCACATCCATATAGTCTAGGCCTATTTTCTCTTCATGGATAATAGATTACAATGGAGAAGAAGTATCAATAGTTGTAACCAGGTCAAATAAAAAATGCATGGAATCTAACATTATTTACTCTGAACGGGGATTAAACTAATTTGTGATCAATTGAACCTTCTAAAAATTCCAAGAGTACAAATCTTCACATGTCATGGAGAGCTTGCAACACCTATGGGTGTAAGTATTCAGGTTTTGACAGGACAAGGTATGACAACTATGGATGTAGGTACTCAGGGTTTTGACAAAACTACACAATATGAAAAGGTACATTTGCACGCAGCTAATCACAAACTTCACAACGCGGTAAATCCTAAACACCGCGAATCAGATCAATAACCACAACACAACACAATGTGATTAGAGACCAACGTTGCATTGCATTTTAACAAAGTGGAAACATCTATCTATTCTCACACCAAACAACACGCAACCCAAAGACAAGCGTATCTGTACCTTATGGCGCTGGTGGTGCGAGAACTGTTCCTGCGCAGCGAGGGAGAAGAATACAGGATGAGACAGAAGGAACAATTGAACAAACCGCCGTAAGTACGAAGAGGAGAAGAGAGGAGGCGGTGGCTTACCGCGCCGAGGTAGGGGGAGACGGTGCGGTAGAGTGGAAACTCTAGATTGGGCTCTTCTTTTCCTACTACCTAAAAAGAGGAATTGATGGTATTACGTTCTTCTGTTCCTCCCTCCTCACATTCCCATTCCGAATCGCGAGCAATGACTTAAGCAACTAACCCCGAAATCTTCTCTACCACACGAGCATCCCAACAAACGAAACGCTCCTTCCCCTCGCCATCTCCTCGTGCACCTCTCCTCCTGACCACACGAATCTCGCCTTCTGTTCGTGGCCACCAGCACCTCTGCTTTGGCTGCTGTCTCCATTCTCAACTCTGACCAGAACCACCGCCTCAACTCCAGCGGTCCAGCCCCGTCCTGGTCCCCCTCCTCCGTGCAACTCCTCTACCCCATCCAGCCGCCGCCCCTCCTCTGTGAACAGCCGTCGTCCGTTGTCCTCACCTACTCTGCACCGCCAGCCTCTCTTCCATGAACCACCGCTGCCTGTTGTCATCACCTACTCTGCGCCGCTAGCCTCTCCTCCTCTCTAGGCACCCAAGGAGTTGGCTCGATAGGCTCAGCGGTCTCACCGTCGATGATCAGGGTGCCGACCCCACAGCCACCACCGAGGGGCTCCGCCGCTCAATCTTGGAGACGGCGCTCTTGGCCACGGAGCTATGCCGGAAGCCCATCATCATGATGGTGCATGGTGCCTGCATTGGCGTGGGCTTAGCCTGGACGCCTTCGCAGAGATCCCCTGCACCATGGAGCTCCTCGACTACCTCCCCTTCGTGCGCATCGTCGTGCTTGTAAAAGAGAATGTATTCTGTTAAGATTAGCTCTTATGCTTCGGTTCAGTAGTCCTAGTCTTCAGGCTAACTAATAGCTCACGTTCTCACTATTCCTCTCTGTAATCGGTAACTGATACCGCTCTCGTAGGATCTGCTACATGCTTCTACTTGACAATATATAAAGGCTGTAACCAGCACCACATTTGGTGTGTGGGATAGCAAATCTCTTCTTCTTGCTGAGTGAATTTTACATGGTATCAGAGCCTCCTCCTCTTCCACAAAATGTCCACGTCCAGTTCTGCAAACTCCGGTTCCACCAATGCTGTGAGTTCAATCACCACTGGTCTACTCCCAACACCGACGTTTGGCCACTTGATAAACGTCAAGCTTGGTCAGGAGAATTATCTCCTTTGGAAGGCACAGATGATGCCTTACCTTCGGAGTCAACAGCTTCTAGGCTATGTTGATGGCTCCATCAGCGCACCTGACAAGATGATCACCATCACCACGGAAGGCGGCGCAACTCAGGTCCCTAATCCGGCGTATCAGATCTGGCTGCAGCATGACCAAGCCGTTCTCAGCACCATCCTTTCATCCTTGGCTCCAGAAGTACTTTCTCAGGTGCTGTTACTAAACACATCTCATGAAGTATGGGCTGCTCTCGAGCGCAGGTTTGCGTCACAGTCGAGAGCACGGATCATGCATGTTCGGCGTCAGCTTGCCATGATCTAAAAGAAAGATATGTCCATGGCGGCATACTTCAACAAGGTCAAGACCCTGGCAGATACACTCAGTACCTGCGGTGTTATCCTGTCCGAGGAAGAGATTGTGGCATATGTTCTCACTGGCCTGGATGCCGATTATGATCCAATTGTCACATCACTCACCACCAGGTCGGAACCAGCCACCTTAATGATGCCTATGATCACCTTCTCTCCTTTGAGATGCGCCAGGAGCATAATCAAGCCACAATGCAGGTGAATCTGGCCACTCGCGGTGGCCGTGGTGGAGGACGCAATCGTGGTGGGCGTGGTCGCGGTGGCCAAGGCCACAACCGCGACAGCCGCGAACGCAATGGCCAAGGGCAGAACAATAACAATTACAATATGAACAAACAGACATGTCAGGTGTGCGGCAAAATAGGGCATGTCGCTCTCAAGTGCTTCCATCGCTTTGATCATTCTTATCAAGCTGAAGAAGTCAAAGTTGCCGCTGCCGCACACACTTCGTCAGGGTATGCAGTGGACACCAATTGGTATACCGACACAGGGGCAACTGATCACATAACCAGTGAGCTCGACCGTCTCTCTATTCGGGAGAAATATGATGGCAAGGATCAGGTGCAGGCTGCAAATGGCTCAGGTATGCACATTTCCCACATTGGTCACTCACAGATTCATACTCCTTGTCAAATCCTACACTTGAAAAACATCCTTCATGTTCCTAATGCCTCCAAGAATCTTCTGTCAGTGCATAGATTTGCTCGTGATAATAATGTCATGTTTGAATTTTATCCCAATCGTTTTGTTGTGAAGGACTTAATCACGAAGAGAGTACTTCTTCAAGGCCGCAGTAAAGATGGCCTATATCCCTTGCCTCACAATGTCAACGCTATAGCCAAGAGTGCCTTCTCCAGCATCAGGACCTCGCATGAGCAGTGGCACTGCCGTTTGGGCCACCCCTCTTCTGCAGTCGTTCAACAAGTAGTCAAATCCAATAAACTTGTTCTAGCAACAACAAGGATACTTTTATTTGTAATGCCTGCCAGTGTGCAAAAAGCCATCAATTGCCTTTTCCTTTGTCAAATAATGTATCTTCTTCGCCACTTGAACTAGTGTTCTCCGATGTATGGGGTTCAGCACTCACCTCTGTTGGAGGGCACAAGTACTATGTGAGCTTTATTAACAATTTCAGCAAATTTGTTTGGCTCTACCCTCTGAAACACAAATCCGATGTTGCTAGAACATTTGTTCAGTACCAAAAACATGTTGAGCGACTGCTTGATAGAAAAATTTTGTGTCTTCAGTCCGATTGGGGAGGAGAATACCAGAAATTACACTCCCTCCTTAATCAAACCGGAATAGCACATCGTGTGTCATGTCCATATACTCATCAACAGAACGGGTCTGCTGAAAGGAAGCACCGACATGTAGTTGAGGTAGGCCTTTCATTACTTGCTGCAGCTTCCATGCCCTTGAAATTTTGGAACGAAGCATTCCAGACAGCAGCTTATCTCATAAATAGACTCCCCAGCAAAGTGATCAATTCTAGCACTCCTCTAGAACAACTCCTAGGCGCTAAACCCAACTACACTCTCCTCAAAACTTTCGGTTGTGCATGCTGGCCAAATCTTAGGCCATATAATTCACATAAACTTCAATTTCGGTCAACACGTTGTGTGTTCTTGGGCTATAGCAATCTTCATAAAGGATACAAGTGCCTTGATCCCTCTAGTGGTAGAGTCTATGTTTCTCGAGATGTTGTGTTCGATGAACACGTCTTCCCTTTCTCTGAAACATTTCCCTCCGCAGGCATACAGTATTCAGCCGACCAAATCCTCCTTCCCAGTTTGCTTCCAACTAACTCACCGATCTCTAATGAATCTGTGACAGATCAATTGGCTAATGTGCATACTTATCTTTCATCTGATAGTACCTTGGGACAACAGTCTGAATCTGTTTTGCAGGCAGCCAGGTCCAATGATACTGTTCCCAGTCAGGTAGTTGCCGATACTGCTTCAGCCGAGTTAACTGATACAACCACTGTTGCAACGTCTGATGCTGCAGTAGGAAATTTTGGCGACAATGTGGCTGTGCCTAGAAGTGAATCACAACATCCAATGAGAACCCGACTCAGGGATGGCATTCGGCGAGTTAAGGAATACAATGATGGTACTGTCAGATATGCAGGTGTCACAATTGTTGAACCAGCTAGTCACCTGGAGTCTTTAGAAGATGCAAACTGGCGACAAGCAATGGAAGTCGAATACTCAGCCCTAATGAAAAACAAGACCTGGCATCTTGTTCAACCACAGAAAGGGATGAACTTGATTGATTGCAAGTGGGTGTTCAAACTCAAAAGAAGAGCCGATGGATCAATTGATCGGTACAAAGCCCGTTTGGTAGCAAAAGGCTTTAAGCAACGCTATGGTGTTGACTACGATGATACGTTCAGCCCGGTGGTAAAATCAGCAACCATTCGGCTTGTTATATCCTTGGCAGTCTCAAGGGGATGGAGTATGAGACAACTGGACGTGCAGAATGCGTTTCTTCACGGCATTCTAGAAGAGGAAGTTTTCATGAAACAGCCACCTGGGTTTGAGCATCCTCATCAGCCACACCTGGTCTGCAAGCTTGATAAGGCGTTGTATGGACTAAAACAGGTGCCCAGGGCCTGGCATTCACGGCTTAGCTCCAAACTTCTTGAGCTGGGATTCACACCTTCTCGAGCTGACACTTCACTGTTTATTTACAATAGTAATGGAGTGACAGTATACATGCTTGTATATGTTGACGATATTATCATCACAGGATCGTCAAATCAAGTAGTGGATCAGTTGCTTCAGAAGCTACAAGCTGATTTTGCCATGAAGGACTTGGGTGAGCTGCACTACTTCTTGGGCATTGAGGTAAAGAAGACTTCTACTGGTGTTATCCTCACTCAGTCCAAATACACTTCTGAGCTATTAAAAAGGATGAACATGGAGAAATGCAAACCTGTCACTACACCAATGACTGCTGCTAAAAAACTATCAAGAACTGAAGGTGAATCCTTGTCGTATGAAGATGCAACCAGGTACAGGAGTGTTGTAGGAGCCTTGCAATACCTCACTCTAACTAGACCTGACATTTCCTTCTCTGTAAACCGGGTGTGTCAATTTCTGCACTCGCCCACAACACAACATCTAACAGCAGTGAAGAGAATTCTGCGGTATCTCAAATACACAGCAGGCTACGGTTTGTCAATCAACAGGTCAAGCTCTGAACTGGTGAGTGCGTTTTCTGACGCTGACTGGGGAGGATGCCCAGATGACCGGAGGTCAACTAGTGGGTTTGCAGTGTTCTTTGGAGAAAACCTCATATCCTAGAGTTCCAAGAAACAGGTGACAGTCTCACGGTCCAGCACTGAAGCTGAATACAAAGCACTCGCCAATGCTACAGTTGAACTCATTTGGATTCAATCTCTTCTTGGAGAGCTTGGAGTCTTTCAGTCCAGAGCACCATGTTTATGGTGTGATAACTTGGGAGCCACTTATTTGTCAGAGAATCCCGTGTTCCATGCTAGAATCAAGCACATTGAGATAGATTATCATTTTGTTCGTGAGAGAGTTGCATCCAAAGCACTAGAAATCAGATTCATTCCAGGCCAAGATCAGGTAGCCGATGTGTTTACAAAGCCGGTGACAGCAAGACAGTTAGCAGCTGCTCAACGCAATCTCAATCTGAAGAGTTGAGATTGAGGGGGACTGTAAAAGAGAATGTATTCTGTTAAGATTAGCTCTTATGCTTCGGTTCAGTAGTCCTAGTCTTCAGGCTAACTAATAGCTCACGTTCTCACTATTCCTCTCTGTAATCGGTAACTGATACCGCTCTGGTAGGATTTGCTACATGCTTCTACTTGACAATATATAAAGGCTGTAACCAGCACCACATTTGGTGTGTGGGATAGCAAATCTCTTCTTCTTGCTGAGTGAATTTTACAGTGCTCACTGCTATGGCCCCCACTTCTGCACCGACATCAAGCTCGGCTACCCCGGGAACCCTCCACAGCCGACAACCGGGGCGCCGACCCCGTGGCTGTTGGGACATAATTGCTCAATCCTGTCTCTTATCACTTCGATAAACACACAGAGGGAGACTAATAGAAGTTTTGGGATTGAAGCACTCAATCTTTTCTCTTTTTCTCAACTCTTCACTTAACAGGATTTACACGGCTTAAATAAGCCTCAAGCATACACACATGATCACCCATGCACCCACTAAATTGGGCCTATTCTCATGCCTCCTGTAGGACTGTTCGTTCGGTTATTTCGGTTTATACAGTTTAGTAAATATGGTTTGCTCGATAAATATGGTTTTATTAGTTTGGGAAATACGGTACTTTATAAAATATGGTTCAATATCGGTAAATACCATCTTATTTCTATACGGTATCGATAAATACCAATTTTACCAAAGTTTGCACGAATTGCTAAATGTCAATCTCCATTCCAGTCTCCAAGACTCCAGCAGACACCAGACAAACCCAGCAACCCAAAGGTCCCAAACCCAACCGGCCAACCCAACCCACTGCCCAGTGACCCACGCCCCACGGCAGTCTCCACTCTCCAGTCTGAGTCATCTTGATAGTCTCCAATCCACTCCAGTCTCCAGGTATCCACTCTCCAGGACTCTAGGTCTCCAGCACAGCTGCCTACACAACTGCACATGTGCTACCGTGCTAGCACCGTAGCAATAGCAAACTAGCACAGGCTGCACGCCTGCACGGCACCACAGTTGTGTTGCACTGATGATTGATGAATAAACACAGTAAGTCACTAAGTCCACAACCTCACCACTGTATGGCAGTCTGAAACTATGAGTCTCCAGACTCCAGCACACTCACTAGCACAGGTTGCACATTGCACACTAAGTTAAGTCACTAACAACTTGTTCCACAATCCACACATAGTCCAAATCCAACAATAACAAAATAGGCAGTCCAATTTTGAAATAATAACAAAAGCCCCAACATGGCAACATATCTTCAATCTAAAGCATCAAACTTGATCCGAGGAATACACACTTGCTGTTGGAGTTGGATCTAGGCCCGACATTTCAATGCCTTCATGACATGAAAAATAAGCTAATTAGTTGAAGCATCTGTCAATTGCCATCACTTATAAATACAAATATATTGCATATATTATAGTACCTTCTTCAAATTTAGACAAATCCACTAAATCGGCTTCCACATTGATGTGTTTTGAAGAACGCAACCAATCTTGTGCACATATCAAGCATTGGAGTGTGAATGGAGTCAAGGAGCTTCTAAAATCATCGAGAACATAACCACTAGCACTAAATGCTGATTCCGAATCAACAGTTGATATGGGGATTGCTAATATATCATGGGCCATCCGTGAGAGGACTGGAAAATGAGGTGAGTTGTATTTCCACCAAGAGAGAATATTAAAGCCATGATCATCATCTTCTATATCTTCAGCAAGGTACTTATCTAATTTAGATTTGCCACCACCTCCACTAGAAACTTTAATTCTCTTATTATATAAAGACCTCATAATATTTGTAGATGCACTTGAATGCTCAGTACCACTAGCATTTTGTGTATCTAATGTTACTTGTCTATCACCTTGGTTTTCATCAGAAGAGTACATCTTCTTGAATTCTTTAAAAAAGATCTAAGAATAGCCTATTTACCTTATCCCAGATCTTTGCACCTTTAATATGCCCATAAGTCGAGGTAATCGCGCACTTGAAGAAATCAAATTGCCTAGTCCTTGCACAAACATTAAAAAAACAAAGTGAGTGAACATTGGTTAATAAAAACATCCATCCATTGATACAGATTAAGAATTACTTGTACCTAGGATCAAGAATTGCAGCAATAAAAATTAAGTTATTCATCTTCTCAGGATCCCCCTAATATTTATCAAATTGTTCCTTCGTATTAATAGCCATGTGTTTGAAGGTAGTGTCATCACCATCATCACGTTGACTCCAACAGATAACAAATAATTTACACCAGCAATATCTTCGAAGAAAGTGTTGGAAGTAATATACTGAGTGCCAGAAACTTTTTTGTGAGGTCAAAGAAATGTTTCAAGAACTCTTTGAAATCTTTCGCATACACCCAATCATCATATGTTGGAACCTCATCCACACCCAACTCAACCTTATAGGAAGGGTCCTAAAGTTCAAGCTGCTCAAATGCCTCCTCAAAACCCACGGCAGTCTCTAACATAAGATAAGTCAAGTTCCATCTAGTGCACACATCAAGAGACACCAAACCTTTTTCTTCAACTTTGCTTATTTGTACACACTTTTTAAAGGTATTCATTCTTGAAGTGGAGCTTCTCACATATTTGATAGCATTACGAATAAAGGAAATAGCAGGAGCCATTGTCTTTAACCCATCTTGAACCACAAGATTAATAATATGAGCTACGCATCTGATGTGAAGGTGATTACCTTTCACAAATATACCACCATGATTTTTCAAAGCACTCCTCACGTAGCCTATAGCTCCATCATTTGAACTAGCATTATTTATCGTAATAGTGCACACATTCTCAATGCCCCACTCAAGCAAGCATTTATCTAGTGTTTTCCAATATCTTCCCTTTTATTACTGTCTACCAAACAGAAGTTAAAGATTTTTTTGTTAAGTCACCAATTGCTATCAATGTAATGTGCAGTGAGAACCATGTAGTTTTGAACGGTTGAAGAAGTCTATGTGTTGGTTGATAGGCTAACTGTTTGGCGAGAATCCTTCAAAAGAATTTTTAGCTTTCTTTTCTCAACTTCATAAAGGCGAAGAATGTCTCTATACATTGTTGTCCTAGATGGTGGATTGAACCGAGGACAAGCTTTCGGCATAAAGTCCTTAAAATCTTCATGTTCTGAGAAGATAAAAGGTAACTCATCTACTATTATCATGTGAGTAAATGATGCCCTAACCTCTTCCGCATTGTATTGCCAAGGTACTATGCAATTACTTTGGCCATCTACACTTCATTAGAAGCTTAGTTGAGTTTGACTGTTGTTCTTAGCAAGATGCTTCTTACAACATTTTGCATGAGAGACTAGTGAGGAAGTACCACTCTTTTGTGAATCGCAGGCAAGGATTTGAGAACAATACTTGCATTTAGCCTTATTCCGGTCATCTGGTATTCGTGTGTAATAGTTCCATATCTTTGATCTAGGATTCATTTGTTTCTTTCCATCTTGAGCTTCATTGGGACCAACAGCTTCATCACTGCCCATATTCAAACCCATACCCACTGACCCAGCAGCAACAACATGAATATTTGCAATATCATCTGACTCAGACATATAATAATCTAAAAATACAAAGATAGATAACCATTATCCAATGAAAGTATGCAACAACATTACAACATACTAGGCAACTGGCAATCTGGCATTCTAGCAATTATTATTTGCCAAATGAAACATAGAGAAAGGAATTACTTTGAAATATCCTATTGACTTTGTAACTCCGATGTTGTAGTAGATATCACTATATCAGTCAATCACCATTCACCAATCTAGCTTCAAGGTTGCATTCACCAAACAAAAAATGAATCAAGATAATGTATAACAAATTTGGTAGATCTAGAGGTTAAGGAATTAAGAGTTAGGATGACTGGACTATTGGAGCATTTAGATCTAGAGGTGGACTTGACTACTATCTACTACTCTACTGGAGCATTTAGATCTAGTGGTGAATGGAGAAGACCTGGTAGTCAACGGCTCTATCGGCGGCTCAACCCGGTGAGGGCTTGGCACCAGTGTCTTGGGAGAGAGAGCCCCAACAAGTCTTGGGAGTTGGGAGGAGGCCAGCGTCTGGGCCTGGGAGGCTGGGACTTAGACTAGAGTCTGGGAGCAGCTATGGAGGCGGAGCACCGGAGCCTCGAGTGGCCGCTGGCCAAGCCTGGGACTGGGGGGAGCACTGGAGGCCAGACCGCCGGAGCTGCCTACGCCTAGGGTTGAAGAAGAGAGAATAGAGAAAGAAGTGTGCACTGCGGTGGGCGGCTGTGCGGTGTGCGCTCTACTAGTGTTCGGTGAGACAGTGTCGGTGATTTTCATTGCCTTGGTGGCTTGGTGGGCCGAGTTGGCATTGGTGCTCCTGGGCTTAGGTTAAGTGGCCAGCTTGGGCTAAAGAACAGGCGAAGACGTGAAGTGATAGTTGACTGACAAATGGCAATTTGGTAGCTTCAATTTTAAGTCGGTTTTTATCAAAAATACCAAATAGAAGAAAAACCAAATTTTTAGATCCCGAACTGAATACCAAATATCGGTCAAACCGAGTTGACTGGTACGGTTTGGTTTTTTGGTTTGGTGAAAAAAAATGCACAGCCCTAGCCTCCTGGAATCTCTCCACGATCGCACGAGACCACTTCTCACTGTTATGACCAATTCTCTCAATGGACCGCTTTAGCTTCTATGACCACTACAGCTTCCACGACCACTGCAGCTTTCACGACCACTGCAACTTTTATGATCACTGCAGCTTCTACGACTTATGACCATAGTGTCTTACACCACGAATGTCGTACGACCATAGAGCCTTACGACCATGGCTACTTTGACCACGGTTGCCTTACGACCACGTTGCCATGACCACATCCGAGTTCTCAAACTTCCAACTGCTGCTTCGACCATGGCACATCATCTTGATGCTATGACCACGGTACATCAACTTGAAGCTTCGACCACGGCTTCTCGCGTACTTGGAGTCTTCGACTGCCTTTGTGCTCAATGTCTTCGACTTCGACTGTTGCTTCGTCTAGGGCTTCGACCATTTTTTGAGTGTGGCCACTATGTAGTTTAAAGACTATGCTTATAGTTGGTGGCAACAATTATCTGGAAAACGATTCATTAGATCTTAGTCAGATTTGAAGGTAATCATGAGAACTGAATTTGTGCTAAACTCTTATGAGCGAGAATTGCTTCACCATGTGGAGAGCATCACACAAGAGAGTAACACTGTTCAAGATTACTATTATGAGCTAAAGCATGCATTGCGACGTGCCGGTGTCACTAGTGCAATAAAAGAACAGGAATACTTCAAAGGAGGCTTGAATTATAAGATCGATGCTGCACTTCAATATAAATATTTTAGTAGCACGTATGATCTTATGAATTGTGCTATTGAGGAGGAGAAGAGACTTATGGATATGTGTACACCACAGTTTCATCCAAGTCCATACTTCAATTCTTATGCCTCAACAAGTGTGACACATGGGAAGATGACCGAGCATGGGACTTTCCCTTCGGTCAAGAAGACATGTAGTGCTGCCCCATGGCTACAAACAACACTTGAGATGTATCAAAACCCATGTAAGGATGAGTGCCACATAGCCAAATTGAGTGAGACTGATAAAATAGTGAGTTGTGTGATTCCACCAAACGTGAGGTTGAGAGCATTCAAATGGAGAGTGAGAGGAATACACAAAAAGAGAAGACAGAAAGAGATGATAGGAAAAGTGAGATTACTTTTTATACTAATGACTTACTCTCTACTTCTAGTGTTGCTTCTCATATTGTGCAGGTTGATATTAAAGACGAGGAGTCGATTGTTCCACAACCGATACCATTGGAAGTCAAAGATGAGAAGATAACCATAATTGAAGATGAAGTACTTGCTGCCCCGTTGTTACATCATGACGATTTCATACCTATAGCACCTGTATCAACTGAAGAAAATGATAAAGGTATCCATATTGGTGCTGAATTTATTTGTGAAAAGGTGAGTAATTGTGAGAACTCTTGTGTTCAATCGAAAATTCCATGTCCTGAAATTTCTTTGGTCAATTTACATAATGTGGAATTAATTACTCATAAGGAAGTTCTTGCTAGAATATCTCCTGATGATTCTTTATATTATATCATGTTCGATGATCCTAAAGAGCTATCTAGTGTCATTCAGAGTGTTGCTGAAATGTCATATTTAAAATCACTAGTTAGTTCCTATGCCTACACATATAAGTTCAATTTGATCGGAGATTATGGTGTAGATGACAACTTTTGTGTTTATCGAATATGCATTACATGTGATAAGCTTGCTGAGTTGAAATTGTATATTTTGAATGAACAATCTTTTATACCACGTCATGATCACAATGAGATGAGGTTTAACAATAGTGCTTACTGTTTACAAAGATTTCTTGTGCCTACTTGTTCCTCTTTCGATGAACAATCATATACAAATAATCAGAGTAGCGCATTTGAAGCAAGGAAGGCACTTAAAATTTTCTCTTCCATATTTGAATCGTTTGATCTGGTTTTTCCCATTAATGACTTGTCCACGTACTTCGCAAAGTCGAGGACGACTTTTTCTTATGGGAGGGAGAATTGTGTGAATGAAAACATTGCAATGTATGCATTTGATAGCTGTTGTAGTATCAGTTGGTTTGTGCAAAACAGTGAGAATAAGAATGACACAATAATTGATTCATACATATACCACGCATATGTGTTGTTCTTTTTGCTTACTACACGTCCAAGTAATAATAATGTGAAAGACGGAAGGGGTGTACCTGACCAATACATATACCATGCATACACATTGTATTCTTTGTTTAGTACAATTTCAAGCTATCAAAAGCCGAGGACGGATTTTCTTGAAGAAGGGAAGGATGA
Organism: Dendrocalamus latiflorus; assembly: GCA_017311315.1. NCBI lineage: Eukaryota > Viridiplantae > Streptophyta > Magnoliopsida > Poales > Poaceae > Dendrocalamus > Dendrocalamus latiflorus. The sequence goes on from CM029663.1 coordinate 9,024,135, forward strand.
TGCGGATACGCACATGCTTAGCACTTTTCGGTCAAATACATTATTTCACTGGAAAGAAGTATTGAGCCGCATTAAATATTGTTAGGTGAATTTATTTCTTAATGGATTTCCTTCTATTCATGGGAACGATATACTACCTTATGCCAAATTCTTGTTTATTATTAGGTTGAATATTATGATGATTCCGGGGCCAAAGCAATGGAGAAGCACAAGGAGGGTAATCATATTTGCTATCAAGAACAAAAAGCTCAAAGCCCATGGGGATGGAAAGGAGAAAGCCAAACAGCCCATGCAGCTGATCAAAGAGGAAAGAAGCCCATGCAGTGGGAGAGCAAAAGGGGAGAAGCCCAAGAACTTAAAGCCCAAGTTTTGGACAAGATTTTGAAGCCCAATTCGGAGCTCCCACATGTACAACCGAATTCAAACTCGGATTCAACTCAGAACTCAATTCGGATTCGGTTTGGGACAAGCCAACAGGCACATACTAAAACGGTCATAACTTTTACAAACGGAGTCCGATTGAGGTGTTCTTGTACTCTATGGAAAGCTCTTGAAGTCTACTATCAGATGGATCCAGCCTCACCTCCAAATTCCCAACGAGTCGATCAAAAATTGCAAAATAATTCATATCACTTTTTTCAGTCCGAGTCAAAGTGGGCCTAGGATTTTGTAATCGAGTCCTATTCGGCCTCCAAGTGTTTGGCCGACTCTCCACCCCTTGTATCTCTTTAAAAGACAATCGCCACCCCTATAAAATTGAGACCACTTTTGATAATAGAATACTCTTGTTCTTTCTGTTGGCCGAACCAACTTGAGGGAGAATTGAGAGTTCATCAAAATCAAGATCGTTCAGCCTTTCCGCTAGAAATTGGGAGCGCGATAGAACTTCATCGGTGGTAGTGAAGTTCAGCACGTGTGGTTGGGCGAATTATAGAGTGCTAACTCTTGCATTGGCAATGGGAGATCACTACGGTTCGTCGAATCCTCGTGAGTATCCAGATCCTACGTCGAGAAGATCGGGCGACCCTGTATCATTCATCTTAAAGCGGCGATGGCTTCACACCACCGTCTTCAACTTCACGTCAAAACTTCACATAGTAGCTTCGCATTGCTGTTGTTTTGTTGGTCTCACACTGACTTCTCCTCGCAGCAGCATCACACTGCCATTGGCGCCAGCATCACACCGACTTCTCCCCGCTGTAGTCTCACACCACCACTTTCTGTGTCGTATACACACTTCGACTAGTGCCAACTCTACTAAACATGTGAAGACCTATACACCACGATTACTACATGCAAAAGATTAAGTTAAACATACAGATACAAACTTTGTCAAGATTAGTATCTAAATTTATCTACCCCTAATCTTGATAGACCACACTTCATGACTCTTCACAAAAGAGTTGGCTCATCATCACTCTGAACGTCATAGAGTAGCGCTTTCCCCTCCTTTCCTTTCTCAGGGCACTCGTAAGCAAAGTGTCCAAACTCTTGGTAGTTATAGCACATCACCTTGGTTTTGTCAAACTTTCTTCAATCACCACCACTACTAGTGCTGCTGGAGGACCCCTTGCCATTTTGCTTTGACAACCGAGTCTTCCACCGACCTTGGTGAGAAGTAGATGTTCTTCATCCACCTTATCGTGCTTGCATATCCACTCCTCGTACGCTTTGAGGTGGTCAATCGCCTCCTCGAATGGCATGGTATTCATATCGGATAATTGCTCAATTGCAGCAACAACCTGCAAAAACTTGTCAGGAACCTAATTGAGCAGTTTTTTGACAAGTGCGGCGTCTTCCAGGGTTGCACCAAGACCACTGAATTTGCTCACAAGCCCACTGACCTTGCTAGCAAACTCATTGATGGAGTCGCTTTGCTTTATGCGCAGGGCCTCAAATTCGCTTTTCAAGGCCTGCAATCATGTCTTCTTCACTCGACCGGCGTCGAGATACCTCATCTTCAAGCTCTCCCACACCTCCTTAGCTGTGTTCTTCTTGGCAACCTGGTGGAGCACTTCCTCAGGAATAGCCTGAAATATACATGCAAGTGCCATCTTGTCCTTCCTCCTCTCCATGACCACTCCAGCCATAGGTTCGACCGCCTCCCAAATGTCCTGTGCCTCCATACATGCCTCTATCTTAATCACCCAGGTGGAGTAGTTAGAGGAGGTGAGCATGAGGTGAGCTCGGTGGTGGACATCTTGTTGAATCAGAGATACTTGGGCATACACTGGATCAAGAACTCAGGCTCTGATACCAATAGGGCTGGAAACGAGCCGAGCCGAGCCGGCTCGAGCCAGGCTCGGTCGAGCTCGGTCAAAGATGCGGCACGGCTCGTTTTGGAAACGAGCTACGCGGGAGGCTTGGCTCGGCTCGACTGCCGGCTCGAGCCAGCTCGCGAGCCCGACCGAGCCAAAAAGGGTTGCCGCTGCCGACCGAGCCAAAATGGCTCGCAGAGGCCCGAACGAGCCATTTTGGCTGGCCGATGCCCGAACGAACCATTTTGGCTCGCCGATGACCGAACGAGCCATTTTGGCTCGCCGCTCGCAGATACCCATCACAGTCACAGATTCACACAGAGCAGCAGCAGCACAGCAGAAATAAATATCATATCAGATTCACAGAGAGCAGCACATCAGATTTAATAGTGCATTTCAGATGTAATACTAATAGCATATCAGATTTAACAGTATAACACATAAGCCAATACTTTTGCAGCATAACACATAAGCCATAAAGCCAATACACATAACACATCAGAGCAGATACACATAACACATAGCAATTCACAGCAGTTCAAGCCATCACAACAGCAGGGAGCCCAAACGAGCCAAAATGGCTTGAAGACAGAGAGAATGAGCGCGAGCCAAAATGGCTTGAAGATAGAGAGAACAAGCCAAAATGGCTTGAATGGCTTGAAGATAGAGAGAACAAGCCAAAATGGCTTGAAGACAGAGAGAACGAGCCAAAATGGCTTGAAGGTAACTGAACGAGCCAAAATGGCTCGAAGTTAACTGAACGAGCCAAAATGGCTCGAACTTAACAATATACAACAATATACAGCAGGATTACAATGGAAGCATGCGCATATACATGTATCTCTAGCAGTTGAAACATATTTCACAAATAAGTGTGCCGCTAGATGATCAACACTTCTATGCACTAAATAGAGACTAGAACCATTGCACAACTCAACAAAATAGGAGCAAACTCACCGAGCTCGCCGCCCTCGCGCGTGGGGACGATGGAGCTTGGGGAAGGACGACAGCCGCCAGCCGAGCGCATGGGGAAGGACGGCGGCCGCGCGTGGGGGAAGGACGGCGGGCGCACGCGGGGGAAAGACGGCGTCGGCGGTCGAGCGTGGGGGAAGGACGGCGATCGGCCGATCGCCACGGCGGCCGCGCGAGCGACTGGGTTAGGGTTAGGGTTGGCCCGACCGAGTGACCGGCGACCGCACTCGCCTCCGAGATCGATCGATCGATCGCTTTCGACTGGGCGACTGGGCCGACCACCGGGCGACTGGGGACTGGGCTGCTCCTACTCATTGGGCCAGCTCGCACGAGCCAACGAGCAGCTCGCGAGCGGCTCGAGCTCGGCTCGTTTTTTCCCCGAGCTACAGACCGGGCTTGGCTCGGCTTGAAAAATGCTCGAGCCCGAGCCGAGCCGGCTCGAGCTCGTTACGAGCCGAGCTGGCTCACGAGCTTCAAGCCAATTGTCCACCCCTAGATACCAATTGTTGGGAGTGAATCGCTCAATCCTCTCTCTTATCACTCCGATAAACACAGAGGGAGACTAATAGAAGTTTTGGGATTAAATCACTCAATCTTTTCTCTTTTTCTCAACTCTTCACTTAACAGGATTTACACGGCTTAAATAAGTTCCAAGCATACACACACGACCACCCACGCACCCACTAACTTGGTCCTATTCTTATGCCTCCTAGAATCTCTCCATGATCGCACGAGACCACTTCTCACGGTTAAAACCGATTCTCTCAGTAGACCACTTCAGCATGATCACTGCAACTTCTATGACCACTGTAGCTTCCACGACCACTTCAACTTCCATGACCACTGCAGCTTCCACGACTTATGACCATGGTGTCTTACAACCACGGCTGCCTTATGACCATAGAGCCTTATGACCACGGATGCTTTACGACCATGGTTGCTTCGACCACAGCTGTCTTACAACCACGCTGCAACAAACACATCCGAGCACCGACTGGGTTCTCAACTTTTAACTGCTGCTTCGACCATGGCGCGTCATCTCGATGCTACGACCACAATACATTAACTTGAAGCTTTGACCACAGCTTCTTGCGTACCTAGAGTCTTCGACTGCCTTCGGCTCGATGTCTTTGACTTTGACTGTTGCTTCGTCTGGGGCTTCGGCCATGCTTTGAGTGTAGTTTCGACCACTCATCAAGATTAATTCCAACAACTGCCACTGCGAAGGGGCTCCACCGCACGATCTTGGAGATGTAGGCGATGCTCATGGTCCTAGAGCTGTGCCAGAAGCCTGTCATCATGGGAATGCATTGTGCATGCGTCAGTGGTGGTGTGGACATCGTGTCTGCCTGCAACATACGATGCTACTCCAAGGAGGTGGACATGGCCTTCGTCATCAACCTCGGGGCGTTGCAGCGGTTGCTGCAGATCATTGCGTACGGGAGGCCAAGGAGATGGGGCTGGTGAGTAGGGTGTTCAATTCTAAGCAAGAGTTGGATGCCGGTGTTGCAAAGATCACAAAAGGTATATAGCATTCTCTTCTTTACTCTGTAAGGCAGAAAGTTAATATAAGAAAGTAGATAGCATGCTTACAAGTTAGCAGGAGATGCGTCCATGAAGTTGCATATTTCTAAATTATAATTGTTTAGAAAGCACACTATTTATGTTCAACACAAGTTCTTATTTCATATTTTCATTAGCTAGATAGATGCAATATGTCATGATCTCAACATTCACCGAGCACCATGATAGATGCAATAAAGTACTACTGTGCAAAGTAATAAATGATGTGCTACATTGAAGGGATGGGGTTAAAAAATATACAATGGGGAGTAGGCTCCTGCATGAGCTCAGAGAGATGAGCCCTACCAAGACAACTAATCAGAAGAACCTTGCCACTCATCTTGCTCTCAATGTCCACTGAGAAGACAAAAAAGGCAACTGAATTGGTGGAGATGCTTGAGTTGATAGATTGAAGGTCCTTTGGGAGCCTATATATACAGTTGTGTTGATGCTATTGCATGCATGGATCTGTATATGATCATCACATTGTTAGTGGTTGGCTATCATTTAATGATTTTTATTCATCCAGCTAGCTCAGCATGACGGTGATCTGCTTGGTCTCTCTTAACCAGCATGATCAAGCTTACAATGTGTGTGTTTTTAACGTAATTATTTATTTGAATTTTTAGCTAGCTACCTCACATTTGTAGGGAACACTGGCCATGGGGGCTTAGAACAAGGTTGTCACATTAATAGATTCCACGTATTCTGGACAGTTCTTTCCACATAGTGTAGGATCGTATGGCACAATCAGAGGAGGGGTGAATGATTGTCTCCGCTTTTACCATCTAAAATCAAAACACAGCGTAGAGGAACAAAAGAAAACCAATCTAAATTACTAAATGAAAGTAATGACCGCAGCAGCTTGCTTGTACGTGCTCGAAGAGCCTCTGTCGCCTGACTGCTCGTTACGACCACTCATTACGACCGCTCATCCCGAACGCTCGCTTCGACCGCTCACTTACGACCACTTGCTTTGACCGCTTGCTTACGACCGCTCGCTTACGAGTGCTCAGATTGATCGCTCGCTTGTTCCGATCGCTCGGCACGACAACGATACACGTAGATGTGATCTCCTTCCGCTCGTTCATTTCGGTCGCTCGGTACAATAGCAACACACGAAGTTGTGACCTCCTTCCACTTGAAATCCCCAGCTGTTCGACCACTGCCCGAACGAGTACACGCCGAAGACCAAACAGAGCACGGAAAATAGAGAGGAACCAAGTCACCGAAAAACTTTTTTTGGAAAGAATCCGATCTATTATTTCTTCATCAATTTCTTGGCTGCAAAGCGCCTCACGGCACCCCTAAAAACCTTCTCCACGAAAGCTCTAAAACTTCATCCACTAACCTACAGCCTTCCCTGCTTTTATAGGACATCACATAGAGCGTGTTCCACTTGAACATCTCAAACCGTGTCCTTAACCACCTGGACACGAGATCCTATCTCTTCCTCAAATCAAGAGACCTGAAAACCTTCCTTACACGGGTTTTAACCACCTCGTACAAGTCATGGACTCCATCCACAACTTTCCACGATGAAGCCTCCAGGATATCCCCTCCTGTATCTCCATCGTGCACCATCACAACGTGCTCTCACATGAGCTCGATCACCTCGCGTGACATCCTAACCACCTGGACCTCAAATTAACCCCTCCTAGTCCCGGTCCTCCTCATCACCGACCGTAACTGTCTCCACGCCTCCACGCAGCATCCACCTTTGACCTCCACATACCCCAGCATGAGCTCGACCATCTCGCGTGACATCCCAATCGTCTGGACCTCAGATTACCCCCGCCTAGTCCTGGTCCTCCTTATCACTGACCCTGGTCGCCTCCATGCCCACCTGCACATGCAAAGACCAAAGAAACCTGTCTCCTGGTACAAGTTCTCCCCAACTTGACCATAATCAATACACATTAGCAAAACACACCCTTGCCTATCCCCCAGACAAGAACTAAACCATCTATGACCATCCCTTAGAACGTTTATGACCACATAGTCTATCGCTAACTGGAACAGACCCTCAGACCACTCAACATGACCGCTACCTCAGAGTAGTCGTAACCCACAAGTACTCGGAAACCACCCGCACCGCTATAGACCGACTATTGAGTACCGACTACCGAGTGTCGATCAGAAATCACAGCCACAACACATACTTGAAACCTACAAGTACAGACGACACTCCAACACACGACCGCTTACCATGATCGTGAAACCACTTCTATCTAGTACCGAGTCCTCTGACTACGAGTACCTCAATCCTCGAGTACCCACCTGGTACTGCAGCAACAACCATTCATCATCGACCACCACATACCAACCAGTCAACCACTGGCCCAACACGAGTACTCGACATACTCAAAGATCACAAGAGTGAAGCACTCATATCGATCATGAAGTCTACGAGTACCGACCGTGAAGCCTACGACAATCGATCGCTAAGCCTCCGACTACCGAAGACAGAATAGCAGACTGTAAAGTCTATGAGTATCGACAAGACTGCCAAATCTACAACCATGAAAATAGTACAAAACCTATGACCAACGACCGCAAAGCCCTCAACTATCGACCAGTAAAACCTTCAACTATCGAGTATGACCAGTAAAGTCTACGACTATCGAGTACTGGAGCTACGACCATGAAAGAGTATTATAGCTACGACCATGAAAAAATATTGTAGCTACGATTACCTGCCGTGGTCGTAAGATCGAAGTCATACTGCCGTGGTCGAAGTCGTACTGGCGTGGTCGAAGCCAGATGTGGTCAAAAGCTGCCATGGTTGTAAGGTCGAAGTCGTACTGCCATGGTCGAAGTTAGACGTGGCCGAAAAGCTGTCGTGGCCGTAAGGTTGAAGTCATACTGACGTGGTCGAAGCCAGACGTGATCGTAAGCTGTAGTGGTCGTAAGCCAGACGTGGTCGACAGCTGCCGTAATCGTAAGCTAGACATGATCGACAGCTACCGTGGTCGTAAGCCAGCCGTAGTCGTAGTAGTGTTTATGCTATGGTCGAAGACTGCCATAGTCGTAGTCGTGTTCAAAGTGCTGTGGTCGAAGCATGCCATGGTCGTAGTCTAAAGTATATAGTCTGAAGTCTGTGATCGTAGTCTGAAGTCTGAAGCATGAAGTATGTGGTCGTAGTCTGAAGTTTGCGGTCATAGTCTGACGTCTGAAATCACTCGTAACTGAGTAAAATCACTCGAAGTAAAGTCTTCAACTCAAACGACCAAGTCTTTCACAAACGCAAAATCCAAATTAAACCAAATATCAATTATTCATCACCTCTTTATTTACCAAATGTCAATTATTCATTATCTCTTTATTTACGACCATCCATATGGTCTAATACATAGAATGGAGTTCTTTCCTGCAGGCCTACTGGATTTCATGCTCTGACACCAGAATTGAATTTGTCAAATTAAACATGGGTGCGATATGCTTCTCCAGTCCCGTTGGAACGTGGAGGCCTGGATAATCCAAATCGATTTTACTCTGACGTTGTTTGGATCACTGGAGTTATTTTGTGGTCCAATTGGATTGTGTAGGATTCAATCTGCTCTTGCGATAAGTCTATTCACTGCAATAGGTACTTCTGGTAACTTATTTGTGACTGATTTGCGCTGGAATTTGTAATGCTATACTTTCGAAGTTCTGCTTATATGATACAGAATTGTTCTGCAAAGTTCTCTGCTTTTCTGTTCCTTCTAATTGCAACGTGTATTCCCTTGACCTCTCCCACCATCTTCATCACATAAGGTATAACAATCATGACTAAAAAATTCTCACAATTTAGCATTGGTTGGAGTTCCTGACTTAAATTGCAGTCCATTTGGTTTGTGTACAATAATTCTTTATTGGAAACCTGGAACTCATTGATGTCAATTGGTGAACAATCTTGCAGTGTTTAGGAGTTTCGGCACCTGGCCAGTTGTGCTTCGGTTTTTTTGGAAACTAACCAGCTCTCCCGTTTACTCTTGCAGAGGTTTGATCATGGTGGCCTAATCCTTAGAGTAGGTGCTCTTGCTTTATGTTGTTCTTGAGGTGAGGCATAGGGCACCGGTTGATTGACTGCTTCATGCTTTTTTTTTACTTTATTTTTTTCTCTAATCAAGGCCTTTTGCTGCTAATGTAAAAAAATGCCTGTTGCCGCTTACTGTCTATGTTGTCCTTTTTTATAAGGAAATCTTCCAAAGGATCACTGAAGACCGGAATTAGGCTTCTGTGGTATTTTTTTGAATGCATGCAGATGGTTGGTGCTTGGTTCTTTCGGGAAAAAAATACAACAAATTCAATATGAATACTATAGCAGGAGGGTTGTCTACCACGAAACCTTTTTTTTCTCTGCAGACTGCTTTCTCCATATATTCATGGCAGTTGTTTGGTGATTTATCCCGCGATTACTTATTATATTGGTTGTGTTTCAACTGCAGGCTGCAAATGTTTGCACTGGAACTAGTTGGTCAGTATTCGTGAGAGGTTTGTCCCTTCCTAAATAGCTCAGGTTACAGTGTATCTCCATATCAGTTGCATTTTGTCCCCTATAGTAGTATTCAGATTGAATTTGCTATGCATGAAATGGAATTTTTCTAGAGACAAAACATGCATGAATTTTTCTAAATGACGCTTTCTTTGTTATATCTATCCACTCAGTACTAAAATGAGGACACGTTGCACAAGATGAAACATTAGTTCTCTTTGATACCCTCTCTCAGTGCCCCTTTCAGGAATCATGCAAACCAAATTTCTATTATCAACGATGGCATGTGATTGTGATACACTATTCTAAGATCCAACTAAGAAATTTCAATTTAGTCGTTTGTTGTGTACACCTCACAGTTTCACGACGTGTTCATGGTCTTCCCTTGTAGCTATTTTCTTAGTCCTGTCTTTGGGAGGTTTATACTTCTGTAGATTTATGCCTATGTTCTAATGTGTTCATCCATGCTCACCGCATGCTAATTTGCCTGCATGGATGCTAATCGTAAAAGAGATATTCACCTCCAACATCTCTTCCATGTAATATTTTGTATTGCTCAGTCACACTGTTGTTCCTTGCTAAAGCCACAAACACTCTCTTTTGCAATCTTTGTTCTTTAGATTGTTTCATGTCACAACTCTATTCTCAGATGTCATATGCACAACGATCTGATCTTAAGGGTAAACTTCTGTAATCATCCCTCAGACAGACTCCACTGTTCAGAAATTCATACATGGATGCTATCACTGGCTGATTGGCTCCGTTATAGAATCATCAACCATCCTTATTCCTTAGCAAGCTCATACTTCCTGCAGAATATGTCCCATCTGATCAAGTAACATTTGAAATTGTCTTCAGCACCGTGCCATAACTATCTAACCTCTTGTATCTGCCCAGCTACTGGATGACCCCATTTAGAGCTTTGCAGAATGAAAGCATGTGTAGGGGAGTACTACTAAACGCTGTCACTAAATATCAGAATCAGCTTCCCATATAACACAGTTGCTTCCACAAAGAAGCATAAAAAGCCCTCACTTTCAATTGCGAACAAATAATGCAAACTTGTAGCCTCACATTCAAAGAAGCATATGAAATACTAATGCTAGGCTATGCCATGCTTCAAATTGAACTTTGAAACCAAAAGTGCCAGTAGATTGTTCTCTAAAGTTATGATATAGCTGCAAGGGCTCCATATTGGTAGAGTAAATCGAGCCCTCTTTTTCCTAAAAAGTATCACAAGAGATAACACATGCTTTTCTGTTGCTTTTTTTTTAAAAAAAACTGTTGATCATATTTCCTAGAAAGTGTCATATGGGATTAACTTGGCGCATTGAAACTTTCAACTGGCCAACATAATTTTCTCTTTGTCTCTAGCTGGCCAACCTAGCTTTCTGTTAGCTTCATCGGTAGGGCTGTAGGGGGGCATGCATCAGATATTTATTTTGGTCTCTTAACATTTTATTTAGCAACTATTGTTGTACTCACCCCACAAAAAATTGTTTTTGCTTCGTAGCTCAGTGTATATCACTTGCTTAGACGTATGAAGAAACCATTACTTTGACCGTAGAGCTGTCGGATAGCATTGAAGTCTTCTGGTCAGGTAATAGATATTTTATCGTGTCATTATACTAACAACCCCCTGTCTGTATCCAGAGAATCGGGCATAAAAATGTAGAATTGAAATTAGAGTGCCTAACCTTGATGTTTTTGTGGGATTAATGAATACTACTAAGGGGGTTGGGCAATCACGATCCCTTCATGTCAGATTGCCTTTGATCCCCCTTCCAATTGGAGCCTCTGTTTGCTACCTTTGATGTCTGGTGCTTTAGTACAGTATCGACCTATTTGTAAGTGGAGCACTAACAAATAAGTTGTTTGTGTTTGTATACCTGTCTGTTGAAGATTTGCCATTAATTGAAGCAAATCTCTATAGTGTTTGGGCCTGGAGGCTTGCATTTTGGTCTCAGACTTAAATTTCCTCCAGACATGATACATGCTTTCTCTTGAAATAGGAGAGTTGCACTTCTATATCTCATAGATGACACGGTTGTCAGAGTGATCATAAGTAGCAAAGTATTTTCGCTTACGGTTTGCTTTTAAGATGGATAGGGTGGTTTACCCGTTTAGCTGATTGTGTTGTATGGAAATGAAACTTCTGCTGTTATTCTCTTTTTTTTTCCTCTCTGTCTTCAAGAATGACAATGCAATGGAGCAGTTTAGGCACAAATGCTATAGATTTGTAGGCATCTAATCGTTCATTAGCTTAGTGCTAAACAAAGGTTTTGCTACTAAATAAATGTGTATAGTACTGATATATAGTGCTTGTGCTTGTGAACTCCATAGGTTCTGTAACATATTCCTCTAAAATAAAGGTTTTGTAACATAAACCTAACAGTATTACAATTTTTGAACCATAATTCCCAAAATCATTATAGATGGGGCGATGCCTTTCTACCTTAAGTTTTTTTGTTATTTGTTTGTCTTCCTGAGGCTTACTGCGAAGTTGTAGCTGCTTAATAGCTCTGTTTTTTTCTTGCGGTGTAGCTTTGATTGCAGGGGCAATGGTGTATAGCCGAACACGAGTTGGTTTGCAATACCATTATATTAGATGCCTTTTTTATTCGGGACAACTCTTCCCATGCTTTAACTTAAATACTAGTATTAGACTATTGCTCCATCTATCTTCTTATGGTAAATTATGTAAATTAATCCTGAGCTACATATTAGTATTAGTCAATATACCTTCTTAGCAACATGATGTAAACTCTCATTATACACAAATCTTGCTGGTGGGGATTAGGAGTAGACGCTTTGACCATTTGTGGTGAGGTAACTTATATCTACATGTGATATTATCTTCACTATCCAAACTATAACATGCTAATTATATATGTGGGCCCAATTGTCAAATCATTTTGTTTCATGATGTTCTTATATTAAAAAATATTAGTCACGCATTGTTGCGAGGATTTATCTAGGACTCTCATAATATTTGAGCAATCCCCCCAAAAAAATATCCGTGGAAGGAATGAAAAGCTACCATTGCCATATTGATTCGCATGGAGGGTTATATGGATAGCCCTTTCACAGTGTCGATTAGTAAACAAAATTTGTGGCCATGATCCTCTTGATACAAGTTAAATGTTTATGATAATTTTGATGATGTCCTCTAATGACATTCTCAATTCTTCTTTGTCTAAAAAGCAAAAAAAAAAATTCTCAATTCTTGGCTTCTTGCTTTTGATTGTATGTAATATTAGAGGTAGATCATATAGTCAAGTAGAAACAAATTTCTATTCCTTTCAGCAAAAATATATAATTGCACTATAATATTTATTCCTAAGTTTTATTTTCTGTTGCAACGCTCGGGCACAAAACTAGTTTAGTTTTTAAAAACTGCTTTTTGATTTTTCTACCGTAACTAGTTTTCAAATGAAACATCTTTTCAATATAGGGTGTACAAATTGATTGTAGTACATATTGTATCGGCCAAAACTGCATGTGAGTTTCTGTTATTTCGTACTTTTTCTCATGAACAATCCAAAAATTATAAACTACAGCCAAAAACCATAAGCCGAAGCGAAAAAAAGATCCATTTACCGGTGGCAGGGAAGCCTACACCCTAAACCACTCGTGCGAACCAAATGATGAGATGTGGGCTTCTCTATGATTTGGGCCCCTCGTTCTTTGTTAGTGGCTGTAATTTTATTTTTCCCTGTCTTTTGGGCCCTCGTTATTTGATTTGGCGGAATTCTACAGTTTGGTCACCAACAGATTACTATATAAAACCAGAAAAGTATAATTAGCATTTGTTCAATGAAGATGCCATGACAAAGGGAGTCGATGTCACTCGAAACACTAACAAGCATGATTTTACAGAAAGGATGCCTCAGCACCTGATAACATCAGTCCCATCATCGGATCATCCCAGCACACATGCTACATTCATAAATCACCTAGGATCATAGTAATTAACCATAGAAAATACAACGAAACAAAAAGGATGGCCAACCATGCTACTCTTCCTATCAACCTCTCAAGAACCCTGAAAGCCCTTTTCTCCACAGGAAGTCTGGAATTTCTATTGCAGGACCTTCGTTGCGTGAAGATGAAGAAATACCAGTCTGACTCCGATGCTTCTCTCCACTGAACTGGGATCCCTTTAAGTTCACCTCAAGGGTAAGTAGATATCACATAGTTAAACAAAGTAGTAGTTCGGTTGCCTTAATGAGATGGTGCTTGTGCGTAATAGGGAAGTTCATCCAGCATAAACGCAGACAAGCAAACCAAACAGCCAGACTTAATGCATCTATTCATGATAAAAACAGTTTGGCACATATGCATCAACAAAGATAATTAACTAGACAGTGTGCAAGAGTTCCCTTGCAAGTATTGAAGTTGTGCAATCCTCCTTTCTTTGCAAGGTGCAAGAGTTCCCTTGCAAGTATCTTGGGCTTCCTTTGTCCTTCAAAAAACTGTCTAAGGCTGATTTCTATGCAATAATTGACAAGATTGCAGACAAGCTGCCTGCTTGGAAGGCAACCATGATGCAGCCGGCCGGGAGGGCCACCCTAGTTCGTGCAGTGCTTACGGCTATGCCCATCTATCAGCTCCTAGCATTAGACTTTCCTACGTGGGTAATTAAAGCAATTGACAAAATAAGGAGAGCTTTTCTATGGAAAGGCCGCAAAGATGTAAAGGGAGGTCATTGTCTTGTTGCTTGGGGTCGGGTCAAGAGGCCGATTGATCTAGGAGGCCTGGGAATTCTTGATTTGGAGGTACTTGGTTGGGCATTGCGAATGAGGTGGCTATGGCTTAAGAAGACACAACCTGATCGGCCTTGGGCTGGCCTTGATATCCAAGTGCATCCGAATTCTTTGGCTATGTTCTCTATTTCAATGTTATCTATTGTGGGGGACAGCAGTAGAACTCTTTTTTGGAGTGACAAATGGTTGCATGGACAATCCTTACATGATCTTGCACCTGCTCTCTGTAAACATGTGCCAAAAAGAATTGTTAACCGAAGGACTGTACAGGAGGCGCTGGCAGATGGTACTTGGATTCGTGACATTGCAAGCGGGTGGTCAAGTGAGTTTCTTTCTGAATATCTCCATCTTTGGGATATCTTATCCGGGTTTGAACTCACTCCCGGAGTAGAGGATCAACATATGTGGATACCATCTCCCTCTGGTGAATTCTCAACCAAATCAGCCTACCGCCGTTTTCTAGAGGGTTCTATGGAGTTTAAACCGTGGAAGGCAATTTGGAAAACTTGGGCTCCACCTCGATGCAAGTTCTTTGTTTGGTTGGCCTCTTTAAATCGTTGTTGGACAGCCGATCGTTTGGCCCGTCGTGGATTAGATCACCCTGAGCGTTGCCCACTGTGTGATCAGGAGGAGGAGAATGTGCAGCACTTGCTCACTAATTGTGTGTTTGCAAGGAATGTGTGGTTTTCAGTGTTATCTCAGATTGGGCTTCAGCACTTAGCTTCGGGTGTGGATGACTACATCTTCACAGATTGGTGGCATCAAGCTTTACAGGGGGTTCCCAAGGTCATTCGCAAGGGTTTCAACTCTTTGGTCGTGTTGGTGGCATGGTGGATTTGGAAGTATAGAAATAGTTGTGTTTTTAAAGAGGCTTCACCTCACCATAACGCTATAATGCAAAATATTAGAGATGAGGCCAGTGTGTGGTGTTTGGCGGGAGCCAAAGGGCTCCGTGGGATTTGGCATTGATGGCCGAGTGTTGTTGTTTTTTGTTGTTTTTCTTCCCCCTTTAGGGGTTGTACGAGTCGTCTAGACTCCTTTGTTTTCTTCTTAATATAATGATACGCAGTTCTCCTGCGCGTTCGAGAAAAAAAACTAGACAGTGTGCGAAAGAGAAACAATGAAAAGAGTGTACCTGAACAGATTGATCCTCATTCTCTTCTTGGCGCTTAAATCCGGTTGCAATCAAGATTATGCTCACCTGAATGAGCATATTTGTGTCATTGACATGTGAATCTGAATCTGAATGTTCTATAAAATAGCTAAATGATCAAAATTATAGCAGTCTTTATTCCATTGTCATCAACAAGGTTGTGTTGTGCAACTCGTTTGTCACAGAGAGAGAGAGAGAGAGAGAGCAACACATTATATGTTTACTTACTTGACCAGCATATGATGGGTCTAAAACAGAGGCGAAAATTAGATTTGCAGTGGGATCAACAAGATCATATATCACTTCAGCTGCTGCGTTCACCTGAGAGTAAATAAAAAACAATGGCTTCAGTTGAATGTGTAGTTCATACAGATATCAAATAGAGCTATCACAGCTCTATCATGAAGAAAAAGTACAGATAAGCAATACCTCCATCAAGGTTAAATCATTCCCTCCAGTGATATTGAGAGACCATGTGGAGTTCCTCCCGTGTGTATGATGAGTTATTGACATTGGGTTAGCTAAGTCGAGTTTGGCTTGGGTGGTTTGGACCCTGACGTTGCGTGGTGCAACGGGCTCGGTCGGACTTTGGTCAAACTTGGTCGTATGGGATTAGGTTGCATATTCTGCAGATTCGACAGGTTTGGATTTCATCATGGTGAGTATGATGTTATTTACGCTTTCATGTCTGTGTGACTGCAGGACGTCGAGACGGAGTCGTGGTGAGACACGAAGGACTGGACTAGGTGCAGGTGGCGCTGAGGTCAGAACAGTCAGGAGATGTCGAAGACGGCGTGGATTCGAGGTGGTTGCGAGGCGTGTGAGACAAGGAGCACGGAAGCTTCCCGGAAGGTGCAGAGGGGCGAATTGGGAATTTCGCAAGACTGCACAAGCGGGAGCGGGCTCCGTTGGAAATAGCGGGCGTAATGGGGCGGAGACCCGTTAGCCGTAGGCTATAAATAGGTGGAGAGGGCTGCATGCCCACTTGAACACTTGAAGGGATTTTAGGGTTTCCTTTAGTCAAAATAGGCTTTAGAGTTTGTTTTGGCTTTAGGCTTTAGTGGTTGTGAGTTGTTGGTGGAGGCAGAGTTGTGTTCCCTCTGTGTCCTCTTCGATGGTTTCCATGTGAGCTCTCTGTTCGTTGTGTTCCTCCCAAGAAGCATGTGTGGCTCTTGGTGTTCTTGAGGATTGAGAGGGAGAGGATGAGTTGAGTCTACTTGTAATCGTTCCTCTGTCCGAATGTCCATGCGTATGGGGATGTAGTTCCTTGTATCCCTTGTAATCTTTGAATGGTTGGAATGAAATTTGAAGTTCTTCTCCCGTGCTCTCTGTTTCCCTTCGATGCCTCATTTCTTGATTTCTTGAGTTTTTGAGTTCTTGTGTTTTTCTTGTTGAGAAGGCCCAAAATGGGTTGCTCTAGGTTGGGATGATTCTCCAAGATCATTTGATCAAGTTTCCCAAGAGCAAACTTCATTTAATCTCAAGATTTCATTTTTGAGGCTTCCCTGTTCTTCAGAGCTTTTCTAGGGTTTGGTTGATTTCTTGATTCTCTTAAGGAAATGCCCTGAGTTTTTGTCTGAGGAGTTCTATGGCTATTGCTAACATATCTGCAAAATCTCTTGGCCATAGGATCAAAGGTTGGGAAGCAATTTGATTTTTGGCTCGGGTCTTGCAAAATTTCAGATTTTTACCCATAATCTGAAACTCTTGCTTTTTGGTTTGATTCTCTTAGTTCTCAGGGTCCCCTTACTATTTGGTACGTTGTAGTAAGGCTTTGGATCAAAGAGATTGAGAGCAAACCCTCAATTTAGCCAAAAATCCGAAGTTTTGGTCCGCTGCCTGAAAATCCTGTTTGCTGAAATTCTTCGAGAGGTACTACCGCTCCTGGAGAGGTACTACCGCTCGGCTCAGCGGTACTACCGCCCATGTTCGGACCAGTCCGATCGGCAGCGATGAAACGTTCGGACGGTCCGAACGTCGCCGGCAAGAGGTACTACCGCTCGGCATAGCGGTACTACCGCCCAGAGGTACTACCTCTCGTCTCAGCGGTACTACCGCTTGCAGCCAGACTTGCGCTGAATTTGTTTTTCTTGATTGCTTTTTTCTGGATCTGGTTTTCTCTGCTATTGTTCTTCCTGTAAGTACTTGTCTTCTACCTTCATAGCTCCCATAGCTATTGGAGAAGAAGATATTTGTTGGGGGCGATTTTTAAAGATCGACATTCACCCCCCCCTCTGTCGCCATTTCGGTCCAACAATTGGTATCAGAGCCGGTTAGCTCTAATCAATAGATCTTAACCGGTCTCAAGAGCCATGGCGACGGACAAGTACTCCACCAAGCTGCCCATTTTCGATGGCATCGATTACCCCTTCTGGAAGAGCCGAATGGAGACATACATCCAGGCTCAGGGGTACGCCATCTGGCGGAAGGTGAAGGTGCGATTTGTTGTTCCTGCCGATGAGAACATCAATGCTAGAAACATGCATGATGTTGAGGCAAACGCTAAGGCAAGGAACATCATAATCCAGGGCCTGAGTCGTAGCGAGTTCGATCGCATCTCCCACCTGTCGTCAGCCTACGATATCTGGGTGACCCTCGACGCATACCATGAGGGCACCACTCAGATCAAGACGGTTCGACAGGACCAGTTCAAGCGAGAATACAACAAATTCGAGATGCTTGCTGGTGAGTCCCTAGATGAGTGCTTCGCACGTTTTCACAAGATCTTGAGCAACCTCCGAGCGGTCGGTCTCACATACCCCGACTCGGACAACGCTCGTCAGATGCTTACGGCACTCGATCTGCGTGTGTGGGAGATGAAAGTGACCACCATCAAAGACACGACAGACCTCTCGACCTTGACTCTTGACGCGATGTACTCAAGACTCACGAGATTGAAGTTGTCTCTCGTAGGTCGAAGTCACAGTCGATGGCTTTGGTCACCGATCCCAGTTCAGCTTCTGGTCTCTCTTCTGAGTCCTCTTGTGGCTTCTCCCTTGCTGCTCTCTGTGACATAACTGATGATCAGTTAGAGCAACTTGCGGATGAGCAGCTTGCCCTCCTTGCTCGAAGATTCTCCCACGCTTACAAAGGGAGGAGGGACAGAAAGAGAGGAGGACCCGTGATTTGCTTCGAGTGTGGTGGCCCCAACCACATCCGAGCAAACTGCCCCAAGCTTGGGAAGGGCAAAGGTGACTACGACGGTTCGGGCAAGAACGACTGTACCGACAAGAACCGCAACACGAAGCCCTCAGCACCTGCTCAAGGCAAGAAGAAGTTTCGCAACTTCGGCAAAGCCAAGAAGCTCTTCCACCGCGTCCTCACCGCCTTCGATGACCTCGACCTCAGCGAGGTGGAGGGATGGAGCGACGACGACGGGACGGGTGACCAAGAGCCCAAGGATGGCGACGACGACTTCTCCGGCATGTGCTTCATGGCCCCCCCCCTTTGTCGCCATTTCGGTCCAACAGATATTCCACACAATTCCTGTTGCTCTTTCAATGCCAATATCAAGTAGTGGTGACTGTATGGCATTCAATGCGGCATTTCTGGCTCGTGTCTTTACCTGACCAATAATCCATTTCTAAGATAAAATTATCCTAAATACTGGTGCTTTGAGCTCCAACCACAGCACACATAGGATTCAACAGAGTAATAAAACAAGCAAAAGTGAGAGAAGACACCATGATGCAAATGCTATTGTTTAAACAAAGAATGTGGATGAAAATCATGCTGGTTAACCATCAACAATCAGGAAAATATAAACAAAAAAGACAACAAAGAAGTAAGAAATCATAGTTTTGCTCAACCTAGTACCCACTAGCACATTTTGCTACTGGATTCCAGAAAACGCATTAGAGATATATATGGATAAACAACCTGTTGCGGTTCCTATTCCCATCAAGGATGAGCCTGCATTGGCCATAATTGATCCAACATCAGCAAAGTCAACATTAACCAAACCAAGCACCTGCAAACAGAAGAGAAGATAGAAATGGAACACCATCAAAGATGCATACATCACATGTAATTGTCTAATTACACTGAAAATGATTACTCACATTGCCACTGTTGTGGCTACTGACCAAACAGTATATGAGGGGACTAGCTAGAGAAAGCTGGTGACTAAGAATAATTGGATATCTCTCTCTCCTCATATCCCTGGTTTATAGATATATGAATGGGGTAGGATGGGAACTTCCTATCCTACCCTTCAATGATTACAAAAGGTGAAGATACATTGGTACATTTCTCTATACAATTAGGTCTATTACATATTAGACTAATTTTTGTTTATTTCTTTGCTTAATGATAACGATATGATGTTGCCTCTTTTATAGAGATAGCTAAATTTGACCCATAAGAAACCTATCTCTTATTAAGAAAACTAATCATAATAATAGGAAACATATCTCTAATACATGAAAATAATATAAAAGTGTAGGACCGAAATGGCGACAGAGGGGGTGAATGTCGCTCGCTTCAAAATCGTCCCCGAGAAATCAAACACTGATTTTTCAAAAAGATGCAAAACAAAGCACCTCACAGAAAATTAAAATTAATTTTGCTGAAATTTGGAACGCATGCGATACTGAAAAATTTCAGCAGAAAATAAAACTGTTTGATCTGCATGCAAAGTGGATGAAAACGGCAAAAAGAATAAAAAGAAAATCAACTAAACCATTCTTCCATTGCTCCATGCTGGACTAAATGCTTCACTGCCGAACTGAAAACAGCAAGAGGGCACTCGGTTTGATTTCTGAAACTTAATGCTTTGCCGATTGAATCACTGCCGAACTGAATGCTTTACTGCAGAAATTTTAAGCACTAAATGACAGCTTTCCCGATTCTTAAACCTAATCAATGCTCTGAGTAAATGATCTGCATGCTGGAATTTTTGCCAACAAAAGACTGCACAAAGCCCACCCGAGAAAATAAGAAGAAACTGAATACTGATTTTCAGAATTTTGCCAAGACCAAAAGGAAGAGAGGGATACTTCAAACCAAATTAAAACAAGGCTTCAAAGGACTATTCTAAGCAATTTTAAAGAGCCAAAACACAAGGAAAACCAAATGAAAACCTGAAATTTCAGATTTATGCCCCAACCTGAAAATAATACAGAGCAGCCCTAAAAGTCAAATTTCTCTCAAACCCTTGATCCTTTGCACATGAAATTTTGGGAGTAAGATAGCAATAGCCAAGGGATTCTCCATATCCAATTTCAAGCCATCTAGCTAAGTGAAACAAGAGATTCTCCAAAACCCTAGAAACTGCAAAACATGAACAGGGACCTTTCAAAAATCCAAATTGCCATCTCTTCACTGATCCTTTGGCTATGTAATTTTAGAACTAGATACTAGATAGCCTCAGAGCTCTCCATACCAAATTTCAAGCCATCTAGCAAAGGAAATCAAGATTTTACCAAAACCCTAGAAGAGGAAAACTAAGAACAGAGGAAGCCAAATGGGAAAAACTGAAATTACACAAAGTTTGCTCATGGAATTGACTAGCCAAATGGCTTTTGAGCATCTCCCATATCATAGCAACCCATTTTTGAACAATCCCAGCAAGCAAGAACTCGAAAATCAAAAGGTCAAGAAATCTCTCAAAATGGAAAACGAAGAACAGAGAGGCTGCACAAAAGAAACTTCAGAGATTTCATTTCTTGGAACAAGATGATTACAGATACGTCCCCATACGCATGGACATTCAAACAAAAGGATGATTACAAGACTCTCTCAATCAATCCTCTCCCTCTCTCTCAATCCCTCAACCATGAATGCTTGGGGAGGGGATGAACACACACAGAGGGCTCACATGGGAACCATCGAAGGGGACAACAGAGGGAGCACACTCTGCCTCTCCAACCACTCTCACCCACTAAAGCCTAAAGCCAAAACAAACTCTCAAAGCCTCTTTTGACTCTAGCAAACCCTAAGTCTCCTCAAGTGCTCAAGTGGGCATGAAGCCCCTCCTCTCCTTTTATAGCCCATGGCTAACCGGTCTCCACCCCGTTACGCCGGCTAAATCCAACGGAGCCAGCTCCCGCTTGTGCAGCCTTGCGAATTTCCCGATTCGCCCCTCCTGCACCTTCCGGGAAGCTTCCGCGCTCCTTGCCTCGCACGCCTCGCAACCACCTCGAGTCCACGTCGTCTTCGACACCTCCCGACTGTTCTGACCTTAGCGCCACCTGCGCCTAGTCCAGTCCTCCGTGTCTCGCCACGACTCCACTCGATGTCCTGCAGCCACACAGACAAGAAAACACGTCAAATAGCACCGCTCGATATATGAAAGCGTAAATAGCATAAACACATCATACTCACGCATGACGAAGTCCAAACCTGTCGAAACATCAGTATAAACGTCATAAGCCCAAACGACCAAGTTTGACCAAATCGACCGAGCCCGTTGCACCACGCAACGACATGGTCACCCAAACCAAAGTCGACTATCCTAAACCTTTGTCAATTACTCATCACTCTCATAGGATCATGACCACATGGTCTCTCAATCTCCCCCTTGATGAGTATATTGACAAACTCAAAAAAAGCACGAAGTTGAGTTTGAGTTTGAAGAATCCAACATGGTCCAAAGAAGGAATATGAAGCCAATGACCATGTCGACACAAGGAAACACTAGAGCAACAAGCTAAAAGAGCAAAATTTTCTCCAAAGCTCTAAAATGTTCCCCAAATGACTTTTTCTACTCTATTCTCCCCCTTTTGGCAATAAACACATCAAGAATGCAAAGGAGAAAATATGACATGTCAATGGATGTATATGGCTGAAGTTTGATTATTTCTAAGCATTTTGAGCAATGAGAATTTATCCATAATGACCAGAAGGAGTTACACCAAGCCATAACTCTATAAGAAGCTATCTAGATCATGACATGACATGTATAAGCTAGCTAGAACACATAGATGACAAAATATAGTGCATTAAGTGAGAATGTCAAGTCATCAAGAAGTAAAATCTAACTAGAGATATCCAAGATGATACGGGCCATGTCAATTAAGCTAAGCGGAACCAAGAAGCTAATATTGAGACCAACTAGAGTGCTATGCTCAAGAATGAAACATTGGCGCAAATACTTGGTTCTTTTTGTAGATTAAGCAAATTTGAGCACATTAAATATTTTCTTTTGAAAGCATATGGTCGTTTCCAACCCAATTTTTGTTTATGTGCTAGATCTCAAGCCTTATGCGACTACTCCAAGCAATAAGCTTAAGAAGATAGTCTAGGTCATCCAAAACTCCCCCTGAGTTCATGCCTAGTGCAATGGCAAGCCGTCTCATGAGAAAGAATTGGTGAAATCAGTTTTTTCGCACAAAAGAGATCTTTTTGCTTTGTAAACATGTTGTACTACCTTATGCTACATCAAGAGACTAAAATAGCTCAATCTAAGGCTCAACAAAGATTTAACGCTCAGCTAAGCCTATTGACATGGCATGAATCATAAAGGGATAGCTCCAGAAAGACTAAACTCAAATGCTAGCATGACAAGTTTTACTTCAAGTTGGGCAATTTTAATTAACTTATCATGGTAAAAGCTAGTCTACACATATGAAGTCATGATCAATCTAGCATATAAAGTACAAATCATGGCAAGGTGTACATCATTGTAAACATGTCATAACAGGATAATAACCAAGGCTCAAAGCAGTTACATTACAATGCTAAATGCTAAAATGCAGGAAAATCCAGCTCCCCCTCAACACGAGATGTAACTTTTAGTTCAAGTTGAGTTAAGTCAAAATTAAGCTCCAGAAGCTCCCAAATGAACTCTCCCTGAACCAAAGCAATAAAATCGAGAAGTTGGCAAAACAGGTAGTCCTTAAAGCATAGATAAGATATAGAGACAACTATGGCTCAAACTGACTCTCATCTACCCCATATGACTCCAGGACAATCAGCTGACAGTAAATCACACACTAGAGAGCAAACACGTACCCTGTCTACCCGAGAGTGGCCCAACCCTTGCTAGAACCTACAAGAAGTGAGTGAACTCAACCTAGTGAGATAAGAAACAGCTAATATGCAGCATCCTGGAAGCACAAGATAAGAGTAAGAAGTCTAAGCAACTCGACAAGAAAATTACTCTAACCTATGCTGGAAGGACTAAACCCAAATGCACCCCAAGTGCAAAGCAACAGAAATGAGACAGAAGCATAATCAATATAGTAAAGCAGTAAAACCCAAAACTCCCCCTCACTACAGTCCGTAAGGACAAACCACCCCAAGCTCTCCCCGCAGAGCTGAAAACCTCGAACTATCCAAAGGCTTGGTGAAGATATCAACCAACTGGTGGTCACTCTCCACAAACTGGAGCACTATATCACCCTTCTCTACATGGTCTCTAAGGAAGTGGTATCGGATGTCAATATGCTTGGTCCGAGAGTGCTGCACTGGGTTCTTGCCAATGTTAATCGCAGAAGTGTTATCACAAAAGAGTGGAACACTGTCTATGACCAACCCAAAGTCCCACAGGGTCGAGACCATCCAAAATATTTGGCTACAGCAGCTGGCTGCAGCAACGTACTCGGCCTCTGCGGTGGACTGTGCAACACCAGACTGCTTCCTCGAAGACCAGGAAACGAGAGAAGTGCCAATGAATTGGCAGGTGCCAGAAGTGCTCTTCCTATCTATCCTACAGCCGGCAAAGTCTGCATCCGAGAAGGCTCTCAAGGAAAGACAGGATGAGGAAGAGTACCAGATACCATAGTCAATGGTAGCTCGAAGGTACCGAAAGATGCGCTTCACCGCCTGGCGGTGAGATACGCGAGGAGAAGCCTGAAAACGAGCACACAGACACACAGAGAAGTGTATGTCTGGTCTCGAGGCAGTGAGGTAAAGAAGGGAGCCGATCATACTTCTGTACTCTTTCTGATCAACTGGCTCGCCATCCTCATCTGGGTCAAGATAGGCTGTAGAAGCCATCGGAGTTGACACCGGCTTACCATCACTCATATCGAAGCGTCTCAGGAGGTCGCGAGTGTACTTGCCTTGATGCAAGAAGGTACCCTCTCGAGTCTGCTTGATTTGGAAGCCAAGGAAGAAGGTCAACTCGCCCATCATGCTCATCTCAAACTCGGTGCTCATGACATCCGAGAACTGTGAAACCAGAGCATGGGAAGAGCCGCCAAAGATGATGTCATCGACATAGATGTGGACGAGCAGAAGGTCATTGCCAAGCCTACGGATAAACAGGGTCTTATCTACTTTACCCATTTCAAACCCATGACTCAACAAGTAGGACTTAAGCCTCTCATACCAAGCTCTGGGGGCTTGCTTAAGTCCATACAACGCTTTGGAAAGCTTGAAGACATGGTTGGGTATTTGGGGTTTTCGAAACCTGGAGGATGTCTGACGTAGACTTCTTCCTCAATGACTCCATTAAGAAAGGCACTCTTGACGTCCATCTGGTAAAGCTTGAAACCCTTAGAAGCTGCAAAGGCGAGCAGGATTCTAATGGCCTCAAGTCGAGCTACAGGGGCAAAGGTCTCCTCGAAATCTAGACCCTCAACCTGGGAGAACCCCTGAGCTACCAGTGTATCCTTGTTTCGAATAACCACACCATCCTCACTCTGCTTGTTCTTGAACACCCACTTAGTCCCAATGATATTGTGACCTTGTGGGGGCTCGACAAGCGACCAGACCTTGTTTCTCTCGAAGTTTTCTAGCTCCTCATGTATGGCATTGACCAAGACTCGTCTGAAATAGCATGAGAAACATCTTTGGGCTCAAAGGAGGCAATGAAAGAAGAATAGAGACAGAATTGAGATAAGCCAGTTTTTGAGCGGGTCACACGCTCGAAGAGGTCTCCAATCATCTGCTCTGAAGGATGCCTTTTCTGGATATGTCGAGGAGGTCCTGGATGAGATGAAGAAGTAGCCTCTACCTCATGTGCTGACGAGGTAGGAACAGAGCCAGAAGAAGTGGTAGGCAGAGGCTGATCACCTCGAGGTGCAGTGAAAGACGGCACCTCAAGGGGTGGATGAAGGACTGGATCGGGTAGACACCCCTCATCTCCATCGTCCTCATCATCCACAAAGATGGGCTCGGACTACTCTAAAGAACCTGAGATATCGGGCCTAGTCCCCGGACTGGCCTCATCGAAAGTCACCTCACAGGTCTCTACCATTTTACTAGACTCGCATTTCCAAACCCGATAAGCCCGTGAAGAAGGCGAGTAACCTAGAAAGATACCATCACAAGAACGTGACTCGAACTTGTCTAGGTTCCCGGACTTCAAAATAAAGCACTTGCAACCAAACACACGAAAATGAGAGACGCTGGGCTTTCGCCCGTATCTCAACTCATAAGAAGTGTGGTGCAAGTGTGCCCTAAGAAATACTCGATTTGAGACATGGCACGCGTTAGCTATAGCCTCAGCCCAAAACTTCCGCGATGTAGAGTACTCATCAAGCATCGTCCTGGCCATCTCGACCAAGGTACGGTTCTTCCTCTCCACAACGCCATTTTGTTGTGAGACGTGCGGAGAAGAGAACTGGTGCTCTACACCTGTCTCACCACAGAAACTCTCGAAGTAGGAATTCTTGAACTCCGTGCCATTGTCACTGTGGATCGCTCGTAAGACACTCGGGAGCTCAACAGAAAGCCTACCGAAAATACCTCGGAAATGTGAAAATGTCTCATCCTTCGAGGCTAAGAAAAACATCCAAGAATACCTCGAGAAGTCATCGACCACGACAAGAACATACCACTTCCCTCCTGCTGACTGCACTCGAGCTGGTCCAACAGTGTCCATGTGGAGTAGCTGTCCCGGTGCATCGGTCATAGTAACTGTGATCGGAGGGTGAGAAGCGGCAACCATCTTGCCGTGCTGGCATGGAGCACAGACTAGATCTTTGACCATCTTGAGTTTCGGCAAACCACGAATGAGATCGTGGCCGCTAACTCGAGTCAAATGGTCAAACCCAATGTGACCAAGTCTCCTATGCCAGAAAGAAAGATTGCGGGACTCAGAAGCAACTAAACACCTGAGAGGATCACTAGAAGACTCAGAAAAATCAGCACGAAAGATCCTCCCAAAACGAGAAATCCCGCAAACCAGACTACCAGAAGCATCAAGAATTATGCAATTGTTTTTCTTAAAGCTCACCTCAAAGTCGTCATCGGTAAGCTGAGAAACTGAAAGCAAATTGTACTGCAGCTTACTAACCAAGGCAACATCCTTTAGAATAAAAGAGGCATTAATGCGCACAGTACCTTTGGCGATGACGCGCCCAGATGAAGCGTCTCTGAAGGTGATCGTCTCATCACCTGGAGCGCGGGTTAGGGAGGAGAACCAACGGGAGTCTCCGGTCATATGTCGAGAACAACCGGAGTCTACAAGCCAAACATTCTCCTTCCCTACCCAGCGAACCTGAGTCAAATAGAGAGTAAAGTCTCAGTACTGGGGTAAATCAAGAGTGATTTTGGCACCCAATACTGAACAACACGTCGAGCAAATGAAGTCGTCAAGCACGACTGACCTCTATCTACCCTACGCTCTCTATGACTCAAAGAAGCAGAAGGTCTGTGTGCAGACCTGAAGCTGTTGCTAGGTCCGACTGCTATGTGAAAGCGAGTCGAAACACCGACAACCTGCTGATCACACCGTGGGTAACTGTCTCAACGGGGGAAACGAGATGTACCCTCAGGACGGCGGAAGTCACGACCC
Source organism: Dendrocalamus latiflorus (assembly GCA_017311315.1). Taxonomy (NCBI): domain Eukaryota; kingdom Viridiplantae; phylum Streptophyta; class Magnoliopsida; order Poales; family Poaceae; genus Dendrocalamus; species Dendrocalamus latiflorus. The sequence continues at coordinate 9,051,013 of CM029663.1, forward strand.
GGAGCAGCACGAGGACGAAAACCAGAAGACTCAGAAAAACCAAGTCCTCGATGCTGCCCAAACCCGTCAGAAGCAAACCTGGACCTCGTGCTAGTCTTAGGTGCACTCAGGATCTGGGGCTGACCCTGAATACGCCTAAATGCCTCCGCACGGTCTCTACGCGCAATCCTAGCGCGCCTGAAGCATCGATCGACTGTGTGTCCATCCTTCTGACAGAAGGTGCAGTGGTACTTCACCTTCTGAGAGGTAGAAGTAGCATGGGGAGGCTTCGCCTTCTGAGAGGCTGAAGCTGCAGGTGGACTCACCTTGCTGTCAGAGATCCCTTGGACAAAGCCCGCTGATTTGAATTTAACCTCATCAGATCTGGGCTCGACCTCGATCACACCTCCTACTATGAGTCGGAGAATAGCAGGTGGATGCTTCCTCATATCCTCATAAAAATCATATCCTAGACCTTGATTGAACTTGCAAATCTTGGATTGATCTAGGATAAGATTAAGCTTCTTCTTGCCGCCTACAAATCTCTCGAGAGTGTTCATAAGATACTGACACTCCCGGAAGAGAGAGGTGCAAGAAGAGCAGGGAGAAGAAGAGACAGCAGAAGGTAAGGGAGCAGAAGAAGAACCAATAGTAGAGGAAAAAATGACTTGTGCACGCACAGCCGACTCTGAGGGGACAGTCCTACTACTAGCAGGTTGGTTCGCGTCTCTAGGCGTCTCGACCTTACCCTGGGGCTTCTCCCCCACACCATCAATCACATCACAACCAGATTGTGGCTTCTCTAGTAAGTCCTTAGTTAGCTTCACACATTTGTCATTCAATGCAACGAGTTCAAGTTTTAGTTTATCACAATTAATGCATGGTGAGCTAACAGGATCCTTAGTCGCATACTGAGCCATTTTCTTGTTGTTGTCAATCATTTCTTAAAACTGTTTTGAGACAGATTCAAGTTCAGCAGTTAACTTTGGACAGTTCAAACATGAATCAATAGGCTCAAGTAAAGAAGCACTCAACTCAGCAATCTTGTGATCTGCCCGTTTTAGGTTCATCTTCAATTTATTGCAGTTTTCACAAGACTCGGGCAGATCTAACAGCATGGTGTAAAGACCTCTAAAAGCATTGTTCTTATCCTCACATGAGGTGCAAACAATAGTCTCAACAGGAGTAGATGAAGTAGAAGCAATCCTACTCATTTCTAGTTCAGCCATTAGACTAAGATTCTCCACCTTAATACTATCAAGCTTGAAGGACAAACTATCATGCGAGGTCCTTAATTTCTCCATATCACCCAGCAAGGCAGAGCATGTATCACAGTTGTCACTAGAGGGACCAGATGTAAGAGCAATAATCTCTAGTGACAATCTGTCTACTTCCTTCTCTAACTCAATACACCTAGCCCTAGCTCTAGCATGAAATCCACCTAGCTTAAGAAAAGCATGATTGAGCTGGTCGTAGGTGGGGCATACCTCGTCCGAGTTGGAGTACAGCTCGCTGTCGCTGAGTTCGCCCTCGAGGGCCATGAAGCACATGCCGGAGAAGTCATCGCCGCTCTTGGGATCTTGGTCACCCGTCCCGTCGTCGTCGCTCCATCCCTCCACCTCGCTGAGATCGAGGTCGTCGAACGTGGTAAGGACGCGGTGAAAGAGTTTCTTGGCCTTCCCGAAGTTGCGAAACTTCTTCCCTTGGGCAGGGACTGGAGGCTTCTTGTTGCGGTTCTTGTCGGTATAGTCGTTCTTGCCCGAACCGCCGTAGTCAGCTTTGCCCTTCTCCAGTTTGGGGCAGTTTGCCCGAATGTGGTTGGGGCCACCACACTCAAAGCAAATCACGGGTCCTCCTCTCTTTCTGTCTCTCCTACCCTTGTAGGCATGGGAAAACTTTCGGACTAGAAGGGCCAGCTGATCATCCGCAAGCTGCTCTAACTGATCATCAGTTATGTCACAAAGAGCAGCAAGGGAGAAACCGCAAGAAGAATCAGAAGAAGGCCTGGAAGAAGAAACGGGATCGGTGACCAAGGCCATCGACTGTGACTTCGACCGATGAGAGACAACGTCAATCTCGTGAGTCTTGAGGCGCGAGTACAGCGCGTCAAGAGTCAGGGTCGAGAGGTCTGTCGTGTCTTTGATGGTGGTCACTTTCATCTCCCAAACACGCAGATCGAGTGCCGCGAGCATCTGACGAGCGTTGTCCGAGTCGGGGTATGTGAGACCGACCGCTCGGAGGTTGCTCAAGATTTTGTGAAATCGCGAAAAGCACTCGTCCAGGGACTCACCAGCAAGCATCTCAAATTTGTTGTATTCACGCTTGAACTTGTCCTGTCGAACCGTCGTGATCTGGGTGGTGCCCTCATGGTATGCGTCGAGGGTCACCCAGATGTCGTAGGCGGACGACAGGTGAGATATGCGGTCAAACTCGCTACGACTCAAACCCTGGATGATGATGTTCCTTGCCTTTGCATTCACCTCAACATTAGCCATGCTCCTGGCATTCATGTTCTCATCGGCAGGAACAATGAATCGTACCTTGACCTTCCGCTAGATGGCATACCCCTGGGCCTGGATGTATGTCTCCATTCGGCTCTTCCAGAAGGGGTAATCGATGCCATCGAAAACGGGCGGCTTGGTCGAGTACTTGTCCGTCGCCATGGCTCGAGACCGGTTAAGATCTATTGATTAGAGCTAACCGGCTCTGATACCAATTGTAGGACCGAAATGGCGACAGAGGGGGGTGAATGTCGCTCGCTTCAAAATCGCCCCCGAGAAATCAAACATTGATTTTTCAAAAAGATGCAAAACAAAGCACCTCACAGAAAATTAAAATTAATTTTGCTGAAATTTGGAACGCATGCGATACTGAAAAATTCAGCATAAATCAGAGATTAACCAGTAAAAATTTCAACAGAAAATAATAATGTTTGATCTGCATGCAAAATGGATGAAAACGGCAAAAAGAATAAAAAGAAAAGCAACTAAACCATTCTTCCATTGCTCCATGCTGGACTGAATGCTTCACTGCCGAACTGAAAACAGCAAGAGGGCACTCGGTTTGATTTCTGAAACTTAATGCTTTGCCGATTGAATCACTGCCGAACTGAATGCTTTACTGCAGAAATTTTAAGCACTAAATGACAGCTTTCCCGATTCTTAAACCTAATCAATGCTCTGAGTAAATGATCTGCATGCTGGAATTTTTGCCAACAAAAGACTGCACAAAGCCCACTCGAGAAAACAAGAAGAAACCGAATACTGATTTTCAGAATTTTGCCAAGACCAAAAGGAAGAGAGGGATACTTCAAACCAAATTAAAACAAGGCTTCAAAGGACTATTCTAAGCAATTTTAAAGAGCCAAAACACAAGGAAAACCAACTGAAAACCTGAAATTTTAGATTTATGCCCCAACCTGAAAATAATACAGAGCAGCCCTAAAAGTCAAATTTCTCTCAAACCCTTGATCCTTTGCACATGAAATTTTGGGAATAAGATAGCAATAGCCAAGGGATTCTCCATATCCAATTTCAAGCCATCTAGCTAAGTGAAACAAGAGATTCTCCAAAACCCTAGAAACTGCAAAACATGAACAGGGACCTTTCAAAAATCCAAATTGCCATCTCTTCACTGATCCTTTGGCTATGTAATTTTAGAACTAGATACTAGATAGCCTCAGAGCTCTCCATACCAAATTTCAAGCCATCTAGCGAAGGAAATCAAGATTTTACCAAAACCCTAGAAGAGGAAAACTAAGAACAGAGGAAGCCAAATGGGAAAAACTGAAATTACACAAAGTTTGCTCATGGAATTGACTAGCCAAATGGCTTTTGAGCATCTCCCATGTCATGGCAACCCATTTTTGAACAATCCCAGCAAGCAAGAACTCGAAAATCAAAAGGTCAAGAAATCTCTCAAAATGGAAAACGAAGAACAGAGAGGCTGCACAAAAGAAATTTCAGAGATTTCATTTCTTGGAACAAGATGATTACAGATACGTCCCCATACGCATGGACATTCAAACAAAAGGATGATTACAAAACTCTCTCAATCAATCCTCTCCCTCTCTCTCAATCCCTCAACCATGAATGCTTGGGGAGGGGATCAACACACACAGAGGGCTCACATGGGAACCATCGAAGGGGACAACAGAGGGAGCACACTCTGCCTCTCCAACCACTCTCACCCACTAAAGCCTAAAGCCAAAACAAACTCTCAAAGCCTCTTTTGACTCTAGCAAACCCTAAGTCCCCTCAAGTGCTCAAGTGGGCATGCAGCCCCTCCTCTCCTTTTATAGCCCATGGCTAACGGGTCTCCGCCCCGTTACGCCGGCTAAATCCAACGGAGCCAGCTCCCGCTTGTGCAGCCTTGCGAATTTCCCGATTCGCCCCTCCTGCACCTTCCGGGAAGCTTCCGCGCTCCTTGCCTCGCAACCACCTCGAGTCCACGTCGTCTTCGACACCTCCTGACTGTTCTGACCTCAGCGCCACCTGCGCCTAGTCCGGTCCTCCGTGTCTCGCCACGACTCCACTCGACGTCCTGCAGCCACACAGACAAGAAAACACGTCAAATAGCACCGCTCGATATATCAAAGCGTAAATAGCATAAACACATCATACTCACGTATGACGAAGTCCAAACCTGTCGAAACATCAGTATAAACGTCCTAAGCCCAAACGACCAAGTTTGACCAAATCGACCGAGCCCGTTGCACCACGCAACGACATGGTCACCCAAACCAAACTCGACTATCCTAAACCTTTGTCAATTACTCATCACTCTCATGGGATCACGACCACATGGTCTCTCAAAAAGGAAATAAGTCTAAATAATAAATAAGCTAATTATTATATTTCTAATCCGCGATATACTGGCGAACCACACAAATTTGCATGTACTACAATACCTATGGTACTGTTCATGTGTTGCTACAGTACCACGTTGTGCTGTTCACATTAGCTACAGTGTATGCGTTGCTGTTCGCTCGCCTGCTGCGTGCACACCGAGATCCTAGACCATAACATTACACCCCTCGCGGTGAGACAACATGTCCTCGAGCTGTCAGATAGTGGTCATGTTTGAAGTTGTTCGTAACCCATGTCGACGAGAGGACACGATAATCGTCATGTCGCATGGAAGAAAATTAGTGAAGCTCCAATGGACAGTAACCCCTGGGCGTAGTTTGATGACACAGAAGACGTTGAGGGCATGGGCACCTAGCGTGGGGCCGCAAAATCATCCTTCTTGCCTCGGGATGCAACAATTGTGGAAGAGATACGACGAAGTTGCTGACCTCCACATGGCAACCATTGTGCTCCGCACTTGCGGAGGCACGGTTTCGGCCGGCCGCGTGGAGATGACCGCCACTAGATAGCGATAACCTTTCTCCTTGGCAATGACACCAAAGGTGAAGCTTGAAGAGGAGCCGTCGTTGGTGATGTGGCCAGTGCCAACACCGGCACCAGGGAAGGTGGTGGCAGTGCAACTATTGCAATGGCACGTGACGACTCTTTCTGCTCCTTTAGTTTATGCACCAACTCCATAATCTTCTTTAAGATGGCCATCATATTGTCGAGTAAGGAGTCTATTTTCTCATTGCTAGCCATCAACATGCCCAAGAGAGATAATTTAGTATCGAAAGCCATGATGAATGGCTCTGATAACAAATAATGTGATATGAGTTTAAAGACCGAGGGTAGAGCACTTGCCCTTGATCGGCCAGCCATGTCACCCCCAAGACTCTGAGGTCTGTTAAAGAAGAGAGAAAGACTAAACTTTATTTATTTCTTTGTTTAATAATAACAATACAATGTTGTCTCTGTTATAGAGATGGCGAAACTTGACTCCTAAGTCCTAAGAAATATATTTCTTATTAAGAAAACTAATCTTAATAATAGGAAAATTATCTCTAATATATGGAAATAATCTAAAAGAAAATAAGCTTAAATAATAAGAAAACTAATTATTATATTCATAATCAGCAATATATTAGCGAACCGTCCAAATTCGCACGTGCTACAGTACTCATGATACTGTTCACATGTTGTTACAGACTTACAGTACCCGCGCCATACTGTTCACAGTTGCTACAGTGTCCATGGTGCTGTTCGCTCATCTGCTGTGTGTAAGTCAAGATCCTAGGTCATAACGGAGGCAGTGGATGTGAGTAACTTCGTGATAGTCTGGCTGAAGTTCTACAGTATGATATCGTTTTGGGGTGTTGTGTTTGACGACGGGGATGAGATTGTGGACTCAGAAACTATTGCTGTTTCATTTCCTCTTCTAAGGCATCTTTCACTGAGTTATGAATTACGAGATGGGCCACTTCAGTATAGCCTGCAAGGACTGTCACCACTGGAGAATGTTTCAGTTCTGGAACTTGGTTGGACAGTAATAAGTGAGCACTTTGGACCCTGGGTGTTTGGAATGATTGAAAGGGGTCCAAATCTCAAGAAACGTATCATTCACTGTGTTATTTCTAAGGCAAAAACACGCGAAAAGCGCCTTATGTTAGCAAGCTTCACCTCGTTTATAGTCTGTCTCATGAGGAAGTACGTGCATGTTGATGTACAATTTGAGTATGAGTGATCATCCACTAGGTCGAATGGGCATTCTTATTCTAGTTCAGTTCAAGTCATGCCATCAGGTAATCTTTCTGATTTTTGGACTTTTGATACATTTTTCAGCATAGCCTCATTACAGCTTTAGTTTCTGCAGTTCTTTCCTTGCTACATATCTTGTAGAAAACTAGAAATGGCTCATTTTGGCTCTAATGTATAATGTTTTTCCTGTAAACTCAGTCTTGCTTGTTATCTATTATATGTAACATATTTTGTTGTTGCATTGTCAAAGATTTTTAAAAAGATTACTCTGTTAAGTCTTGATTCCTCACCTGTCGCGTGTGCAAAGCCAATGTTGAAACCTTGTCTATCATGCTGTAAAGAAACAAGGTTAATATACATTAAAAATAGGTGCAACAAAACCCCTACAATGGGCTTCTTCAGCTCCTGCTCAAGGTGACATGATGTCAGCTGTCGATATAGGTTGTTGCTGAACTGTGCTATCCATTTAATCAACAATGCTTACTTGCATACCCATATAATAGAGAGGTACACATTAGTTGCTTTGTTATCATATTTCCAAATTCTGTGCGCACATCTTCCTCGATGCTAAGGGCATTACTTTGCAATATAATCTGGTCACCTCTAGGACTCGGCTTACTATTGTGGTATGCAATTGGATATTTAAGTTTAACATACATGCTTTGAGAGAAAATTCATATAATTTATGCCCTTATAAGCTATAACAAAGCATAGCTTATGCCTTATTGGTTGCTGTACTACATGGTGGACAAATTTTTTGACCTTCCCCATTAAGTTTATATTAAGTACTAACCCTTTGGAGATATGAGAAAGTATCTGAGGTCTTGGAAATTTCAGTGTAATTCTTTCATGGCGCGGTAGCAACTAGCAAGCAGCTATAAAATTCATCAGGCATGCACTGATGCCCGTTTCCTTAGGTAAATCTTGCCCATGACTGGCTTATATTAAAGCAGGCTACTCTAGCTTATGTTTGTTACCTTGATTGAATGCTCGACTGGTAATGACAGAGTGCTATGAATGGATCGTCCAGATTAGAGATTGTATACTCTTCGATAAAATTTTGTTCACAGAAGAGCTGCAGTAAGGATATGACACACAATCAGGCATTGTTAAAGTTGTGCTGTTAACAATTTCAATTTACCATATGTTAAGATGTCAAAATACCAGTTTCATAGTGTTTGGACTTTTGGTGCTTGTGTTTTGATTTTCCATTTCTTGCTAGCTTCTGATTGCTCACCCAACCTTTCATGGGCATCTGGCAATTTGCTCTGTTTGGGATCACATCATTTTACGACGCAGATTGACAGATAAAACTAGGAAAGTAACACAGACACGGAACTCAATCGAGAAAGTTGTGGATATTGGCACAGATACTCTGCTTTAACTGATTTTATAATAAGATCCAAATTCTGTATTTGGTTGTTTGATGCTTCATTAGTTGACCTAAGAGCTAACCTGACTTTTCTGTATACATAGCAGTATGCTATGCACAAAACCAAATTTCCATGATGAAAACTAGGCACCACAGGTCCACGACCTAATACTACGGTTACAAGTTGTAGCAATGCAAATCTGTCACTTTAAGCAATATTCAGCCTATTATATATGTTGTATCTAGTAGCATTCACATTCATACTTTGTAGTTTGTGCATTGTGTGTATGCATGAACTAACCTTTTCTCATACTGTTATGAGGTTTTGCATATGGTGTGACATCCTCGTTGGAGGATAAAGTGATGTAGTATTAGTTTTACTGGTATCTGTTAGGTCCTTAGGATCATCTAGGTTTAGATCTAAAGGATGTTCTTGTTCGGATTTGAGAGAGAAGGGGAGAGGGAGAGAGGATTAGGGTTAGGGGTACCGACCGTCCGATGCATTGGAGGAGTTGGCCATTGCTGGTTGGCTCGGTGAAGTCTACGCACGGGCAGCGACGTTCGGTGAAGGAGCGGGATCTCCCTGGTGGCGGCGATCTGTAGGGAGATAGAGGTGGCGGTGGTACTTCCCGTCGCTGGAGCACCCCCTTTCAGATCGGGTCTAGGGTTGTCGATGGGGATTGTGGCGGCACGGCCAACCTCGGTGTGCGTGACGCCCCGGCCCCCACCTCTATTTATTGTGGCGCTGGCAACAGGGGCCCACCAGCTAATAGGGCTGGGCGCCCCCGATCAGGGCGCGTACAAGGGGGCCATTTGGCCGTTGGGCCAAATGGTTGAGATCACTCTAACATTCTCCCCCTTGATCTCAATCTATACTTTATCTTTAATTACATTTGACTTTACTCATTCCATCACAAAATTAGTGTATAGAACATGTCTCATCGTCACGGTCAATCACCGATAGATTCAACAGCTACAATACACCTCTCTGTTCTGAAATAGTTACTTTAATCTTTTGGGCCATCTTTTAGTCCAGGAATCATAGGCTTTCCCTTAAACCCATGCCGGCTACATGTTCTCTGAACACGTTGGGTGGTAAGCCTTTAGTAAGCGAATCTGCTAACATCTTTGCGGTACTTATATGCTCAAGACTTATAATTTGATCCCGAACTTTGTCTTTCACAACATAGTACTTTATGTCAATGTGTTTGGCAGCACCACTTGACTTATTGTTGTGGGCATACATTACTGCGGGTTCATCATCGCAGTACAACTTAAGTGGTCTATTGATGTCGTCAACCACTTTTAAACCGGGTATGAACTTCTTTAGCCAATTCACCTGCCCCGTGGCCTCATAACATGTTACAAACTCGGCATACATTGTGGACGATGTAGTGACGGTTTGCTTAGAGCTTTTCCACGATATAGTTCCTCCAACGAGAGTGAACACATATCCGGATGTCGACTTTCTATCATCTCCCGCATAATCAGAATCTGTATACCCCACTATATGGAGTGAATCTGATCTTCTGTATGTCATCATGAGGCCTTTTGTTCCTTGCAAATAACGCAAGACTTTCTTTACCAATTTCCAATGTTCTATTCCAGGATTGCTCTGGAATCTGCCAAGTAACCCGGTAACAAACGCTAAGTCAGGGCGCGTACACACTTGAGCATACTGCAAGCTTTCGACAGCTGAAACATATGGAACCGATTTCATTTGATCGAGCTCATACTGGTTCCTGGGGCATTGAAAATCCCCATATCTGTCGCCCTTGACTATAGGTGCAGGTGAAGGACTACATTTATGCATACCAAATTTCTTTAAGACTTTCTCTATGTATGCTGTTGTGGCTACAGGCCAAACAGAGAGAGAGGGGACTAGTAGAAGGAGTGGAGGAGAGCTAGAGCTGAGGGAGTGTTGGTGAGAATGAGAGGACCCCCCCCCTTTGCCCCTCCTGGGGGTTTATATATATATGAGTGGGGTAGAATGGGAAATCCCCATTCTACCCCTTAGTATTTACAAAGGATGAGGGTACATTGGTATATTTACACTGTTATATTCCTCTACACTATTGGGCCTATTACATGTTGGACTAGTTGCACGGCCCCGTCCCGGGGGGTTGGGCCACCCCTACAACAGTACTCCCTCGACAGCAAGCGCTGAGGTCCCGATGGGCGAGCTGACGCGCTCAACCACCCCAGCCCCCCGTTCCCTGACAGCAAGTGCGAGGGTGCCGATGCAACTGGTAGCTCGCAGACCCTAGAGGCAATGCCTATGAAGAAATCAGTGAAGCGTCGAAGACCTCGTCGAGCGCCGAAGCCGTGCCGTCCTGCCGAGGCGATGCCTACGAGGCGGACGGCGAAGTCGAGCGCGAAGACATGTTGTCGAGCGCCAAAGACGTGTCGTTGAGCCCCGAAGACGTGCCGTCCCGCCGATGCGATGCCTACGAGACGGACGGCGGAGTCGGGCGCCGAGGACGTGCCGTCCCGCCGAGGCGATGCCTACGAGGTGGACGGCGTAGTCGAAGCGCCGAAGACGTGCCGTCCCGCCGAGGCGATGCCTACGAGGCGGACGGCGGAGTCGAGCGCAAAGACGTGTCGTCGAGCGCCGAAGGCGTGCCGTCCCGCCGAGGCGATGCCTACGAGGCGGACGGCGGAGTCGAGGGCGAAGACGTGCCATCCCGCCGAGGCGATGCCTACGAGGCGGACGGCGGAGTCGAGCGCGCAGACGTGTCGTCGAGCGCCGAAGGCGTGCCGTCCCGCCGAGGCGATGCCTACGAGGCGGACGGCGGAGTCGAGGGCGAAGACGTGCCGTCCCGCCGAGGCGATGCCTACGAGGCGAACGGGGGAGTCGAGCGCGCAGACGTGTCGTCGAGCGCCGAAGGCGTGCCGTCCTGCCGAGGCGATGCCTACGAGGCGGACGGCGGAGTCAAGCGCGAAGACGTGCCGTCCCGCCGAGGCGATGCCTACGAGGCGGACGGCGGAGTCGAGCGCCGAAGACGTGTCGTTGAGTGCCGAAGACGTGCCGTCCGCCGAGGCGATGCCTACGAGGCGGACGGCGGAGTCGAGCGCGAAAACGTGCCGTCCCGCCGAGGCGATGCCTACGAGGCGGACGGCGGAGTCGAGCGCCGAAGACGTGTCGTTGAGTGCCGAAGACGTGCCGTCCCGCCGAGGCAATGCCTACGAGGCGGACGGCGGAGTCGAGCGCGAAGACGTGCCGTCCCGCCGAGGCGATGCCTACGAGGCGGACGGCGGAGTCGAGCGCGAAGACGTGTCGTCGAGCGCCGAAGGCGTGCCGTCCCGCCGAGGCGATGCCTATGAGGCGGACGGCGGAGTCGAGGGCGAAGACGTGCCGTCCCGCCGAGGCGATGCCTACGAGGTGGACGGCGGAGTCGAGCGCGCATACGTGTCATCGAGCGCCGAAGGCGTGCCGTCCCGCCGAGGCGATGCCTACGAGGCGGACGGCGGAGTCGAGTGCGAAGACGTGCCGTCCCGCCGAGGCGATGCCTACGAGGCGGACGGCGGAGTCGAGCGCCGAAGACGTACCGTCCCGCCGAGGTGATGCCTACGAGGCGGACGGCAGAGTCGAGCGTGAAGACGTGTCGTCGAGCGCCGAAGGCGTGCCGTCCCGCCGAGGCGATGCCTACGAGGCGGACGGCGGACTCGAGGGCGAAGATCTATAAAATATACCGAATCTCTAAAGAATTGAACTGGTGACCTTCGCATAGTACTGGAATTTTTTTTCTACACCGTACTGCTCCATAATTCGCTGAAGCCCCCGGGCTCCGACACATGAACAAAGACTAGTGCTCATTTGGGCTTTCTTTGAGTGGCTTATGGCTGAAAAACACTGTAATTGACAGATGCTTATTTAGCATAATTAAATTTTAAAAAATTAAAAAAAATATTAGCCCATTATGTATAATACAAACAAATACGGGAAAAAAGAACCGGCAAAAAAGCTCAATAAAAAGCCAAAAGTTTAGAAAAAATAAAATTTATAAATAGTGAAAAATAAATCAGAACCCAGAACTGAAATCCAAATGAGCACACCCTTCTAACTCAGCTTTGACCAAGTCCGGTAGAAAGAAGACAGAGCTCAGGGGGAGAGAGACAGAGAACGAAGTGAGAGGGGAAAAAAGTAGGAATTCACGGAGTAAATGATGTTTGGTGGCTTTCGCAGCTAAAGGATTCATCAATTTGATGAAGTGGGGAGTTGACCGGTAAGGACAAGGCCAGCTTCACTGCCCGCTCAATTCTTCTGAAAAATAGCTTATGATTAGAATTATATTATAACTGATTGAAATTATATTGTAACTAATGGTGGCTTATTTAATGTAATTAAATTTAACAAAATTAAAAATAAAAAACAGGTTAGCCAATCACGGACAATGCAAATGAATAAAAAAATAACTAGCAAAAAAGCTCAAAAAAACCTAGAAAGTCAAAAAACAACGAAATTTAGGAATAATAAAAAATAAGTTAGAAGCCAAAAACTCAAGCTAAAATGAGTAAGGCCTCAAACAGCTTAAGTTTTTTTTTTGTCTTTTGGCTTATGTAAGACAGATGTCGTTTAGAATATATTAGTTTTTAATTTTAGTTTATTTGATTTTTGGTTTTTCTTTTTTTATTTCTTTCTATTGTCCGTGATAATATAATTATTTTTTTTAATTTTTTAATTAAATAACTTAGAAAAAGTTAATATCTATAGTTTTAATTAAAAGCTAACAACTAAGGGCCTGTTCTTTTGGGCTTTTGAAATCGGCTTTTAACTTCTGTTACAGTACATAACTTTTAAACGGAGTATTTTCTCAAGACAGGGTCTACAAGTTAAACGATCTACACGTTAAAAGTCCAACATCTATACCAGCCAAAATCGCAAGTGAGTATCTGTCTCTCCATAATCTGTACCGTAAACAGTCAAAATTTAAAAAATTTAGCCAAAAACCATAAGCCGCAGCCGAAAAGTACATACCCTAAAACCATTAGTTAGAAATTTAAGCTCTTCAAAAGCGGACCCTAAATGCATCTTCTCTTCACCGCTGCACACTTTTCTATTCTCTTTAGCTAAGTTTATATATGCTTTAGGCCCTACCTAGGCAGAGGATTAAGCACTAGCTAGTGAGCAACTTGGTCTCAACTCAACTCGCAGCAGCGGCAGAGACAGCAAAATTAGGGAGCCCAGACAAACTCAGTTTGACCTTCGTTGCGCCCAGCCACGGTGCGCTCCTACGCAGCCTGTGCCCTGTCCGACGGCGGCGGACCTCCACGGCTTGTCGCTGGCGAGTCCGCGCCCCATCGCCCGAAGGTGGCTCCGCGCCTGACTCACAGCATGTGTGCTCCCTACCTACAGTGATCCATAACTTCTCAGGGGGGATTGGAAGAGATAAGACAGTGAGAGTGTGAGAGAGAGCCCTTGTCAAGAACAAATTTTCCCTTTGAGGGAAGAATCTTTTAGTGTTTGGTGCATGACAAGGCACTGATGTTGACCTATGAAAACTGGGATAATCCCAAACGAACCCATTTCCAACCAATCCAAAATTCTATATTTTCCCATGCAAGTGGGTTGTCACGTTTTGAGTGGTAGTGGTAGTATATCATGTTTGGTGGTGCTTTGGTTAGGAATGCTCATGAGCAAACTATAATCGATTGTGATAAGTAGAGAGATTATTATAGAGTAAGAGCATATAGTTGACAAATCAACTCCTCCCTCCTCTCTTCCTTGTCCCTGTGCTCTGAACACAGAGATGGGAGGAAGAGCAGGAGATGAAAGCGTAGAACAACTTCTCAAGCTCTTTTTTTTTTAAAAAAAAATAAAAGCGTGTGTTCGTTTCTCTCTCTATTCAATGCTCCTTCTGTTGAGTACTTGCCGTCTCAGAGGCGAGGGCCAGAGTGCAACCAATGAGAGATGAAAGGTGGTTACAAGGAGTGGAGTAGGAGACAGAAAGCCTGACAGGAAAGGCCTACCACATCTCTCCCTTCCATCTCTCTATCTAGCCGCCTGTGAAGAAAAGAAGACAGGCGCTCGTAGGACGTGTCCAAGAGGACAAGAGATCTTCTTTGCAGTACAGCGGATGAAACCCCAAGGCGGATTCAATATGCCAGTGTGTGAGAACTGAGAAACAAGAGGCGGAGTGGCGATCCCATCACGCATCTCTCTTGTTGCATGCTTGCTTAGGATGGTATATATCTTCTTTGTTTCTCTATGCCCTCGTCTCGTAGATTCCGTTCTAAACGGAGGTTTTTATTTATGATTTTTAACTTTCAATTTTTTTAAATCAAAAAACATTTAGAACATGTTAGTTTTTCTGTCCTTTTCTTTTTTTCATTATCTACGAAGATATAATGATATTTTTATTTTGTTTATTTTTTATTGAATAATTTAGAAAACCCAATAATTATTATAGTGTAGTTTTAACTAATAATAGTTAAAACCTACAGGTTGGAGCGCCCCTTAGTCTCTTGTAATAAGTCTGTCTATATGTACCACTCACTCTGGTGATCTGGTCTTTTGTTGGCAGTAGAGCTGGTGACCATGGTACAAGGCGAGGAGGGTTCTTGGAGGATGGCAAGCGCCCATGAGAGAGTAGTACCTCTCAACCAAGCACTTGCATATGGAGGCCAAGCCCAAGCTTCTGCTGCACCACCTGCCAACTTCTTGTACTGCTGCTTTGCCCTCTACTCATTTTTCCAACAAAATTGAGCAGGAGTTTGCTTCTCTTTGAGCTCGTCTCCTCTAGCTCAACAACACATGCAAGAAGCAGGAGTAGACCACTGCACACAGCTTTTTTCTTGCTACTAGCTACCAGTTTTCAAGTCCTTCAGTGGGCTACTTTAAATTAGTTTTTTTGCCTATTTCACCTCCTTTATCTATCTTTACAACAAACTTATTCCACATATATGCTATGCCCCTTTCATTGGATTACACCTCTGCCCACACACCAATTTGTTAATGTCTAAGGCCTGAATCCTGCGAGTGATTTGGGCACCAAGCTCCATCTTTCGGCCCTCATCCTTATCTGTCCAGCTCGATCTAACCCTCGTGCTTTGGCAGTCTCTGCTTTTCCATTCTTCAAAAGTTTTTATCTGCTTTGCTTGCCTTGTTGTTGCCCATAGCTATTATAGCTCAAGCACTGGTGATGATGAGCTCTGTGTACAACTGCTTGGGCAGGGACTTCCAACCTGCAGCCGCAGCCGCTGCCTACTTCGGCGAGTTGGAGGAGGCTCTCATCCATGGCGGCGCCAACGCCGGCGTTGATCACCCCGGCATGAACAGAAGTGGTGTGCATACAAAGTGTAAGCTAGCCTGCCTGTCTTCTCTCTCTACATCTCCAAAAAGGTTTGCTTCTTACTTGCCTGCCCACAGCACCACAAAGGCGAGACATGCCTCGCCTTTTGCATTCCTACACACAGTGGCCACATGCGGCTGTGTGCAGCATAAATGGTGAGATGATGCCACAAAGATGGAAACATCAAGCTGTCCTTAACTCACTTCACCTGTTCCCTCACCTACACAATAGTAGGCAGCAGCTTCAGCTTCTTTCTCTCTCTATCCTACTCTCTGCAGCTTCTTGGAGTTGGAGCGACGGAGAGAGAGAGGGAGAGGAACAGGAAAGGAATCGATAAGGCCCTTTTTTTTAATTCTCTTTGTATGCATGCAGCGGCAGGATATCTCGCGGCCAGGCCCCCCACGCTGGAGATCTTCCCTTCATGGCCAATGAGGCGCCAACAGCAGCTGCACAGTGTAAAGCACTCGCTTCCCATGATCATTCGTTCATTCATGCACTCAGCTCCTCTGGCTCTCTCTGCTCGTCGCTGAACCCAAGAAGAAAAGATGTTTCTTCTTGGCTTGATTCGCACCACCACGAGCAAAGATTCAGAGAAAAGAGACAGAAGAAGAAAAAAAAATGATTTCAGCGGCATTAATTTTACCGACCACTCACTATTGCGGTATTGCCTCGCTGGCTTCTTTAATTGCTGAACAGGGGAATTCGCAGTCAGTAGGGAGCACTACTGACTCTAGCTCAGCTCAGAACACAATGCCGCAGATGGAGTTGGTGTCCCCTGCGAGCATCAGGGCCTACTCCGAGCAGCAGCAGCAGCAGCCGCGGCAGGAGGTCATGATGGTGACCACTGATGATTACAACTACAAGCCAGCCCTCGCTGCTGCCGGCCCTCCCCCTGCTGCCGCGCCAAGCTTTCAGCAGCAGCAGCAGCACCAGCACGGAGGAGACCATGACAAGGTACCGCCACAGTGCCACCCTTATCTTTTCCTATCATACGCGTACCACCCCCACCGCTACTCGTACTAGCCAGGAGTACTGTTCCAGCTCCAAGAGTTAGAACAGGACACATGCACCTCATCAGTTGCTTGTCTTCCGGAATATAATGTTGTCAAATCGCCGGAAAAAAATTGCTTCTTGACGGTGAAACTGTTAGGAGTTCCTAGTAGTGGTAGTAGCATTGCTCTGTCATGTCACCAGCTCCCAACCAGTGCCCCACAAAGTAGTACTCTATGCTGTTGTCTTAAGGACTACTAGCAAACCAACCAACCAAAGGCATGTGCCCTTTGCATATTAAGAACCATGACTGATGATTGTTTGGAAGAAAATGAGCAGTCATAGATTATTGAACTAATGGCATCTGGTCAATGCTGTACCTAGTTAAAGGCACCAAATGATGGTATGGGACACCCTAAATTGCCTTTTGTCTCTCCCTGGGTAGATGGATAGCAGGATATGATACTATGATAAACCCCCCCTCATCTTCGCTGCTGCAACTTGGCAAAACAGCAGCAACAGTTACAGAGCTGTGAACTATGGCCAATACAGCTGCCTCGCTGAGCTATCGAACCTATTTACACTTTTGGCCCTGGATATTATTTTCAATTTTGTTCCTCTCTAACGTGAAATTGTACTTTTGGCCCTCTGGATGGCTATGGTAGTAATGGCACGTGAAACGTGTACCTGCCACACTCCTCTACCATAGCAACAGTCTGGGCCACGATAAGTCGCTCACGAGTGCGGTAGCCACAAACCTACTACGGTATAGTATAGCACCATAGCAGGATCTGTCGTACGATAGGACAGCATGATGCAGGATCTGTCGTACGATAGGACAGCATGCTACAGGATCTGTCGTACGATATGACAGTATGCTATGTAGGAGCACTACCGTTGGCTTTCATGCGCTTGTCCATGGGCCAGCTAATCCTATCGCGGTGTGGTAACACAGCAGGAGTTGCTACGCTCGACACCACGGTAGGATCTGTTGCGGTGGAGGCAACCTGTTGTGGTCAAGTAGTGTGGCGGGTGACATGCCTTGCCTGTTGCTTTCGCGGTGGAGAAATGAGGCCAAAAATGAAATTACGTGTGTCATGAGACTAAAGGCTCGTTCTTTTCGGTTATGATTTATGGTTTTTGAATTATAGTTGTTCGATAGAAAGAGTATGGAGAGAGGCAGTTATGTGCAATTTTGACTGGTATAACTGAAGTCGGTATAGTGTCTACTACATTCGACCTGTAAAGTCCACCTTAAAAAGACACTTCGTTTAAAATTAGTTCCTATAGCATAAGTCATAAGTCGGAAGCTAAGAAAAATGACACCTAGATTTAAAGGAAAAAATTGCTACAACGCCAAAACAGTTAAGAGTTCCTGAGCTATCAGAATCTGGGACAGCTACAGCCAAAAGTCACGAGGGAGAAGAAAGATAGTGCTGACTACTGATTACTGGATCAACAATGAACAGGAACTTTGGCTCCAATACACTAGCTTATTCCCTGTAGTTGCTGCTTTCTGTGATGTTGAGATGGGCACTGTGCTGTATATGGAAGAACACTACTGCACCCTGCTCTAATTCCATTTTTTGGTGTACTTTTGCACAGAGGAAGCATGGATCCACAAGAAAAGATGGCAAGTTGGTAGAGGCCAAGGTGGCATACTCCTGTTATCCACTCATTGCTGCTTCTTGGAACTGTATTTGATTTTGTGCCATCACATTCTTACATGATTAAACCGCTCTGGATTCTCAGACCGAACGGCGATTAGCGCAGAACAGAGAGGCTGCAAGGAAGAGCAGGCTGAGAAAGAAGGTGCCGTAAAAGATCCATAAACTTAGCTCTGATTAACTCAGACACTGCTTGATAAGATCGCCTTTGAGTGTCCTTTCAC
Organism: Dendrocalamus latiflorus; assembly: GCA_017311315.1. Taxonomy (NCBI): domain Eukaryota; kingdom Viridiplantae; phylum Streptophyta; class Magnoliopsida; order Poales; family Poaceae; genus Dendrocalamus; species Dendrocalamus latiflorus. The sequence goes on from CM029663.1 coordinate 9,069,142, forward strand.
AGGCTTATGTGCAAAACCTTGAGACTAGCAGGGTCAGGCTTCAGCAGATCGAGCAAGAGCTCCAGAGAGCACGGTCACAGGTTACACTTAGATCTCTACTGTCCCTCACCACATCACTTAGATCTCTACTGTCCCTCACCACATCATTCTGAATCCGGATATTACATTACAAGTTATTTTCTCTCTTTTTTTCCCTAATGAATTTAGAGTTTAATACTTGGTTCAGGGTCTGTTACTTGGAGGGTGCAGCGCAGCGGGGGACATGAGCTCTGGTAATCAGCACCTGCCATTTAATACTCATGCTGCGAAGCCTCGGACTTTTCACCGGCTCAGTAATTTCTCGATTGTAAATTAGTAAATTAACTTGCACCGTTCGTTGCTGCATCGCAGGCGCGGCCATGTTCGACATGGAGTACGCGCGGTGGCTGGACGACGACAGCAAACGGCTGACGGATCTGCGCGGCGGGCTGCAGGCGCGCCTGCTGGACAGCAACCTGAGCCTCATCGTGGAGGAGTGCATGCTGCACTACGACGAGCTGTTCCAGCTCAAGGCGGAGCTCGCACGCTCCGACGTCTTCCACCTCCTCACCGGCACGTGGGCCACCCCCGCCGAGCGCTGCTTCTTCTGGATGGGCGGCTTCCGGCCGTCCGAGCTGCTCAAGGTCCCCTTCCCTTCCCTTCCCATGCATGAAGAATGGCATCCATCCATCAGCACCTTCCCGTGCGTCCGTCCGTGCACGTACGACTGTTAAAGGCAGCATTCCGTACTGACATCTTTGTCCGGGTTCTGTTTCTTGGCCAGCTACTGATCCAGCAGCTGGATCCACTGACGGAGCAGCAGTTGCTGGGGATCTGCAACCTGCAGCAGTCGTCGGAGCAGGCGGAGGAGGCGCTCGCGCAGGGGCTGCAGCAGCTGCACCAGTCGCTGGCCGACACGGTCGCCGCCGGCACGCTCAACGACGGCCCCGGCGTCCCCAACTACATGGGCCTCATGGGCATCGCGCTGGAGAAGCTCGCCAGCCTCGAAAGCTTCTATCAGCAGGTCAGCATACATCAGTCTCCTCTCCTCTTCTTGCATTTCATCATTCACTGCCTGAAACTGCTGCTCTTCAATCATGCATGATCCACGGGAGTAATCTCTTTTTTTTTATCAAAGAATACATGAACAGAAAACTTAGCTAAAATTTCAACTACGCTGGCCCTTCTGTGTCAGAAAGCAATGCTAGCTGCTGTGTCAGAAAGCAATGCTGGCTGCTGGCCCTACAGGGCCTTGTCCTACTTTCTCCGTGACAGACCAACTTTTGTCAGAAACTATCATCAGCACTTTCAGCATGCATAATTTGGTCGTTTTTAAACTAGAACAAGCTAATGCTGCTGGTACTGCCAACTATCGTATGTTTTCTAGAGGAGCTGGTGGGGCCCGTGGGGGGCAAATGAGGCAAAGGTTGTTCCTGGTCACACGTGTGTACTACTGGCATATACAGTACTATACATGTAGACACCTGTCTCTTTCTACATAAAGTCAATGGACGAATACATACGGTTGCCTCTGTGCATAAACTATGTTCTTTGGGCCTATACCCCCTGTGCCGGTCATATCTCCTGTTTATTCTCTCTTCTGTTTGCTGGTACCTCAACTAGGCCCACAAGCATAGCAAAAATACTTGAGGTCTCATTTATGATTGTTCCATGCCTTGCAAAAGTTGCAAGGGTTTCCAATGCATGGATAGTGGTGAGGAAAAGGACACAACACCACCAAAACTTCAGCTCCACGGACAGGAGCCTTAAAGAAAGGAGCATGCTGTTCCTTCACAAGTGTAGAAAAAAATGTTCTTGCCTTTTTAGGGGTTATCTTCTCTCTCAAGGCGTCAAGGGATAAATAAAAGGAGATTGAGATCTCCATTTTGTTTTTTTTTTCACCTTTCGGAATCCTGATTCCTTTTGAGATATGTTGATTGTGGTTTGTGGATGTAGATATTGGCAAGGTAGACAGCTAATTAATAATTCTAGGTTCATGATTGGAGCAATTACAGCTAATTAATAATTCTAGGTTCATGATTTGAGCAATCATTCTGCAAAAAGTCTCCTAAGAAACGATGGTGAACATACCATGACTGTATTTTAGATATACTTGCATGAGAAAGAAAGAAAGCATGCATCATCATTTGTGAATGGTACTACTGCAAGATATAAAAAAAAATACTCGAAATAAACATGATCACATAAGATAGCTTTTGTTTTCAGTTGTTCAGGAAGGCTGGTTGTTGCTGATACTACACTCCGTTTTCCCTTTTTCTTTTCGTTTTCATTCTCCTCAAGTGTGCTAAGATAAACAAATGACATGAATAAGGCAGAGTTGGTTGATACATACAGTCAAGTTGTCAAAAACAATTGCTACACCATGAAAAATTTCAAAGTTACCAGAAAAGGACGTCACCTTAGAATAAGCCCCTGCAGGAAGCTCTCAACCATTGTCCAAAGTAGAATATAGCATATAAACCAACACAACATTAGAATATGCACTTGCATGATCTTGAAAATGCTCTATCATTATGTATATATAATGCCGGCATTATATGCTGTGTCAAATTCCTAGCTAAGACAAGATACAAAACTATATAATTTGATATCTCATTTTCTTTGATGTATGCTGTTCCAACTAGTAGTTGACTAACTTGCAAATGCGCAGGCTGACAATCTGAGGCAACAAACGTTGCATCAGATGCGCCGGATTCTAACGACCCGACAGGCGGCTCGGTGCTTCCTCTCCATTGGGGAGTACAACCGCCGCCTCCGAGCTCTCAGCAACCTCTGGGCTTCCCGTCGCGAGTAAGAATCAGAATTGCTCGACTGCAAAAACTTGCACTCTATTCTGAATACTGTTCTAAGTTTTCCAACTATGTCTGAATATTGTACTGCGCTGTCATTTTACTGAATTAAGGGTCTTTATGCATACAAACTGCTCAGGAAAAAAACACATGGGAAATCCGTCCAATTAGTCACCGATAAGCGAGACTTTCTATCGGTGGTTCGTTGGAGGGGTTTGATATGCATTTCATACAGGATATTTTATACGTGCAATATTCGCGCTTTCGAAAACATGGATATATGAAATGAACATGGCTGACAATGACTTGCACCCTCTCTTTCTGTGGCAACAGGAACTTCATTCGTACCGAGAGTGTGAGCCCCACAGGAACCGAGCTGCAAGCTATGCATCATGAACAGCAACAGAATCAGTTCTCCGGATTTTGAGGCTTCTCCTGAAGGGTGTAAACTTCGGCGTCGGTGAAGTTAGAAAGAGAGGAAGAATTGTAATGTTCTATTATTAAAGTATTGAGAAAGCAACATCACTAGGAAAAAGAAGAGGGGAAAATTGTTGAGGTGCAATGTTGAGTGGCTCTCACTTGTTCCAGTGGCTCTTGAAGTGAGCTCGCACAACAAATTTTGGTGCAGACCAGAGCAAAGCAATGGCAGGAGATGCGCGGCTGCTCACGGACTCGAGCAGACAAGATCCACTTAGAGAGGCAGACAAAGCATAAAACAAATTCGAATATTTTTGCTAAACAATCTTTTTTCATCAGTAGGTTATTTCCAAGCTTGTTTTGAAGAATAGACCTTTAGGGGTAAAACCACAGAACATGGCTAGGCGATGGTTATCAATCAATAAAAACCGATGACAGCAGATAATAAAAAAAAACAAAGGACACCAGCTACAGGTTACCTAAACCTGGTACAAATAGCTCTGATGGAAACGGGAGAGATGATCATTTGGGAAGCATATATGAAACCGCTAAATAAATGTGACATCAACAAATAACAAATATGCCAGGGTAAGTCAGAAGGACAGTAGAAATAATGTCTCAATTACTGGACAAAAGGAACCATGGAAGAAACAGCAACATGAAGATCAATGTTTAGCAATACATGTAGAAACAGCGTAAGGAATCTTACGTTAACCAGTAAAACAACAAAATCGGAAGACGCAAGTTCAAAACTATCGATTGATAAATAAATTCAAGAAAATTAAGGGACTCAGAAACTCATCAAAATCAACTCTGTTTCCTATGGCATGTACCAAGAATTGTTGTCAGGCATGAGACTTTCCATCAGATGCAGATTATTCCAATCATGTAGCTCTGAATTTGATCACTTTAACTCGAAAACTGCTGATTAAGAAAGGGTAGACAAATGGTAAAAAGGATGAAAAATCACATGAGCACACATAAAGCATCAAATCAGTGCATTTCAGCTTAACCTCAAATCAATGTAGGCAAGTCAGGAGATTGTAAACAAGAAAACTTTGCAAGATTGAAATGGAACATGAAATGTATACACAACGCGCTAGTGCAACACAAGAACGCGATGAATAGCTGAGCATTAACTTTCGAATCAAATGAAGAGAACCTAGCAGAGATATTGAATGCAAGCTACTGAAAATGGGAAACACATCACACTTTGATATAAATGAATCTAGCAGGCTAGCAGAGACCCCTTTTTTCAGAAAGGAAAACCCGACAACACCATTTCTCTGCCAAGCATTCAATGGCAGGGAGGATCACTGAACAGTATGCCTAAAAAAGCTGGCATTGTAAGCCACAGTAGTAGAATTTTCATGTATCCATACAACATACTCTCAAATAGTTAACTTAGAGAATGAAGTGCATTGGACATTTACAAGGAAAACAGTTGATAATACCAAAGCATGAACTCCATCTCAATTATCACAGTTACTGAACAAGAACAAGTCTGTTTGTTGTGAGTTCAATGTCTTTTACGGGTGTAATCCGAAAGAATCACAGAACTCACATCGGATTCCCCACTTCTTTTTGAGGGAGAAAGCAAGTGTTTAGACCATTCCTCTAGGCTTTTGCGATGAAGATTGTTCATGCTAATAGAAGGTCGCTTCTCACGAATCATTTGCTCAGCAGCTTTCCAATCCTCAGCTAATCCCAGTGCGACAAGAAGTGCACACATCACACAGACGCTTCTGCCGTGACCTGTTACAGATTTAGCAAACTATTTATATGATGAGATGCAAGAGTTCAATGTACCCGAAAAGAATAATTAGCTCTCCAATGAACAATGATGTGTCTCATAAAGACACAGTACTTATAATATGGATTAGACTGTTTGGACCCCCATCATAGATGAACCAAACCATAAAGCCATTTTATCTTCACTAATGCTCTTTTGCCTGACTGTGTGGTTGAAAATATAAAGAGCAGAGAGATGATATTAGAAACAAAGATAAGAGAAAATCGATACTGTTCTACTTCTGGTCGTTAAAGAGACAAACACAAATATAAGTTGAGCTTTGCTGTCAACCCTTTATCCCACATGATTCTGTCATGCATTTTGTCTACATTCCGTATGGGAAAAATGTGAAAATTGTAATGCAGAATTGGCCCTTGAGAATATTGCACTTTTATTTAGGATAATCGGAAAGGGAGGCCCCTACCTTGGGATTTTCATTAAGTAAACTTTTTTTAAAAAAACAGGGTACACACGGAGACCTGGTACAGCAAAAAACTGAAAAAGCAGAAAAAGAGGATAAGAGGGGAGAGGGGGAGAAGAGCACACTGTTGTGAGAGTGGCCCCCACCTTACCCAACCTTGTCTGAGGCGTAGACACGCCCCGCAAGGACCCCATTAGCGCGCCGTTGGATCCAGCGCATAGGGCCCAGTCCATTTCTCTATAGATCAAGGGAACAGCTTAGTCCCCTGGATCCAGCGCACAGGCCCAGCCCGATGCAGGTAGACCGAGGGTGACACATGGTGCCCGGTTGGGGGGATAGACTTGTTTGCCCTTTGTACTGTAGCACCTTTTTATGGGCTTATGTGTAATCCAACAACCCCTCGTGGGACTATAAAATGTCGTTCCCAGTGTTAAGGGTATTAGTGTATTTTCCTAATGTCCTAGGGTTTAGGGTTGTGTGTCTCATGTACTCTATATATAACGCCTTTGGGCTGTGCAATATAACCAACCTTTATGCATTCCTCCTCTCCATCTAACATGGTATCAGAGCTTAGGTTCAAACCAGCCTCCGCTTGTCTTCCGTAGTTACTACCCCCAAGAGGAGTGATCTCCACTCCTGGGAGCGGCCATCTCGTAGTAGCTCTCGTCTTCTAGTAGCAGTCTTCGGGCTGGATCCCTCCAGGCTGGCCGCCGCTAGATCCCGGCGCCACTGCCCCAAGCCTCCACTAGCTTCTCCCTCCTCTTTGGATGCAAGCCCAACTAGCATTGCTGGGGATAGTGTGGTTGAAGGGGAGGGAGAGAGATAAGGAGGTGTGCTTTTGGGGAGGCAGGAAGTGTAGCGTTTGTTTGATCTTGGGAATGGGATGGAGTTAAAGGCGGAGATTTGGGCAGCTGGGCATTTGGTTTGGGTTTCCCTCCGTTGTGCTTCTCTCCATTGGGGGATGTCTACTGCTTGGAGGCATTGTGCTATTGCTGCTAGTTTTTTTAGTCTTCCGTTGCGTCCATCTATGTCCATGGTATCTCTCTTTCAGTTCGTCAAAGCCGTGCAAGTTCACAAAATCCTTGTCACTCGGCTGATTGCTTTGCTAGCCACTGTCCATCCTCTTGGATTGAGTGTGGTTCTCTCCTTCCTTTTCGCATGGCCGTAGTCGCCGATCTTCTCTTTGAGCCGTTACAGATCATAAAAGTCTTTATGATGCCGCCGCCCCAAGTTTCTAAGGCCACCGTGCTTCCCTTCTGCACCGCCGCCATCTCGGGCTTCGATCTGCTACCCCATGCTTCTATTTATCCCTCTTCGGCTTGATTTGACATCTCTCTCTATTTGTATCACCTTTCACATCCTCTTTATCGTGTTACTGCGGTCGACTTCACTCCCGCTTACCTCTACTTTCCTAGCCCCTACAATTTGTGCTTTATGGGCTATTGCACGATTTCGTATGGGAGATCTTTTGGTACCCGACAAAATTTTCCAAGAGCCACACACCATGACGACATCCTCAAGACTCGGACTTCGAATTTTCCCTATTTTAGTGTCAACCCTTTCAAATACAATGCTATTGCATATGACTATTGTCCTAAGGTTTAGAGTTGTCTCATGTACTCTATATATTGCCCCGTTGGGATGTGCAATACAACCAACCTTTATGCATTCCTCCTCTCCATCTAACACACCGAACACCTGTAGGGACACACTTGTGTAATACTAAGAACTATTTCACTTGTTCCCCAAACTGTAAGGCTTCAATGAGCCCTTTTGGGATTTTCGAAGCCCCACCTTTCTATTTTTTGGCCTCATAGCCACAATAGTTGGCACCGTTCATGGGGATCAACATGAAGGTTAGGAGCTCAAAGATGAGTTTGGAGAAGGCCGATGGCTCTGAAGCGAAAGGCTATCTCAGCCCCAAAGAAGAAGACGAAGACTACTCACACCCTCAGCGAAGTGGAAGCAGCCACCGCGGAGAGAGTTCACATGATGCAGTCGAAGCGCACAGCGGGAGGCCACTCCGCCCGCGGAGGGTGACTTGTCCACTAATGCAGTAGCCTTGGGCAGCCTCCTACTCGCACGTCGCACCCAAGTATAGGGAGGACCCAAGTGGGAGCTACCTAGCCCCAAACAATACCGCGATTCCCCCTATGGCAATTGTCCTTCCCAACAACGCTAACGCGGGCGCGAAGAGGGGGGCTACAGTGAATGCAATTGTCCCAACACGCAATGCCGAAGGCAACACCACGGAGACCCCTACGAGATCCTACAACGGGAGTTGGTGGACCTCCGGAAGGCGATGCACGAGATACAAGATATGGCCGTGGTCGTGGCGCCCAGCCTCGGAGCGACTTCAGGGAATACTGACGCGACACCTTAGACCCGAATCGAAGGCTCGACAAGGAGGTCGCAGGAGGGTCAACAGAAAATCAAGACACCCCCATTGCCATTCACAATGCCCCTCCCTTCGTATGGTGGACCTCGTATCCCCCCTAAGCACGGGGATGCAAGTGAGCCGGTGGCCGGAGGACTTCAAGATGCCCACTGTTGAAGGCCCCATTTGGGGCCTTCTCAATCGGCTTCTGCTTTGAAAAAGCCAAAAGCCCCCCTAAACACTGGCTTCCAAACAGGGCTTTTAGAGAAGTTGCAGCCGGGTTTGTACTGAGAGAAGCTGAAGCCCACAACCACCCTCCCACAGCTTCCGTGGTTTTTATGGGATGGAATTTCATCATTGCCACTAAAATTTGCACGAAATTACCCACCATGTACCACGTATAAAATGCTAGACTACACTCTCCCACACTCACTCCTCTCCCACCCACACCCATACCCAACTGAGGAGGCAATTAGGGCTTCGGCCCTTTGGCAACAGCGCGGACTCCCGCCCTCGCCACCCTGCGCCTCGTCCCGCTGGCACCGTCTACAACCCATCACCGCCCTTTGTTCCGCTCCTCTATCTACTCCAACCTCCACCCAAGCCATCCCGTCGTCCCAGACTACGTCACCACCGTTGGCTGCACCGCCTTGTCACCTAGCCTCCTCCCCAAGCTCCGCCCCACCTCCTCCCGTCAAAAATTTCAGATCTGAAATTTTCTTCTTTTTCATGTGCATAGTGTGACCTTTTGCTTAATCATGTTCATCCAATTCCAGCAAGGTACTATGATTTAGTACAGTAGTGATTTGGTAAATTACAGTTAATGCTCATGTGAATTACAACATTCAGATCTGGATTTTGATTACTGCACTAGTGTGACCTTATGCTTAATCACGTTCTTCCAATTGAGTTGTCTAATATTTAGGGCGTGTCTATGATATCAATTGTACAATCTAACATCAGACTATACATGCATGTGCGGTTTTGATTATGTTCTTAGCTTATGCATGCTGGCAAAATGGATGGAATCGCTTCTGTGTTAGTTCACTTCAGCTCATCGTTGTAAAAATGAGCAATTGCTTGTGATTGTCTTGACCTAACAAACAAGCTCCTAACATAAAGTATGATACTATACATTTGTCATCATATCTATACGTGAACCTTGAAATCGCGCATATGGCATATCATGACCTGATGGCAATTGTAATGGAGATTGTTATATCTCGTTACATTTAGCCTGTAATCTATTTATCTATGCAAGGCAGCTTAGCTTCATGTTGATAGATATGCAAAGATGAATTAGAAATGCTAAAATAACCACATGACATAGTAGGATGACATGAGAATTGAAAAACATGCACATCAGCACACTTACAATACAGCAGTAAATGTGTCTATCAGCACTATCTAATATAAGCAAGCTTCAAAAATGCATTCACGAACATAAAGGCCACAACCACCACTATTATTTTCAAGAAAAATACACATAAGAAAAAACACAATGCTTTTCCTCATCTAAATGAAATAAACTCAAAATAACAAACTTACCATAGGCACAGTGGACATACACAGGTTTGTTCTGGGACCGTTTTCTCACAGCCCATCGCACAGCTGACTCAATCTGTGATGGTTGAGAAGCCCTTGTGTCCCATGTAGCGACACACAAATATGCATTCTCAGATATAGTTGAGCTTCTTGGCAGCTCGCACGTGCAATCTATGACTGCAGGGTCACCAGGCGGCAGGTGTTCAACTGAAGAAGGCCATCCTCCAACATACACTCCATCTGCTATCTCAGTGTACAAGGGCTCATTCTTCACAAATCTCCGTAACAGCACAAACAAATGGATGAAAAGGAGAAATGGTGAGAACATGATCCACGACCACAGGGGGAAGCTTCCATTAGATGCCTTGCCGAGGAGCAAAGGAAGGTCAACCGACGGATGGGAAGCAATGGAAACAAGCAACGCAATCATAGCGGCGTATATGAGGGGAAAAGAGAGCACTTTCATGCCCAGTCCTTGGAAGAAATACGCCGCAGAGAGCAGTGCAGCCGCCTTCAGTCCAATCAACCGGGATATCCCCCAACCCATCTTTGCAAACCTTCAAATATTGACTGAATCCTGACATCAAGGAGGGATGGAGTACAAGATCAACAAAACTAGAATTGGGAGGAATCATACTCAATTCGAGGTAAGGGAAAATAAGATTCTACCCTTTGCAGTAATTCAACAATAGGAAATATTAGTTCGTTCAGCAGATACAATAAAATTTTCGTTAAACAAATCTAGAAATGTGCAGCACTGCCCACAAAGACGACAGCAACCGAGCCTAATCTTTTCTTGCACTGTTGGACCTAAACCGGGCAGCACGTGTCGAAGCCAACGCACTAGTTACAATGTTTTGCTCGATTTCCCTACGTCGCGGTTAGAGATGTTATCACTTTCATTGTTGCTTAAACATCAGAAATTTGGATTTGAACCCCATTGATTCAAGAAGAACGTATGTCTAGATCCTATGTAACGATCTGACGGGAATATACCTGTGAGAGAGGAACGGTGGAGAGCGGATCGGGCGTCTCTCTGATCCCTCTCGCAGATGCGGACGAAATCCGCCGCCGCTGTAAAGGTCGTGACGGCCGACGGGAGCCCGAGTCTTCTCGGCTTCTCGCCTCCGCCGATGGGAAGGAGGACCAGGAACTTGGGAAATTTGGGGATTTACCTCTCCCACGAACGGGCAGGCCGCAAAGACGTGTGGGACCCGAGGGCAGGCCTACAAAGTGAACGAGCAAACCGCCAATTGGGCCTGGATTAGTGGACTGCACTAATGTTGGCTAAGCCCGGCCTGTATGTGGTGAAGCTGGGTCTGGCCGCCTTGTTTGTTATGCTCGCTTCCTTTTTCCTCAATTCTCACCGATCTCGCTTTGAGGTATGTTCCTAATGGCTACGGTTGATATTTTTTTAACTATAATAGATAGTTTTTAGTTAAAAATAAATAATAGTGGCTAAAAAATTTACTTTTAGAAGCAGAAACGATCGGTGAGAAAAGCGAAGAAAAATATGTGTACAAGACGAGAACGAGGGAAGTGGGTTTATGATACACATGTGACTCACTGTCTTATTTTCAGAGAAAAACGGAAGTAAAAAAGTGAAAAGGCCATTTCAAAAAGTTAGATACTTACATTGACTTTCTGACTTCTGCAGAAACTAGAAGACATAAACCAATATAAATAGATCGTTCTTCAACTGAAAATCTCTTCAGAACTTTGCATCCATGGTTTTCTGCAGAGGCTGCGTGTCATGTCGTGCTCATTATTTACAAGATAACAGCTTCATGTTCCATGCCAAAGTGTAGAAAAGGCAAAGGGCTCCTTTCTACATGGGACAACTCGTTGTCCCATTGGAATCGCTTAGAAATTTCGAACAAAATCCTACCGTGATGCATTCGTGTGGCAGTCATTGTGCAGAAACACGTGTGTTGTCTCCATTTAACTCCAGACGCGAAAAGGCAGATACACTCGACATGCACACATCTGAATCAAAGCTCAAACAACACGACATATTTAGGCCTTGTCCTTTTCAATTTTTACATGCTATTTTTCAGCTTTTCTACGATAACTAGTTTTTAAATAGAGTATCTTTTAAAGATAGAATCTACTAGTTAATTGTAGTACATACTGTACCAACTTCATTTATATCGGTGAAAACCGTGACTGAGTTTCTGTTACTCTGTAATCTCTTGCACGAACAACCTAAAAACCACAAACTACAGTAAAAAAATCATAAGTCGCAGCTAAAAAGAACAGATCCATAATATGGCACATGTTGAATGCACCTACACAAAACACAAAGTTGGCATCGCTCCTGTCTGATGGGTTTACTGTTTGTACAACCCATTACATGTAGACAGTAACAACCCAACACAAGTTTACCTGCTTGCCCTGACAAAAAAATACTGACATGTGGGCCCTTACAGGTCTATAAGTATCGCACCACATATTAGGATATTACTGCCACCACTATTACCACTACATTACTATAGCTGAGCGAGAACAAGCAAATTAGAATGACAGAATGCAATTTCCTCTAGCCAGTCCGACTCTAGAAGCTGAATGGGAATCGCCATTTCACCGCATGCAGCTACCGCAACGGCGCGACCGGCCGCCCTTCCTTGGGTTAACGTTCTCCTTGGACTGCTCCATCGTCTTCTCCACCAGCTGAAAAATCACAAGTGTTGGGTTGATCTCGGCTAACCACTTCCGAGATATCAGGAAGGAGACCCCTCCACTTGCGCCATGATCGGAAGCGCTACAACCAATTCTTGGTTTCGGTCCCGGTAACCAAGCGCCATATAAAAAGGCTAGGGTTTTCGGCAGGGCTTGATACACGAGTTGTTCTAGGCTCCTCCAAACCCTAACAAGACCGATCTATTACGGGCGCTCAGGTGGACGAAGGCCGAAGCTCTTCTCCGACCCGTCCACGGCTCCGTCGTCCCTGCCGGACACCTCTGCTTCACCGGCATCAACCGAGCACCTCTCATGGCGTCATCGAGTTCGGGTACGTCTACTAAAGCTTCCGCACTAATGTTAATGCTAGGTGTTCATAATTAGAGCCTAGGATTAAGACTAATGTTTATGTATAGACTTAGATTAAGTTTTACATTTGGTATCAGAGCAACTAGACTCGATCATGAACCCTATTAGTCTTAACCGAACATTGGATTTGGGATTAAGGCTCGGATTTAGATTTTAATGGTTCGGCTAGCATTTAGAAGGAGGTGATTCAAGCAATTTCATGCAAAAAAAACCCTAATTAGGATGCCCAAACCGGAACCCTAAATCCCCAAATCACTCGAGTTCGGTTTTAGATCGGCGGCAAACAAACAAACAAAAAAGGCTTACGGCTTTCGGGCGCCGCCGCTCCCCGAGCGCGCCGCCGATGTCACCGTCGCCGGCATGCCGCTCCGCCCCAGGGCGGCCGCCGACGCCGCATCTCCGCGCGGGAGCCGTCACCGTCGCTGCGAGGGCGCCGCATGCGCCATCGCCGCTCCGCACGAGCGCGCGCGCTGCCGCCGGTGCTGCCTTCCCCGCGAGCGCCGCCGCGGATGCCGCCTTGCGCCCCGCCAGTGCCGCTCCTTACCGCCTGCCGCCGATGCCGATGTCTAACGCCATCACCGGGCCGCCGCTCCGCGATCGCGCTGCCGTTGCCAGTGCTGCTCCTCGCTTGAGCGCCGCCGCCGTCGCCATTCGGGCGCCGTGTGTGCCGCCGCCGCCGCAATGCGGCTCCGTGTTTTTCGCGTGAGGTGAAGTGATTTTGGGGCTAGGGTTAGGGTTTCGGGATTTTTATCCCCGCCGCACGCACTTTCAGCCGTCCGATTAGATCGGACGGACATTATTTTGCAGGCCGAAGAGTCTTTTGGGCTGGCACGTTTCCCAGCCATTTGATGAAGATCCGACGGCACCGCGCGCGCGGGATTAATGGGCCACGCACGTCCTCAGGTCGGCCGCGCGTGGGCGAACTTGTTGGGCCGCGCCTGCGCGCGTGCGTTGCTTTTCAGGCCGCGCGCCGTGCACATCTTCTGGACTGGCGCGTGAGTGGGCTCTACGCTGGAATTGTTTTTGGGCCCCGCATGTGCGATCTTGGGCTGCGCATTTTTAGGCAGTGCGGGTTTTTCCACCGTGCGCAATATTTTATGGGCCGCGCAATTTTGAGCGGCCCGAATGCATGGTTTTGGTCCATGTATTTTTGGGCTCCACAATGCTTTTGGGCCTTTTCTTTTGGGGCCAGCTGAGAATAGTTTTTTTCTTCCCCTTTTGTTTTTCAGTGCATTTCTTATGCTTTAAGTCTCCATTTTGTACACTGTTATTAATTATTTTTCAGTGGCCTAAATTTTGATGTATCATTACCATATTATTATGTATAATCTCTGATTAAAATTGAACCAACGAGATATTTTAATTTTGAGATTTTATGATTAATTTTGGCATTATGTATACATATGGTTATATTTTGACCAACGTTGTTTATAATCATATGTCGCCATATTATTATGTTTTGTCTCTAATTAAAATTGAACCAACGAGATATTTTAATTGGAGATTTTCATGTTTTTGGCATTATGTATGCATATGATTACATTCTGACCAACGTTGTTTGTAATCATGTGTCGCCATATAAAATTATTAAGTTCTTTTTCATTTTTTGCCCAACGGTGATATGAATTAGAACTGTAGTTTGCATGTTATTAATCAGACCAACGTAGGGTTAATTACATGCAATATATATTTATGATGTTTCTAATTTTTGCCCTGTATTTAGAAATTCAGCACTTAATGCTTCAAACGTAGCCATCACAATTGATAACATTGAGCAGCTCACGGGGAGCAATTTTCCCACGTGGAAAGAACGAATTCATGTTGTCCCTTATGTTTTGGACCTTGACTATGCCTTAAGGGTAGCCGTTCCCATTCCTCCCACCGAAAGTGAGGAGAATTTTCATGAGAAAAAGAAAATTTACGAGGCTAATGCTGAAAAATGGGAGCGGTCTAACCGCTTATCACTAATGATTATGAAGACCTCTATTTCAGTCGGGATTAGGGGAGCAATCCCCGATTCCGAAAATGCTAAGGAGTACTTGGCTTCAATTGAGGAGAAATTTAAAGGCTCCACTAAAGTTTATACCAGTACTTTAATTCAGAGGCTCTTAACAACTAAATATGATGGGTCCGAGAGTATTAGAGAGCATATCATGATGATGACAGATATGGTAGAAAAACTCAAGGACATGGACATGGACATATCTGATGATTTTCTTGTCCATTTTATTATGACCTCTCTTACTTCTGAGTACACAACTTTTAAGATTATTTACAACACTCAGAAAGAAAAATAGAGCATGAGCGATTTGATCGCCATGTGTGTCCAGGAGGAAGAGAGAATAAGGACAGAAAAGAAAGATTATGCTCTTCAAATTGGTGGCTCAAACAAAAGGAAGTTCCAAGGGGACTTTAAATCAAAGAAGAAGCTGCAATTCTCCCCAAATTCGGACAAGTCGGGGCCTAAAGTGCACAATGCACCTAAGCCTCATGTTGCTCCCGCCGGAGCATCTAAAGGGGGGAATGTCTTTTCTGCAAGCAGCCAGGGCATTTCCATAAAGATTATGTGTGATACTAAGTGTAAAAAAAAATAATGATGAGGCTTCTTCGAAACTGTGGCACTGTCGTTTAGGCCACATTTCGAGGGGGAGAATGGAGCGTCTCATTTAAGAAGAAATTCTCCACCCATTAGATTTCTCTGATTCAGACCACTGCATTGATTGCATTAAAGGAAAATATGTTAAGTAAATAAAGAAGGGAGCTACTCGCAGCACAGGGCTCTTAGAATTAATTCATACTGTTTTTTGTGGTCCTTTTCCTGTGACATTAGTGGATGGTTTTGATTCATTCATCACATTCACTGATGATTTCTCCCGTTATGGTTATATCTTTCCCATTAAAGACCGATCTGAATCACTTGATAAATTTAAGATATTTAAGGCCGAAGTTGAAAATCAGCACAACCTAAGAATTAAAGTAGTAAGATCGGATTGTGGGGGAGAATATTATGGAAGAAATGCCTCTTATGGGCAATTACCTGGCCCTTTCGCTAAGTTTCTTCAGGAAAATGGCATCGTTGCTCAGTATTCTATGCCAGGCGAACTGTACACTTATGGATATGGTACGGAGCATGCTTAGCCATTCTAGTTTACCAATTGGCTTGTGGATGGAAGCACTAAAGACAGCCGCACATATTCTTAATCGGGTTCCTAGTAAATCAGTACCTAAAACACCTTATGAATTATGGACTGGGAGGAAACCGAGTATGAAATATTTACAAGTGTGGGGGTTGTCGTGCTGAAGCAAGCTATTTAATCCACACATTGGGAAATTAGATCCTAAGACAGTAAGTTGCCATTTTATTGGGTACCCTGACAGATCTAAAGGGTATCGGTTTTATTGTCCTGATAAGATAACTAATTTTGTAGAAACAAGGCACGCTGTGTTCTTAGAAAATAACAAGGACCTGGAGCCCAGGAAAATAGATCTTGAGGAGAAGCGGTTTATGTTCCTTCACCGCTCATCCCGGAGACCTTTATTCCTGTGCCCGAGGCGGTTGCACCTCCAGTAGATAATACTGTTGTTGCACCCACTGTTGAGGTCTCTGAAATTCCTAATGTTACACCTAATGATGAGCCTCAGCAGTCTCCTGAAATAACTAATGAACCTCTTAGAAGATCACAGCGGGAGAGAAGATCTGCCATCCCAAATGATTATGTTGTCTATATGAATGAGGATATTAATGATATAGGGAAGGTAGATGATCCCACCTCTTATAAGGAGGCCATGATGAGTGAACATTCTTCTAAATGGCTTGAAGCCATGGAGGATGAACTAAAGTCTATGAGCATTAATGATGTATGGGACTTAGTAGAAATTCCTGATGGAGTCAAAACAGTAGGTGTAAATGGGTCTACAAAACTAAACATGACTCTAAGGGAAATATCGAAAGGTTCAAAGCAAGACTTGTAGCAAAAGGCTTCTCCCAAAGAGAGGGGATTGACTATAATGACACATTTTCTCCTGTCTCAACTAAAGATTCATTCAGGATTGTTATGGCACTTGTAGCTCATTATGATTTAGAGCTGCATCAGATGGATGTTAAAACGGCATTTCTTAATGGCGACTTGCAAAAGAATGTTTACATGGCTCAACCAGAAGATTTTGTCGTGGAAGGCAAGGAGCATATGGGATGTCGACTTAAGAAATCCATTTATGACATAAAATAAGCGTCGAGGCAGTGGTACCTCAAATTCGATAAGATCATAAGAAGTTTTGGTTTTAAGCAAAATGAAGTTGATAACTGCATATATGTTAAGTTCAAGGGGAGTAAATTCACCATCTTAGTACTTTATGTGGATGATATCTTATTGGCCAGCAGCGATAAGGACATGCTGTTTGAGACCAAGAGATTTCTTTCATCTAATTTTGATATGAAGGATCTCGGTGATGTCTCTTATGTTCTTGGCATAGAAATTCACCGAGATAGGTCCAAAGGAATATTAGGTTTATCTCAGAAGGCATACGTTGACAGAGTACTGAAGAGATACAATATGCATAAGTGCTCTGGCTCGCCTGCTCCTATTGTTAAGGGCGATAAGTTTGGGACATTTCAATGTCCGAGGAACCAATATGAAACTGATCAAATGAAGCCGGTTCCTTATGCTTCAGCTGTCGGAAGCATTATGTATGCTCAAGTATGTACACGCCCTGATTTAGCTTTTGTAACCGGGATGCTTGGCAGATATCAGTCAAATCCAGGACCGGACCACTGGAAAGCCGTTAAGAAAGATTTGCGTTATATGCAAGCTACTAAGCATTACATGCTCACATATAAGTTTTCTGATAGCCTTGAAGTTATTAGTTATTCAGATTCAGATTTTACGGGATGTGTTGATACTAAGAAATCCACGTCAGGTTATATCTTCACACTCGCAGGAGGAGTTTTCTCGTGGAAAAGCTCCAAACAAACCCTTACGGCATCTTCAACGATGCAAGCTGAGTTTGTGGCATGTTATGAGGCTACCGGGCAGGCTACATGGCTTAAGAACTTTATCTCGGGACTTAGAGTGGTAGACAGCATCTCTAAACCACTCACCTTATACTGCGATAACGAACCCGCAGTCTTTTATGCAAATAACAAGTCAAGTGGTGCTGCCAAACACATTGACATTAAGTATCATGTTGTGAAAGATAGAATCCAGGATCAAACCATAAGTATCAAGCATATTAGTACTAAGTTAATGCTTGCAGATCCGCTTACTAAAGGCTTACCACCCAATATTTTTTCGTGATCATGTTGCCGGCATGGGTTTATTGGAAAGCCTCTGATTCTGGATAAAATGACCTTAAAGCAAACCAACTCCCATTAAGTATAATGTGTATCCATTTCAAGATAAGGATAGTATACTATAGGTATTGGGGTTGTACGGCACTTAATTGGTCATGCAACACATTGCCTTGGTATGCTGTTTTATCGAGAATGGGCTTATGATGTTAGCCTTACGATCAAAGGGGAGAATGTTGGGTTGATCTCGGCTAACTACTTCCGAGATATCAGGGAGGAGACCCCTCCACTTGCGCCATGATCGGAAGCGCTGCAACCAACTCTTGGTTTCGGTCCCGGTCACCGAGCGCCATACAAAAAGGCTAGGGTTTTCGGCAGGGCTTGATATACGAGTTGTTCTAGGCTCCTCCAAACCCTAACAAGACCGATCTATTACGGGCACTCAGGTGGACGAAGGCCGAAGCTCTTCTCCGACCCGTCCACGGCTCCGTTGTCCCTGCCGGACACCTTTGCTTCACCGGCATCAACCGAGCACCTCTCATGGCGTCATCGAGTTCGAGTACGTCTACTAAAGCTTCCGCACTAATGTTAATGCTAGGTGTTCATGATTAGAGCCTAGGATTAAGACTAATGTTTATGTATAGACTTAGATTAAGTTTTACAACAAGCACACAATGTATTTCCATGAGCGCATATATTGATTGTTAAACTTTAGCACATCACAAACAATTGGCAAATGAGCATGTAGGACCGGATAGGCAACAGAGGGGTGAATGGTATTTTAAAAAAATTTCTCCAGTATTTACTTATTCTTTACTCTGATAGTTACAAAGTTATAAAGATTATGATAGCAATCCCACTGAAAAACCAAAGCTCTCAGAGCTGAGCAAAACCAGTCAGAAAAATAATGTGGTCAAACTTCGACAACGTGGTCGGAAGTCCCACGAACTTGAGCACAACCAGTCAGAAAACAACGCGGTCGGAATTCGACTACGTGGTCAATGTTCAGAGAGCGGTCGAAAACCAACGAGGTCAAAAATCAACATGGTCAGAAATCAACGTGGTCAATGACCACTGAGTGGTCAAACAATCAACGTGGTCGTTGAAGATTGACAGGTCGAAAACCCTATGTTGTCGAAACATAACGTGGTCAAAACCAACATGATCGAAAGCTAACAAGTGGTCTAACACCAACGTGGTCGATGATCTGAGAGAGATCACAAACCCGAGTGTTCGTAGGAAGTCGAACTTCGATCGTTGTGGTCGACGACTAGTAAGTGGTCGAAAACCAAAGTGGTCGGAACACGTTGAAATATGAATAGAAAGGTCAACGACTAGTCAGTGGTCGAAAGCATTCACGTGGTCGAAAACCAGAGAAAACCGACGATGAACAGAGGCTTTTACCAGAGTTTAAAAAACCAAAATTTGATGTAACTTTTGATCCATATATCCAATGATGTGAAACTTTGCAAGAATCTTCTATAAAGTATTGTGAATCTATTCCAACAAATGATCATGAGAATCATGACCAAAATTGAGATCTTTTTCAGTTTGTTGAAAGGTTTCCTCAAAACCGAGTCAAAATCGAAATCGGTGAATACAACTTACTCATGGGTGGATGATGACCAAGATAGATTTAGATATATTTCCACATATCACAGCAAGTTAGAATACCAAAGAAATCAACTCAAATACCCTCGAATTAAGAAATCATACTTTGAGGCCAAATGAAAGCAAATAAATCAAATCAAGATGGATATATGAAAATATGCAAAGATTGATGTATTGCTTACTTGAGAAGGTAGATTTTACAGACACTCCATCTTAGAGGACAAAGAGCACACTAAGTGCTCTACTCTCAAATCCTAACCCTAAACGAGAGAGCACATGAGAGAGAGGGGTTGGATGGTTAGCCATTCATGTCTCCATCATAACTCCCTTTTATAGTTGGCAACCAGCCACCTACACCTCTTAATGGATCATATCCACTATTACAACGGGGGAACCCTCTAATCCCACACACACGGGTTTTACTCTCACAAGTTTACTTATGCACGCTTTTCAAATCGCATAAGTAAACTTGTGAGAGTAAAACCCGTGTGTGTGGGATTAACGGGTTCTCCCATTGTAGGGGTGGCCCCCACTTAGATCCATTCGGCCTGCTGGGCTTAAAGGCCTAATAAGGCATGTAAAATATGTGTATAGCCCTAGCATAGTACTGCACTATGGAGGGTATTATTGTAATCGGGCCTTGTGGCCATATATATATATATATATATATATATATATATATATATATATATATATATATATATATATATATATATATATATATATATATATATATATATATATATATATATATATATATATATATATATATAGCATAGTACTGCACTATGGAGGGTATTATTGTAATCGGGCCCGATTACAATAATACCCTCCATAGTGCAGTACTATGCTATATATATATATATATACAGTCTGGGCAAAGAAGGATGCCAGGCTAATTCATTTTCCCACACTCACCCCACTAGTCCCTTTTTCTACTGTTTGATCTATAGTCACAACAGCTGCATATTTGCGTTGAGAGAGGAATAGATCGACAGGTGACCGAGTGACGGAGATGCCCAAGAAGAAGGGGAGGTCATCGAGGTTGGTCATCGAGAACTCGGTGTGAAGTGGTCGAATGAGTGCTGAAAGTAGTCCAATGTGGAGGTGGTGAGGATGATGTCGTCAACATATAGTAGGAGATTGGCCATGTTGTTGCCGCGTTTAAGGATGAATAACTAAGTGTCGAAGGCGGATGGAATGAAGCCAATGGTGCGGATGTAGGATGCGAAACACTTGTACCACGCACGAGGGGCTTGTTTCAATCCATACAAGGACTTATGGAGCCGGTAGATGTAGTCAGGGTGGCAGGGATCAACAAAGCTGGATGGTTGTTGATAGTAAACAATCTCATCGAGGTGGCCGTGGAGGAAGGTGTTCTTGATGTTGAGTTGTCGAATGGGCCATGAGTGAGAAGCCGCAAGGCTAAGAACCACGCGAATAGTGGCCGGCTTGACGACAGGGCTGAAAGTCTCGTCAAAGTCAATGCCAGGATATTGAGAGAACCCGCGCACGAACCATCGAGCTTTGTAGTGAGCGAGGGTACCATCAGAGTGGAACTTATGTTTGAAAATCCACCTGCTAGAGATAATATTCGCACCTAGTGAGGAAGGCACAAGAGACCAAGTGTGGTTGTCCTGTAGGGCTTGTGCTCCTCGGCCATGACATTGCACTAGTGCTCAACTTGTAGGGCCGACCGGTACATTTTTAGCACTGGTGAGATGGACAAGTGCTCTGCAAGAAGATTGAGTTTCCGTATTGGAAGCACAATACCAGATTTCACATGAGTTACCATTGGGTGAGGTCCAGGAGCTGGTCGAGGAACCACTTCAGGCGAGGGTGCAAGAGAAGACTGCACCGATGAGCTTGACGTGGGCAAGGCGATCGTGGTTGTTGTGGTCGTAGGCATAGTTGTCGTGGTCATAGGTGATGCCACAGAAGCCAGGGCCGATGAGAACCCTGAGGAGGCAGAGCCTAGGCTGGCCTACCCAGTGTCGAAGACCGGCCCATGGAAGCCAGATGTGGGGCCAACAAGATTGGTAGCCTAGGATAGTCCTGGTGAGACGGGGGCAGGTGAGGTAGCCCGCTTAGCTGGGACGGTGGTAGCCCATCCTGGTGAAGATTTACTAGCAGCCTCTGGGGTGGAGGCAGTAGATACAACGACTTGCTCATGAGAAGGGCCTGCAACCTGATACCAAGCAGCAGCCGTGGATGCGCCGTTGAGGAGGAAGTCCAGTGAGTTGGCCGGTGGACATGTTCCTGAAGAAGCAAACAGAAAAATGGTTTTGTCAAATATGACATGGCGTGAGTTGATGATCCAGTGGGTGGCGAGGTCAAGGTAGATGTACCCTTTGTGGGAGGATGGGTAACTGCTGAGAAAGACACAAGCCATAGACCGAGGAGAAAGTTTGTGTTTGACTGTAACAAAAATACTGGGGTAACATAGACAACCAAAAATCCGTAAGTGATGGTAGGATGGGTTGTGTTATAAAGCTGCTGGTAGGGAATGTCAAGGGAGATGGACTGGGATGGCCGGCGGTTAAGAAGGTATGTCATAGCGACGAGGGCCTCGACCCAGTAGGAGGGTTGCATGGACGCTTGGAACACAGGGTACGGACTACGTTGTTCATGGTGTGAATGGCACGTTCAGATTTGCCGTTCTGAGTGGAGGTGTATGGATAGGATAGGCGGAGGTGGATTCTATGGTGTCGAAAAAATTGGTGGAGACTGAGTTTACAAATTCACACCCGTTATTGGTTTGAATGGAACAGAGTTGTGAGTTGAACTGAGTTCATACTAGAGCGGCAAAAGCTAGAAGAAGTGGTGTGACCTCAGATTTTTAACGAATAGGATAACTCCACATAAAATGCAAAAAAAATCACCTGTAATGAGTAAGTAGTATTTGTAGCCAAAAATACTCGATACAAGGGATGTTCAAACATCACAATGAATCAACTCAAAGGGTACAACTTTAGTAGTATGAGACCGAGAGAACGGTAAGCAAACATGTTTGACAATCTGACAGGCATGACAAGGCTGCTATTATTTTTGGTTTAAGGAATAGAATATTGTTGGTAGAAGACGGATGTGGTGTCGTGGCCTGGGTGTCCGAGATGGTGGTGCCATAGGTCTGGTAGAGCCATCGTCGTGAGGACCGCAGTGGGGCTAGGGGCACTAGTGGAGGGATGGATGGTGTGAAGGTCACCTAGACTATTGCAGCGAAGCGTCTCTATCCGAGTGTGAAGGTCCTTGATAGAAAAACCAGAAGGATCAAACTTGATGGAACACAAATTATCACGAGTGAATTTCCAAATGGAAATAAGATTTTTAACGAGGTTAGGGACTACTAGAACATCATGTAGATAAAAAAGGGAGGAAGGTGTGTTAAATGTGGTACGATCGACGCGTGTGATTGGTACAGAGGAACTGTTGCTAACAGTGATGGATGAGGAACTAGAAGGGTAGGAGGAGAGTAGTAACCAGCATCGGAGGACATGTGGGAAGTGGCACCGGAATCCATGACCCAGTTGTCAGAGATAGCCATGTTGTTCATGGCAGCGAGAAAACCGACCTGATCCCATGACGGTGGTGCATCACTAAGCGTTGGGGAGGGCGTAGTAGCGAGGGCGAACGCAGAGTACGCTGTTGTGCATGGGGGCCTGGGCCGAGGAGGCCTTGTTTGCTGCCATTACCACCAGATGAAGGGCGCCACGACCCAGCCCATGGCTGGTTTGCAGGGGGGCATGGACCAGGAACGTAGACTCAGCTACCCGTTTGAGGACCAACTGGAGCCGTGCGTTTGTTGGGGGCACCGCGCCTGGAGTGGTAGGAGGAGCTGTGGTTGCCACCAGGGGAGTTGCCATCATCGCCCTTCTTGTTTTGCCAATGGCGGCCACCGTTGTTGTTGCTCCTGTAGGAGAGGTTCGAACTATCACTGTTGTTGCTCCCATAGGAGAGGTTTGAATGTCTGCCATTGCCGTCATTGGAGTCGACGGCAACGAGAGTAGTTTCGGTGGCTACCTTTGCGTCGTTGGTGGATTGTGTCTCGTCGAGGAGGAAAAGCGACCAGGAATGAAGGAAGGAGGGGAATGACGTCAGCATGGGGATCAAGGTCCTAGTGATCTTCAAGCGCGGATTGAGACTGCGAAGCATGTTGAGAACGAGTGCCTTGTCGGACATGGGCTGACCAACATCGCACAAGGAATCAGCAGACATCTTGAGGCATTAGTAGTAAGCCATGATGGACATGTCGCCTTGAACAATCGACTGAAATTTAGCCTCGATGAAGACAGCGTGAATCTCCTTGTTGTCGCGGAACAACTCTTCGATGGCGGTCCAAGCGTGGACGGCTGACTGGTCAGGCTCCATGATGATTTGACAAATGCCATCGGAGATGCACCCATAGATCCATGAGACTATGCCGTAGTCCTGCTGGGTCCACTCGACCGAAGGCACGGCCGGTGGCGCATCACAGATGTGGTGGAGGAGGCCGAATTTTGACGAGGAACACGGTGAAGAAGTTTTACCATATCACGTAATTGGACACCTTGAAGTTGAGGGTCACAATGACATACACTTTCACGCTAGCCATGTGAACAACAGTTGAAACAGAGGAAGGGGTTGTGCTAGAGGTGTTAGTAGCGCTGGTGGTCTTGGTGGACAGGGCGCCGACGATTATGGAAGCTGGGGGAGGTTTGGAGGTAGACATGTCGCCCGGCGGAGAAGATCAACGAGGCGTGAAGAAGAAAATTAGAACCCGCTCTGACACCATGCAAAGGTGTAGAAAGAGAGGTTGGGAGAATTGCCACACAAAGGGGCGTCGCTTTCCTATGTATATATAGATATACATGTCATTGATTACAGGTGGATTACATGGGAAGTTAACAGCTAAATCAATTAGTAAGATGATAATCTTATCTATACAAGGAAACTATTTTATCTATATAAGAAAACTAGCCAAACAGCAGATGCTGGAGTCACGGAGGCAAGAGATGCGCTCGACGGAACTCACGGCATGCATGTATCGCTAACACCCATGTCTCTTACTTTCTTGCATGGAAATTTATCAGAGCAACTCTCTGATACCTGTCAAGTTAGTCTATCTATCCAAATGAATGCATCTTTTAAATCTCTGGCCACCTACGAAATGAGTTAAATTCAAATGTTCAAGATTCCAAATTTTGCTTGACATTTGTGGAATGCCAGGTATGAATGGTGTCTGAACTCTGACGTTTGGAAAGGCAACACTAGAGATGATGTGTCCAGACTCTAGAGCATCAGTTATCATGTGTCTAGCAAACGCTAGTTAATGACGAGGGAATGAAATTAAGTACCTGATCCACTAGGACACTCTCCTGTTCCTTCCTCTGAATCTCAGTTAGTATCTCCCAGTCCTGGTCGGTGAACGCCTCGGACTGCCCCGTGACAATCGGGGAAATCCTGAAACACTTCTGCGTCATCCATGCGTAGAATAGAACAGCCAAGGCATATGGTGGGCGATCCAGAACGTCTCCGGTCTCCAACTGACGCATTGGCAGCCAGCGGCCACCAGTAGTTCACCGCCGGCACGACCACGGCCACTTCGGCCAGCCTGCAACCAACCACCCAGCCAGCCTGCAACCAACCACCCAACCATCCATTCAGAACAGCAAAACCAAACACGTACTGCGTGTTTCTAACTTTCTAAAAACTTTTTCGTTCTGTTTGATCAGATGAACTAATGCACTAGCTGCTATGCTTGACCTGTGCGGTATGCAGTTGAGGCAGCTCCATGCCGTGTAGCCGCCCATGGAGGCGCCGACCACGTAGAACTTGTGCCCGAGCTGCGGCGCGTCGGCAAGTTCGTCGACGTCCGTGGCGTCGCTCTTCAGCCCGCGCTTCTGGTTGGCATCGCTGTCGCCGTACCAGGCCCTGTCCAAAACAAAAAAAGAAAAAAAGAAAAGAAAAGAAACAACAGGTGTATCCCCAGCTTATCCACCAGTTCCTGCATGTTAGAAAAGGCACGCAAATATAGATGATTAAAAGAATGGGAGATACGAATTTTACGTAGAAAAACCTTATGGGAAAACTATAGACAAACAAAAATGAAATTTATTATATGAGGAGATATTACAAATACGGAGAAAACTTCGGCATGTGTCAACCATACGACTACATGGGTACATTTATAAGTTAGGGATCAGAATCCCTAACAAAGAAAGGAACAAGGCCCTACTCGGAAATAAAACAGAGATCCATCGAAAACTAGAAAAGTAACCTTCTCAGATATGAGAACAGCACCTCATTCAAAGAGTTTCAAAAGATGATGATGAATAGTTGTAGTCAGAACCATATTAAGTAGCCACATCTGATTTCAGTCGTCACAAAGTCCATCATGAATCGAAGATGATCCTAATCATAACATACAACCAGTTCACATTTTTTGAGCGAAACCTGATCGAATTCTTCAAGCGGTTGAAAAGATCAGCAGTGGTTAGATCTGACTAGAAGTAACCGAACTCGACCAGATTTGGATCATAAAATACAATAATCTCCATATTGAGCTGAATTCCTTCTATAACGAAAAGGACACAATAAACTCCTTCATACTAGTCGTGCAAGCGATCCCAATTGAAATATATCTAACCGGTGAATGAAACACCAAATTTAATTGTTCTCATAACAGATATTGTTTTTTCTTCAAAGTCTCCTCGATCAAGCATAGCCCAAATTATGCTGAAAAACATGCAACTCCACCTTATACTCTATATGTGCGGATCTTGCTACAATAACTTATAGTATACGATAGATCGTGGATGAAATCACCGATGATTAATTTCTCATGAATACCACCAATAATAGACAGAATGGCGCGAATTGCAATGAACTTCACTTCCAACAAAAAAACATGCAGAGCTGACGGCACAGCTTCTCGATGAAAACGACGATCAACTAAAGGGATATCATTGATGGAGATGGCATAGTACAATGCTGAGGCATGGCATCAGGCGGCATGAACAATAGTGCTGGTGAATCACTGTAACAGTCATCGAGGTAGAGCCCCAATCAACGCTCAGTATGGTGCAAGTTGGAAACAATTCATAGTTGAGATGCAAAACAAAGTCGAGGTGAGTCAAATTGTTGAGAACGATAATCTCTTGGATGCCACTCTTGATGCCATGCAACGGCCACCCTGAGAGTCTCCTCCTTGCGGGGGCAGCGGCTTTGAATTCAAATCTGGAGCTCTGATATCATTTGTTATAAAATGCATGGCACAAATAGTTGATAAAAAACAGGAGACGCGAATTTTTACGTGAAAACCCTTTCAAGAAAAATTATGGATGCACAAAAGTAGAATTTACTATATGAGCAGAGATTACAAGCATAGGAAACTTCGGCATGGATCAATTTTACGACTACAAGAGTATATATAGATTAGGGATCTCTAACAAACAAAGGAACAGGGTCCTAGTCGGTAACGAAACAGAAACCCATCAAAAACTTGAACAATAACCTTTTTGGAGATAAGAATAACATCCCGCTTGGGGAGACTCAGAAGATGATGATGAAGAGTTATAGTTGGAAGCACCTCGAGTAGCCACGTTTGACTTTAGTCAGTGCAGAGTTCATCACGGACACAAAGATGATCGCAATCATAACTTCCGACCAGTTCGTATTGCTCGAGCGAAACCTGATCGGACTCTTCAAGACCAATAGTGGTTAGACCTGATTAGAAGTGGTCGGACCCGATCAGATTCGGATCATAAAATATAACAGTCTTCACATTGAACTGAATCCCTGTTGTAGCAAAAGGAATACAATAAACTCCTCCATGATAGTCTCACAAGCGATCTCAAATTACAACATATCCAAACGGTGAATACAACACCAAATTCAGTAGTCCCCACAACTAATATTTTTTTAAAATCTCCTCGATCAAGCGCAACCCAAATTATATATGTTGAAAACCTGCAACTCCTGTATATATGCGAATCTTGCTGCAGTAACTTGTAGTAGATCATTAATCGTTGAAGAAATCACCAATAATTAATACCGTATGAATATCGCCAATAATAGGCACAATGGTCAGAATTGCAATGAACTCTACCTCCAATAAAAACATATAGAGTTTACAACACAAATTCTCAATGAAAGCAATGATCGACTAAACGGGAGATTATTGATGGAGATGGCACAGTACGACGCTAGGGCATAGCGTCAGGCGGCGCGGGCAATAGCACTGGCAAAGCTAGCACACTGAAGTAGATCACCGATTGACGCTCGGCATGGCGTAGGATGGCGCCAAGTCAAAGTCGAGGTGAGTTGAATTGACTAGAATGATAACCTCCGGTGTCCCACTCTTGATGCCACGCAATGACTACCCCAGTCGTCTCTTCCTCCTGAGGCAGCTACTTTTAGCTCGAACCTGGAGGTCTGATACCACTTATTAGAAAACGTACGACAAATATAGATGATCAAGAGAAGGGAGACACGAATTTTACGTGTACAACTCTTGTGGAAAAAATATGGACACATGAAGGCAAAATTCACTATATAAGGAGAGATTATAAGTACAAAGAATTTCAGCGTATGTCAATTGTATGACTACATGGGTACAGATATAGGCTAGAGATCAAAATCCCTAACAAAAAAGGGAATAGAATCCTAATCGGCAACAAAACTGTTGTGGTTACACACAAAACATTGAAGAAAGGGAGCTATGGAAAGGCAATAGGGAGGCTTCCCATAGCCTTACACACCATGAAGATGGCAATAAAAGTCTGTGCAAGTATACTAGAAATTTGTGATATCTGTCTCTTTCCTAAAAAAGAGTCTATTTTCCTCACAACACCCAAAGGCACTTATTTATAGTTATGAGAAAGCTTATTACCTCTATCTGGATCTATACTTGTAGGGGTAAATCTGTCATTTCCCCTATCTATAATTACACAAATAGCTCTATCTAGATCTATATCTATAAAGGTAATCATGTCGTTTCCTCGGCCCAAGGTTTCTGACTTGCGTGCCAATCCACTGTGCTGGCGCAATGGGCCGACTAAGCCAAGGTGGGGCCCTTCTCCCAACAGAAATATAGACTTATCAGAAATTGGAATACTAATATTTTCGAAGACGGAAACAACACCTTGCTTGGAAAGTCTCAGAAGATGACGATGAAAAATTGTAGTAGGCATGCATGCCACGTTTGACTTCCGTCGGCGCAGAATTCATCACAAAAACAAAGATGATCCCAATCAACATGAAGATGATTCTAACCATAAATTTCAATCAGTTTGTATTACTCAAGCGAAATCTGATTGCACTCTCTAAGCGGTCGGGAAAACTAATATTGATCAGATCCGACTAGAAGTAATCAGATCCGACCAAATTCAGATTACAAAATACAACACAGCAGTCCTCCCAAGAATTTCTGATCAATCAAGAACACACACATGTAACACCGATCGAGTGCAGCTTGCGCGCAAGATTAGCTGTTACTTGGGACACCGGGAAGTCGGATTCCTTGGTGGAGCCGAAGCCATGGGAAAAGATGATCTTGTACTTAGCGGTCTCCTTGGTGACTCCGGCTTCCCTGTTGGCCAGTTGTCGGCCGTCCTTGAGCTGGACTCTCAGGGAGGTGACCGGCGGCCCTCCCGGACCGCCCAAATCGCCGGTGGCGGCGGTCGAGTGGCCCGGTACGCCCAGCCCAGCAGCGCCAGTGCGCCACTGCAGAGACTCGTGCTACCTTGGCGAGCATGACCATCTCGATCGATTACCTGCAGAGGCAATCAAAGAAACTAAGCACGCAGGCGATGTCTGTTGATTAGCCGGAGTCTGATCGGCTGCGCATGTTTAGACGGTCATCCGTGTCAAACACGGGTGGGGAATCAGGAATGCGCGATCCTGTAGGTCACGGCTATTAGACCCACATGTCAGTGGCAGCAGCAACGTTCGTTACTACGTTGCAGCTTTACTGTCTCTCATGTAGCACATGGGCTGGCATTTTTTTGGCCCGTACATGCGTAATTGGCTGGTAGTCTGAACTGGCCGTAACTGCAACTTGGTGTAAGCTGCAACTGCTCAGTCCATTTTGACTCCGATGATGATTTCCTTTGCCTTCTGTGCCGTCTCATCTCGTTCTATCCATTTCAGAGGACATAAGTAGGCAGTAGCGTCTTCTTGGAGGAATGCTTTGCCATGCTCCATAAACAGAGCGTAAGATTTTCGTGCATCTGGAATGCTGTTCGAATGATTATGGCTCTGAGTTGAGAATACTAGGTCTGTACTGGGCCAGGATTTCTTGATAGAGATTTTGATATGTAGGGGGGAAAAACAAGGATACATAACAGTGTGTCCACGCATGAGGGGTACGATCGTGGAGTTGTCCATGCCAAGATATGGTTGATCGGTCGCGACGTCATGCTCATTCCTTTCCGGCCTTCTGTGCTCGGTGCCTGTCGCGTGCGTCCTTCAACACTGCAGCTGTCTGCATATGGTTCCCGTAGCAAACCTTAAAAATAAAAAATAAAATAAAAAAATTTCAGGCCTGAACCGTAGCAGCAAAACCGAAGATCGACATGGGCCGACACGCAGGCTTCCGGCCGAAGGGATGGGACGGTGAAAGTCAGACATGGACGTACGCTCAATTCTTTTTCAGTTTTTAAAAGTTGTTTTTCGATTTTTCTACGATAACTAATTTTTAAACAAAGTAATTTTTCAAGATAGGGTCTACTAGTTAATTATAGTACATACTTTACCAATTTTATTTATATCGACAAAAACCGCACGTGAATTTCTGTTACTCTATAATCTCTCGTACAAACAGTCTAAAAGCCACAAACCATAACTAAAAACTATAAGGTATAGAAAAAAGAATGGAGCTGAGCGAGCCGGTTAAGGGTCTGTTTGGTAGAGCTCCACCAGCTCCAGATCCACTCAGATCCACCAGATCCACCTAGATCCACCGTAGAGCAGCTCCACCGTGAATCTGGGTTTCATCCAAGTGTTTGGTACAGCTCCAGCGCTTCTCTCTATCTCACTGCCAAACTGGGCCCACGCGTCAAGGGGCATAATGAAAAAAATGCAAAAAAAAACCACGGGCTTCTTCTTCCTCCCGACGAGCTCGCGCGTAGGAGGGCAGGAGCTCGCGGCCACGGCCGGGCGCGGCCGGCGAGGCACGGACGGCGGCTCGGCGCGGCGGCGGCTCTCCTCGGCGCGGCCAGGCGCGGCCGGCGGGGCGCGCGCGGCGGCTCGGCGCGGCGGCGGTGCTCCTGCGCACGAGCAGTAGGAGCTCGGTCGCGAGAAAGAAGAAAAAGAATGAACCGTTTTTTTGTGTAACCAGTGGCAGTGGTGGGTAATTTTCTCCAACTTCACCAAACTTGAGTTGGTGGAGCACCCCTTGAGGTGCTCCACCAAATCCATGAATCTAGGGGTAGATCCACTGTTTTCGTGGAGCAGATCCATGGTGGAGCTGCTGGAGCTAGAAGTGTTTGGCTGGTAAAATTAAGAGCCTGTTTGGCAGAGCTCCACCAACTTCAGATCCACCAAAAACAGCTCCACTCCACGAATTTTTACCCAAACGCTCCAGCTCCACGAAATCTGGATCCAACAAAATACTGAATCTAGCTCCAGATTCATGAAATCCATGGAGCACCTCAAGGGGTGCTCCACGAAACCTTGTTTCGTACCTACTCGTGGAGTTGGGTGGTAATTACCCACCTTTTGCCACTGATTATACACCCCATCTCATACCACCATAAAACTCATGGGCAAAACAGGTCATTCCCATCAAAAACTCAGTTTCGTGGATCTGGAGCTGCTGTGCAAGCCAAACAATTTTGCCTAGCTCCATGGTGGGATCCCAGATTCACGGTGGAGCTGTTTTTGGTGGATCTGCTACTCCAAATTCATTTTTTCAGTGGTGGAGCTCTGCCAAACAGACCCTAAATCTAGATCTGTTTTTCATAGATCTGAAATTGGTGGAGCTCTGCCAAACAGACACACAGGACGGAGCTGCGGAACGCGCCGCGCACGGACCGATGGACTGCTGCGTGCCTCACGCCCCAACTCCAACGCGCCGCTTGGGGGTTTGTCCGTTCGTGGCTCCGCTTGTGGGCCTCCATTTTATGGCCCAGTGGCGCGGCACCACGGCCCAATCCCCCCCTCCCCGCTTCGCGACGCGACCTCCATTCCATCCCGGCACGGCACCACGTCTGAGCGCTTCTTCCACGCGAGCGGCCGAGTCCAACACGGCCGATGCCATGCGTACGCTGCTTTTGAATCCGACGCCGTCGCTTCCCTGCCTCCCTTTCTTCGGTCCAGGTTCATGATGACCCTCGCTTCAAAAGGTGATCCGACGAATGTAGCGATCCATACGCGCGTACCTCGCGCGCCTGAAGTTTTCCCATGTTTTGACACGTACTCCTTTGAACGGCTCATGGTTTGGCGCGCGGCGTGGTGGTGTAACAAACCATTTCCGGTGCGGTCTGGTCGTGCATGCTAGCTCGCTGCCTTTTTGACGGAGTCTAGCCATCTCATGCCATCATGTTCTACTAAAGTAGGTTAAAGTTGCACTCTCCTATGTCGGCTTCAAGTGTTTTTTTTTTCCAATTTCCGCCGATCTTGCCAGTCACGAGGGATGTTAATTTGGATACTAGCTCCCTGGCGATTGGGGAAGATCACAAGTGTCAGTGGTTTTGAGTAGTAGTCTTGGTGCCTATAGGCTAGGAGAGCGTTTGCATTAGTTTTTACTGATACCTTTTGATTGAATATAAATAGTAGTGATGAAAGAAGTAATTTTAAAAAGGAGAATGCGAACGCTGAAAAAAGTGGAGATATACATGCGTGTGGCGGGAGCGAGAAAAGTGAGGTGCGTGATATACCCGTGACCCCGTGTCTTATCCCCTAAGCAAGACGGTAACTTGATAAGTGGAGAAATCGCTTTAAAAAAACCGTATGTTTATGTTGATTTTTTATTTTTCTAAACAGAAATCGACACAAACAATGCCCCAGTGTGCTAGATAACTGAAGAGTAGTATCAAGGCCAGCATCGCTTTACATTTTCCAAATAAAGTTGGCAGTCAAAAAAATCGTGCTAGGAAAAAAGGACCATGGCAGGAGTATTTTGGAGTGGGGGCTGCTAGATCTTTTCATGCATGGTCACCAGTTTAAGCACCAAATGTGAGTATGAAAAATCTCAAAGAATTTTGAGAGACCATAGGAGAAGATTCAGAAATATTTGTGATGAATCTTTGTTAATATATGTTGAATTAAAATTTAAATTTGTAAAAGATTTGAATTTTTTTAGTCCGGTGGTTTCAGCCTTAGGTAGTCAGACCGGCCTTGTCGAGCGGTCTAACCGATCATTAGGGCCTGTCAGACCCGTCTCTCAGTTTTTGGGCATTGAGCGGTCAGACTGGCTGCATGATGGCAGTCAGACCGGTTAAATTCTAAATTTCGGCTGAGAGTTTTGAATTTTGAGAATTTGATCGTAGATCGAGACATTTTGTCCTAGGCCGTTGTATTCATGATACATAAAACATGTTTTGACTAACATATCAAGAGTGAGTGTTGTGGTATGTTCTCTTATCCTTCTGACAGAGTGGTTGTGAAAGCTTCATCCTTAAGAAGTAATAGATCAACTTTGTTCATCTCTCACGGAGTGTCTTTTCTTGGTTGATTTGCTCTTGTTCTTGTTGATTCTTTGTCTATTCTCTCCTCTTCTTGATCGTGCTACATGACAGGGATGTGTAAGTGATGGAGATATCCTATGTAGATGAAATCCCATCCATCTAGGTATTGTGATTTGTAAGATTTCGATGTTGTCCGTTCTTGCTTAGTTTGGAGCATTTATTGATGAATCTTAATATGAGGGTTTTGGTTTTGAATCTTTGAGTATTCTCGTTTGCTATGATATGTGAGAATTCATCCAGAGCCATCTTGGCTGATCTTAACCCACGAGCAAGTTGTATTTTAAGTTTTGAGTTTTATCTAGTTTTGGTGCAACGTTGCATGTTTTATGAAAGGTTGGAACTTTAGTCATGAACCATATGATCTTTGGATGGAATAGGTTTCTAAGACCCTCAACAAAGTGCGCAAAGTTTCAAATCATATAGACATGCATTTTAAAGTTTGCGCACCAAATTTGGTTTTGGCTCAAGCTGATTTTCTGTTCTGCGAATAGGGGAGTGGTTGAACCACTCTTAAGCCCAGTCAGACTAGACATCAGTCGAACTAGCGATTGTGAACGGTCAAATCGACCACCGGTCTGACCACACCTCCAATGGTGGTCAGACCTGCTAGGTTTTGTATTTGTGAGTCTTTACTATTTTGGATTGTTGTTTAGATTTAGGCTATTAAATCTGATCTTCTTAGCTCTTTAGTTACTGAAATGAAAGATTTCTAGAAGCTTGACGAAAGATTTTA
Source organism: Dendrocalamus latiflorus (assembly GCA_017311315.1). Classification (NCBI taxonomy): domain Eukaryota; kingdom Viridiplantae; phylum Streptophyta; class Magnoliopsida; order Poales; family Poaceae; genus Dendrocalamus; species Dendrocalamus latiflorus. Next base: position 9,102,868 of record CM029663.1, read on the forward strand.
AGAAGGCATTATTCAACCTCCTCTGTTGCCATTGTTGGTTGTACAAATTATTTTCCAAAACAACAATTCTCAAATAATTTAGGAAGCTATGTATATTCCTCTTATTGGTCTAGCATAGCGCTGTGTAGAAAGGTGAAGTCGTCATGTTGCACTAAGTTAAGGCTTTACAAAATTTTCATCTCTTGCATGTCTATGGGCATGCTCCTAAGGGTTGAAAGCCCTGGTTTTTGGTTTTTTTGCGATGGCCTTTTAGTGTAGCAGGTGTTTGCTTTTTCTAAGCCAAAAAATAAGAAAATTTGAAAAATACAGCTATATCTTTTGAGACAATGCAAATAAATAAAAGAAAAAGCTAAAAAAAGACCAAAAAACCAAAATTTAGGGACCAAAAGGCTGAAGCCATTCAGAACGAACCTAAGGCGAGATTAGTAACAAAAACTAGAAATGAAATCCAAAATAGAAGGCTAGACTGTCGTGTACCGATGTACGTGAGAACTCAAATCATTTCATTCCATACTTGTAAATACCGTTTCAGAGGCCATTCTAGTTTGGTTTTTAGAATGATATGTTCCGGCACTAGTTCATACTGACGTACCATTTTAGATTTAATATATTTATTCATAAGTGTGTATATATATAATTATATGTGCATATAATTTAACTTAAAATCTCACTTTAAATACATAACCATAGTATAAAAATGAGGGGCCACTATACTTATGCTTGGTACCGAAATAGAAACGTCAAATTCTACAAATTCTCAAAATCAAAATATTAAATATAAAATTACGTTCGGTACCGGAATGACCGAAATAGAATGAACCGGTATTGACCAAAATTGATTAGTATTTGATCGGTACTAAGGCTGGCACGAAATAAAGGACCAGCTGTGTCGTTTTATATGTCGGTATGAAACTTTCGGCTATATTCCACAATAGTATTTACAGCATTGTTTCAGCCATTCGTTTCGCTTCCCAGTGTACTCCCGTACTCCGCTTGACTCCCCCATTAAACCCCGTACCGCGCGCATCCGCCCAGCACTGATCACCAGTCACGACTCGCAGCAGGCAGCACCCCCGCCGCGTGGGCCGCTAACTGTGTAATTAACGGCGGCAGGGACCATTGTCCAAAGCTCCAAACCAAGCTATGCACGTAGCATTCCGCGGGCACCGGTACCCCACTACGCATGCGTACACACACGAACAGCAAGGTACTGTTTTTGTACCTTTGATAATTTTTTATTATATTTTTCGAGACAGTGATAACAGAAATATTAATATAGGCAGTGCATATATTGATAGATTCAAACAGATATTAAAAAAACCTGTTTATACTTAAAAAAATATTGTATTTATTTTGACTTTAATCTAAAACCAAAAGCCGCTCTAAAAATACAAAAGAACAGAAAAACTCTAAAAGCACGAAAGAACAGGAAACAGCGAGCCAACGATCATTCCTGACCACGCAGCTAGCCGCGCGCGGCACGTTCACACTCACACACTATATCAAGCCCGGTTTTGTCTGAATTGCATCGTGTGTGAAAGCCTCCAAAACTTCGAACCGCTGCATACGCACAAGCGTAAAGCTAGAGAAGGGCGTAGCTAGAGCATTAGGCGTATATAAATGGCCCCAGCTAGCTAGCCATTGCATTTTTTCAAGACTCTGACACATGCTCTCATCTTCTCCACGCCACCAAACCCAAAGATCAAGGAAGCTATATACTTTCTCCCATGCAAAGTGAGATCTGTTTTTTATATATAATAGAGAATTAGGTATTGATCGGTAATCAAGATCTACGGGGCTGCGGACCTGCAGCGCCATGGAAGGTGAGGTTGTTGCCTCGCCTTTCGTCGAGTATCTCAAGCCATCGTCCTCGTCGCGATCGTCGTCTTTTTCATCGTCGTCCTCGATGGCATACCGGCATCAAGAAGTACCTGGGGAAGACGGAGGAGGAAGGGGAGTTCAAGAAGATGACATCAGCATGACGTGTTTGCCGCTGCTCAGGATGCTCGAGGAGGGCAAGAGGCCTGATGATCACGAGCACCATGTCAAAGAAGAGATCATGAGCAGTGCGACAGGGGTACTGGGGTCCGGCGTGGACTTGAATATTGGTTTGCCGGTTGGTGGATCTTTCACTGATGCCACCATGGAAGAGGAGGACGACGAGAAGGAAGACGACGACGACGTTGAGGAAGAGGAGGACGACGAGAAGGAAGACGACGACGACGTTGAGGAAGAGGAGATGGGTGAGTGGAAGCCTATGCCTGGCGGCTGCAAGGTGGAGGGGGAGGGGCAAGAGCATGGCGAGGTGGTGGCGTCAGTGGAAGGATCAAACAGCATCAGCGTGGGGGAATTTGGCGGGTTTGGGGCGGAGAGCAGCGTGGCGATGAGCTGCCGGTATTGGATCCCGACGCCGGCGCAGATCCTCATCGGTCCGGTGCAGTTTGTGTGCCATGTCTGCAACAAGACCTTCAACAGATACAACAACATGCAGGTAAATTATGTTTTGCATGGTATTATATATGTATGCGCCTTGGATTTTATTATTTCCCTTTTGATTTACGTAGGTCCTAGTATATATATGTCATGGATTGATTATTGTCGCGTTCGTCTTGGACACCCCCCCCCCCAAAAAGAGAGAGAGAGAGAGAGAGAGACACGAATCTAGCTAGTTCTTGTTGGTACTTTTCGATTGTGTTCAATTGTTTACAACTGAAAGTATCAACAAGGACGCGCGAAATTGAGTGACTTGATGTGTTCTATGACTCAGAATTTGCTGTAACACAATCGTTTTCGGCTATAAATTGCCACCAATATGCTGTGTCACCTATTTTGTCGGAACTTCAAACTCAATTTTGTGCATGATTCATCATCATATATATAATTCTACAAAGCACAGCTCAAGCTAATCTAACTTTACCAAAGTACAATTCATGCAAACAATCCTTCCAGACAAAGATAATTACTCTGAAAACGCAAACTAAGTGGCTTGAATTCCCAATCTCATGGTGAGTAGTTTGCTAATCCAATGGGTGCATGCATTGATGCAGATGCATATGTGGGGCCACGGCCGCGAGTACCGTAAGGGCCCGGAGTCGCTCAAGGGCACGCAGACGCTGGCGATGCTGAAGCTGCCGTGCTACTGCTGCGCGGCGGGGTGCAAGAACAACATCGCCCACCCGCGCGCGCGGCCGCTCAAGGACTTCCGCACCCTTCAGACGCACTACAAGCGCAAGCACGGCGCCAAGCCCTTCCGATGCCGCCGCTGCGCCAAGCCCTTCGCCGTCAAGGGCGACTGGCGCACGCATGAGAAGAACTGCGGCAAGCGCTGGTTCTGCGCGTGCGGCTCCGACTTCAAGCACAAGCGCTCGCTCAACGACCACGCCCGCTCCTTCGGCGCGGAGCACTTCCCCGTCGCCGAGGCCGCCGCCGCAGGCAAGGACCGCATCATACGCTTCGAACGGTGAGAGGCTGGCTGATTGGCTGCGGTTGCCTGGTTCGTAAGTATACGTGCGTACGTACCATGCAACCGGCCGGTGCAAAGGGTACGTCTAAGTTAATTAAGCATTAGTACGTAGATATTTGTTTGGATATAACAGAATCTCAAGAATGCTGATATATGCATACATGGGGATTAATCAAGAGGAGCAAAGCAAACTAATAGTGCAATAAGATGGCTTTCGGATGCCAAAAGCTGTGAAGTTGCTGAATTTTCTTCTGCCGGAGTGGGAGCTGCATGCAGGCAGCCAGTACTACTGTTAAGCTGTCTCAGTGGCTTTGTTACGGAGAAAATTTATCAGCTTCACAGGCTAATTAAGCTGGTAATTTTGAACCTACTATAGCATTTTATGAGACAAATCAATCAGAGTGCATGATTGATTAATTGTTGGTCATTGACATATATATTGATCGATAGGTCACTGTTACCATTCCATATCTATGAATTTCTTGATTACTTTTATGCACGCACATCAATTTATTATAGTCGTCCAGGCAGTATGTATTGTTGATTTATGCGTGAAAATTATAGTCGTCCAGGCTGTATATATTGTTGATTTATGCAATTTCACGCGTTACAAATTTACAATTCAAGGACATACAGAGTCTTATGCCCATGCTCCTCTGTTAAACTAATTAAACAATGAAAAGGCATGCTTTGTTATAAAATTCAGCATGCAGAAAATATTGTTAATTAGTAGTAAATTATCACCAACTAAGCACTCCGGATCTAGTTACTCTCAGTTAATGAAGCCACCATGAGATAAAAATCGATCAACAAGTCGATCTCTAGGTGAATTTTGCTATTACTGTCATGTTTCTGAAACCATTGATAACTCCGAATTGTACTCCATATCAATATATGACCCTAATCAAGTTAAAAGGTTACTTTTGTACCGTTTCTCTTAGCAACTTCATGTGTGTTACCTCTGCAGCAATTGGCTTAAGTAGGTGTAACAAGTTAACAACCACTAGAACACGCAGTCTCTCGTATAAATTTGTTTTAGCTTCTACTGCTAATTAATTGCTACAGGCAATATATGTAGGCATGCATGCAGTGAATTAAGAAAGAAAGGTACAGACTGTTTCTATTGTTTAGTAGAGTCGGGCTAACTAGCCAGCTGACATGTATAGGAGCATGCAGCACAATTTTGTTATGTGGTGCACGGCGTGCACGCGTTAGTGTTGCGCGCGGTAGCTAGCTAGCAAAAATTTCAACATCCTTCGCGGAGGCATACATGCGGAAGTCAAATTGAGAAAACGACGGATGCACGCGCAGCCAGCGATCGTCATCATACAGTACAAAACGAAAGGCTAATTTGGACAAGGATTGCACCAAGCTCTTTCTTACCTAGATTAATTACGCGCACCAGCTGGGAATAATTATGGCATAGGTTAGCTTTATCAGATGCTTTTCTTGCCCCACATTTCCGAAGCCCTCTGCGTGGGGTAATTAGCGTAACGAACTTTTTCGACCAAGTCCAACTTTGTGGCTCCGGACCGCAACCAGGTCACACCTAGCCAGCCTGTAGGTATGTTAATTCGTCGCCTCCAGCGTTCACTTGGTGTGAGTGCGATGGTAAGCAAGAAAAAGGGTTCTTAGATCGAGTAAAAAGGCTTATGTGTAAAATTCCTTCCATGTTAGTGCGCTAGCTGGACCAGTTGAAAATGCGCGCAGCTAAACTAGTCTATATGCATGCATGTTTGCCCGAGTCATACATACGCGGTAAATATGGCTTTAGTCATGTACGCGCGCAGTAGATATGATTGTGATCTCTGTATATATCCCGCAGAACCTGCATGCATGTTGTTCGGACATGTTGAAAAAAGCTTTACGGCATGTGTATAACACCATGTATGTATGCCCATCAGCCCCATACGCGCGTGTGTGTACCCGGCCGCGCTTAGGATAAGGCTATGAACTTGCTGTGCATAGTGTACGTACGCGGATGCATCTGTAGCTATGCTAGCTAGCCTAACGTACATGGGTTTGAACGCCGCCGCCGACGCGCGGGCCTGTTAAGGAATGTCAAAAAGGCGGCCGGCCGCGCGGTAGCAGACGATCGAGATCGGCGATTTGGTGGCCGGTGGCGGTGATGTTAAATCTTTGCCTGGGCGCGCGCATGTATACCGTGCGTGCTGCGTGGGGAACAATATGCTGCGAACCCAGTAAACCCACCACGAGGGGTTGTCGGCTCGGCACGACCGGCCATTTCCCCGTTGCGTTGTGCGCCAAGCTACGGAATCGTGCATTAGCACATTGAAAAGCCCTAAAATTTCAAACCCAAAATTTTTGTGAATTTTTGCTGATTTTTTGGGGGAATTTTGGAAACTTTCCCTTTTTGGAAAGCCTCCCGTTTTTCCCGCTTTCCTTTTTCGGCCTGGCGCCACCCTCTTCCGTTGGCGCCATTCCCCTTCCCGCCTTCCACTTCTCCCGGCGCCTCCCTCCTTCCTTCTCCGCTGGCGCCGCTTCCCCTCCCCGTTTTCCCTCCCTCCCTGGCGTCGCCTCGCTCTCCCTCTGCGCGCGCGCCCTCCTCCCTCCCCCCTTTCCTCTCCGCATGCGCGCCGCTCGTGGAGACCACGCCTGCGACTGAGTCACGTCTCCGCCCGCGGGTTCGTTCCCCCTTCTCCGCGCTGACGCCACCGGAGCTACGCAAGCTTCGCCGCGCGTCGCCGCTCCCCGCTCAGCCCCACCTGCAGCCTCTCCCGCCCGGTTCTTCCCCCTTGGCACCCGGTTCTTCCCCCCTTGGCTGCCCGTGCCCCTTCCCCACGGTTTCCCCTCCCCTCCGCCGGGTATAAAACCCGCCCCAGCCTCCTCACTCCCTCGCTGCTCCCCGAGTCACTCCAGCTGCTCCACCATCCTCCCTCACCTCCCACCGCTCCAAGGTCCCTCCTCGAGCTGCCGGATTGGAGCCTCATCGCCCCAGTCGCCGCCGCCGCTCTCCCCTGCACCGGCGTCGCCCGTGAGTCAATTTCCCTCTCCCTCCCTCCATTTCGCAATTACTTTTGTCCAGAGCTTCTGCACCCTCCCCTAAGCTGGTTGCCATCCTCCCCTGGTCAGGTGAAGCTTCAAGGAGCTCCGGCGTCGAAGCCCGCCGCCGGCCATCGCACCCTCCCCGTGGCCAGCACGCTCTGCAGCTCCTCAGCCTCCACCTCCGCCTCCAGCGTAAGCCCCTTGAGCCCCTGATCGTGTGGCCGCCGCCATTTGGGCTGCCTTGCCACCGGCGAGCTTCTCCACCACCGCAAACCCGATTCCTCCCCTTCTCCCTTCTGCCATCTCCAGTGACCCCCTCACCTCCCTGAGCGCCCAATTGAACTCCCCGTGTTGAGCCGCACCTAGCGGTACCATTCCCCGCCGCCAGAGTCCTTCGCCGACGCCTGAGAGCGGAGCCCCGCCGTCCCTGCCCCTCTGTCGCGAGTGCCGGCGAGAGGTAGACGAAGAGAGGGACGTGGCCCCTCCTCTGCCGTCGGATCCTTTCCCCGCCTTCTAACCTCGCCCATCGGATCTTCCGTACCGCTTCGCCCGCCATTCCCCATCCTCCGCCGTCCGATCCGCCCCGCTTCCATCCAGCCGCCCGCTCCCCTGCCATCTCCGCGGTCCGCCAGCTCCACGCGTCGGTCATCCAGACCCCGTGGGCGCGATGGCGTGGGCCGAGTCGGCCGCCCCGTCGCCTGAGCGCGCGCGCCTGTGGGCCGCGCGAGACGCGCCGCTGTGGGCCGCGCTGGCCTGCGGCCGCGCGGGCCGTTCCCCGGCCGGGCTGCACTGTTGCGCCCAGGCCGGCCCGTTACTATTCAATTGAATTTCCAGATGTTTTTCCAATTTCCAAAATCCAGAAAAATCCAAATAAATCCTAGAAAATCACAGAAAATCCCAAAAATTCCCAAATTTCACCACTTTGCTCCAAATATTATTCTGGACCCATTTTGACCTCCACTTTCCTAAATTCATCCCAGATAAATTTTCTAAAATTCCCCATTTGAGGATTTATGCATTTTACTCCTTTTTAATTAGATTATTTTTCCTCGCTTGATTAGTCTCAAGCTGGACCTTATTATTTTATGTGTTTGCGTTAGTATCGGAGATTCCGGAAGTTCAAGTGCCAGCTCAGGATCCAGGCGTTTCTACGTTCGAGCTAGCCGAGATCGTCCAAATCAACGGCAAGTCCCAAATCCTTTGATCATGTTGTATCCCATGCCATTTAATTATGTTATTATATTATTTGCATTGAGCTAGTTCTGAAAAGTTAGTTCAAAGTAAAATAAAATGGTTCAGAATGACATGTTTTGTAGTTAAACCTACCACCGACAAAAGCCATGTTAAACTTGTAGCCATGCCTTTGTAACCCTAGAAATAATTATCTGTTAATCTAGATAACTGTAAGTTATTATTATCACTCAAAGTCCTTACACTAATAAGGTCGTGGCTGCGGGCCAATAGACTTTGAAAAACCCGACTCTAGGGCAGGGTAGTATGGGATGCCGTGCCCTAGGGCGGAGTATGTCGACGTGCAGAATAGGGTAAGGGAGGCTGTGGTGCGCCGCGAGACGGTTTTCGCCCGCCTCTTACCCTAGGTGGTAAGGTCGTGGACCTGACCAGCGTTGCGGACTCTGGGGGAAAAATATAAGGACCAGACCCTTACGCTGAGCAAATGACATGGTGACCGCTCAACCACAGGAGTTGACTTGTCAACACTAGTTTAGTAACTGCTCAACTCGATTGAAACTCTACAGGTGTTGTGGAGAAGGTGTTTGGGTAACAAAGGTTAGGCAGGCCGTGCTGCGGGTGCCTAACAATGGTAGAGTTCATTCGAAGCGGACGCTGGTTTTCTTTCTTTGTGGCGTGTGTGTGTGACGTCCAGACCCGAGTGAATTCTACCGGGTAGAGCCTATATAAAGAATTGAGCAATGAAACGACCTGGCTTCCTTAACTCTGTCGCAAGAGTTAAGGAATCGTGTGGGTAAAGCTGAGCAAACTCTGCAGAGTCAAATAAATGGTATTCGAATACGCCGTGCTCCCGGTTATTGGAGCTGTGTCACTTGGGTGATTCCAGCCGCGAAGCTTAAGTAGTTTTGTACATGCTTTAACTTGTTCAGTTGGTTAATTAACTTTTGTTGAAAACCCCTAAGATGTTGAGGAGTAGTTTTGGGTCGGTTTTAGAAAAATGTTTGCAAATAAAACTGCATCCACTCAAAGTTAATAAACCAAGTATACTCCCTTCCTTTGTTAATCCGTGCATATAGTAAAGTAGGGTTTCCCTTGCGATTTGCTGAGTACGGGGTCGGAGTACTCAGGCTTGCAAAATGCCACAGATACCAGAAGAAAAGAAGGCAATTCAAGACTCCGTGTTAAGAAGGTCTCCCCGTCGAGGACGTCCCGAAGGATCTCTTCTTCGTCGAGGATTCGTGGCTTTAGGTCTTCGCCGCGCTCAAGCGGATCTTGGAGCTTCTGTAATGTAACTATACTTTGGGCTTGCACGCCCCGCTGTCAAAATGGATGTTATTCCGTATATGAAATATATGCTGGACTTTTGTTGTAAGCATGCAATGGTATACTCTTGCGCGACACTCCATAACGGTTCATGAGTGAATAGTTGTGGGGTGCTGTGTCCGTACGCGCCCCTGGAAACGGGGGCGTTACACACATCACGGCTCGCAGGACGCGAATACATGGCACGGCGTGCGCGAGAGTGCAGGACGATGTCGGCGACAGGAGGACGTGATAGTCTTTAAATTCAGATTACACCAACGGCTAAGTAAAATAAAACTAAAAATAATAAATAACAAAAAACAATAGCCTTCTACATAGTGCCGATCAGACCGCCATTAAAAGGCTGGTGAAACAAACTCGATTTTTGTCAAAATCAAAATTGGAATTGAATTTCCGTTTCTCTTTTGCTCTCTTCCTCCCTAGCCCTAATCCGCACGAATCTCGGCATAAGTCACCCCTAATCCTTGCCATTGTTGCCTTAAACGGAGGAGATTGTGTCGTTACTGTGCGTTGTCTAAAAATCCACCGCCGCCCGAAATATTGCTGCCAGCTCCCGTTCCTTCGCTGCCAAGCTCTTCCGAGTTCTCCCGCATCTTCCAGTCCCTGCACAGCTCATAGACCCTAGAACCTTCCCCCTCAACCGCCACGTCGTACTCTCCCGAGCCCTCCCGAAAACGGCCACGCGCCGCCGTCGCATGGGCCGATCTCGGCACCAAACCGCCTTCGGGCGTCTATAAAGGCCGTAGACCTCTCCAACCTTCTCCACACACCACAGTGAAGCCCCAAGTACGCCCAATTGAACCCTCTTCGTCCCTACCTCCGGCAATCACCAAAATTCCCCAAAGTGAGCCCTAATCCGATTCTCTCGATTCACCCGATAGCTTTCCAATTGCTCGCTCTTGTAGCCTCCTCAAGCTCCCTAGAACACTCCCGAACCGTCGCCCTAGCACCCCGAGCCCTCTCCTTCCCTGCCGGCGAAGCCCACCGCCCAACGTTGGTACCTCACTGTGGCCGGCCTCACACGGTCTTCCCCGGCGCAAACCACTGCCATTCCGAGCCTCCCCTCACTCCACTGATGCTCAAGAACCATTTCTTTCGGCCGATTAGCCTTCTACTTACCCTAGAGACACCAAAAACCGAACCGAGTTCCTAGGCTCGCCGCCTCCACCGGGCCCGCAACCACCCAAAATGGGTTCCTGGCATCACCCCCGAACCCGTCCATGCCCTCGGTTGCTGTCGCAAGCCACTCCTCCGCCGCCGCCACCCTCCCCTGCCTCTCTGCGCGCGCGTGCCAACGGGGAAGAAGAACAGTGCCCCGGGCACTGTTCCTCCGACCGCACCGCCCTGGCTTGGTTGAGCCGAGTCAATTCGGCTGAGCCGGTTGCACCCGACCGAGCCCAAGTGACGCGGTCGAGCCGGAACGCTTCGCCCGCGCCCGTTCCAACCGGCCGAGCCCGACCGATGCGGTCAGACCAACCCACTCGTCCGAGCCCGTTAAATAGCGCCGAACCCGATGAATAGTAACCGACCGAGCCCGATGAACAGTACTTGACCCGAACCCAAAAATGCAAGTTTATACTCTCTAGATCCATTTCGAGCCCGCCAACTCAAATCTCAGGCCCATTTCCCCAAATATCCCTCCTATAAGCCCAAAACCCTATTTTAATGGAGGTTCCCGGATTTTATTTATCCTTTTATTTTCTTTATTCCTCGCTCATTCCTTCGGGCATGGAATTAATTTATTTTAATTGTTTTACGTTAGTTTTCGAAGTCGAGGATTCGCAGGAGCAGGAGGGAGAAGCTCAAGCCTAGGCCCAGTCCGCCGAAGAATACAAGTTAATCGAAATCGTAAACCCGCAAGGCAAGTCACACATATTTTTGCACATGTTGATCCTACATTTCCTAAGTTATTTATTTACTTGTATTTTCATTATGCTATTTGTTCACTGTTATTTTGTATACAATAAATGTTTAGAATGACATGATACTAGTTATGTCCTACCACCCGAAAAAGCCCAGTCTAATTTGATGGCCATATTCACCTTGACAAGACATAGTAATATTAAGTATAGTAATAATGTGAATATGATAGCTTAGAGAATCATCATCTACTGTTACTAAAAGATTTGGTACTTGTTTGGGAAAGTGGTTCTAGGGTAAGCGAGGATCGCTGGATCCTATGACCTTAACCTAGGGTGAAGGCAAAAGCTACAAATCAATGGGAGTGTTGTGGCACTGGACATATTTGTAGAGGGAAATTGCCACCGGTGAAAATACAAGGACTAGACCCTTATGTTGAGTAAAGAACATAGTGATCGCCCAACCACAAGCGTTGATACGTCAAACCTGGTCTAGTAACTGCTCAAATTCGATTTGAACCTCTACATACGCAAGGCGGAGGCAAAGTGTGAGTCCGTACGGAAGGGAGTTGAGAAGGGCCGTACGGAAGTTGGCGCCGTTGTTGTTTTTATTGTTGATTTGATTATCAGATGTCCACACAATAGTAGGCTGAGATAAGTCAGGTGGTGGCCTGAGCTTGTCGAAGAAACCTACTAGGTAGAGGCTATATAAATAATTGAGCAGCGAACAACCTTGTTTTCTTAACTCTTTGGCCGGAGTTAAGGAATCTTGTGGGTAAAAGCAGGGCAGCTTTGCAAAGTCATGACTAATTGTATTCGAATACGCCGTGCTTCCGGTAAATAAAGCTATGTTTAATGGGTGATTCCAGCAACAAGGCATAAGTAGATTTGGAAAGGATTTGGTAATGTTGATGGTCTGGTAATTGAACCTTGAAAACCCCCTGAAGTTTATAGAAAGTTATGATTTTATGTTTAAAACCTGTTTACAACTAAAACTGCATCCACATAAAAATATAAACTTTTACCCATCACTTGATGTACCCTGGATGTAGTTAATAGCAATCTCCATGTGACTTGTTGAGTACGGTAGTTGTACTCATACTTGCTAAAAACATTAATAGAAATAGCCAACAATGAGGAGGCAGATGAAGACAAAGAAGTGGAGCTCTACGAGGTCGAGGATACGTGGAATTAGGGTCGTCCTCCGCTCAGGCGTGCCTGTGGCGTTCTTTTGTTTGTAAGGTATCTAAGGGCCGCTTGCCCTACTGTAAAACTTGGCTTCTATGCCTTTATATTGTAATAAAGTTGGCTTTTGTTTTAAGCATGTGTTGGCAATGTTATACACTCAATGGATGTACTCGCAGCTGAACAATACTGGGCAGTTGCGAGGGTTTCATAATACTCCCAGAAATGGGGGTGTTACAGCTGGTATGATTGCTGACCGGTCTTACAGTAGGTTTGGGACCAGTGCAATCGGTCCTCTGTTCTCAAACCTGAAAATCTTAAGACTTGTTGAAGGCAATAAAAACCTAAATCAATAAAAAAAATCATAAGGTTCTTGACCTCAAGTTCATCAAATTGAAGAGAATCGAATCTAGTTTACAAGAACATCGAAAACTAAATCTCATATTATTTCATGCTCATGAGGATCTAAGACATAAGGTCTTCCAGATATATTCTCACATGTCTTAGCAAAAAAAATTTAAATAAAAAATGGGCTAGAACTCTCACAAACCTGAAATCACAAATATAGCTCAAGAACACGTAAAACCAAGCAAGAACATAAACAATAACATGATTGAGATAAAGTTTTGATATATTTCAATGAAGGGGGAGATTTACATACTCATGGATGATTACAAGCTACAGTGAATACATCACCTTTTCTTCTCTCAAGTTTTCTCACAACCATGGAAGGAGATAAGATAGTAGAGCAAAAACTAAACCCTAGAATCCGTGAGACTACCACATCCTCCCCTTCCCTCTAAATAACAAGCACAAACCTAATGGATCCAACCTATTAAGCTTATCAGAGAAACTCGTCAACCCCATTAACATATGTTTACACACCCATGCACGGTTCTCAAAGCATTTACAAGACTCAACCTGCTAACTCTTTGACAATTGATCCATTTGTTGATTCCCGCTCTTCTTGACCTAAAACCACTTCTCCTTTGCGCCTTTCCGCGCCGCGGTTTTGATCAAGACGCCAATTTAGTATTTGGCCAGCTACTAAAATAGCCTCAACAAAGATTCCAAGTACTTTGTCTTGACTCCCACTTTATCTTCACCTCAAAGCATTTTCACATACTTTGATATGTAGCCCGTAGTGCCCAGTGACTAGCCATCACATCTTCATGCATTTGGGCGCCCCCAGACCGTCTCTACGTGCAGCGGCCTTGTCACTTGGCGCACCACATGCACCAACTCGTATCTTCATGATCCTTGTCTTTTTTTTGTGTTTTTCGCTTGAGCCATGTAGCCTAACCTAGATTTACACGACCGCTCGGACCTCAGCTCCCCCGCCTAGTTCTGGTTCATTGTCGTTGACCGCTACATCCTCTAAGCCCCTTGCATATCCAAAAACCAAGCAATCATATCAAGCACAAGTTCCATGCTCTTGATTTATGTTAGTCAAAACACGTATCATGCAATGCAACACAAACCCTCATAGCTCCCAAGCAATGAATCAACATCAACCCAACTTTTCTCAACTCAACCTGATATTTGGCTATAGCCACTGTCCAGATCGCTCTTCCTACTCAGTTGGACCGCCTACCACTGGTTAGTTTGACTGGCCACCTAGTGTGACTGTATTTTTAATATCAGTCACACCAGCCAACTCACGCTGGTTCAATCACCAACCATGGCCAGTCCGGCCGCACACGCCAACACCAAAACACACTCTTTGGAAAAAGCAGCCACCAACTAGAAATTAGTCATACGGCCCTGACGGTTGGACTGCCACCCAATATCCGATCACACTGGACCATCGGTCATACCACCCTGACAGTCGGACTGCCACCCAATATCCGATCACACTGGACCATCGGTCAGACCACCGCTCCATATCTGATCACACCGGACCACTGGTAAGACTGTCGTTCATAGGTCGGTCTTATCGGGAACACTGACAACAAATATGATTTTTCTGAAACTATTACAAAATTCAAATTCAAGTCAACCAAGTGTTAATTGTTCATCACAAACATATATTAGACCTTGTACATGGTTTCTCAATCTCCTCCTTGATAAATACATTGGTAATTCTCCAAAAATGCAAAGTTGAGTTGGTTTCAGAATTTAGAAGAGAATTTTATAAAAGAAAACTCAACTTGGCTCAATAAGTGAATAGAAGTCGAACATGACCAAGAGAGCTAGAAAATAGAGTGAAGAAACTAAAAATAGCAAGTTTTCAACATAAATACTCCAAAGCCATTTAAACTTGAAAAATTGTCACTCTAGATCCATATGAAAGAACAATTGTTCATTTTGATCTTGATCATGGTGAAAAGAGCTAAGCAAATCAATAATTTGTAATAAATCTAAAAAAACTAAAACAACCTCATTTTCTCCCCCTTAGCCTAATTCATGTATTCTTTTTCACATTTTTTCTCACTTTGACAATGATTTCATCAAGTAAAGAAAGGAGTAAGTTAATGGAGGCTAAGAGGCAAACATGACTATTTTTGGTAATTTTCATATTTTAGTTGGATTGGGAGGTTTGAAAATTATCTAAGTAAACTAAAAGGTAGATTGGGAGGTTTGAAAATTATCTAAGTAAACTAAAAGGTAGATTGGAGGTTTGAAAATTATCTAAGGAAACTAAAAGGTATTTCACCAAGCCATGCTAATTAGCTTGTAGAATTATGTAAAAACATATATAGCAAAGTAAGCCAAGACTAGCTAGAAGTGATTTCATGGATTAACAACATGTTAGGGTATTTCAAAATCACAAGTGTAGCTAGATAGATCCTATTATGAGTCATGATAAGGCAAAGTGCAAAATGAGCTAAGATTCTAAGTTAGGCAAGACATATGCTAAAAAGCTCCAAAATGACTCACTTAAACTAAAAACCTATTTCAACATTGTAATTTATTAGATCAATGACTTATCTTGGTACAGTAGGTCCTAGATTAGGAGCTATCTACAACCGCCTTCAAGCTTCTGTCCAAATTGTAACTCACTTTTGTATGGTATATCTCAGTAAAGAAGTTCTA
This sequence comes from Dendrocalamus latiflorus, assembly GCA_017311315.1. Lineage (NCBI taxonomy): Eukaryota > Viridiplantae > Streptophyta > Magnoliopsida > Poales > Poaceae > Dendrocalamus > Dendrocalamus latiflorus. The sequence goes on from CM029663.1 coordinate 9,117,931, forward strand.
GACTAGGAGCAATCTACAATTGCCTCTTGAGCTTCAACCAATTTGAATTTATTTCATTCAATCAATTTGATTGATCTCAAGCCATTGTTGACCATATTAAGTAGAGAGCTTAAAAAAGGGTCTTGGCCATACATAACTCCCCTGAGTTCATATCAAGTGCAATGGAAATCAGTTTCATGAGAAAGAAATGCTGAGATATAATTACAAGCACAATTGAGATCATCTAAAGCAATAAGAAGGTAAGAGTTACTAAATGCTTCACAATGGAACTAAAAAAATCTCTACCCAAGCTAGACTCAAACTCAAAACTTAACTAAGCAATTTGCTATGGCAAGAATCAGAAAATGATTACTAAAACTATACTATTCAAATGATCCAGTCTTGACCTATTTTAATTCAAGTTGAACAATTTTATAAAGCTAGTCATGACACATGCTTAGCTACACTTGTAAGCATATGATAAAGATAGATCATTAAAGTAGACATGATTGGATATAGAGAGAGCATGGATAATAGACAAAAATCTAGATTATATTCTAATGCAAATATAGAAGATAAATATGCAGTATATTACACATGCATGCAAATGAAGCGAACTCCCTCTCAAATCAGTCACATAGGATGAATGACCCCCAACTCTCCCTACAAGAAGGCAAAACGAGAAGAATCCAAAGGTTTTATGAAAATATCAGCAACCTAGAGTTCAGACTCAACAAAGTGCAGCTTAATATCCCCTCTTTTCCATATGATCTTTAAGGAAGTGATATCTGATGTCTATGTGCTTGGTTTTGAAATGTTACACTGGGTTCTTAGCTATATTAATGGCACTAATGTTATCACATAAGAGTTGAACACTATCTAAATCTAACACAAAGTCCCTAATAGTAGATGAGATTCAAAGAATTTCAAAGCAACTACTGGCAGCAGCTACATACTTAGCCTCAACTATAGATTGTACAATAGAAGACTGCTTCGTAGAAGACCAGAAGACATGAGAAGTGCTTAAGAAATGATAGGTGTCTAAGGTACTCTTTCTATCTATCCTATAACCCAAAATCTGTATCTGAGAAAGAATAAGGGGAGAGACAAGAAGAGAAAGAATACCAAAGCTCAAATTGAAGTGTGGACTGGAGGTACCGAATGATGCACTTCACTGCTTGGCGGTGAGATACGTGAGGGGAAGCTTGAAATTGAATGCATAGACATACCAAGAAGTGTATGTTTGGCCTCGACACCATGAGGTAGAGGAGAGAGCCGATCATGCTATGGTACTGCTCTGATCAACAGGCTTGCCATTCTCATCTGGATCCAAACTCGACGTAGGAGCTATCGAGTGGAGATTGGCTTGCTACTTTCCATGTTAAGGCGTCGAAGCAGGTCCTTGGTATATTGGCTTGATGCACAAATGCACATTGCTTTTGTCTACTTGATTTGAAATCTAAAGTAGTAGGTCGACTCCCCTATCATACTTGTCTCGAATTCTCTGCTCATGGTGACTGGAAACTTAAAAACCAAAGCATGAGATGAGCCATAAAAAATGATGGCATCTACATAGATTTGAACCAAGAGAAGATCACTACCATGCCTAATGGTGAACAATGTCTTATCTACATTGGCCATTTGAAAATTAGTTTTCAAAAGAAATGATTTAAGTCTATCATACCAAGCTCCAAGGATTTGTTTAAGAGCATACAAGGCTTTGAACAGTTTGTAGACATGATTTGAAAACTGTGAACTCTCAAACCTAGGAGGTTACTTGATATAGACTTCTTCTATGAAACCATTAACACACTCTTAGCATCCATTTAGGACAATCTAAAAACTTTGGAGGCTACGATGCTAAGAGAATTCATGGCTTTGAACATAGATATAGGTGTAAAAGTCTCTTTAAAGTCTAAGCTCTCTACCTGGGTGAAGCCCTAAGCTATAAGTCTGACCTTATTGCTAACAACTACCCCATTCTCACTTTGTTTATTCTTGAAAACCCATTTAGTTCATATAACATTATGACCATAGGAAGGCTCAACTAAGATCTATACATTATTTCTCTCAAAGTTCTCTAACTCCTCATAGTTAGCATTGATCTAGGACCCATTAGTAATTGCATGGGTGACATCACGAGCTCAAAGAAATCAATGAAAATAGAATGAGCATATGAGTCAGGAGAGACAAACTTGGAACGAGTAACTCACTCATGAAAATCTCTAATGATCTAATCTGGAGAGACAAACCTGGAACAAGGTGGCCTCTACCTCATTGGCTATGGAGGTAAGAGCAGAGCCACATGGTACTAAGGAAGAAGTGGGAGCAGGTTGACTAGCTGAAGGTAAAGTAGTTGAAGCAGATGCTTTAGCTGGCTAAAGAGGAAGTAGATCAATAATCTCATCTCTTTTAGCCCACACCTCAAACAAGATACTCTCTAAATCTCCCTGAACCTACGTACCTGCAATGTCTGGTCTAGTCTCTAGACTAGTCTCATCAAAAGTAACCTCACAGGTCTCCATAATTCTGTTAGTCTCAAGATTAAGCACATGATAACCTCGAGAATGAGTAGGACACATAGAAAGATCATATTTGAAGACCTAGTCTCAAACTTATCAAGGTTGTTATATTTAAGAATGAGGCACTTGCAACCGAAGACTTTAAAATGAGACATACTAGGTCAACAATGAAATCTCAACTCATAGGAAGTCTTATGCAATGAAACTCTTAAGAATACCCTATTAGACACATAACAGGTAATGAAAATGGCCTCAGCTAGTACCTCCTAGGAGTGGCATACTCATCTAACATAGTTCTAGCCATCTCAACTAAAGTCCTGTTCATCACTTCAACTACGCCATTCTGCTAAGAAACTCTAGGAAAGGAGAACTAATACTCTAGACCATGCTTAGTACAAAAGGAAGAGAAGGCTGGGTTCTTGAATTTAGTCCAATTATCACTCCTAATAACCCTAAGGGCTCCTATAAGATCAACTGACAGTCTAAGAGCTAACTCTCTAAAATGACTAATGCCTCATCTTTAGATGCCAGGAAGTAAACGCAAGAGTATCTGAAGTAATTATCAATAATGACTAGTACATACCACTTCCTTCTGCTAGCTAAATTCTAGAAGGACTTACAGTGTCCATGTGCAAGAGCTGACCTAGGCTATCGGTCATGACCATGGTAAGAACTAAAAAGTGGATGTGAAGCAGCAACTATCTTACCATACCTAGAGAGAGAGAGAGTAAACTAAATCCTTCAAACCTCCGAGCTTAGGTGATCTCGTAATTAGATCCATGCTACTAACCTATGCCAGGTGATCAAAACCAATGTGCCCAAGCTTACGGTGCCAGAAACCAGATCTCTAGACTTTGAAGCAATAGGACACCTAAGCTAGAAGAGGAAGGAGACAAGGTGGTAGAGCAAAAGCTAAATGCTAGAATCTTTGAGACTACCACCTCATCTCCTCTCCTCGAAATAACCAGCACAATCCTAATGGGTTTAACCCATTAAGCTTACCAGAGAAACCTGTCAACTCCATTAACATGTGTTTTACACACATATGCATGCTTCTCAAAGCGTTTACAAGGCTCAACCCACTAACTCTTTAGTGATTGATCCACTTGTTGATTCCCGTTCTTCTTGACCTAAAACCACTTCTCCTGTGCACCTCTCTGTGCCATAGTTTTGATCAAGGAACTAATCTGGTATTTGGTCAACTACCAAAATACTCTCGATGAAGCTTCCGGGCACCTTCCCTTGACTCCGTCTCCATCTTCACCTCAAAGCATCTCCACATACTTTAACATGCAACTCGTAGTGTCCAATGACTAGCCGTCATGTCTTCACATATTCAGACTCTCTGAATAGTCATTACATGCGTCAGCCTCATCACTTGGTGCACCACATGCACCAACTCGCATATTCATGATCCTTATCTTCTTTATGCTTTCCGCTTGAGTCATATAGCCTCACCCGGACTTATACGACCGCTCAGACGTTAGCTCCTTGCCTAATCCCGGTCTATTGCCATTGACCACTATATCCTCCAAGCCATATGCACACCCAAAGACCAAGCAACCATTTCGAGTACAAGTCCCCTGCACTTGACTCGTGTTAGTCCAACATGCATAATGCAATCCAACACAAACCCTCATAACTCCTAAGCCATGAACCAACCTTAACCCAACTTAGCTCAAATCAACCAGATCTCTAGAAACAGCTAACGGTCTGACTGCTCTTCCTACATTGGTCAAACCATCTACCACTGGCTAATCCGACAGGCAACCATGGCCGGTCCGACCGCATGCGGCCAACACAAAAAGCACACTCTCTCAAAAAGCAGCAGCCAACTAGAAATTGATCATACCGTCCTAGCGATCAGACCACCACCTAATATTCAGTCACACCAGACCACCAGTCAAACCGTCGCCCAATATCTCGTCACACCAGATCACCAGTCAAACCACTGTTCATAGGCTAGTCCGACCAGGAACACTGACGGTAAATCTGATTTTTCTAAAACTATTGTAAAATTCAAATTCAACTAAACCAAAGTGCTAATTATTTATTACAAACATATATTAGACCATGTACATGATCTCTTAGAGAGGGTATACACGCGTACGTTTGTGTGTGGGAGGGTCACGGTTGTGGCCTATACGTTGTTTGCATGCCGCAAGCAACATTTGTAGCAAGGCCCCACAATAGTTTGAATGTTATTAATCATGCATAGCAACGACATTTCTTGAGAGAGTAGCAGCAGTTATGTATCCATGCATGTTCACATGAATAAACGGATGAGCACAGCTTGCATACATGTTTTGAATAAAGGGACATATAAACATTTTATTTTGGTTAGATCTTTTATCTAGATCATCGATCACTTGATTGGAAATCCATCTCAATCCAAAGAACTCATACTTAAAGAGCTTTAACTAAAACAATTGCGATAAGTCAAACAAAGCATGCTGGGGGCATTTTGTTTTCACATTTACACAAGTTATCCAATTAAACAAAAAACTTTTGTTTCAACAGATCCCTTCTAAAAGAATTCATGGCCTCATCGCTCCACATTTGGTGTCTCTTGATGTAGGGAAAGGGGTGTGTCACGTTCACTTCTTCATATCTAGCTATTTCATTATCTAGATCAGTATGTTTTAAGGTTCAAACCTCATATATTTTCTTATCTGTCCTGCACTCAACAGCAGCAAAGGCAAAGCCATGCATGGATCACCCTGTGTAGGACTGGCAATAGCAACAGAGGGGGCGAATAGTGATTTCTTAAATTTTCTATCAAGTACTAGAAATCTTTCACTTCAAAGCTAGAGAGCCAAGAAGATCAGATTTCACACCCTACAAATAGGCAACAACCCAAAACAACAAATAACATAGAAGCTGCACCTAGCCAGTTTGACTAGAGAGACATGCGATCTGACTGGCTTGAGACCTGTGCTCTGATTGAACCCAGGAGTGGTCTGATAGTTCCCCTGTTCTCAGAATAGAAAATCAGCCTGAGTCCAAACCACTTTTGGTATAAACTTGAAAATTCATGATCAAATGATATCAAACTTTGTATACACCTTACTGATGGTCTCATAAACCCATTTCATCCAAGGATCAGGATTATCCTGGCCAAACCCTTTCCTCAAAACATGCAAGATTGCACTAAAACCGAGCAAATCTTAAAATATTGAGATACAACTTGCTTGTGGGTTAAGATAAGCCAAGATAGCTCTAGATGTGTTCCCACATATCACAATAAGCAACACAAACAGAAAATCAAAACCAAAACCCTCATATCAAGATTCCTCAAGAAGGGCTCCAAATCAAGCAAAATCGGGTAACTTCAAGAACTTGCAAACTACAATGTCTCGATGGATGAGATTTAACCTACATGAGTCATCTTCATTACTTACACGTCATTTGCACTCGCAAGATCAATAAGGGGAGAGAAGAGACAAAGAACCAATAAGAATAAGAGCAAATCAACCAAGACAAGAAAGATTCATAAGAGATAAATAAATTTTATTATATTGCTACTTAAGTATGAAGGTTTTACAGCCACTCCATGAGGAGGACAAGAGAGTGCATCATAACACTCACTCTTTTCTCTCAAACCCTAACTCTAAAATGGTTGAAATGGTTAGCATGCAAGCCTATACCCTTCCACTAAATAGATGGAGCAACCAGCCTATATCTAATCCTAATGGTTGTTATCCACTAGCACAAATGGAGACAATCCGTTAACCCTACACAACACGAGTTTTACTTTTACACTTAACTTATGCATGCTTTTCAAAGCATATGAGTCTGAACTTGCTAAGTCTTTGATCTACTTGATCTTCTCAGCATCTTCTTGATCTAAACCACTTTTCCAAGCGCTGCTCAAGTGTCGTAGTTTTGATCTAATAAAATTCTGATACATAGCAAACTACTAAAATACCCTCACTTTGACCCGGTCTTTATCTTCTCTTGCAAGCAATTGTCATGCATGCCACGAGTAGGTGCATCAATAGCTTACAATGTGTTGGCAAGTCTCTCCCGTTTTGGTTCCACTGGATCATGGCTCACTTGGACCAACCTAGCCACTTGGTGTAATCTGTCGTTTGAACCTTCCCTTCAACATTCATTGCCTTCCATGTACCATGGTTGAGCTCAACCATCTCATTCAATATCCTTAACCATTTTGGATCTCGACTCCTCCATGAGCGTAGTCCCGGTCTTTGCTATTGACCATAGTTAACTCGAAGCTTTGTTGCACATCCAAAGACAAACAAATCGTTTTTGGCATAAGTTCTTCATAACTTGACCCATGTTAGCTCAGACATACTTTATACAATATGAATACATTGATCTAGGACCAAATCCCCAATCCACAACTAAATTCCTAAATTTCAGAACTCACTACTGAAATCAGGAGATGACCGGTTTGACCGCTGGAAACTGAACCTGACAGAAAATTCAAATCTTTCATAAAATTGAAATTCAACTCCTTAAACATCGACAATGATTCACCATAAAATATCCTAGACATTCTCACATGGTTTCTCACCATGCTTGTCCACTTGTTCACTTCTGTCTGCATCGGAGTACTCTAACTTAAGATTGATTTCTTGGCGACGCCATCGCTTCGAAGTTGTGCTGTCAACAAGAGCAGCCATAGACTAATTAATCAAGGAGCATGACCGAGTTATATGACCTGTTCATATTGGCTTCTGCTACTGGCTTCTGCTTTCAGAAGTAGAAGTCAATACAAATGCCCCAGCTTCTCTAAGCTGCTTCTATCAGTCACTATTATTTATCAGTCACTACTTTTCGCTTTCACATATTGTAATGTACTTTGTATTTTATTATATTAAAATTCAGCAAGTCGTATGGCAGTCTAAATATTTTAGTATTTTTTGTTGCATTATCTTTCTTACATAATACACTACTATTCATCAGTCACTTCTATCAGTCACTACTATTTATTAGCTGCAGCCAAAAGCCATCAGTAAAAGCCATTATGAATGCCTATATTCTTCATTAGGATCAGCAACAGCAACGTTTAATGCAATGCAACCCCCCCCCCCCCCCTCTGTAGCTAGCTCTGACGTACAATAGATATGAACACGACAAGTATATCTTTAAAAACCAATGTAAGTTTGCACGCTCGTGCTAGATAGATTAAACTGTCCTAATTTTATTGAGCCTGCTTAAATCAGCAATCCAAAAAAAAAAAGATTGCAGTCAAGATATACACCGACTAGACGATAAAAAAATTCTCCTTTACAATACAACTCCAAAGACATAATTAGTGTTGTCTTGGCCAAGTATGCTTTGAGATAACGCATGTGATTTCATAGCATGCCCGCGCGCGGCAGCTGCAAGGAAAGGTTGAGCAAAGTGTATTAGATTATGTGCAGCAGTCAAGTCATGCAGATGGCTGAATTGGACGCCCTGTTTAATTTAGTGTCTTCAACTCTTAGCGCTCAAGGCAATAAAGGGATTGTCATCTTGTCGTGTTATATCCAAAATCTCAACGAAGGAATAAAGCCATGTCGGTTTGACATCTAATTTGGCAGTCATGCAGCAGCTACCTCAAGAGAGAAAAAATGATAATGTGATCTGTGCAATCTGCATGATGTAATCTAGAAGACCCGACCACTTGTGTCTGCATTATTGTTTTTGCTCATAGTCAAGATTTCGCCGCATTTCAGTATCAACAATCGAAGCAACGACAACGTCTGGGTTATTAATCACTCGATCTCTGTGTTATGCATGTACCGGCTCTACATACCTTGAAGGAAGCATGATGAATGAGTCAATTATGCAGCACGTACCTTTGTGAATGAGTCAATTATGCAGCACGTACCTTTGTCCTATGAACTACTGAAGGCCTCTTTATCTTGTCGCTGAGATCAGTCAAAAGTCTTCGTTTAAAATGACAGTACTTAGCACCAAAGGCTCCGCTAAAAACGGCTTTAGCTTATGGCATTTTTAGTTTTTAATTTATTTAAGTCAAAAAGCTCGTAGAACGCATCACCTTTTAATTTTAGTTTATTTTGACTTTTTTGGTTTTTTATCTTTCCTTTTTTCCATTATTCCTTTGTATTATCCGTAACGATATAATGGTTTTTTCTTATTTTTTTAAGAAAAGCTAACATCCGCTACAGTATAATTTCAGTCAAAAATCATAGCCATAAGCTTAATCTAAGAGCTAGCTGGAGCACCACCAAAAGCTTATGGCTAGATTTTTTTTAAAATAACTTGCTTTTTTATTAATATGACAAAAATAAATATCCAAGAAAAAATTTGCAAAAATAATACTCCGCTGCCGATAGGTTTCTATTGCCAATCAAATAAACCTGTCGGCCAAATAAATGAGCGACAAGACTATCGGCCAAATAATATCCTATCGCCAAATAATTCGGTGACATAGGGGGTGTTTGGTTCTCGGCCATAGGCTGCCACGCCTAAAGTTACGTTTGCCACAATAACTTTGGTAGGTGTTTGGTTTACCCATTAACTCTGGCTCGCCACCGCCCCCACAATCCTCCCGCCACTGTTTTTGCCAACAAAAGTGAGGCGGGCTTTTTTGCCGCCGCACCACCCGTGGCGCGCCAGAGCCAGAAAAATCCCCACCGACCCAAAAGCTAACCCCGTCCTCAGAACCATCTTTCTGTCTCTTCCACCGAAATCTCTCCCACCTCCCATGGCGTCGCCTCTTGCGCACCGTCAGGTTCCCTGAGCATCGGTGCCTTCTCCTTCCGCAGGTGATGCCCTTGTGCAGCTTCCCATCTTCTCTTCCGCAGGCCGAAGCAGGGGCGTACCTGCCTTCTGGCGAGCTCAGCGGCCGCCCGATCTCCCTCGTCGGCCGGACCCCCTCCCCCGCGGCGCCCCCTTCCTGGTGGTTGGCTCCTCCTGCCTGGACCCTAGATGGATGCCGCCGGGCGGAGGACGGGCCTGCCGGCGGGTCAGGGGAGGCGCTGAGGCGGAGCGCGGCGCCGGGGGGCGGCGGCAGGCCAGGGGCGGCGGCGGCCGGGGGGCGTGGAAGCCTGGCGGCGGGCCAGGGGAGGCGCTGAGGCGGAGCGCGGCGCCGGGGGCGGCGGCAGGCCAGGGGGTGTGGAAGCCTGGCGGCGGGCCAGGGGAGGCGCTGAGGCGGAGCGCGGAGCCGGGGGCGGCGGCAGGCCAGGGGCGGCGGCGGCCGGGGGGCGTGGAAGCCTAGCGGCGGGCCAGGGGCGGCGGCGCCGAGGGGCGTGGAAGCCTAGCGACGGGCCAGGGGCGGCGGCGCCGGGGGGCGTGGAAGCCCGGGAATGGCTTTGGCAGCCATCGAGCGGAGGGTTATTAGCACAGGGAGCCCTCAAGAGAGGATGTTGTCATCTTTAGCTGCATTACACACATCTGATTTTCAGTATAAAAAAGTTTGGTATGCTCTTTTGTAGATTCAACTCCACAATCTGTTGTAGATTCATCAGTGTAGCCAGGTGAATCCATCTCGCGGTGGTGGTTCATGTGCAGTAATCAATCCCTGCGGCTGAAGAAGGTTCATGCGCAGCAACCAATTCCTGCGGCCAGAGAAGGTAATTCCATTTCCCCTTTGCCACCGATTTTTTTAAGGAGAAGTCAATCCTTTGTGAGATGTGGTGAATCCATCCACTGCGTTGCTAGTTAGTGCTTCCTTTCTGTAATATATATGTGGTGAATAATCGTTTACTCCCTTAGCACTACAGGATCTAGACAAGATGAGCTATCAGTTGCATGTTGTTGAAGTATACTGCTTCATTACTTATAGCTTACTGATTTAATCTTTTTCTGAAAATATGTTTTAGATGGGTCAAAGAAAATTATATTTGCAGTATTACTTGGACTACTGCCATTACATGTGGAGAAGAAGATTGATTGCTGGCATTCTTGTGTGTCTAGCCATGTACCTGTACAGAATTAATTCAAGAAAAAGAAAAAGAGCCATAACATATGCTCCCATGATAGATAGAGATGTTGAAAGATTGAAGCGTCTCGACCGTTTGTATCATGGAACTGAGGCCCATTGCATAAATGAGTTGCGTATGAGAAAAGCTGTGTTCCACAAGCTCTGTGCTGAACTTAGATCACGTGCCCTGCTAGAGGAGAGCTTTCATGTCACAATAGAGGAACAAGTCTCTGAAACTATGTTGTACTAGTTGTCTTTTGAGTAGGTAGTTCGTTTGTGTTGACATGAAGACTCCATGTACTGTAAAGTATCTTAGTAACGCTTTAAAGGCATATATTGTTATTCAGCAGATTTGGTTTTTTCTGCTTCATCATGGGGAGTTTCTCCATAGGCACTAAAACATGATGCTTGCTGTCACTTGAAGGTTGTCTTCCTAGGATATTATTTTTCTTCTGCAGGTCTAGTGTCAAATCCTGCAAGGGATATATGGAGCAGGAGCTCACAAAATTTTGGTAAGCCTGTTAGTGTAATTACTTACATGTAAAGGACAACATTTTGGTTTGTTGATCATAAACTGTTCTATGTCAATTGTTCAGATGAGATATTGTTCTCAGTCGTATGTTTAATTGTTCAAACATTTTTATTGTGTGGACCTTGTATGGCTAGTGTTGTAGGTGTGGGGGTGCCACAGGAAGAAAGTTTGGATGGTTGCCACAGGAAGAAAGTTTGGATGGCTGGCTGCTTGGCGGAGCCATCTGTTAAGCAATACCAATTGCTTAAAAGTTTCATTTAATGTGCTGTGCTACAAAATTGCTGTGCTGTAATTACTGTGTTTATTTATCCATTTCTGCATTTCACACATTCATTTGTTTGCTAATGGAGTATTTGTTGAGTACTAACATGGGAGCATCGTTCTATGCTAGAGCAGCAACCTGTTTTATGTTGACAATCGGGCTGCTTTTGTGGAGCTAATCATTATCTTTTTTCTTCAGGCTACCGCAGATGCAAATAGAGCCAATGGACCGGCTTTGCTTGTCAATGATCAGAACAAGTATAACTCAATGCTTATCCGTACATATTCTACTGTATGGATGATTGGAGGCTTTGCATTGATAGTTTATATGGGTCATCTTTATATCTGGGCCATGGTGGTTGTGATTCAAATATTCATGGCAAGAGAGCTTTTTAACCTACTGAGAAAATCCAGTGAAGAGAAACAACTGCCAGGATTCAGGCTGCTTTCTTAGTCGGCAGCTTGTTAACACAGTAACTTCGGATCACTTGTTGTATAAGGTCATCAGCAGCCTAATAAAGTACCAGATGTTTATTTGCTATTTTCTTTATATTGCAGGTAGGCTCAGTATATTTTGTAACGTGCAAATAATTTCCATAATAACCACTCACTATAAAACTTCGTTGTGCATTAAGAATGTTTAAGAGTTGTCATATTTTTCTAACATAATCATATCTGTAAAGAGTTTAGCCAAAAAGGACTGTATTCTACCCATAACATGTATGGTCTTCTCTGCTAGAGTTTTGTGAAAGGAGTCCGATAGCCAATTCAATGTAATAAAAAAAAGAAGCATTGGTCATTATTTGGTTATAGGGTTTTTCGTTGTAGCAATGTGTTTTTACCAACATGTGGTTGCAATCCAAACAGCTACCACAGCTTTTTGCCAAACAATTGTGGCAACAATCCAAACAGCAGCCACATTATTTTTGCCTCACCTTTGTTGTCAACCAAACACTCTAATTTTGCCACAGAATATGGCTAGCCACAAGTGTGGCATGTACCTAACTTTAGGCGTGGCTAATTGTGGCCGGCTACCAAACAGAGTCCTATCACTGACAGCTTGACGAGGAAGCTCCTGTCGGCAGATGATTCGGCAACATGATTCGGTGACAGGAGCTACCACGTCGATCAGTCGTCAATTCATGTGAAGACAGAACCCTGCCGCCAATTTTTGCAATTTTTTCCTAGCTATTTATTTTTGTGATATTAATGAAAAGGCGAGTTATTTTAACTATCTATATTCTGTAGACTACAGAAGGTGGTTCCCAAGTACTCGCAATGATAAGACTTTCTGCGAGCTTGCATCACAACGCTGGCTCAGGAGCGCACGCTTGTCGCAAACTGATCTCTCAGTTATGACTCGGATCACGTTCAAACAGTCAAACTCTGCCATTGGACAAGTTGAGCCTGCCATGGACTGCAGTTAATCAAAGAAGAAAATAGTATACATCGAAGTGAAGTATACAATTGACAGTAGTGGGCAGGTCAATGATAACTTGGTAAGAACTAAGACCATGTGTCTGCGACTGAACTTGGTTGCAGTCTAGTGTCACTCTCGAATCTCAAGCCAAATCGACCACCTACCACAAATAAATAGCGGTAACTAGGCTTACTCTTGACTCTGAATAGGCCCAGCTTCCATGGCATGATCACTGTTGTGGCATCCATGGCTGGGTTTTCGCCTTTTCGGTGGTGATTTGGGCCGGGTGTTGCAGGGAGTAGGGAATTCTACACTTGGACATTTTATAGGCCGCGTAACCTGTCCTCACTTAATGGATTTCATCTTCATCAAGCCCTGTTAATGGCGTTAAGCCCATCTTTAAATTGCGTATGGACCAGCCGAAAAAACGCAGTGGGTGGGTTCGACTTCAACTCATTGCTGGTGTCTTCAATTAGTACCTTCGTAGCTGACAAATATGCACTCCAATACATGGACCAAATAGGGGCATCTATTTCGCATGGACCAATGGAAAAGTATGTAATTATGCAGATAAAACCACATAGCCCACTACGTCAAAAAACGACTAGTAAGTGGTAACCAGAAAGGAGCTGGCTAGGGAAATATTCCACAAAGTAGACAAATAAATTTAAGGTTCGGAAAATGGAGCACATAATTGTAGGTTCCAAGCAAACGAAGCGAAAAATAGGGGGAGCACAAAAAAGGCCATCACAAGCAGGAGCGCAAACAGAACGGATAGTTTCTGTTCGACTAGGGGTGAAAACGGATCGGATAGTTTCCGCCGGATCCGGACGGATACGGATACGGATTGTATCGGATCAGATTTTTTTCGGATAGTTCTCGGATCGGATACGGATACGGATTTTTTTATCCGATACGGATACGAATACAGTAAGCCTAGTATCCGTCGAATACGGATACGGATTATCCGGATAATACGAAAACGGATATCCGAGGGGAGGGGAGGGACTTTAATTTTTATTTTTGATTTTTGGATTTCAGAAAAGCCTGGGAAATTCATTTAAGCTCAGAAAAATATGAAATAAACTCCAAAAATTTTAGGAAAATTCACAGAAGTTCATGGTGACATTTTGAACTTAATAAAAATATTTCCAGCTAATGTTGGTATTTAATTTTCATACTTAAAAATACTTTTTAATTTCAAAAGTAGACCTTTAAACTCCAGAAAATCCAGGAAACCAAATAAAAGCCAAATAACTCCAAATAATTAATTTAAAGTAGGATTTTTATAGAAAATCAAAATATTATTTTATTTAATATCTATGTTTTTGGTTTTCACTTAATTTACTTTTCAAATCAGGTTTTTTTCAAAAACAGAAAATCCAGGGCAAACCCAAAAATAAAATTTAGGCAACTAAAATACTTATTTTAATTTAAATTTTATTTTAATTAGTTTTTATTTATTTTTATTTTAATAAAAACCTGAGCTGTTACAACTTGATGGATGAAATGGAGGAATGAAATGTTCTTATGTTTGTTCAAATTGCTATCATGTCATCATGTGTATTCCATGAATTACACGTTGTTGTTACTTATGTAGTTATGTTATGACCGACTATTGGGTATATTTTTATTGTGGATGAAAAGACTATGCTTGTTTAGATTTCATGAATATTTTGACAAGATGAACTATTTACATATTTTCGTTAATTTTGGATGTATAGTTTAAGAGGTTTTCATGTTCCGATAAATATTCGTAACCGTATTCGTTTCGATTCGTATTCGATCCGTATCTGTATTCGATATTATTCGTATTTGTATTCGTATTCGAGTTATCCGTATTCGTATCTGTATCCGAAAAAAATATGAAAACAAATATGGTAGAGGCATTATCCGTCCGTATCCGATCCGTTTTCACCCCTATGTTCGACCAGTTGAAGCCTTGTGGAGTGAATATAGAAGGGATAAATAGATATCCAGTATTATTCGTGTTTGACTCTGATTCTAAGGAAAAAAATATGGAATATGATACGAGATAAGTGATATTCGTCCGTATATATTTGTATGTCAAGTGATATAAGGAAGTCTGTTGTGACTTCACTTATAAACAAGATAACATATAGACGGATTGCTACATTTAAATAAGTGGATAATACTGAGTGTTCTTCCTTTGATATTTCGATGATTACTCTCTGTGTTTGTTCTAATTGCACCTCACTGTTCAATATTTTGTGTAGGAGTACAAAAGAAACGAATAATTTTCGTCTTACTGACCACCCGAAGGTTTATGGAATGAATACAGAATGGAGAAATAAATATACGGTATTATCTGTGTCTAACTCTGACTATAAGAAAAAAATATAATATATAATATAGGGTAAACATCGTCCATATCTACTTCGGTTCCAAGCAAACGAAGAGAAAAATTGTAGGTTCCGCCAGCAGCAGCAAGCATGCGCAACAGAGCCGGCAAGAACTGGTGGAAGCATCAATGTATTCTAAACATGACTAGGCTGTCAAATCGCTTTATTAGGATAAGAGTACCTTCAATTAGTGGCAGAGGGTGCAAAAGTTCCTTGTCAGGCAAGTGACCCGAAGCTTTTAGGTAAATGATTGAGTAATTTTTGTGCTAGACTACCAGTAGCATTAGTCCTTGATCACTACTTATCGATGATAATCACAGATTGCATAAAACCCCGCAGATAATCAGTTCAGTACTACTCCAAAACTTCCATAAGTTCAGAAGCCTTAGTGTAAAACCGAAATGACATATACGGGCGCAATCTTCCTCAAAGTTGGATTGCTTCAGGCTGTAAAACACGATAAAATGTGGTCATCATGTCTACAAATCGCTCAAATTTGGATTGCTTCAGGCTGTAAAACATGATCAAATGTGGACATCATGGCTACAAAATACAAATCGCTATAGAAAACATTAACTACAATATTAACGAAATGTCTAAGAAAAACCAACGTAATAGGAACATCCACTCAAACGACAGAGATTTGTAGTGCTAGTAGACAGTAAGTGTGGAGAGACAGAAGGAACAGAGAAGCCTTTTTTCTCTGACACAAGTCGTCTCATTTCTTAAGGTCATATATCAAATGCTCACTATGACGCTCGAGGAAATTCTATACGCAATCTGATTGCAACGAAAGAATCTGGCATACTCGATACCAATACCATAGAGGGTGTACGTCTGGTGTACAATCCACTGATCAAATGAAAAACTTGTCTGAATTCTGAAAACAAAACTCCTTTGCAACAGCCATAGGGGCATGCCCTCCTCTCCTCTGCAGATTCTGTAGCAACCAATAATGATTATTGAGATCAAATAACAGGTGTAGATTGTACAGTTACACATCAATCTTCCTGCTTCTTTCTTATACCAGAAACAGAAAGATAGTAGAGGGGGCAAGAAATACGCATATTTGATTTATTTTATGCAAAATGGTACTTCTCAAGTGATATCATTATCAATATTATAATATAGTACGGGGAGGATTAATGATCGAAAAATACAAACAGAAGGGTCCTCAAAAGACAAGGAGAAATGCTAAAAGTGATCCAAAGCTGGCAATTAAGATCCAGTACACTCCATAACATGTAGGGGGTGTCCTTTGACTCAATAAAAAGTAATAGAACAAAAGGTACCAGGCAGTGATATGTAGTGGATGTGCAACATGGTGGACCAAATCATCAAAATGCTTCTTGCACACAATGCTCCATCGATTAAATAACAGACCAGAAGCGGGTTATAATGCAACTTCATCATGATGAGTGATGTACAGACCAAGGGGCTGGCGAACTCGCAGAGCCACTGAACATGGTGGATTCATTTCAAAGAAACAGGGAGAATATTGTTGCCAGCCTATGGCCGGCCATGAGGCCATCTATTTATCATGGGATAACAACAAAGTAGAAAGTACAGAACCGTTTGGAATACAGGTGGACTTACTGTTAGTGGCAGAACAACAGAATAATGCCATATATTTCTACGTGCAATGTACTAATGCCGTATCTTTTCCTAGTATCAGCACAAAAATAGCACTAGAAAGATTTCTAGTGTAATACAGTTAAATTCGTAGAAAGAATTATAGAAAAAGAAGGAAACATATAAAACAAAGAGCGGCAACACTGAATGGTAGAGCAATCTAACAAATACTTTGCAGTCATATTGCAGCAATTGCAACGCAAAGCTTCCATTCCTCCATTAGCATCATGCTACAAACTACAACAGCTGAAGTAAATGAATTAGTAGAAAAACTTACATACCTCGGCTATGTTCTGAGCTAATATATGGGACAGTAGGACATGATGAAAGAAAAAGAACTAGTATAACGGGAAGCAAAGGTCATCTAGGAGTAAAATACTATCTGTTCCCTATGGTGAAGTATCTTGGTCGAATAAGAGGAACTACACACAGATCAGCATAACTCATTCGGAATACATACAGAGCAATGTGGCAGTGAGGTTGTATATAAGATATACATTTGATTCTTAAGAAAATATCAAGAAATATCAGTCTAAAGTTACAATTCCAATCCCAACTAATTGTTGTGGTGAAGCAGCCAAAAACCCAAGCTAACATGCCCCTATACCAATGGAGGATCTAACTCTTAATGTACACTTCCAACTTCAACAACATACCAAAATTTTACTATCTCAATTCGCCTGTATCATCTAATCACAATAAATAAACCCACCTTACGGAGCACATTTTACGCTGAACCTAATCAAACCAAAAAAATAACACCGTGGGCCGTGGCATAACGTCGAGCACACTGCGCGCACCAGAGCAAGTTGGCGCCTAATGGTAGAACACGATGGGCGGGACGGCGAACCCGGCGTCCTTGAGGAAGGGAACTACCTGCGGGCGCTCGGTGAGGTCGCGGTAGAAGGCGTACTCCGCCTCGTAGTCGTGGAGGTCTAGCTCGGTTTTCTGGTTGCTGTGGTAGTGGTGCTTCGCGTCGGCCGCCTTCCCGAACCCGAACACGCTCACCTTGTCGCACACTCCCACCGCGACCATGATGGCCTGCATCCCGGACGAGTAGTGGAACATGGCCGCGTCGTGCGCGCGGCTCCACTCGTCCGCCGCGTGTCCCGTCTCGGCGACGAAGCGGCGGAGGGAGTAGTACTTGACGATGCGCGCGCAGAGGACGTCGAGGCGGGGATCGGTGACGGAGATGGGGGCGGCGTGGCGCGAGGGGGATGAGGCGTTGCACGCGGCGACGTCGAGGAAGTGGGCTGCCTGGCAGATGTAGAGGAGGATGGGTACCCCGTCGCCGTAGGGGTGGCAGAAGCAGCCCGGACGGCGCGCGCAGAGGTGCAGGATGTTGCTGTTGATGAAGGAGAGGTTGGTCTTGGCGCCGACGTGCGCGGCGAAGCCGGAGATGCGGGCGTTGTTGAGGCGGAACACGGCGGCGTGGGAGTCGATGAGGGCGCCGTGACTGGCGCGGAGGAGGATGCCGCTGTTTCCGACGACGGCGCAGGAGGGGATGCGGGCGGGGAGGGAGAGTAGGGAGGGGAGGTTGCGGAGGACGGTGGGGTCGTGGCGGCGGAGGCGGTGCCAGGAGCGGAGTGCGCGGCGGAGGGACGGGTCGAGGAGGAGCTCCTGGCGCGGGAGCGGGTGGAGGAGGGGGTCGTGGTCGTGGTCCGGGTGGCCGCGGCGGTGGATGGGAAACTGGTGGTGGCGGAGGTGGAGGGGGTGGAGCGTGTCGCGGCGCCACGCGCGGGCGCGCGCTGAGGAGGCCGGGAGGCGGCCCTCGAGGAGGTCGTCCACGTCGCGCCGCAGCGACGCCTCGGAGGGATCAACGGCGGCCAGGAGGAGAAGCGAGGCGTTGAGGCGCGCGGGATCGAGCGGTGGCGCAAGCACGGGCGCGGGGGCGACGGCTCGGCGGAGCGCGGAGGGAAACGAAGCTGCCCCGCAGAGCACGACGAAGAGGAGCACCGCGAACGGGCGCCTCAGCGGCCGCTTCATCGCCGCCGCCGCCGCCGGGGGCTAAGTGGGTCGGAGCCGCATGGTGGGAGGCGCATCAGGGAGGGGAGGGGTCCGTGCGAGCCGAGCTGCCTCCGAGTGGGCGGGGGAGTGGCACGGCAAGTTTTTTATTGGACGCGATGTATTCGAGTTTTGCGAGGTGGGATTTATAGGAGCGAGCAATATTTGTGGGTGGTTGGACTTCGGGTTCGGGGAATGGGGGATCCGACGTGCTCTGGTAGTCTGGTTGGGTTCAGGCATTCCGCATTAGAGGGAGTAATGATTTTTATGTGGGGGGCCAGGAGGGGCAGGAGACGTGGGGCCCACCAAATGGCTGTAGGTGGGCCCGTTAGTATGATTTTTTTTCCCTGAGGTGCTGCAGTGTTCTTTGGGCGTGAAGGGTGGGGCACATTGATTTCTGTTTTGATTTTTTTTTTGCTTTTGCTACGACAGCAAGCCTAAATAAATTGGATGTAGCTTTTAAAAATTATTTTTTCAAATAGTTTTATAAGCCTAAAATAATATATATCTCCGTCATATACCGTCGAATCAAAAACACAAAAAAAACTATCAGTCATAACTAAAAGTCATCCGCTGTCGCTCGAAAAACAAAGTCCAAGTCTACCTCAATTATTTTTAACTGTTCAGTTGACTTTAACTTTGATTTCTATCCATTGATACTATTTATCAGATCTAAAACCATATGCCACACCATATACCGTTTCGATGATCATGAGCCTGTTTGATGGTCGGAGGAAACATAGAGTCCTTTTCATGTGCATCTTTCCTCAAACTACATATTCAAGCACTGGTGTTTTCAGGCAACCTTTAACCACATCAAAGCAAGGTTAGAAACTTTACATTATTCAGAACAATGAATGGAGTGAGTTTTTTTACTGTGGTTTTGATTTTTTGTTTATGATTTTTGAATTTTGATTGTTCGTGAGAAAGCATGCAGAGAAAAACAGCCACACGTGATTTTAACGGTATAGTTAAACTTGAGATAATATCTACTATAATATAACTGTAGATGTTTTGAAAAGACGTACTAATTAAAAATTAGTAATTGTAATAGAAAATGATAAACTAAAATCAAAGTCAAAAGAAACCAGACAATATGTACGTTTCCTTATGTTTACGTGTCTGTAAAGAGTCCTACTCCACCAGCCTGCGTTCGTGGACTTGGGGTCAACTTCGGCCGGACCGGTCGGCCTCGGAAGATGCATGCCCTGATCTTGCCGTCCCCAGTCGTCCCGGTCTTTGTTTTCTCCACTAGATCCCATCTGATAAGCGAAGTCCGTCGGATTAATCTGGTTTACGTTGCTCTCAATCCTCGTCCTTCTTGTGGCCTGCTGCTGCTCAACTTTTATCGTTGGCGTGACCATGTGGACTTCTTCCATTTGCCGCTGAATTTACTAGCTTCTGTTTACTACTAGCACTACAGTACGAGCGATGGATACTTGCCGCGCGTGTGTGTGTGTTTTTTTTCCCGTCATCACCCTTGACGTATGACGTATCCATAGATATTTTAGACTTTAACCTAGTCGGAATCCACAATGGCAAGCAATAAGAACCTTTTTAAGCACTTTGAGCAGCTCAGGACTGATTTGGAAATCGGAACCTTCGGTGCAACTGCAGACAAAGCTGTACAAGGAAGGTGTCGCTCGCTCTTAGCAGACTGGCCTAAAATACTACTGAGTACTTCAGCTTGATGATAATTACGTTGTTGGGCGACTGATGTTACACGGTGTCTTTATCTAAACCAAACTCGAAGTGCCTCACACGTACGCCCGGAGCGAGCCAGAGACACTTATCACACAAAAAGGATTAGGACCAGCTCCGTGTTTTTGGCCTCCTGGCTTCTCTAACGATTAAAATAAATAAGATGATTTTTTAAAATAGGATTTTTAAACAGTTTCTCAAGTTTAAAAATCATATGAGAAAGAACAAGACTACTTCTACAGACTACAGCACTATTATGTAAAGGAGAGATAAGTGGATGATATACAGCAGAAAGCTCCATTTGGAAGAAAGGTGAATATGACCGATTGCCGATCAACCAAAGGCTCAATCAAATTCTCAGGTCAAGGACGCGGACATAGTCTTATGGAATGGCACTAGGTACCCAGCATATGACCGATTGCCGATCAGCCAAAGGCTCAATCAAATTCTCAGGTCAAGGACGCGGATATAGGCTTATGGAATGGCACTAGGTACCCAGTTGGACACGCCAAATGTTGAAGAAACGACAAGTCATGCACTCATGCTCCGGCCTGCCTTTGGACGGGAGCAGCAGACTGGGGAGAGCGCGACCTGGGAAAGCTCCGCCCCGGTGCAGCTCCACCGCGAGCGGTGTGACGTGAAAGGCCAAGAACTCAAGAGGCCTCACTATTATGTATCACCATCATTTTCTGCGAGTGGTGCCTTGACTGCTCTTTGGGTGTCCGGTATGTACAGAGGGTGAGACCGTGAGAGACTGAGGGATGATACCATGATAACACCTCATTAAGAAAAACTATAACCGAAACACGTCTTGGAATACAAAATTGCTGGGATAAAATAGAAGACTGTACCACACTTCTGATAGCAATGCAATGGAATGTCATGTTAAAAAAGGGTGTGGGTGAGCATTCGTACAGTAGGCAAGAAATGTTACTCCGGCAGCGAATGAACTGACTTGTGAGCATTGGAAGGGAAAAAATTGTCAGCGACCAGGTTTCCATCACATTTTCGTGACACAGGGCGGCATGCATCATCTAGATATTTGCTACTCCAACTACGTATGCATTCCAAGCGTCTCCTTGATTGAAATGCTGTAATTCTTCGTACTTCACATCACGGTCAGCGTCATACTCCTTGGCATGTCCACTTGATTGGGTATTTGGCATCTCCCTGATCCAGACATGGGTGGATTTAAATCCAGCTTCCTCCAAGCAGTCCTTGATTTCTGGTATCGAGCACCTGCAAAAAAAGCAAAAGAATTACAATTTTGAAGATATTCTTCCTCTATCTGCACAGGAGAACCAAGATGTCTTGCCATTCCAAAGCATAAATGTCCAGAGACAGATACCATTGTAAGCTTTGCTGGTATTGCAGAAGTGTACCACTTACAATAACTGAAGAACATCCCAAAGTTCATACTCTTATTTATGAAATATACATAGATATGGCATAGGAAAAAGCATCTTATCGCAGAAATAACCACAGCAACTCGCTGTCATCAATTGTATCACAGAGATGGCACAAGTCAATCTCATGACATTGCCTTTGGTTTTCCCTGCACTGCATAGAACATTAACCTAATTTCTAACCACAATCTCCCACAATCAGGACTTCAGTTTTTGCAACCAGGACTCCAGGAGACCAGACTAGGGAGTAGAGGCATTATAACGATAGCAGAGTTGATCACAGTACCAAGGCAAAATGTTGTCAAGTCTTACCTAAATTTTATATGTGAGTTAGTTCTTGGAAGAGTAGCAACCTTGCAGGTTTTTCATAACAATCCACCCAGTGAATGGGAAAATAAGCAACAATTCTGAACTGTTGCCAAGTAACATATAAGCAACAATTTTTTTGAACAACAACCGAGCTTGGGCTGGTCTCGATATACATATGCATCCAAATGCGATTGCCTTATTCAACATTGCCCTTCAGTCTCAGGTTGGAGATGGAAATAATACTCTCTTTTGGGCTGATAAATGGCTCATGGGATGCTCCTTAGATGAGCTGGCACCGACGGTGGTTGCTGCTGTACCACTTCGCGCCCGTAGCCGGCGCACGGTAGCAGATGCACTACATGAGCACAATTGGCCCTCCGACATCAGAAGTGGACTGTCAATGATCGGCCTTTTTGAATACTTTCAGTTATGGGATATCCTCCATGAGACAATTCTCTCTCAAGAAGCTGACAAACACATTTGGAGATTGGATGGGTCAGGTCAGTTTTCTTCAAAATCAGCATATCGAGCATTTTTTATTGGCTCAATCACTTTCGAGCCTTGGAGGCGCTTGTGGAAATCATGGGCTCCAGCAAAGTGCAAACTTTTTCTTTGGCTAGCAATACGCAACAGATGCTGGACGGCGGATCGGCTTGCCAAGAGAGGACTGCCCCACCCGAGCCAATGTCCTTTGTGTGATCAAGAAGACGAAAATGTCCAACACCTCCTTACCACATGTGTGATCACCCGAGAATTTTGGTTTCGGATTCTGACCGCATTGGGCATGCAGGATCGAGTACCAAATTGCCGCGAGAAATCTTTTTCTGAATGGTGGCGGAAAGCTTCAAAGAGAGTTCAGAAAGAAAAGAAAAAAGGTTTGAACTCAATAATCATCTTGGGTGCTTGGATCATTTGGAAGCATCGCAATTCATGTGTTTTTGAGGGAACTCAGCCATGCATCGACAAACTTATCCGGGAATTTAGAGTCGAGCATCAGCTATGGCGCATGGCGGGTGCGCGAGGTCTGCGCACGCTGGATCTAGGTCAAGGCGATGAGCTAGTCTAGACTAGTTTGTTCTTTTTCGGTCAGGCCTCACTTGCAGTGTGTGTTTCATTCAACTTTTGTTAAACAACCCCTCATGGACCGGCCCGGAATGAGGTGGTAGTGTTTGTAAGGGGTCAATTCTTTTCTCTCTTTAATGCAATGATACGCAGCTCTCCTGCGTATTCGAGAAAAAAACATATAAGCAACTTACAGGCGCCAATGGTATGTGAAAGCATGCCGCAGCAGAGGCTAATCCTTGTTTGGTGACTCATGATATCAAAGTCCTCTTGCTCCCAGAAATACTGCATGCATAGTTTTATATAAGATCAAAAAATTCTAGAGCTAATATTACTCTACAAGATTATGAGCTCTTGCTAATCGAGCAACTGCATACTGCACTTGATATCAACTTGCAGAGACTATACAAGGCCACAAATTATATGATTGATAAGTGTGAAGTGTTAAGGGTATTAGAGATTGAATAAGAATCGGTATATTCCCCTGTAATATCCCTTTGTACTCCCTATATATATTAGCCATTGGGTCTCTTCAATATATGCATAATATTCATAATATGAAGGATGTTGAGTCTCAACTCCCAAAATGTAATGGGGATATTATAATCTTTATTTACTACCGCATATCCAAGCTAAATTTCATCAAACCCGGCAAGAGTGTTATTTACGAAAGAAACTTAGTATAGCACAGATAATTGCCATGTGATGTACGTATGTAACCAATTAAAGATAAATTCTTTCTAAAGTGCTAGGCTCAAGCTGTCTTAAATTTAGCTAACTACATGATAATATATTAATATAATAGTAGGTCAAATAAAGTATGTAGCTACAGAAAATGGTTTGGTATTTCAATACAAAAAATGGCACACTTGAACATATTTTATGTCACATATTACTAATACCATGTTTCTATTATATTTGTATAATGTTAGATATGTTATTTGTTAGCATATTGTAAATTCTTCTTACAAATACTACAACTTTTTATAAAAAAGAATACAGCCTCACCCTAAAATATAGTAACCTTAGGACATTCGAATTTTGTTTAAATAATCAATTTTTAATTTTGAATCACAGTATTATACCCTTTTTTTGCAGAAATGGTCATCTGTCACCGCACGGTTGAGCGACATGGGCAAGT
Source organism: Dendrocalamus latiflorus (assembly GCA_017311315.1). Classification (NCBI taxonomy): domain Eukaryota; kingdom Viridiplantae; phylum Streptophyta; class Magnoliopsida; order Poales; family Poaceae; genus Dendrocalamus; species Dendrocalamus latiflorus. Next base: position 9,142,160 of record CM029663.1, read on the forward strand.
CGCCCAACCGTTAAGCGACACAAGGCCAAGTCACCCAACAGTTGGGCGACTTGTCCATATCACTTAACGGTTCAGCGATTACTGCCACTAGTCGCCCAACAGTTGGATGACATAAGTAAGTCCCCAACGGTTGTGCGACTATTTGCTGCCAGCCCCTCCTTATCTCTTTGACCCGACACCCTCAGGGGCTCTCTCATCGTTTCTCTCGCAAGAAGAACGAGATGAGCTTGAGAGAGGAGAAAAAAATAGAGAGAAGGAGAAGGGGAGAAAGTTGCGAGAGAAGTAGAGAAACTCGGGAGAGGGGGGAAGGAGATGGGGATAAGTAGAGGAGCTCGGGAGAGAGAGTGAAGGAGAGGAGCTTGGGAAGAGAGAAGAAGAGGAGATGAGCTCGTGAGGTTGGAGAGGAAGATGAAGGAAGCTCATTGATAAGAACAAAAGGTCTACGCGTAAAGGTAATAGCCTCATTCGTTCTTGTTCTCATCTGAATGTAGGCAAAGTGTAGCTCTGTATTTGTTTAGCACATATTTAGTGAATGCATGTTGACAAATAGTAATATTTGCAGTGAGAACTCAGTCATGTCAAGACCCACAACATTGAAAGTGCGTTACGGTGTTGGTACCATTTATGAAGGTCCATACGGTGTTGACTCGAGCAGTTTCCGGTAAGTCCGTATGGTACTCACGGACGCGGAGAATGCTCGAATCGAAGATTTCCTGGACTAGCTCACACATAGCTTCTCCTTAGACCCCGAGGTGTATAGTGTCGTCATACATGAGCTTTGGAGTCGGTCTGCCATAGACATTCGGTGGGAGTTGAGGAGACTGATGCGCATAGTTGCATGGACGGGCTTTGTGCAAGGCTACCAGCGACGTGATTACGAGTGTATGCTACTTGTGCAACCATGTCCAAAGGGAGACACAGGAGGTCCGGTTGGTAGAAGCAGCTCAGGCGCATAACGCGTGGTTCATCAAGAGGACACGGTGGGCGATGTTGCGGAGGCAAAACTGGAATATCGCACACCGCACGCACAGGCCACCCAACAGGCAGACGCAGATGTTGCTGAGGCAAACCATGAAGATCGCACTACGCAAACTAAGCCCATTGGATAGGCGGAGGTAGGGGAGTATGTCGACAGCATTGTGCGTCAGATGGAGATCAATGACCGGACGGCCTGGGCTGAGGAGGAAGCTTTAGAAGAGGATGGTGATGACTCTTCCGATGAGGACGAAGGTCCCATGCCACAGGCATGAAATATGGTGGATGTTGAGGGTCTTTCTGTACACGGCGAGTATAAATCACCGTGAGAGTACCATGCTACGGAGGTTTGGCTTCATGCAATATTTGCTGACAAGGAATCACTGTAGGATGCTACTAAGCTGTGAGCCTTGTCCAATGCAGCGGACGTTTCGGGTCCTAAAATCCAGCCTGGAGTAGTACAACGTGGTCTGCGAGCAGGTTGGCTGTGCTTGGCGTGTGCACACACGCAGACCTAAGTACAACTCATTGGATTGTCTCGAAGGTTGAACCGCACTCCTGTGTCCTCAATAGTGTTTTGCCGAAGCATCGCAACCTGACGTCTACTTCATAGCCAATCTCATGTACGGTGAGATAGTGAAGGACTTGGAGGCCAAGCACATCATGGTAACTACTGAGCAAAAATTTAAGTACAAGATTAGCTACGCCAAGGCATGGCGTGCAAAGAAGAAGGCTTTGGAAAGGAGGTTTGGTTCTTTCGAGGTGGCTTATGACAACCTTCCTAAAATGCTCGAGGTGCTGCAGGACAGGAACCTGGGCACACAAATTGTTGTGAAGGACAAGCCGTCCAGAAGACCGCCTAGTTACCTAGTTTTACAAAGGGCCTTAGCCTTCGGTGTCTGCATCGACGCTTTTAGGCACATGTTACCAGTGATCTCAGTTGACGGGATGTTTCTAACAGGAAAATACAAGGGGCAGATCCTGACAGCAATGGGTGTTGATGGCAACAATCAGATTCTCTTCTTGGCCATATCATTCGTCGAAAGTGAGAATTTTGACAGCTGGTTGTGGTTCCTTCGACATGTGAAGAAATGAGTAGTTGGGGCACGTTTTGATGTCTGTATAATTCATGATCGCCACCCCAGGATGATGAAGGCCGTAAGAAAACTTCAGCAAGACCCGGAGGAGTTGTTCCCTTGGCCAGACATGAGGAACAGATGATGCATTCGCCATCTGGGAGCCAACTTCTTCAAGCAGCAGCAACCATTGATAAAGTTGTTCAAGAGGCTGGCCATGCAGAACCAGCAGCGTAAATTCGATGCGTTGTGGAAGATGTTGGAAGAGCACACCACGAAGAACGTCGTCGAGAGGAACAAGCGGCCGGCCATTCCTGGGGCGGTGCACTCGAACGCCTCGCACCAGTTCTCTTACATGGCATGCACTAACAAGCTCTCCTCTCTTCCCATAGTCTCCGGATCTGCTATATGCCTACCGCAAATGGATTGACCGGGAGATCCACCCACACGACCAGTGGACACTGGACTGCGAGGAGTGGGGCGCCCAAACAACACGTGAGAGGATGGAGGAGCGGCGCCGCAGCGAAGATCGAAGCGAGCGTATCTAGCAGGAGATACAAGCTCACCTGGAGGCATGCAGGTGCAGGGAGCGGGAGGCTCGTGAGGAGAACAGTAAGAGAAGGCGCAAACTGGCCACCAAGGCCATGGCCGATGGTGAGGACTACAACGTCGAGCTGGGCCGCAAGGGCAAATAGCCACATTCCACGCAGTAGTTCAACGCTCTTCGGCCATATGTCCTATATATTTCTAATTCTCTTAAGGCATGCGTGTAACATCCTTGGTTCGCAGTGTTCCCCTAGGCGCTAGGCGCTAGTCAGGCGGCAGACCGGCGCCTAGCGCCTAATCGGGCTGGGCGGGTGCCTAGGCGGGCTAGGCGGGTGCCTAGGCGGGCTAGGCGGCTGCCTAGGCGGGCAAAATCGGCTAGGCGGTCAAGGCGGGAGGTTGGCGCCTAGCGTCTAGGCGGCCGCCTAGGGGAACATTGTTGGTTCGTAAGCCTGCGTACCATGTAACTCCTATGTCAGATGAATGGTCGTGTTGTTTTCGTTATGTCATTTATCTGAACTTCTCCTCCATGTATGAATTCCCAGTTGCATCGCAATATCCCTTTGTTCATCACGGGCTACAGCAACCCTTGCGAGCGTAATTCGGTTGAAGAAAATTTGGCGTCCGCGATGCACCGGACCCAGAGAGGAACCGTACTGCAGCCTTGCATCGCGTCGCTGGGCAAAGATGGTGCGTTGGGTCACGTCCTACGCAAAGCGGGCTCGTTAGGTTACATTGCAGCACAAAGTTGCTTGGTCGGGTCACATCCTGCGCAAAGCTGGCTCGTTGGGTCATGTTACTTCGAAAAGCTACCTCGTTAGGTCACGTCGGTGCCGAAAGCTGCCTTGTTTGGAGAGGCCACATTCCTCTGCAAGCTAAAATACGACCCACTGTGTGAGAAAGCACGCTGTCTCCCTCTACGGGCTATAAAATGCACACCCACCCCTTCAAAGTACGAGCACTCGACCTTACCAACCATAGGAAGAATAACCTTCTTCGTCATATAGTAATATACCATGGCAGACGGCGAGGGGCTTGCCCAACCGTGGTTGCCGAAGCAAGACCTTCCCCTCGAAACGAGGGAGGATTTCGGCCCTAACTACCACTTGATGCCAAACAAACGTGCTCAACCGGTATGGCCACAATACAGACACAGGGAGGACGTGGTCGTGTAGGTCTTGGATGGCTCGTTCGAAGGCGAACGACATTTCTTCCGATGCCCACACTTTGGAGTACAATTAGCCAACAATTTATTTTTTCTTATTGCTAATATATCTTCTATGTTAACTCCCTTTTGCAGCAGATGGCGAAATGCGACTTTGCCCGTTGGATCAATCCTCCCCATGAACACCATGTTGTGACGTACATGGATACATAGTGAAACAAAATCTTAGAGTTGGAGGAGCGTATTGACAATCTCAGTGAAGAGAACGACGATATCCGCCAACAGATGCAGCATGAGAGGGGCAACAAGGAGGTTGTCAACATAGAACGTTCCTATGATCCCACATGCTGCTGTGCGAACGCTAGCTGCATATGTGTGTGTCTCTCCAACACAGACAGTCACATCCGAGGTGCCCCCTACGCAACACTCCATATGGGTAGCGTCTGGCACCTTCTACCAGTAGCCACGCCCGGAGAAGCTTGTACCTTAAGATCCGTATTGCTCATCACGTATATCGTGTGCGACTGGCCCTTCTCTGTTCTTTTTTTTGTTGTGTACGCATTTTGCTTTGTCTTCCTCCATCTACGAATTCTCTATTGCATCGCAGTATGACTTACCTTTTTCAAAAAAATTATCGCACTGCAACAACATACGATGATCGCAAAATGTTATTGCGAGTCTAACAGATTTCGTACCATTCACAATCTACGAAAATCACAAATGCATCAACCGACATCATCTGCCCTTTTAAAAAACAACTTACAAACAAGATTTACTAAATGTTACCTACCTACAACAAACTCCTCACAATTATTTTCATCGAATTAATAAAATAATTACATATTTTTTAACAATCGCCCAACGGTTAGGCGACTAGAGGATTATTGCCCAACTATTCGACGATACATGCCAAACTCACTCCACGGTTGGGTGACACGGGCAAGGTGTCGCTTAACGGTTGGGCGATTTACCCATGTCGCCCAACCGTGCGGCGATAGATGGCCATTTCAGCAAAAAAAAAGCGGGTATAATACTGTAATTTGAAATTAAAAATTGATTATTTAAAAAAAATCAATGCAGCTGTCTGCCAAGTTTCTAACGACTTTACAAGATAGGACTTAATGCATTGTAACTACTATTCAATGCAATAACTCAGACTCACAGTAAAGCTGGGGAATTTCCTCTGGAGACAAAGCTTGCGCTCAGATGATGTGCCACCATATACATCCATTACAAATATGTCATCTTTTTTTGAGAGTGCACTGAAAGCATGCCTGAAATACAAAACCAAGTCCTTTCGCCTGTGGAGACAACAACTGTAGTTGAATGCACAAATAATGTCTCTTCCAAGCAAAGCTACATCTGACATGGTCGAATTGGCTAAGCATTTTGGAATAGCAGTATCTGGCCGCTCGCAGCTGTTACTTTCTGTAGAGTCACTATCATTGGTTACGTGTAGACCTTGCACGAGATCACTGACCTTTTTCTTGACAAGGCGAGCTTCCTTTGGCTGCAGAACATTTCCATGGAAAAGCAACATTCTTGAATACCCATCAGCTACAATCTTGCTCAAGTTGTTTTCAAGACACCACTCAAGTGCCTCAAGGTCCAAATCTAAGCCGATTGTTGTTCGTCTTGCATCAGGAAAACAATAGATCATGAGCAACATACGCACTGATGCACCTCACACTAAAGCTAAATAATCTCTTAGTTGTTGAACACCGTTGATCAAAATTCTCCAAAGAATAATAATTCAGACACTTAACATGTCAGCTTCTAAAAACATGCGAGTCAAATTCAATATCAGGGCCATCATTTCTTGCTATGGGACCCCTAAAATCCTCAACGGTAGATGCACAGTGCACACAAGGTGTTTGTGAAAATGATAAACAGGGAGTTCATGTAAAGGCTACGCTTAGTGCTTTGACCTGAGGAGGGCCGTGCCACAGAAATCGTCCTGCAGGTAGAGAGGGACGCGTCCGCCGACGTACATCAGGAAGAACTTTTGCAGGTAGCTGATGTCCCCTTTTGGCGACTGAACACAAACACACACCACACATTGGCATTTCGTCGAACAAGTTGTGAGCACGTCGACTTTCACGGATCTAAGCCACAAAAGAAGCTAGCGAGATTACCTGGACAGAGAGCTGGTATAGGTGGAGCTTGGAAGGCATGGAGCCTACTTGCCACTGGTCCTTGTCGCCTGCTTCTGCGTCTCTCTCTTATTCGTCTTCCGCTGCTGCTTCGTTGGAATCGCCATCGTCGGAGTCCTCACGGTAGTGTGGTGGCGCGTCATAGGCAGATGATGGTAAGTCGTCACCGTCGTCACCGCCGAAGTGTGAGGCACGGCGGCCGCGGCCATGCCGGTGCGACACCCTCGTCTTCTTACCGCTCTTACCCATCGGCCATCGGCGTGTGTTTAGGGGAAATTTAACTTTTTGCCACCCTTAACATTGCCACATATCCAAATGCCATCCTCTTCAATGCAATTAATATTTTGCCACTCTCGAGCCTACGTGGCGCCCACGCGAGCGCGAAAGCCGCCACGCTGGCCCGAGCTGGCGCTGCGCCCGCGCCTCCGGCGGCGCGCCGCCGCCCGTGCCTCCCCGCTCGCCCGCGCCCGCGCCGCCGCCCGCGCCTCCCCGCTCGCCGGCGCCCGCGCCTCCGCCTCCGCCTCCGCCTCCGGCCCCGCGCCGCCGCCCGTGGGGCATCTCCAGGGCACCCCGAGCACATCCCCCACCTCGCCGGACCCCGCCGCCCTCCCCAGCGAGCCGCCGCCGTCTTCATCCTCGCCGCCAAGCTCCCTCTCGCCGCCGGCCCGCCCTGCTCCATCTCGGCCTCGACCGACGCCCCAGGTGAGCTCCGGGATGCCCGTAGATGCTTCACCGTCGAGGAATCGGGCTCCCACCGCCCGAGCCGCCGGTGTTCTCGCTCCCCTGTCTCGGCCGCGGGGACGGAGGCGGAGGCGTCGGCGAGCGGGGAGTCGCGGGCGGCGGCGCGGGGCCGGAGGCGGAGGCGCGGGCGCCGGCGAGCGGGGAGGCGCGGGCGGCGGCGCGCCGCCGGAGGCACGGGCGCAGCGCCAGCTCAGGCCAGCGTGGCGGCTTTCGCGCTCGCGTGGGCGCCACGTAGGCTCGAGAGTGGCAAAATATTAATTGCATTGAAGAGGATGGCATTTGGATATGTTGCAATGTTAAGGGTGGCAAAAAGTTAAATTTCCCGTTTAGGGGGGGGGCTTTTTAGCGTTTTAACGAAGACATTTTTGGAGATGTTTTTTTCATACAGGTCCTTAGAATATTTGTAACTACTTATCAGGGCATTTATGCCTCACTCCCCCCAGCAACGGGCAATTCGTCGAACACCATGGACGCGCCTCCGCCCGCGCAGCCGGACGCGGCGGCGGCGCCGCCCTCCTCGACCTCAGCTTGTGCTCCTCCTTCCGCACCACCACCTAATCCCACGCCTTCCGCTTCCACTACCGCACCACCCACCTCCGACTCCACCCCTGCTCACACTCCCACCCCAGCCCCCGCCCAAACCCTAGAGCCCCCAACTGCCAACCCCGCCAGCACGCGGCCGCCGCCGCCGCGCATGAGGCATCCGTACACCCATCTGGCCTCGCCCATCACGATGTCCTCTCCCGCCACAGCCGCGGCCGCCGCCTCCTCGGCTTCCGTTCCCGCCTCCTCCGCGGCTTCTGCCATGCCAAGGGGAGGGGTCGTCATTGGGCTGCCCTCGCAGCCGCGTGGGGTGCAGACGCCCGTCGGCTACACCGGGTTCGTGCCGCCGCCACCGCTCGCTCACCAGTTCGGCTCGATACATCGGGGCCCCGACCAGCCCCCGCCGTCCTCTGCACAGGTCTGTATCTCATTCTTAGTTCGGTCTTCTATATTCTGGCTTGATTAAGCTCGGTAGTAGTGATATTTCCATCTGGCGAGGCAAAAAATGAGCAGGATTTTAGTGACAAGCGACACTTTTTAGATAGTGGTTGCATGATATCTGATCCTATAAAATAACTAGGCTCCAAGTTTCTGAGGCAATACATGTCTTTTGCAATGTTTGTGTTATAGTGATTTGGCTGTGTAATTCTTTCCACCTGCTACGTTAACCCTTGGCATCCAGTTCTCCGTTCCTGTAATTGTCAAATCCAGCAAACCCTTGTGGGTATAGAAGTTTTAGGGGGTGTTTGGCTCCGGGCCGTTGCTAGCCATGCAGGCTGTGGCGCCGCCAAAGAGTGTGGCGAAGAAAAAGGCCGACACAAGTGTGGCGTAATTTGCACGGAAATGAACTAACAGATTATGTGGCTGCCTCAGCTTATTTAGGAGCCAAACAACAGCCAATTTCTCTGTGGCAGCCACAAGTGTGGCGTGGCAAAGTTTGGTCAGGAACCAAACACCCCCTTAATGTTGCAGGCAATTCATCCACTTCATTCATGCTCTGCTCTGAAAGTTTAAATGGATCTTCTTGAGCTCTCATAATTATTTTGTTTTAGTGAGTTCACTTATTTATTATTCTAAATCATTATAATTGTGTCTGAACTGCACGTCTGGTGCCTTTTCATTGTCAATAAATTGCATCTTTTCACTGTTCTTTTTACTTTAGTAAAGATTCCTAATGATGATTATGGCCTTCAGCTTAGGCAGACTGCCCCTGGGATCCAGAATATTGGGATGATTGGTTCCCTTAACACATCTCAAATGAGACCACCAGCAATCTCTGGTCCGCAGCAGCCAAGGCCGGGTCTTCCATCATCAACAACACCATCTCCATCTGGTAGCCAAATGACAGGTTCACAAGTAAGAAGCCTTTCATTTGTAAAACAAAGTCTAATATATCTGTAGACAATTCATCTTTGTGTTCCAGTTATATGCAATATACCTGATTATGTGAATTAGTGTTCATAAATGTTGATATAAATTATGTTTCCTTGAATGTATTTGACTTGAGAAGTGTATTTAAAGATTCTTCCAAATGTGGATTAATCATTTATGAATCCACAAAAGCATTGGCTGAGTTTGGTTTATTTTATAAATAATAGTTTCAGTGGAACTGGGCAATTAGCACCTTCATTATTTCTGCTTATTTTCTATTCTACCTTCCAATTAAAAGGGAATACTCCACTTATTTATTCCAGTTTGTGTCATGATCTCTGCTTGATTAAACTATTTTCCCACAGAAAACCCCCACCCATGCTTTAACAAGGCCACTGTCTATGGGTTCTCCTTCTCCTTCAACGGCTTTACAGCAAACTCCGCCAAATGTATCTTCACCATTTAGGCCCCAACAGAGGCCACAAGTTCCACAACCAAGACCGTACCATGTTCCGCAATCTGCACCTGCAGCTTCGCATCAACAGAACATACTTTCAGCACAGCACCAACTTTTGCAGCAGCAGCAGCAAAGTCAGCCACAACATTCCTCACAACAAAATCAGCAAAATACGACACTCAAAAATCAGCAGCAGATTTCTCAGCAGCAAGCTGTTCGGACTCCTGTGTCAATGGCTCAGAAGCCTGATTCTCCCGCTACACTACAACCTACTAATATGCTACCTGTGGACATGGCTTCCATCGATGCAGATGTTGGTGAATCTGGTAACCGGCTACTCTCCAAGAGGAGTATACATGAATTAGTTGCACAGGTATGCTGCAGCTTTTTGAACTGCCATGTGAAAGAAGGTGCAAATCATATATTTCAAATTTTAATGGATGCTATATTTTCAGTTTTGATGGATCTCAACTAATGTGATTAAGGCACATGTCAGTGTGTCATTTTGATTTGTCTTAAATATTCCATTCTGTCTAGTGTCTATACTTATAAAATGTATGTTTTCTCTTTTCCGTCTACATATTAAATCAACCCCATCTTTTGCTAGCTCTATGTGTAGCTGCATCATGGAAGACATGATGGATAACACTTTGGTAGTTTAGTTATCCTTTTATCAAAATTCAAAAGTAGAACAACTGGGTTCTTTTCATTAGTTTGAAAAAACATCATTTTTTAAATCATATCTAACATCCAAATATTACAATAAGGCTATGGATGCAAACAATGATAGAAAACTGTACTCAGGTTTGTGCTGTGATCAAGCTGCAGCTTTTCTGTTTCTTCTTCTTGTTCTATTTATAGCAATAAGGCCTAAGTGGCCGGTTACACATGCAGTACTAACTGCATTGTTAATGCAGTACTAACTGCTTTATTACTCAGCCTAAATGCCCTGAAAACTGAAGACTACATGCCCTGAAAACTGAAGTCTAAATGCCCTGAAAACTGAAGACTACATGCCCTGAAAACTGAAGTCTAAATGACTTGAAAACTGAAGTCTAAATGCCCTGAAAACTGACTGACTCCTAAACTCCTAACTGACACATAACACACACACAAGATTACTCTAACAATACTCCCCCTAATTCTTGTGTGCTAACTCTGAATTTATTCGGACCATTCCAATTCTTGCACATAGCTCTTGGAATTTGACTCGCCCAAGTGCCTTTGTTAAAATGTCAGCGAGTTGGTCCTTGGTGCCGATGAAATCAGCGCTGACGCTCCCATCCTCCATGTAGCCTCTGATGAAATGGTAACGAAGGTCGATGTGCTTGCTGCGTTCGTGGAAGACCGGGTTCTTGCTCATCACCAAAGCGGACTTGTTATCCACCTTCAGCTCGACCATCTTGATTTGTCTCTCATGGAGTTCACCAAGTAACCGAGCTAACCAAAGTCCTTGCGTCGTGGCAGTAGTGACAGCTACATACTCCGCCTCACAAGATGACAGTGCAACCACCCTTTGCTTGAGTGATTGCCAACTCACCAGACTGTTACCCAAGAAGAACAGCGTGCCGCTCGTGCTCTTTCTTGTGTTGATGTTGCTGGCGTGGTCGCTGTCGCTGTAACCGATCAGTCGCGCCTCTCCATCCTTCCGCCCATAGTGTAGTCCGTAGTAGATTGTGCCGGCTATGTAGCGGAGGATACGCTTCACGGCTGCCATGTGCTCCTCCGTTGGCCGCTCCATAAAACGACTCACAAAACCAACGGCGAAAGCCAGGTCTGGCCGTGTGTGGACGAGGTAGCGGAGACTGCCGACGATGCACCGATACTCTGTGGCGTCTACCTCCATGGCCGTGCTGTCTCGACTGAGCTTGAGCCTCTCCTCCATCGGAGTGTGAGCTGGATTGCAATCTTCCATGCCGCTTAATTTTAGAATCTGTGTGGCGTAGTGTGACTGGCCAAGACTGATGCCGTCGTTGCCATGCTGCACTTCAATTCCGAGATAAAATGATAGCAAATCAAGATCACTCATCTGGAATTTGATCTTCATCTCGCCCTTGAATTCCTCCATCACCTCCATGGATGACCCGATAATGATCAGATCGTCCACGTAGACCCCGACGAGTAGGGTCGTGCCACTACGGCCGCGCCGGTAGACAGCATGCTCGTGTTCACTATGCTTGAAACCGAGATTCTTGAGTGTGTGGTCGAGCTTCGCATTCCAAGCCCGCGGCGCCTGGCGCAGGCCATAGAGCGCTTTGCGCAGCCTTAGGACCTTCCCTTCATCTCCAGTGACGATGAGCCCTGGCGGCTGCTTCACGTACAGAGGAATGCGGATTTCACATCCATGTGGTGGACAGGCCACCCCTCTTGGTCAGCAACGGCGAGCAGCAACCGAATGGACTCCATGCGAGCAACAGGAGCAAACACTTCGTCGAAGTCAATGCCGTCCTGCTGGATGAAACCCCTCGCAACAAGCCGCGCCTTGTGTTTGATCACCACACCGGCCTCGTTTTTCTTCAGTTGAAAACCCACTTGAGACCAATCGGGCGGTGGCCGTGCGGCAGATTTACGAGCTCCCATGTCTTGTTCCGTTCAACAGCGTCAATCTCCTCACGCATGGCCGCGCGCCACACCTTGTCTTGTTCAGCCTCGGCAAACGAGCATGGCTTGCCCGCGCTTGCCAAATGCAGTTCAACATCATCCAACTCCCGTAATGCGAACCTCGGCGGCGCAGCTTCACCCCCGATCAGATTTTCCACGGTGCAGTACCGCACCGGTGTGTCGCCGTGCGTTGTGTTGAGCCTAGCGGAGTCGTTCGCTGCTGGTGAGACGAATTCCGGCGCAGGCGGGCTCGAAACGGGAGTTGTTGTCGCCGGAGTGCTTGGAATGGCTGTTGTGGGCGACGCTGGAGCTGGCGGTGAAGGAGTCCAAGCTCTTTGTGCCTGCTGGACAGACTCGTCTCCCCTGTCACTTGGCATTGGAGTCGCCACAGCCGCAACATGGGTGAAGGTGTACTCGATGGTGAAGTTGCTGGCGGGATGCGCGCCGTTCCAGTTTTCCGCCGCCCAATTCCAACCTCTATCTTCGTCGAACACGACGTCGCGGGCGATGCGTACGCGTCACGTCACCGGGTCCAGAAAGCGGTACGCCTTCATCCCCTCGTAGCCGATGAAGACGATGGTGCTACGATCATCGAGCTTGCGGAGATGACCCTGCTCCTTCACGTACGCCAGGCAGCCGAATGTACAGAGAAATTGTACCACCGGCTTGCGTCCGTGCCACACCTCATAGGGCGTTTTCCCGACGAGGCTTTTGGTGGAGGATCGGTTGAGGAGGAACACCGCCGTAGTCACTGCCTCCCCCCAAAATTTGGCTGGCATGCCCCTCTGCTTTAGCAACACGCGTGCCATGGACACCACGGTCTGATTCCGCCGCTCGACGACACCGTTCTGCTGCGGGGCGTAGGGCGTGGAGAAGTGGCGCTGCATTCCTTGGTCTGCACAATAGGCGGCAAACTCCAGAGACGTGAACTTGCCACCGTTGTCCGTGCAGAAAATGCGCAGCCGCCGCCCACTCTGGAGCTCTGCTGCTGCCTGGATCCTCTTGATCACGTCAGGCGCCCCACTTTTGGCCGTGAGGAGCACGACCCACATGTACCGAGTGGTGTCATCAACCAGTAGCAGAAAGTGACGCCTCCCACTTGGTGTCGCCGGCGTTATGGGGCCGCAGAGGTCACCATGGACGAGCTCGAGCGGCTCCTGCGCGCGGTACTTGGTCTGTTTCGGGAAAGCCGCGCGCCGATGCTTGGTGACGACACAGGTGTCGCAGAGCTGTTCTACATGTTCCAGCTGCGGCAGCCCATGCACCAGTCCATGGCGACCCATTTTCTCCAGTGAGTCGAAGTTGACGTGCCCGAAACGATCGTGCTAGCGCCAAGCGTTGTTGTGGTGTGTAGCGAGGCAGATCGGGTGAGCGACCTCTGGACGAAGCATGTAGAGACAATTTTGGCCCCGCTTGACCTCGGTGAGGAGGCGGCGCTGCTGGTCCCAGATCCGCAGCACGCCGTCCTCAATCAGAATGCGCGAGCCGCTCTCGTCGATCTGCCTGATGCTGAGGATGGAGCTCCTTAGCTGCGGAATATAGTAGACACCGCTGAGTGCTTTGTGCTCTCCATTCTTGCCGGCGAAAATCACGGTGCCGCATCCACGGATGTCGACGAGGGAGCTGTCGCCGAACTTGACGGTGCCAACCAACGTGCGGTCAAGCTCGGCGAAGACGTCGCAGCGGCCCATCATGTGATTTGTGGCGCCGGTGTCGAGGTACCACCCTTCCAGGTGGTCGCTACTGTCGCTGACACCGAGTGCCTACGTTCGTGGCTCGTCGATGTGGAGTGGTGCGGCGATGCTGGCTTGAGCCATGAGGAGCGCTGGCTCTTCATCCTCCTCTGCCTGGCCCAATGGCCATGCCGCCCGCAATTTCGGCACTTATCGTGTGGCACTTCTTTTGCATCGGCGCCACCGCCACTGCTCCTGCCACCGCCGCGGCCGGACTTGGTGGAGCCCTCACCCGGCTGGCGATCTTTCATCTGCTCCACCCACTGCTCCTCGGTGAAGTAGAGCTTGCCGGGTTCTCGTGGTGGCTCCAGCTATTTGAGGCGGTCTTCCGCCGCCTTCAGACGCCCGGTGACTTCCTCCAGCGATAGCTCGGAGATGTCGAGCAGAGTCTCGATCAACAACGCGATCTGCGAGAACTTGGGCAGCACAACACGTAAGAATTTCTCGACTACCTTTGATTCGTCGATTGATTCTCCGAGTGGCAAGGCTGGTGACGAGATTGGAGAGGCGCAACGCGAAGTCGTCGACATTTTCCCCGTCGCAGAACGAGATGGCCTCGAATTTCTTCCTTAGCTGCTGCGCCTTGCCCTTTCGAACGCGGTCACTCCCGACGCGCATGGCTCGGATCGCCTCGCACGCCTTACGCGCGGTCCGGTTGACGGCGAGACCGAACATCATCTCCGGGGGCACGGCGTGGAGGATGGCCTCCAGCGCCATGCGATCTTCCTAGAAGTTGTCGGCGCCGTACTCGATCGTGTCCCAGAGCCCTCGAGCTTGCAGCATCACCTTCATGGGGCTCCACTCGGCGTAGTTCGTCCGCGTGAGCGTCGGGTACATTCCGCCGCCGACTTCCTTGACCACTCACTCGATGATGACCGCCGTCGGTTTTGGCGACGCGGGCTGCGAGACTCGCTGGGAACGGGCGCAGACATTTGCCTAGGGCCAAGGCAAGCTCTGATACCAAATGATAGAAAACTGGGCATAGGTTTGTGCTGCGATCAAGCTGCAACTTTTCTGTTTCTTCTTCTTGTTCTATTTATAGCAATAAGGCCTAAGTGGTCGGTTACACACAGGGGCGGAGCCAGGATTCAGACAAAGGGGGGGCCGACCCGCCAAGGCGTCGGCGTCATAGGTCCTCGGCGCCGTGTGTCGGCAAAATTAGACATACACATATATAATTAAACATACGCATATATATTGTCATATAAATTCAATCATAACACATATGGCAAAATAATGTAGCATACGTCTAGCATACTGAAAAGACTCTCAGTGGTCGCTATTGATACTGGAAGAGTTATGACTAATCTTAGCAATCTATCGACCATTGGATAAATAGAATTTTTACCTAATCTCACTAGTCCCTTTGTTAGATCAGCAAGTGATGGCAATGTACTTAGCTCTAGATGGTTGCATACATCAAGTTGAAAATGTGGTAGTTGACACTCCAATTGAGCTTGATCTTGACTTGAAAAATCAGCGGGATAGTACTTTTCCACCAGAGTACTTATCTTTGAAATGTCAAAGCCATCTTTTCTTGGATCTAGTGAGGCACAAAGTGATAGAAGCTCTGTTGCTTGAGAACTGAATCGATCTTCTAACTCAATCAATTGTTGGTCGACCGCAACATTAAACACATCTATTTTATAATGGTGAAGAGTGGTGGTATTATCATTTTTGTTCCGAGATTTGGTCACATCCACACACCTACAAATTGCGACATGTAGTTAAACAAGTTAGATATGTACCATAAGAATAAAAAAATATGTATTTGTGCTCATATTAAAAAATTGAAGGTAAGATAATAACTTACTTGCGATTTAAATCCGAAATCTCAATCTCGTGCTTGTCACAAAAGGCTTTCACCTCCTCAAGAAGTGGTTCCCAGCCATCATTTCTCAAGTCACTAAGCAATGATTTTGTATTCGAAATGCAGGGGCCTAATTGACTAATTGACTGTGATGAAAGGTGATTAAGGAGTCCTATTAATACATTTGATGGACCATTGGGGGGGGCCAGGCCCCTGCCCGCCCCCCCTTGTCTCCGCCCCTGGTTACACATGCAATACTAACTGCCTTGTTAATGCAGTACTAACCGCTTTATTACTCAGCCTAAATGCCCTGAAAACTGAAGTCTAAATGCCCTGAAAACTGAAGACTAAATGCCCTGAAAACTAAAGTCTAAATGCTCTGAAAACTGAAGACTAAATGCCCTGAAAACTGAAGTCTAAATGCCTTGAAAACTGAAGTCTAAATGCCCTGAAAACTGACTGACTCCTAAACTCCTAACTGACACATGACATGTACAGGATTACTCTAACAAACAAGAGATGCCATATCTCGACATACTTTTGTGTAATGTGCATTTTGCAAGGACCAAGTAAAAAGCTTTTCAAAATACCACTATTCATTGCTACATGCGTGGTACTGTTCATCCGGGGTGGTTACTGTAGCACGCGGTACGGTACTGTTCATGATTAGTTTCCTTGTTTAGGGATTAGATTGATTTAGTTAGTTTGAAAACTTATCTTCAATTAGTTTGTTTTTTTAAAGTAGAGATTGTTTCTTAGGGATTAAGTCAAGTTATCCCTATAAAAGGATGATATTGTTGATAGATAAGTCTTTGTGTTATCTTTGTGTTGTCTGTACATGGTGTACATGGTGCTTTTGTTTTTTTGCTTTAGCATCTAGGACTTGCTTTTGCTTTAGCATCTAGGACTTGCTTTTGCTTTAACATCTAGGACTTGCTTTTTGCTTTAGCAGCTTTTTGCTTTAACATCTTAGACTAGCTTTAGGACAGCATCTTGGACTAGTCTAGGATAGCATCTTGGCATATGCTTGGCTGACTAGCAGCCTATAAATATGTATCTCCAACCCCTCAGGTTGGTATGACATTGTGTGAGAAATAAACAAGAGAAAATTGCCACATCCCCAAGTGTCATCCTCTCGATGAGAGTAAGGATCTTGCTATCACCAACAGCAAGACTCCAGCGAGTAACAAGTGGTATCAGAGCCTTAATATCCTGTAGCCTGAGCATCTCCTGCTCATCTCCTTCTCCGGCCTCGCAGCAGCCCCAGCCAGTAGCAGCAGCAGCTCCGGCTGTCCCCGCTCACTCCTCTTCGGAGACGGGCAGCAGCTCGTCAGAAGCAGCCCTCTCTCCACGCAACAGCCCCCCAGTAGCGCGCCATGTCCGCAGGGCAATCTCAGCGCTCGGTCGCCTCGAGCATGCGGCGTCAGCAGACGGCCGAGCTCGTCGCGGCAGAGCAGCGCGAGCGAGCGGCGGCAGAGACCGCTGCGGCGGCGGAAAGGGCGTCAAGGCTGGCAGCGGCGGAGCTGGCAGCAGCCAGGGCGGAGGTGGAAGCAGCGGCGGCGGCAGATGCAGCGCGTGCGGCAGCAGCAGAGGTCAAGGCTCTGCGCGGCAGCAACAGCAGCTCCGGCTCTGTTGATGACAGCGCCGACGCGGACCCTCAGCTGCTGGAGAGGGAGGCAGCGCAAGGGCGAACGGCGCAATGGGCAGCCACGCACGCCCACGAGCGCGGCGGCAGCCCAGACAGGCGCGGACGCGCCGGCGGCGCTCCTGAAGGAGGCGCACACGGCGGTGGCGCTCCTGGAGGAGGCACGCACGGCGGCGGCGTACGGGTCGACGGAGAGCGCGGCCCTCACAGGCAACGCGGCTCTCTCCCCGGTTCGGTACCGTGGTCACCACGAGTACTAGGCTGTCGTCAGGGACGTCGGCCCCGGCGGCGGGTGGCCTACCCTCACCAAGACCAACTACGTCGAGTGGGCTGCGGTGATGAGGGTGAAGCTCCAGGTGCGGCATATGTGGGATGCAGTCCGGTACGGCGGCGTCGACTACGACCAGGATCGACGGGCGCTGGATGCTCTCATCGCCGCAGTCCCGCCCGAGATGCAGTTCTCGCTTACCAACAAGCGGACTGCCAAAGAGGCTTGGGACGCCATCGCTGCAGCACGCATCGGCAGCGACCGCGCCCGCAAGTCTACACTGCAGGCACTACGCACGGAGTGGGAGCACCTGGCCTTCAAGCCAGGTGAGGACGTTGATGACTTTGCTCTCCGTCTCAACACTCTGTTGCACAAGTTGGTGCAGTTCGGCGACGACACCTACGGCGAAGAGAGAGCTGTGGAGAAGCTCTTCCGCTGCGTCCCCGAGAAGTACAAGCAGATGGCTCGCTCGATCGGGTCTCTGCTGGACCTCTCCACGATGACCATCGAGGAGGCGTTGGGTCGCCTCAAGGTCATCGACATCGATGAGCCACAGCGCCCCTCGGGACCCGTCACCATTGGCGGGAAGCTCCTCCTCACTCGGGAGCAGTGGGATGTCGGCCAAGGTGACAAGAAGAAGGGGGAGCCTTCTTCCACGACAGGCGGCCGCAAGAGTGGCAAGCGCGGCAAGCCGCGCAAAGGCGCCCAGGGCGGCGATGCTGGCAAGCAAAAGCCGGCACGAGACGACTCTTGCCACAACTGCGGCAAGCTTGGTCATTGGGCCAAGGAGTGTCGACAGCCACGATGCGGCCAGGCCCACGTCGCGCAAGCGGAGGAGGAGCAGCCGGTCCTGTTCATTGCTCATGCGAGCATCGAACTACCTCCAGCGGCACCGGCCGCAGTGGCTCTCCTCCACCTTGACGAGCCAAAAGCACACGCCCTCCTCGGCGACAGTTCCGGCAATGACAAGACCGACGGGTGGTGCCTCGACACCGGCGCCACCCACCACATGACCGGGCGGCGGGAGTTCTTCTCCGAGCTCGACTCAGGCGTTCGAGGCACCGTCAAGTTCGGCGACGCTTCCGCTGTGGAGATCAAGGGCGTCGGCTCTGTCGTCTTCGTCGCCAAGACTGGCGAGCACCGGCTGCTCACCGGCGTCTACTACATCCCCGATCTGCGGAACTCCATCATCAGCTTGGGACAGCTGGATGAGAACGGCTCGCGTGTCGAGATCGAGCACGGGGTGCTGCGGATTTGGGATCTTCGCTGTCGCCTTCTTGCCAAGGTAACTAGAGGCGCAAATCGACTCTACATTCTTCACATGCAGGTGGCACAACCCCTCTGTCTTGCTGCTCGTCGGGACGACGAGGCGTGGCAGTGGCACGAGCGCTTTGGGCACCTTCACTTCGAGGCCCTGAAGCGGCTCAGTGCCACGGAAATGGTGCGAGGCCTGTCGTGCCTTGACCATGTGGAGCAGTTCTGCGACGTCTACGTGATGACGAAGCAGAGGCGACTCCCCTTTCCCCAGCAGGCGAGTTTCCGAGCCGAGAGGCTCGAGCTCGTGCACGGGGACTTGTGTGGCCCGGTGACACCGGCCACACCGGGAGGACGACACTACTTCCTGCTGCTCGTCGACGACCTCTCCCGCTACATGTGGGTCATGGTCCTCGGCAGCAAGGGAGAGGCTGCGGACGCCATCAGGCGCACGCAGGCTGCTGCGGAGGCGGAGTGCGGCCGCAAGCTGCGCGTGCTGCGCACAGACAACGGCGGCGAATTCACGGCGGCTGAATTCGCGTCGTACTGCGCTGATGAGGGCATTCAGCGCCACTACGAGCCGTACAGCCCGCAGCAGAACGGCGTCGTCGAGCGGCGCAATCAGACGGTTGTGGGGATGGCTCGGGCCCTCCTCAAGCAGAGGGGGATGCCGGCTGTCTTCTGGGGAGAGGCGGTGGTGACGGCCGTCTACATCCTCAACCGCTCGCCTACCAAGGCGCTCGACGGCAGGACGCCGTACGAGGCTTGGCATGGGCGCAAGCCGGCGGTCTCCCACTTGCGGGTCTTCGGCTCCCTCGCGTTCGCCAAGGAGCTTGGCCACATCGGCAAGCTCGACGACAGGAGCACTCCGGGAGTGTTCATCGGCTACGCGGAGGGCTCGAAGGCCTACCGCATCCTCGACCCTGTCACACAGCGCGTCCGCATCTCGCGTGACGCTGTGTTCGACAAAGGGCGAGGCTGGACGTGGGACAAGGCGGTGGACGACGGT
Source organism: Dendrocalamus latiflorus (assembly GCA_017311315.1). Classification (NCBI taxonomy): domain Eukaryota; kingdom Viridiplantae; phylum Streptophyta; class Magnoliopsida; order Poales; family Poaceae; genus Dendrocalamus; species Dendrocalamus latiflorus. The sequence continues at coordinate 9,161,504 of CM029663.1, forward strand.
TCGACTTCGACTCTCAGGGACTTTGTTGTCGACTACGTCCACTTCGAGAGAGCCGGGGGAGCTAGCAGCTCGTCTTCACCGAGCTCGTCCACCTCGACACCTTGCTCGCCACCAGCTCCGGCGAGTGCTCCACCACCTTTGGCACCGGCTATGCCCCACTCTTCACCACCGGCTCACCACTCTCCTGCACCGGCGGCCACACCACCGGGATCGCCCCCAACAGTTTCGGTCCACGACGAGCAGCGCATGGTGGAGTTCGCTACTCCGCTGTCCCACGACGAGGACCGCGTCGACGCCTACCACGACGACGAGCCTCTGCGCTATCGTACCATGGACAACATCCTCGGCGAGCTGCCCGTCCCTGGACTGGCGCAGCGCGACTGCGAGGCGGAGCTGCACTTGGCATGCGACGACGGCGAGCCCCGCTCCTTCGCTGAGGCGGAGGGAGACGCGGCGTGGCGTGTCGCGATGAAGCAGGAGATGGACGCCGTCGAGCGGAACCGGACGTGGGAGCTGGCGGATCTTCCTGCCGGTCACCGCGCGATCACCCTTAAGTGGGTGTTCAAGCTGAAGCGGGATGAAGCCGGCGCCATCGTCAAGCACAAGGCTCGGTGGCACGAGGCTTCGTGCAGCAGGAGGGGGCGACTTCGATGACGCCTTCGCACTAGTCGCACGGATGGAGTCCGTGCGACTCCTTGCGCTAGCTGCCCAGGAAGCCTGGCGTGTTCATCACATGGATGTCAAGTCGGCATTTCTTAACGGCGACTTGAAGGAGGAGGTCTACGTGCATCAGCCGCCGGGATTTGCGATCCCCGGCAAGGAGGGCAAGGTGCTCCGCCTGCGCAAGGCCCTCTATGGCTTGCGACAGGCACCGAGGGCGTGGAACGCCAAGTTGGATTCCACGCTGAAAGGGATGGGCTTCGAGCAAAGTCCGCACGAGGCGGCCATCTACCGGCGGGGCAGTGGAGAAAATGCCCTGCTGGTGGGTGTCTACGTCGACGACTTGGTGATCACAGGCACTAAGGATGCGGAGGTGGCGGCATTCAAGGAAGAGATGAAGGCCACCTTCCAGATGAGTGACCTGGGGCCCCTCTCCTTCTACTTAGGGATCGAGGTGCACCAGGATGATTCCGGGATCACGCTTCGACAAACCGCCTACGCCAAGCGCGTCGTTGAGCTAGCTGGGCTCACCGACTGCAACCCAGCTCTCACTCCGATGGAGGAGAGGCTGAAGCTGAGCCGCGACAGCACGACGGAGGAGGTGGACGCTTCGCAGTACCGACGTCTTGTGGGGAGCCTTCGCTACCTCGCCCACACACGACCGGACTTGGCATTCTCCGTCGGCTACGTTAGTCGGTTCATGCAACGACCGACGACGGAGCATCAGCAGGCTGTGAAGAGGATCATCCGCTACGTTGCGGGGACCCTTGACCACGGCCTCCATTACCCGAGGTGTCCTGGCGCGGCACACTTCGTCGGGTACAGCGACAGTGACCACGCGGGCGACATCGACACCAGCAAGAGCACAAGCGGGATTCTCTTCTTCCTCGGCAAGTGCCTCGTTCACTGGCAGTCAGTCAAGCAGTAGGTGGTGGCCCTGTCCAGCTGTGAGGCCGAGTACATAGCGGCTTCCACCGCTTCGACTCAGGCACTCTAGCTCGCTCGACTGCTTGGTGATCTCCTCGGCAGGGACACTGAAGCAGTGGAGCTCAGGGTGGACAGCAAGTCCGCTCTAGCCCTGGCAAAGAACCCCGTTTTCCATGAACGGAGCAAGCACATCCGGGTGAAGTACCATTTCATCCGTGGCTGCTTGGATGAAGGAAGCATCAAGGCAAGCTACATCAACACCACGGATCAGCTTGCGGATCTGCTCACCAAGCCTCTTGGAAGGATCAAGTTCCTTGAGCTCTGCTCCAAGATCAGGATGATTCAACTCTCCCACAAGACGACGCACAAGACTTAGGGGGAGAATGATAGATAAGTCTTTGTGTTGTCTGCACATGGTGTACATGGTGCTTTTGTTTTTTTGCTTTAGCATCTAGGACTTGCTTTTGCTTTAGCATCTAGGACTTGCTTTTTGCTTTAGCAGCTTTTTGCTTTAGCATCTTAGACTAGCTTTAGGACAGCATCTTGGACTAGTCTAGGATAGCATCTTGGCATATGCTTGGCTGACTAGCAGCCTATAAATATGTATCTCCAACCCCTCAGGTTGGTATAGCATTGTGTGAGAAATAAACAAGAGAAAATTGCCACATCCCCAAGTGTCATCCTCTCGATGAGAGTAAGGATCTTGCTATCACCAACAGCAAGACTCCAGCGAGTAACAATTGTATCTTCTTCAAGGAAGCAAAGATGAATACACAAGTCTCTAGTCTCTAAATTCCAGTTGTGGTCATTCTCTTGACCAGCTATTCTAGATCCATTCCTCCAATTGGCACCCTCCTTCACCTAGCACCGCTCTACTTTAAGTCGTCACCGTCCGACCTCTCTCTGACGGATGATTACCCCCTTGTGCTATTTCACAACATTCATCCAAGTGCTTATGCTGACCTGTGCTGAATCTTTGTTCTAGTTATAGTTGAACAGATAAGAGGAAGTAGGTTTGTTAGTAGAACATTGGTTACGCACTTACGCTTGTGAATACGTGCCCATAAATTTTAGTTGGGTTGTCCGACTAAATTTCAGAAGACATTGTTGACTTTACCCTAGTCAGTTTGGATTCTTTAGGATCATAAACCTTGCCACAGGTGTGGATTTAGCTGGCTCTTTTACCAGTTTACTGTGGTTATGGGTTTCAACTTTCAACATCATCATAGTAGTACAAATGCCAAGTAATTTGTAGATAGCTTGCATCAATTAACAGTACTGCCATATATTTCCCATAATATGTTCTTAACACAGATTGATCCTTTGGAAAAGCTGGATCCTGAAGTTGAAGATGTTCTTATTGACATTGCTGAAGATTTTGTCGAATCTGTAAGTTTTCCCCCCTCTGTTTTTCCCTGTGGTGATTTTTGTTTAAATATGCTTATTATTGGGAATATGTAACCCAAGTATGTGTATATCGATCTGTAAGAACATACCCATGATTACTCTAGCTTTTTGTGCATTCTTATGCAACCCAAGGATGTGTATATCGATATTTAATGATTCCCCCTTCTTGGTCCCTATGCATTTATATTTCTGATGCCCAGCTTCCTTTATACTTGATCAATACTTCAGTGCAGTGGTTGTTTTACTTGTATGTCATTTTTTTATCTGTGATGTGTTTGGTTGGAGGGATGGGGTGGGATAGGATGGGATGGGATGGTTCCTTTGACCAAGCCTATCTCTGTGTTTGGTTGGATGGATGAGGTGAGATGGAATGGTCCAAAATGGGATGAGTCTGTGCAAATTTAGAGAATATTCTTCTTAGATGCTGGACCATGTAGTTCCACTTTTTTTGTGGAACTATCTTATCCCATCCCCATCCCATCCCATCCCACCTCATCCCTCCAACCAAACACATCCTAAATAACCGGTACCAACTGGCTTGACCAGAGACCGCCCGTTTTCTGAACCCTGATTGAAACTACATTGTCTTAAAAGTTGAAATATAAAAGAAAGTTGCCACCCTTAAATCATTGGCAGATATGTAAGCTTCTGAAATTTGTCACCCTTACATATCCTGGACGCTTTTTTGGTAGCTATTTAAAGGTTTTGTTTGCTGATAACTGTTTTAAGCAGGTCGCAACATTTGCTTGTTCTTTAGCAAAGCATAGAAAGTCAAGCACTTTAGAAGCAAAAGATGTACTCCTCCATGCAGGTAACCAAAATATTATTGTTCTTCTAAATATTTGTACTAATGCTCTCCTGCCATAGCCTTTCAATTGCAGTTCTGTTATAGTTTAGTGTCATCTTTTGCAGAGAGAAGCTGGAATATCACCTTGCCAGGCTTCGGTGGAGATGAAATAAAACTATACAAGAAACCGGTAATTCATAATTGTACATATATATTTCTTCATTCTTGATTGCTTGCTTTGAAATTTCTTTCTGTAGTTATTTCTTTGTTAACCTGTATTGACCTTTTCTTGCCTCTTTTCCTCGATGATTTGCAGAATGTCAATGATATTCACAGGGAGAGGCTTACCCTGGTACCAATTTTTTATCATTGTTTTGACGTTGTCCATCAATTATCCTCTGTATATCATGCATCATTGCTTCTTGAACTATGCATATATTCCCCATCTTATGCGTTGGAAACATAATATTCAGAAACATATTATTGTCATTGCCTCAATTCAAGTATAACTTTTAAGTCGGTAAAGATCCCAATCTATGTCAAATGCTGTTTCGAAAATGATCTAGTGATGGCCATCACGCATCACCAAACACAGCCCTTCAGCCTGAACACCCATCATCTGCTTAGTGCTTACTGTTGTTGCATTCATTGGACGCTTTCTTTACATGTTGAGTTGATATGTTACTGTTTTTGTCTGAATCGATCCAGATCAAGAAGTCAATGGCAAGCGAAGGTAACACAAAGAGTTCTGCTGCCCAAGCTGCAGCTAACCAGAAAAATCAGACTCCCAAGCCACCTGCCACAGGTTCTCCGTGAAAGACATCCACTAGCCCTCCAATCCCAGAGAAATATCAACGCATTGGCATATTTGGTGTTAATGTGTTGCAATCCAGAGTCGACTGAACGCCGTAGGTTTGTTGTATTATAGATTGTAGAACCAGAGGATGCTGTAGTAGGACAGCAAAGATATAACATGTACAAATGCTTTTCACAAAACTGGAACTATTTACAACGCTAACACAAATATTTTTGTTCCGTTTTTTCACGGCACGGTTAAGTTGCAACCCTGGTAATTTAGACCCTGAAACTTTGGTGAGGTGTCAATGTTCTGTGTTTCGTTCAGCAGAAATAGCTAAATGGGAAGAAGCCAAGCATTGCAGTGTTGCTTCTGTCTGGCCTTCTTGCCTCAGCTCAACTGGTCAGTCATTGCCAGCTGTGTATAGCCGCTGAACAATGGATCATGGATGCTATTTTCAGATGCCTTGATCAAGTGTATTTTGCTATTGGTCTCAACCCAGGTTCATGCAGATTCTTTCTTCACCTCTTTACCAATTACCATTTCGTATAGGTAATAGTCTGCATTGTTTGCTATCGTTTCTCTCTAGGTATGCCCAGAGAAAATGCCGTTTGGACTTTGGTCACCTGAAGAAAATGGCGATACACTCGTGTCATTGTTTACCCAAGCCTGCAGAATGTTCTCCAATAGCCGATAGGATACCAGTAATAAGTTGTGCCCTATGTGTCACGTCTCATAAATATCTTTGGAGCATGCTAATTAACTTCCTTGATCCTTCTCGCTGCAGCCATAACCAAAAACGCCCTTTTTTTCTCTCTTAGCTCTACGAGTGGACAGATCATGGGCCTCTCTTTTCGTGATGATCTATTGGTCCGTACCTCGCTGCTATCTCGACATCACAGGTATGGACCACGGACATCCCGAAATACTGGAATTGCTGAGTCACGAGGCAGCGACGTTTCACTGATGCCGCTCGCTCCTCTACCGATCCGCATCATGACCGACCCCCAATCATTTTGTTCTGAAAGTACGAGGCGCGTCCTCGGCAACGTACCATCGCGCAGGAGAATTTTTTTTAAAATAATATATTTTTATTTAAAATTAAAGAAATATATCTGCGTAAAAATTGGGATCCAGTCGCCCAATCGTTGGACGACTGGAATCTGTTGCCCAACGGCTGCACGACACAAAAGCAGTCGGTGGACCGTTGGACGGCATAATTGCAGTCGTTGAATGGTAGGGCGACTGGATGCTATCGTCTAACCGTTGGGTGACTACAGAGTCCAGTCACCTAACTGTTCGGCGATTGGACACAATATATATTTGACCGCTCGGCCGAACCCCCAGCCGAGCGGTCGATTCCAGTATACGCGCGCGCGAGGAGAGAAGAGAAAGAAGAGAGGAGAGGAGAGGAAAGGAGAGGGAGAGGAGAGCTTCTGCTACTTTTATAAGGTAATTTTTTTATGTTTTAGTCAATATTTTTGTATAAAGTAAATAATTTATTTAGTGTAAAATTACAATCTATAGAAAATTATAGTTGTAGAACTTTGCTATGAAGTAAATAGTTGTAAAAAATTTAGTCGACATAGTGATGAAAAATTAGCATCTATAGAAAATTATAGTTGTAAAAAATTTAGTAAATATTATACTTGATATTTAGAAAATTAGCCTCCACAGAGAAGGGCCAATTATACATAGTGCACGTGATTAGCAATATGGAGCATCGTTTCAACGTGCTCCTCTAGGATGGAGCCGAATTTGGGACAGCTCGTTTTCTAGTCACCCACGAGGTATGCCTTGGAGATCGTGTGAACAAACCTAGCTGCTCGTGCAACAAACCAAAATTGTTACACAAGCCATGATCTCATGTCCTCACTGCATGCAGGACTGTGGGTATGGATCTTTCAAGCTTGATGTCCGAGTACTTCTTCAAGGAGAGGGTAATGTAAGCGTGGTGTGGCGAGCTTAAGGGGTTCAAGGTTGTGGGTAACTTCGCCACCTTGGACATTGTAGGGAGGACTTGGATTCCGGATATTGACATGCTGAAGGGTGGGAAGGGTGGTCAGCAGAGCCGTCGTATTATGAATGATATGGACGGAGTGCAAGCCGAGGCATCGGGTAGACGCTGCGGATGCTACAGTCAAGAGGGCCACACAGCCAGACGACTCAAGGCACCTACTGATGAGTAGGCACACTGGCTGTTTCCAGTACCATTTGTTGGAGTGTGCAAAGTTGCATAAATATTACAAATCATTGTACGTCGTCATCTGTATTTTGTTAATTATGACATTTCATGTACGTAACACCGTTGTAACTGCACCGTACGTTGCTAATTTTTTGTGTTTATACAACTATTGTGCTATTTCCCCCTTTTAAGTACTATTTTAAGTATTGTCCTGATAGCGTAGTACTGTTTTGTTTGTTTATTTACAAGTTATATTTACTACTGCTTTATATTCGATGTTTCTTGTTCCGCGTAAGTGCTAAATTCAAGTCACTTTGCAGATATGGCTTGTGAACTTCGCAGATCGGACTGGCCTTATGGCCTCTTGAATGAGCGCGTGCACCTTCTACATCATGCGTTGCACTGTGTCCCGCCTCCTAGGAGCTCGACCAAGGCGACTGATTTGGGGGTGATCCACAAGCACACACCTAGAGTGGCCTGGAGGCTAGGCCTATGTTGGACAGACATGTCTACACTTCGGTGGCACTGTATTCTCGCCATGCGTAGGTTGTGTATTGACCATTGTTTGCTTCGTAGGCTCAGCGATGCTGGACTACTACCTCTTGCCCGGATGATACAGGACACAGACGAGGATGCTCTGCCACCAGCTGTGCCCGGGGACGATGACCAGGAGCAATCACGACGCTTCCCATTCAACTGCTCCCTACTGACAGTTTTGGTGGACCGGTGGCGGTTGCAGACACACTTTCCACTTCCCATTCAGAGAGATGGCTCCTACTCTGCAGGACGTCGCGCTGCTACTTGATCTTCCTATCGTAGAAATTGCTGCCTTCTAGTCGGAGGCCTCGAACGGCTGGTGTGAGGACCTGCTAGCTAGGTTTTAGGGTGTCCTTCCACCAAGGGCCGAGGAGACCTACTACGTCTTCCCGCATACTCGGAATCATGGTCCATTCTTGTAGTGGCTCTCGCGGTTCTTGGTACGTATTTGACGCCCTTCCCATTCGGACCGCTGCGCTCTACTTTGCACACTATGCTCTTTCTAACTTTTTTCTTGTACTCAAGTCGAGTGGATGGACCCAACCGCGGACGAGGACCAGGTGTCGCGGCACCTAGAGGCCTACTTGTTGTGGCTTTTTGGTTGAGTGCTCTTCATTACCAGCCATGGTGACAACGTCGACGCACGCCTTGTCTCTTACGCTAGGACCATCGTAGACAAGGATGCCCCTACATCAGCTGGGGTTCGATCACACTTGCCATGACCTATTGTGGCTTGTGCGACGCGTGCTAGAGGACCAAGCCTAACTCAGTCCTCGCAGAGTATCCGCTGCTACTGCAATTGTGGTCATTAAAGCACTTTAGTCTTGGACGGCCCATGTTGGAGGACATCACTCCGTATAGGGCAGAGATGTACTTGGGGGTGAGGTGGATCAACCTGCGATGAGTTCTCTTTGGTGCCGTAGACGGGTACGTACTCTCACTTATGATTAATTTCTTCGTATTATAGATCGTCCTATCTAATATCCGGTGTTTCTTGTAGGTATAGTTCGCACACGTGCAGGTCACATGGGCGTATCTGCCCTTCGTGGAGCAGTTCGACCGGCTCACGGCTGACGACGTGTGCTGGGAGCCCTACTCCCCCGAGGCACTAGAGAGTCGTGCTCCCGACGACTTGTCCTCACTGTGTTGGTATGACCGGGCTTTCTGGCTGACACGAAGGAAGCTCATGTTCGACATCTTTGTGGAGGACTACGCGCTGCATCGTGTGATGCGGCAGTTTGGCCTACGGCAACTCGTTCCAGTACCTATGAGATCGGAGGAGGAGCGCCGCAACGATGAATAAACTGAGCGTATACGTTGGGAGACGAAAGCTCATCTCGACGCGTGCACGCACAGAGAGCGCGAGGCTCACGAGAGGGAGCGTGAGAAAAAGAGGGAAATGGCGATCAAGGTGGCCGCCGAGGAGTTCAACGCCGATCTCATAAGGAAGGAAAAATGGCCCGGTCAACGCAGTAGGTCGGGCTATCCCGCAGTAGTCCCTCAAAGATCGAATTTATTTTCATTCCAGAAAGGCGCATATGTATGGTAGGAGTACTTCGGTTTGTTGTGTCGTGCAGGATGTTATTTCTTACGCATGTAAACAAACTCTGTGCGTAGTGTTTTCGTATTCTCAGCTTATTATGTAGTCTATTTAAATTCGCGTCGTATTTTCGTATTCAATTCTTCACAATATCACTTACCTTCGTACTTACCAATCGGTGCTATCTCAATCCTCCTCAGAAAAAAAATTCTTGCACTACAATAACATACGACGATCACAAATTGTTATTGCGAATCTAACAGATTTTCTACCATGCATAATTTACTAAAAATCACAAATGAATCATCCAATATTATCTACCGTTTTTTCCACAAAAATACAAATCATACACAAAATTTGGTAAATATCACCTACCTATAGCAATTGTCATTTATCCACATGCGCTGTTGGGGCCAATTGCGAAAAATGAACTAAGGTGGCAGTCGTCGACCGGTCGAGCTACTAGACCTGCATTCGCCGAACAGTTCGGCGGCAAGTGTGGTCGCCCGACCGTTCGGTGACTGGATCCTGTTGTCCAACGGCTCACTGATTGCATTCGTGTCCCGTGGCCATTGGGTGACAGGTTTCAGTCCCCTAATGATTGGACGACTGGATCATATTCTTGTAAAAAAATGTGTACCCTAATGATTGGACGACTTGATCATATTTTTGTAAAAAAAATTGTATGGATATATTACTGTAATTTCAAATAAAAATGGTTTATTTTTTAAAAAAATCTCGCGCCGGACTACTGATGTCTCAGCTGAACCACCGCGCGGACCCCCGACCTGGTCTTCGCCGGCTACGTAGACCGCCGGCCTAATCCTGCCGTCCGGCCGGCCGAGCACCTTTCCCTTCCCACCTCGCGACAAATCCCATACTGCATGCCACGATGCCTTTACGTCATGGACTCGCAAGGACCGAGCTGAATCACGGACTGTGCGGCGGCAGCTGGCAAGCACGAACCAGAGCCCGCCCGGCCCAGTGCTGGTGAGGTGAACGGTACGTCCGCGCGCGGCTCAACAAGCCAACAGTGCGCCGTGCCAATACGCCATTACCTCCCACCAAACACGGGCCAGGCGGCGCCCACGCGGCGTGGCGACGCGCGCGGAGCTGGAGGCTCGCGATTCGCACGGAGCGGACGACGACCGCGGAGGCCGGGCCGGTTCCGGTGCGCGGCGCCTTTCGCGGCGGTACGGGCCTTGCCCCGGCGCCAACTGTTGCATCCTGTACAGCCACGCACGCGCACGCACGCCTGCCTGCCTGCCACCACAGTACATACATTATACACGAGGCGGCGTACGAGCGATGCGAGCCTGTGATCCAAATCGTCCGGCCGGCTAGTGAGACGTCGCTGTTAGCTGCGCTCCTAGCGCTACACTACACGTGTGGTACGTACGTGCGCCCCCGCGCGCGCGTTTTTCTTGCTGCTGATGATGCTCGATCGACGTGGTCCGTGCGATGGTCCCTGGACTTTAAAGTCGCGCCACGACTCACTCCCTCGAACTATGCCCCCCTTTAAACTGACGCGGGCTAGCTGCAGAGTCTGCAGGCGCCGCACAGCCTTTGAAGAGATGGCTCGTAACTCGGCGGTCGGCGTTGCTGCCACCTCGTGTCGGAAGTCGGCATCCATCGCCGATTCGTTCGCTCTAGCAAAGAATCCACCGGAGAACGGAACGGAGAAACAAGTGTCGCCTTCAGAACGAGAGGAAATCGTCAAACGAGTCCTCGACTACCTTACCAAATATAAGCATTAAGCAATGTCGTGCCAAGCCTAGCTCTTTTTTTTTTTGACGTAACTAGCTTATTTTTCTAACTGCTCTGCTGTTCTGAATGGTCGAATCGAACTTGGGTTCTATAAATTTGTATGGGTAATAGTGTTTTTCTGAAGGCTGATACCGATTCCCATTACCACGAGACTAACAGGGAGCAATGTCCTGTCTATTGGACGGGCTTTACAAAATTGTTCGCTCCTTGTCAGATTGTTGTCACTTGTCAGTACTGCGTCACATGAAACCTAGGCCTCTCCAGCTCTTGATGTGAGGGATTAACGGATATTATTAAAGCCTCCATCCCTCTCATTACCTATCACGATTAGACGTACTCCGCTATCGATAACTAGCAAGAAAGCATGGAACATGTAGACACCAATTTATATCGAGTTGTCGACTGGGTCTGATCCTACATTGAACTTGCAACACAAGATCGATGCTTCCAGATTACACAAGATCGAGTTGCTGCCTCCCAGAATGTGTTTTGCACTGCATGCATTTTTATTTAGATGCTACAACTAGGTTATAGCCTCATTGCTTCTACTCACTCCCCACTGGAAAACCAACCAGCTCGCGGTTTGTTACTTACACTGATTACCTAAGACGTGGGAAACATAGTTCTCTCTCCAAGTTGGAAGCCAATATGCAGCTTATTTTCTGGATAACATATTAGATAAGCTAGTTTGTACATTTCTGATTTCTAGTACTGGTTCTGCCGGCCTGCATGTCCCTCACTGTTGCAGCATGATGAAGCGTCAATTGCGTTCAGAGGGAAGAAAAGCAAACGTCAATCGGCTGCAGATGGTACGTACCCAGCCTTGATTGCACCTAAGTGGGTACTTACTGACGAATTCAAGCCATCCAATGAGGGGAACAGCCTTGCCCGACCGCTCTGCCGCCGGCACGTGGCCGGCGACTGAAACTCCATGTCCCTATCTGTTCCTTAACTATCTATGATATTGCTTGCTGGATCTAATCGAGTAGGCCATTCGTCGAGATGGAATGTGTGCATCTTCCGCCTTGCATATCTGATGTCTCAGGTATATAATCAGATGCAAGTTCATCAGGGGCCGGGCAAATTTCATGTGCGGAATATTGGGTACGCACACGAAGATTTACCAGACGAAGCCTACGCGTGGACAAAACCGGTCGGTGCGCTGTGCCCCGCTCAACTGAGTTTTTAGTTTTAGCTTTAGCTTATATCATTGTTACACGCTGTTTTGCACTGTTTTGAGTTTATTCCGGTACTGTAGCTGTTGTCGTTTTTTTAAATGTAATTGAAATTTAAAAATTAAAAATTGAAAAAGATTACATCATCACGAACAATATAAAAATATAAAAAAAATTTAAAAACTAAAATAAAGGCCCCGATCGGTTGGGCTTAAGCTTCTGGCTTCCAGCTTATTTTTCACTATTCATAAATTTCGTTTTTTTCTGAACTTTTGGCTTTTTGTTGAGCTTTTTTGCCGGTTCTTTTTTTTCCTGTATTTGTTTGTATTATACGTAATGGGCTAACATATTTTTTATATTTTTAAATTTAATTATGCTAAATAAGCCTCTGTCAGCTACAGTACTTTTTTCAGCCAGTTACAGTGTTTTCAGCCATAAGCTATGAGCTTTTAAGCCCAACCGATCACCACCAAAATTAAGAAACTAGAATCTAAAACCTGAAGCGTAATGAAGCGGGTTTACAACGTGTGTCGCCATGCGGTGTTCGCCGGTTTCAGCCCCTTGTTTTGTGATGATAGGCGGTTTCCGTGCTGTCGCTACATACCGCCTCCTTTACAATATTGATTCCTGTTCAATCGTGTACATTGCTGCAGGGTCGCTCGTTTTTGTTTTCATACCCAACTTCAATACATGACCCAGACGCATGAGTTCATGTGCCTTTACAATATTGATTCCCGTTCAATCGTGTACAATGCTGCAGTGTCGCTCGTTTTTGTTTTCATACCCAACTTCTGTAGATGACCCAGACTCATGTTCATGTGCAGGAAGTCTCTCAGAAAAGGACGCCCGATTCTCTCACAAGATGGCCTAGCGGTAGTTTTTTTTTTTGACTGTCTTATAGTTTAGGACTAAAATTTTAAAATTCTGCGCTATTCATAAGAGGTAATACATAGAGAAAAATAGTTATATGTTATTTTGACTAATACGATTAAACTCGATACAATTTGTATTACAATTTATCTATAGACACCGTCTTAAAAACACATCGTTTAAAATCTAATTACTATGATATAAACTAAAAACCATAAATTTGGCTGAACGCAGCCAGTTATTGCTGCCATTTCTTTGTCAGGCTTCATGCCTAATGTTGCATAGACACCTAAACGGCTATACACCCCTTTCGGTAATGAAATCGAGGCACACGGAACAGTAGCAATAGCACTCTACTGGAGATCTCAATGTTCCATTAGTCGCTGCCTGCATTCCTCCCAGGACCCTACCATGTGAGCAAATGCGTGGCGATTTTGGCAATGTAGCACTGCATATTTCACCCTTTCCCTTCAGCTTATGTTTGTAGCAAAGTTCTTAACCGACTGCGAGTCCCAGAACCAAAATAAAGCGGTACGACCCTTCCAAAGAAAACACAGCAACTCTTGCGTACAGAAGACTAGATGTGGGAGTTAGACCATGCTTTTTCAGGCCAGCTCAAAACGGTCCGACATGGCTCAAACACGGTCCAGCCTGACACGTGGCGTGCCATGCCAGTACGGCACGAATCGTGGGCTAGGTTGGGCCTGGAAAGTCGGCACGATGGGCGGCACGATACAGTCTGGCGTGGCATGCCATGCTTAGGCCGGCCTGGTCCGATCTTGTTTCCGTCGATATCCCATGACTCACGATCATCCCCACAATAAAAGTCATCATAGAGCAGAGGGAGAGAGGGAGTAGAGGGGAAGGACTAAGGAGTATACCGGACTACTGGTGGGAGCAGACGACGGTGTTGTAGTCGAGTGCTCTAAGGCTGTCGGTGACGGCGCGACGGACGTTGACCTTCTTCTTGCCGCCTGTTGAAACAGTTGCAGCGCCTGTGCGGGGGCTGCTCCACGGATGTATCAAAAGGAACTTGTAGAGTTGAAAGAACTACTCCAATAAGTTCAGTTTTCTTTTGTTATAACCTAAGATATTTAGACATCATCACACCAGAGAAGTGCCTACCTTAGTGTTGTAGCCCATTATTTAGATGATAATTATAAGCTAAACAAGAGTAATAAATGAATCATACACGGGAGAGGCTATTGCTGAGTGTATACTATACGTACTTGATGATTTTAAGATAGATAATAAAATTGCTTCTATAACTCTTGATAACACATCAACAAACACAACGGCTATGAACATCCTCACCCTAAGATTGCAAACATATATCGGTGGTTATGTCCTCCACCAGAGATGTGTATGTCACATCTTGAATATTGTTGTTCAAGATGGTATGCAAGCAATTGATGCATATTTGAACAGTACCCATGGTGCCATTCGTTACCTCACAAATTCTCCACAAGTGCTAGCCAGGTTCACGGAGTACTGCACATATATCATGTTAAAGAAGTTACAAAGGTATAAACATGTTATATTCGTTTTTGTCAATGCTAACTTTTAAAATAATAAATTGGTAGTTACTAATTCATATTGGCAGATTGCTAGTCATTTTTGAGAGTTTTAAGACCTTCTTATAAAGTAACAATGGTTCTATCTGGTGTTTATTATCCTACCTCTTGCTTAGTTATAGACAAAATTGCCAAAATCTCGGGAGAATCTCCTTTTAGGCTATGTCGTCGTAGCAATGGAGGAAAAAATTATTAAATATTTTGGTTTTATTTCACACTTGTATTGCTTTGATATTATTTTCGATCTTACGAAAAAGTTGGCAAATTTACAGGTTGGCATGGAGGGTATTGCCTTGATTATTCAGAAGCTTTCGCACATGTCAAAGAGGAGCTTTTTTCGTGTTTTTTTTGTATGTATTATGATAAGTTTGGTAGCAGTGCAAGATCGGAGGCCGCACAGTAGACGCAACAAGGAAAGAAATGCTTGACATCACACTTATGGAAGAAACTAAAGGGCAAGTCTACTTCTTCATCCTCTGTCTCAGGCGACCTCTAAGTGAAACTTTATCTTAGAGCTGAACCATTACTTGGAGCATGATTTTGCAAATATCAATCCTGATCTTACTAGTGGAGACAAGATAGACTTGTCGAATGGTGGAAGAACAATAAGCAGATATTTTCTGTGCTGTCACATTTCGCACGGGATGTTCTCCTGGTGCTAGTGCCCGCCGTCTTTTCAGAAGCGATGTTCAGCACGATAGGGAGAATAATCGAAGAAAGGAGATCATCCCTTATACCCAGGATGGTGGAGGCAATCACATGCGCCAAAGACTGGGAATTAGCTAAACAGCGGCAACAACATCAAATGGATGATCCTGAAATCGTGCAGACGTACGCTGACCAAAATGCATGAACGACCTAGACATTGATGAGTAGATACTATGTACGCATGTTGTTATAGTTAGTATATACATATATTGTTAATGTACTCTTTTCCTTACTTGGGGAACCCCACTCTGGAGTGTAAGGTTTTTAATGAGGCAGTAATATTGTATTTTTAAAATATCAAGGAAATTTCCAAAATATTTATGTCATTATGTGCCCATGTTTTTATACAACTAATTCAATTTCAATTAGTTTTTAACGAGGCAGGTATGAGAGAAAGGAAGATAACGGCCACCGCCACCATCGTCACTGCCGTCTTTGTCGTGTATAGTTACTTCGGGCTAGGATTGGGTTGGCACGGCACGAACGTCGGCATGGTGGGCTTTGGGTTGTGATTGGGCCTGATCAGAGGCGACGCGGGCCGGCACGGCATGGCACAACGAGATGACTGGGCCGAACCGGTACGGTACGAAGCCGCTCAAAGCATAATAGACCCAGGCCATGCTGGCATGGCACGACCCAACTCCCAGCTCTACAGAATACTATCTGTCATGGCATTGTGTAAGACTGGTCACCTTAGCATGTCTGCATGTGTCTTGACTCTTCTTCAATTCACATTTCGTGTTGAATCCAAAACTGCTGGTTTTAACTACCTAAGTACACTTACTAATTACTTCGGCTTGTGCTGGATAATACTCAATAGTCCGTATATAATTCTATTATGGCATTAATTAACCAAACTAGCAGGCGGTCCTTGTTACCATCGGCTTGCTTAGAAACTTACCCTGATTAGCAGATAGGAAACGATGATTAAATAATCTATTAAAGAGTCATTTTAATGGTGTTGGAGCCAATGAGAGATTTTTAATGATGGCAGCCTCCTCTTCTCTAGTCGACATTGACTGTAGAACATGTTTAATGATTGCTAATGCCTCGACTTTTCCTTCCCCTTATCTTGATGATCAGAAAATGAAGTCATAGAGGGGGGAGTGGCCTTCTCAACCACTTCAACACCTAACTTAGCAGGTGAACTTCAAGATAAAAGAGGGAAAAAGTGAGAAATTGAAGGTATCACAAGATTAAAGGTACGATAATATTTTTCCAAAAAACTATTATATACCTAGTCTTTTTAGTCTTGAATTTGAATCTTCCTAGAGTGCACTCCAAGGCACTTGTTTTTCTTTTCTTATCAATCAATTTCACCAATTCGGAATTGGTAAGGCTTTTCTTATCAACCAATTTCACCAATTCAAAATTGGTAGGGCTGGTTAGACCCTTAGCAACCTCAGACTAGATGCTCCCACTCGGAGTAGCGTTCTTAACCAGTTCCTTCTTAGGGCGATCAGAGACTATCACTCCAACCCCTTGGATCTCCTCAGAGAGCCCAGCCTCCTCGATCGGCAGAGCACTTGTCTCTGTTGACGTCTTATTGGTGGCTACTAGATTTTGAGCTTGTTCAATCCTGAGCACCTTCACGTCCCTGATCGGCAAGATTGCTTCCACTATTCGAACGGTAGCTCTGTATTCACCATTGGCTTCATTCCTATGGCCTCGCTGTAGACGCTGGATCTAGCCACGAGTGCCTTCATCTAAGAAGGCATTCTTGTTGGTGTAATTTACCCATTCTTTATATAAGACCAGGAGTAGGTTTGTAAGAAAAAATTTAGAGTCATTGTAGAAGCCAAGATTTTAGAGTCATTGTAGAAGCCTACCTTTGAGGGAATCTTCTCCTCCTTAGTGCTTGAACGGTGAAAAGAGTACAAGAAGACCCTGCATGATCTTCTCTCCTGAGTCCTCCTCCACCTGAGCACCATCTGCATTTATGAAATCATAAAAATGCAATGCTTGGAAGGTAGTCGTTGATTAAAGATATCACTAGTTACCTTAAGTCTCTTGATCCTCTCCTTTAGAGATGTAACTGCTAGGATCAAGAGTACTCTTTTTTTTGCTTGGGTTCTCCTCCGCAGATTGCATCGACTCTCTACCTTATCTCAGAAGGGGACAAGGCTATAAAATGAAAGGAAGGACCATGAGTTAGAAAAGACATCACTAAATAAAAGTTCAACTGGTTAGAATCCTTGATGTTTACCTTCTGAGGAGTTCCTGATTGAATCTTTTGTGTCCTTATACCATAGCTTGATATGATCACATGACTTCAGAGGACTAATTTTACGCATGTTGAAATCTCTCACCACATGCCACGAAGTCAATCCTCTATTCTTAAGGTACTCTATGGCCTTGAACAATAGTTGTACCCTTCCCTCCTTAGGAGAGGCCTTCTACTCTAGGCTTTCTACAACGATTCTCGTCTCGAACACCATACTGTCTTCTTTGGTGTCCATTGTTGTGGTTATAGACCAAACAGTGGATAATAGGAGCTACGGGGAGGCCACAAAGGGGCTATCCAGAGCTTGAAAACCATAGTGGGGAGTGGATGTAGAAATGGCTAAGCTATCGTATCTCCTTTTCTCTAAAAAATGAATCCTCTCTCCTTCATGGTGCCTAACAAATGTATTTATAGCCATGAGAAGATTGTTTACACAAATACCTCTATTGGGTCTACAATAATAAGGGGAAACATGCCTTTCCCCTGCAGTTTGCATGTTTTAGTGGGCCTTTTGGCATGATGGGCCGATTGGGGCATGGTAGGGGCCACTCTCCAACAATAGTCTCTCATGATAAAAGGATTCATTGCAGGTAAGTCGAAACCATAGTACTTGCTTGTTGCCCTTCCATCCCTTTGGCTCCACAGTGAGTTGCCCACAAAATTCTGGCGCTATCTTGATCGATGCTGTCACCGTGTGTTTGTTGTGAATCATGTCATACATGTGGCGGCCGTCTGCTCGTTGGTCATGCATTGTAGGCTGCTACGTCAGTTACCGGGGGGTGCGCATATCCCCTAAAAAGGTGTGGCTGCCCTTTCGCCATTAATGTTGCAAGTCCCATCAATAATTAAGCATTGTGGCACTTTGGTTTTGATCATTTCCTTCTTCTTACTTGTGCTTGCTCATCACCGTCTATAGATGGTTTGCTTGCCATCGTGCTTTCCCCAATCACTTGTTCCCCGTCATGCTTTCACTGATCACCTTTTCCCCATCATGCTCTCAATATTTAGCATGGTCCGTGGAAGTGACCGTAGCAGTTGCATCGGTTGCCCCGAGCAATCATGGCGGTGAAGATGAGTGGTCCGAGCCTGCTACCGACAAGCAATGGAAGGTGTCAGATTGTAGGCTGCTACGTCAGTTACCGGGGGGTGCGCATATCCCCTAAAAAGGTGTGGCTGCCCTTTCGCCATTAATGTTGCAAGTCCCATCAATAATTAAGCATTGTGGCACTTTGGTTTTGATCATTTCCTTCTTCTTACTTGTGCTTGCTCATCACCGTCTATAGATGGTTTGCTTGCCATCGTGCTTTCCCCAATCACTTGTTCCCCGTCATGCTTTCACTGATCACCTTTTCCCCATCATGCTCTCAATATTTAGCATGGTCCGTGGAAGTGACCGTAGCAGTTGCATCGGTTGCCCCGAGCAATCATGGCGGTGAAGATGAGTGGTCCGAGCCTGCTACCGACAAGCAATGGAAGGTGTCAGAGAACATCTTCAGTGCGTGCATCAACACACTTAGCTAGTCAATTACGATGGATGAGCTGTTGGATGCACTCATGGGCAATGGCAAGGAGTCCTCTCATGAGCTTGTTCACCTTCCCACCAGTGATGAGGTTGGTCCATGGCAACAGGAGGGTGAGATGGTGGTTTTTGTGGTCTACTTTGATGTTCGGCTTCTCATCCCCTCTGCGCACTTCGTGGGCAATCTCTTTGTCTATACAAATTGGAGCATTGCATCTTATGTCGAACGTCATCGTGCGTCTTACTATCTTCTCCCGGGCGGCCTATTCGGAGGGTGTAATCCCTAGTGTGCCGGTCTTTGCCTTGCTGCACGACGCATGGTGCCAACAGAAACGACTGGGCAAGGGGTAGTATTTGAACCTGTGTAGCCTCGGCTTCTAGCTTTGGGGCAGCTGCTCAAAGGATTTCCCTTCATACTCTACACGAACAAAGTGGGGGTCTCATTAGCTCTGGAGGTGGTTGTACCACAAGATCAAGCACGAGAGTAGGCTTCGCTTCACCGGCGCATCATGGACTTCGTCTTTTAGCCATGCATGAAGCTCAATCAGAATGACAAGATGTGCAGCAGGAGGCTTCTCGCTATCGCACTTCGACTAAATATGTTTGATTGTGCAGAAGAGTTCTACATGCTCCGCTTGTCTCCACTGGCTTGTCAGTGGGATGTATGAATCGAAACCACTTAGGATGACAGGGTTCGTCCTTTGCTGATGACGTTGGTGAAGCCTGCTGGACCAGGTAGGGTATTGATGCTTTGCCTCACACGTCCACGTCAATCAGTCTTTTATGTTCGTAGTGCTTACACCCTTGTCGCTCTTATCTTGTGCAGTCCTATCCTTAGCACAGGCAGAGCGTGCAACGGCTGTGTTCCTAGGGCCATATATCCTGAAGGAGCACAATCTTTGGGCAACTACTATGTCAAATGGGCCACGTATTAACCGCATGTGCGAAGCCCTCGGGCTCCCTATCCCCGATCGTCCTATTCCTGCCACGAGCGGAGGCCACGCTCGTAGATTGCGCGGTAGCGAGGACGAGAACACCACACCCACAATGACCCCCACAAACGTGAAGGCTCTCATCTAGCCATCGCCACCGTACCCCTATCTTCAGCCCCTCCTACCCCGCTGGAGATAGAGGGCAGCTCAGATGAGTTCAGCGATGAGGCGGATGTTGAGGCCGCGGAAGATGGTAGGGCCTATATAGAGAGTGACGACAATGTGTGTAGAGCTACAGATGTCGAAGAGCGAAACCTACACAACAACAATGGTCGCGCTTCTGAAGACGATGAGGGGCACGCCACAGAAGATGATGAAGTGCGCAAGGTGGAGGGCCTCGAGGTGTGCATGCCAGCCGCTGTGGGAGGCGGCATGGCAGATGCTGCCCTCACCCCCATTGTTGTTTTGGGAGCTTCAGTGGAGCCTGCTTCGTCCACCTCACCTGTGCGGCCTGTGAAGTGTGCTTGACTAGAGACACCTCCCGTGGGCCTCGAGACAGGATGAGGACTCAAGCTCCGAGACCAGGATTCTTCCACCTCTCTGGGCATTGTCTTGGACTCTCTACCAACTACAATCCATGTGGGAACCCCTGTGCACCATGAAGATGACGCCCCTGTGCGCACCTCCTGTAGGCCCACCCTAGATTTGAGCTCTTTTTTTCTTCCTAGGACTTCGCAAGGTTGTCTTTGATATGCTCTATCATGTTGTCTCTATCGTCAGTGACACCTTCTCTGTTGATGGATCCACATCCATCCAACGATAGCCTCGCTTGGGGACTCGAAGGTGCCCTTGGTGCGGAGGATGCTTCGCGGACCAAAACTATGGAGATTGCAGGCATGGAGTCACATTTTCTATCTATGGGGGACTTCATCCCTCAGCCAGAAGCACTTCATATCATTCATGCTATGGCGGATTGTGTTGACCTAGCCCTTCATTCATGTGATACAAAGCTCCTCTTAGGACCCTTGAAGCCAACGAGGTGAGGGTATGTTGGGCCTTATCCCTCCCCTCCTTTTTTTATCTTATGGCATGTTCATACCATCCGCTATTGTCCAAATGGTGGCTTTAGCATGGGCGTTGCAGGCAACGACATATCAAGACACTACAAGCCTAAAGAGCAGCTAACTGCTGCCCAAGCAGAGGCTGTTGTGGCCCGTAAGGCTAGGTAGGATGCCCAGGTAGAGCTCAACGCTGCCCACAAGGTTGAGGAGGAGGTCTTAGCTCTGGCTAGGGAGCATGTGTAGTGCAATCACTTCCTCGAGATAGAGGGCATGAAGACGATAACTGACATGAAGGCTGTCGTGTTGTAGGTCAGCACCCACATGATGGAAGAACGGGAGAACTTCCTGTAGTAGATTGCCGCTCTCGAGAAGGATAAGGGCCACCTGTAGTTAGAGGTGGCAGAGGGCCACCGCCTTCGCGACCAGTGTGACATTTCAGCCTAGGAGTTCATGGAGGCCCTGGAGAGAACATTGGCAGACCTGGCAATCAAAATCCCCCAAAGGTAGCATAGGCCTGAAGACCTAGTGAACAGCATTCGGTGCATACACGATGCTTTGCGCTTTCGCTGCACATGTCCTGGGCATATGGCAACCATTGCTCACAGGCTAAGGCATAGATACTTCTAGGGCTACTGCATGTCCATAGGTGTAGGTTGTGGGTGAGCTGGTGGACCCCTGCTCGACCTTCCCTCAGCAACACAATGATGTTGCATGCTCTTCACGTGACAAGGAAGTCCGTCTGCACCTTCCATGAGCGCATCTAGGGATACCTCGATGTAAACGCAGTGAACGAATCACTGCAACGTATGCTTCACGAGGTGATGGAGCTAGGGTCATGGCACAGAGGAGTGCAGTGATGAACCACCCTGGTGTAGCTGTCGTGGAGACCTAGGGCGTCGATTGGCAGGTGTGAAGCCGTCGAACCCTGCTTGGTGCATGTCCTTACACATAGGTTGTGGGGTGTGACATACCACCTCCTCACTCCTATTCCTTTTTATTTTTCTTTGTGTTATCTTTTGGGACTGCGGTGGTTGTCCTCCGCGCTTCGAGCGTAGTATATTTTAGGGATTTGATTTATCCTTCATTTGATTTGTATGTATGCTTCATCAGACGATTTGATTATCGTGTCTCATCTGGCAAGGTACTTGATGAGGACCGACTTTCTATTGTAGACCACCTTATCCAGCGCGGACTTCGCCATTGGGACTGGGAAGAGGAGTCGTTGCGCTTCTAGGGAAATCACTGGCCTCGGCCGCATGTTCATCCTAGCAATTTTATAAAGGTAGAGAGCTCTAATGAAGGCGATTAAACCTTCGCCATACCCTTGCCCCCTATTTATGTTTTCTTTCTTTTCTAGAGCTATGATTCCTTGCCTATTATTCTCCGAGGACCGAACGGTGTCTTACTCCTCTCACTTCGAAGAGATGGCAGCTATAGCTAAGGTCGGTCACTCTTAACAAAACTTGTGTGCAAACGTGCAATGGGACTATGAAGCATACTAGCGGCGTTAGGATGAGGTAGGTCCATCCCCCACCATTTGAACGAGTGTCGATGAAATCAACATTAGGATGGAGTAGCTTCGCACTCACTCCATCCCCCACCCTTTGAACAAGTATTGATGAAGTTGGCGTTAGGATGAAGTAGGTTCACATGCACTCCATCTTCCACCCTTCGAACGAGCATTGATAAAGTCAGTAGTTGGACAAAATAGTTTTGCGCGCTCCATCCCCCACTGTTTGAACGAGCATCGACGAAGTTGGTGGTAGAACGAAGTAGTTTCGCACGCGCTCTGTCCCCCACTCTTCGAACAAGCATCGACGAAGTCGGTGGTAGGATGATTTGATTCAAGTGCATGTAGGAGTGCACACCTTGGGAAACTAACCACCTGCTTAAACTATGGAGGTGATGCACGAGCACAGCACAATGCCTTCCTTTGATGCCTCCTCCTCGAATGGTGGGATGCTGCTCACCTGCTTTTGATGACCACGTCATCAATGTAGGCTTTGATGTTTTGGCCCAGCTGAGATGAAAGGACGATGGTGATGAGCCTGGTGAAGATAGTCCCAGTGTTCTTTAGCCCAAAGGGCATCCTGATGAAATAGTATGTCTAGAACTATGAAGCTTGTCTTGGCTTCATCTTCCTTGGCTGTATGTATCTAGTGATACCTGGAGTATGCATTGAGGAAGCTAATTAATTCGTACCCCACAGTGGCATTAACCAACTGATCGATATATGGAAAAGGGTAGTTATCCTTGAGATACACCTTGTTAAGGTTGGTGAAGTCAGCACACATGCACCAGGTGTTGTTTGTCTTCTTAACCAGTATCAGGTTGGTGAGCCACTTGCGGTGGACCATCTCCCTGATAATGCTAGAGGCGATCAATTTTGTCACCTCTGCCTTGATAGCCTCTTGCCTACAATGGACATTTGCCTCATTCGCTACTTGATAGGCTTTGTATCTGGGTGCACCACCAGCTTGTGTTCAATGGTGGAGCGTTCCACTCTGGTAATATCAGTAGGTGACCTTGAAAGACATCCATATTCTTGCAGAACACCTCCAGTAGGCTTCACTCGGCCTCTGAAGTAAGGCTGCCCCCCACCGACACTTGCTTCGATGGTTCTTCCGTGTTGAGTGGCACCCTTATTACCTCACTGTTCAGCCTCGGCTTCGGCGTCCACCCTGGGGCAAAGAGAGGGGCATCACCGATGGAGGTGTGAGTCCTTTGCTTTTGATGTGTACTTTTTGATGGGGGCTTCGCATGCCCACTTCAATCTACCTTGTGAGGTCCTGGTTGCCAAGCACTGTGATGACCCCCGAGGCCCAGGAGCTTCATACACATGTAATTGTGATGTGGGATCACGCAAAAGACGTTGATGGTAGCCCTTCCCAAGATAGAGTTGTAGGGATATTGGAGGT
The DNA here is from genome assembly GCA_017311315.1 of Dendrocalamus latiflorus. Taxonomy (NCBI): domain Eukaryota; kingdom Viridiplantae; phylum Streptophyta; class Magnoliopsida; order Poales; family Poaceae; genus Dendrocalamus; species Dendrocalamus latiflorus. The sequence continues at coordinate 9,185,091 of CM029663.1, forward strand.
CTAGCACATCAAAGTTGATGACTTCCCGCCTATTTTGCTCTCCTTACCCGAAGGCTACCTCAAGCGCTATCTGCTCTAATGCACTAATCGGTTGCCCGCCGAAGCATTGTCCCTATCTTCATCTACTAGGACTCGCCTCACATTACACCCCACGATGCTAGTTTTGATTACCAGGGGGTCTTGGTGAGGAAGTACACTCTCGAGGCGTCCTCCACCTTAAAGGTTATATCTACCCGGGCCCACTCCGGAACCACATGTGCTGGGTATGTGGCGACATAATGTATTCGGTGTGTGTAGGCCCTCCACTGTCCCTCAAAGGGGAATTCGAGGGATGACCCACCCATGATGACATTGATCACCTAGGGCTGTAAACGAGCCGAGCTCGAGTGAGCCTGAGTTGACGTTTGAGCTTGTACCTAGGCTCGAGCTCGACTCAGCCAAAGCTTGAGCTTGGCTCAAATAAGCTCGATTACAATTAAAAAGTTTAACATGCACTAATTTTCAACAGTAAGAAAAACTCAAGCTTGAGCTCAGCTAGTGTAAGCTCGATAACAGTAAAAAGCAATTCAATATGCATTGTTTTTCAACAATAGAAAAGCTTGAGCTTGAGCTTGGCTCGAGTAAGCTCGGTAAGAGTTAATATGCATCAATATTCAAGCTCGAATTGAACTCTAACGAGCTATTTGAGCTTGGCTCATTGAAGCTCGTGAGCTTGGAATTAAGCTCGAGCTCAAATCAAGCCTAGAGTGAGCCGAGCTCGAGCAACTCGTGCGCCTCAAGTTTTTTTTGCAACCCTATGATCACTTGGTGGGGGCCGGCATCGAGGGTGTGGATTTGCAATACGCTTGGTGTGAGCTGGATGAGTAGTAACTCCAGGGGTTGTCATACGTGTGCTACCACTGACGCCCTTGTATCACTCTCCCTGGCCACGCTCTCATAGAGCACCGCGATGGTTGGGCAGTCATCGGTGATATGCTCTCCTCGGCCATGCACTTTGCACTATGGTCCTTGTGGGTGCCCATCTTCTTAGCCCCACCCCTTTCTATGTCCGTGACCCCTTCGGCTGTGACCACAACGTTGGGGGGCAATGTTCTCCTCAGCACCTACTTCGGTGCTAAGGATGTACCTAGCCCGGGACCCCCTCCGCTGCTTGCGACTGGAGCCCTCCTTCAGAGCCATTGGAGCGGCTTAGCTTCGGGGGCAGACGGCATAGCCTTTACCTCATGTTGCATTGCATCCTCTTCCACCGTTGTGGACTCCATCTTATCGAAGAGCTTGGCCACCGTTCTTATGGGCTTCCATGCATTATATTATGCGAGTAGTCCCTTCTGGAGGTCGCAGATGGTGGCATTAGTGATGGTCGTCTCATTGACGTCCTTTACCTAATAGTGGACCTTCACAAAGTATTTGAAATACTCTTATAGCTTCTCCCTCGACATCTGCCTTACTACAAAGAGCTAATCGGCATCGACCTGTTCCATGTAGTTGCCTTGAAAGTTGTTGTGCATGGGATCTTGAACTTGCTCCCATGTGTACACAGAGCCAGGGGTGATGGTGAAAAACCAGGACAACATGATTCCTTGAAGGGTGAGCGGCAGTCCCTTTGCCTTTGTCAAGTCATCTTCCCCTACTAATTTGATGGCCGTCTCGTAGACCCGTAGGAACTCATAGGTGTTCGTGTCACTATTATATGACTCTACTGTGGGCATGTTGAAGTCCTCTAGCTAAGCACTCCACTACAAGCCTGCACAGAGGGGGACTTTGAGTCTACCCGCCGAGGGGCACTACGGGCTCCAGCGTTGGCCTTGTGACTCTTCGTCCTTTCTACGGCCATCTCCATTACCACCACGGCTGGAGTCAGCTAACTTCGACTCTCCTGCATCTCACGCATGGCACTCCATAGGTCTGCCAACTCCCATTGTAGTGTTCTGCAGATTTCCTCCAGGGCGCCTTCGTTCGCATCCGACATAGGGGCTAGGGCACCCTCCGCTCTTTGTGTGGTGATGGCGACGGTGTTGGGGCTGGCAGAGACCACTGCTTGGGTGGTATGCAACCTAACGTTGTGGAGGGGTGCTGCGGTCAGGTCCTCCACCCACGATGCTTCCTGTTTCGTTATTGGCACAGCTGCTAAAGGGCCACCTTCATTACCTATCATGGCCCCGGACACCGCTGTGCCAGTGTGCCATTGCCATGGGGGTAGGGGCCTTCATACACTGGCTCCCTTGCTCTCGCCATAGCGGTCTCATTGTTGTACTTCTCTTCCACTTGGAGGCTAACATTGTCGCCTTCCTTGGTGCCATTGCGTCCAAACGCCTTTGCTTTGGCTCATAGCTTCTATGCTGCCCCCACAAACAGAACCAACTATTGTAGGTACAGACCAAATAGTAGATAATAGAGGCTATGGAGAGGCCACAAAGGGGTTGCCCGAAGCATGAAACTCATAATGGGGAGTGGATGTAGAAATATCTGAGCTATCGTATCTCCTTTTCTCTAAAAATGAATCATCTCTCCACCATGGCTCCCTAAGGAATGTATTTATAACCATAAGGAGCTTGTTTACACAAATGCCCCTATTGGGGTCTACAATAATAAGGGCAAACATATCTTTTCCTATGTCATAGCCCTTTTGGGCTTGCCATATAGTTTACTTGCTTTAATGGGCCTTTTGGTATGATGGGCCGATTGGGTCATGGTGGGGGGCCACTCCCCCAATATCCATTATGTAGAACCAAAGCTTCTTTCATGATGACCAAGATGACTTCGAATACATGGGAACGTACTCTTTTGCCCTATCACCACGGAGACACAGTGAACAACTTTTGGGTATCGCTCCTGCTTTTTTGGACCTTCCAATCATCTGATAATAGTACTTGAAGAGATCTAGGCTCGTCGGAATTCCTAGGTATGCTTCGCATAAGTGTACGAATATGCTAAGGATGGCAATCGAATTAGATGCCAAGTTTACCAACTTGATCCCATAGTACTTGAGCACTTCCAACAAGAAAGAATGGGCTGGAAGCCTAAACCTGGATTCCATGTATGCCCAGAATATGGGTATATCACCTTGTTCACCAGTTGGGAAGCCTTCGCCTTCCATCTATCTCTAAGGGATCATAACTCGATTGGGAATCAATCCCACGTCTTCCAAAGCTTCAAGTCTCTTTGATCCCAATGCAGATCTGGGCCACTCAGAGATGAACTTAGACATCTTCACTTATTTGGGCTTAGAGCAGGAAAGTTTGGGGCGGGGGGATAGGGCTACAATCACCGGGACGGAGGAAACGGAGAGAAACTCAAGAGAATACAAAAGATTTACGGGAAGCATGGAAAATACAAACCTCGATATGGTTTATAAGGACTCTCCCACATTCAAGCTGGAAGTTATGGAAACCATGCCTAACAGGTACAAAACTTTCAATTCTTCTTCCTGTTGGCTTTTTAACTTTAGGTGAAAAGACTTCTTTACCTTTCTTCACTAATGTCGAGTGACTTTTCGACTAGAATACACATCTCGAATATTGTTCCGGTCGAAAAATCCTGTCATAATTTCACATGAAGTTCAGGGGCTAGCTGAGAGGATTAAACAATCCATTAAAGAGTCACTTTAGTATGTAAATAAAGTCCTTAATCCAATGTTGTAATAGCCTATGCTATGACAAATCCCGAGTACCCCTGGGCGGATAATCACTATTCATTTACCTGACTAACTATTACTCGAAAGCTTTATGACCTGACTTTTGTGCCTCTCTTGAGGCTATGTGTGGTTAAGGAATGGATCACATGTGTTCCCTTTTCACAACCACTCCACGTTCAGTCCAGTGTCTCTGACTACAACCACCATATAGCTATTTCCTAGGGCTTTCTGTTACTTATGACAACAGCTCACGGGTTATTGTTAGACTTCTCCAGTGATACAAAAATTGGCCTGGGCGGCTGCCCAAGTGCCATGTAGGCGGCAAGGGACCGTCGGGCCTCGGGCACTAGTCGGCCGAGTGGGCAGCTAGGCAGGGAGGGGGTCCAAGGTGGTCAAAGGTAGTGGAAAGCGGCCTCGGTGCAGCGTGCAGTCAAGCAGGGGTGGGTGGGCGACGCTTAGGTTGTCGTGTCGGCCGCCAAGGCACACAAGGAGGAGAAGTTGGGTAACATATGAGGAGGGGAACAGAGGGTTACCACTATGGAAATTTGAAGTCAGGGCGTCTCGCAAATTAGGGTTTCTTCGTGCGCACGCACTGGTTCGCCACCGCCGATTTGTTGGATTCCACCTGGTCGGTTAGCACCGTATCGCCATCTTGCTATATTCCACATTGCCCAGGTGCGTTTCACCTCCCCTTCGCCGTCTTCTCTGCCTCCCTTTCATTCGTCGTCTTCCCTCCTCTCATCCGCCTCCCCTCTGCCCGATGGTGCTCCCCTCTACCCGGCGGCACTCCCCTCCATAGCTCCACCTCCTCTCCGTGGCTCCGCTCCCCCCTGCAACTCCGCCTCCCCTCCGTGGCTCTGCTCCCCTTCGCAGCTCCGCCCCCTCTCCGCGCTTTGCTCCGCTCTACACTGCGACTGTAGAGCGTGGAGATGGCGAGGGCGAACCGATGAAGAAGGTGCCAGTAGTCGGTGGGGTAGAGAAGCGGAGATGGCGATGGAGGAATGGAGGATATGATTGGTGACTAGCGAGAGAGAGATTGGCATAGATGAGTGGAGTTGTGGAGGAGTTTATATTACTTTATAGAATTAGCAATGCAACCAACAATTCTCATGTGAATTCATTATACCAATGCTTGTTTGGTAATTACTTTATAGAGATTGCAGAGATTTAGCATTTTAGTAATTCATTTATTTGTGAATTGTAATTACTTATTGATTACAATAACTTTTTACTATTTAGAATGTCCGTTGCATCGGCGCCAAAGGTGAGCACAACAGAAGATAGTCTCAAGAGGAAGTCGGGTGACATAGGGTGGGATTTTTGTTTTATCTATATGACTATGTCTTATTGTCTTGCAATTATTTCTTATTTGTTTTATTCTTTTATATTTATATAGAAGTCTAAAGAACAATACTTGCATTGTATTACCCACATACCAAGAATCTCATGTATTGTGTAATTCTTATGTGCAAGTTTGCAATTACATGAAGCATTTATATCAAGAATTTACAATAAGTGATGAAATGTCCATCATTATCTATCGAATTTGCAACATTACAAGTTAATCTAGGTCATAATATTCTTCCTCCAAATATCACATATGTCTTGATATCGTCCGTAGTGCACCATGCCAAAGTCGGCCACCTAGGCCCCGCCTAGTACCCGCCTAGGCGCTAGGCCTCTGCTTGCCGCCCACCTAGCGTCTAGCGTCTATTTGAAGATTGGACTTCCCTCACCGACATCAACTGCTTACATGTGTAGACGGGAGGAATTGACAAGGCGCATGTTCAAACCAACAAGTGATTCTTTTCGGCATTATTTAAGCCTTGCCTAGAAGAGGGACAATGCGAAGAACAACGAAAGACCAATTCGCATTGGGGCACATAGTATTTCTTTAGTAATCGTTTATTTAGAGTAAGTTATAATCTCTATATAGCAATAAAGACTAATTTTTTCTTTTTATTCTTTTGTGAGGCTAAAATTTCACTGTTACTCGAAAGATGGAAGATTGGATCGTCCACCATAATAGCATGGAAGATGATGGATGCAGAGCGAGCTAGGCATCTTATGGTGCAATCCAACTCGTCACCGAATAGGGTCACATCAGGAAAGCCATGTCCACTAGCAAACAACACGGCACGAGACGTCGCGATATTGGGTGATAAGAATTCCAACCTGATTGGTCGCCATCACGAGGGAGAGAGTATGTTTTCATCCGCTCTCTTTCCTTTGTCTAATATGCCTATCACGGCGATCTTTTCTTTCGTTTTCGATGCTCCTCTCTGCTTACTGCAACGCTTGCCTTCTTGTGTCATGCTTGCAGGCTGGTGATTAAACTATGACGTGGTTCTAGCTCTTGTTTATGCTCATTATAGGGTGACGCATAATTTCAAAATTATTATTTCAGCGCAATATGCTACATTGCCACCTTGTTGTAATAATATTGTTAAGTTCTAGTCATTGTCCTCTGCAGTTTGAACAGTTGCTACCTGCCACGAATAAAACAGCCAGAGAACACGACCGTTTGCATGTGCATTAAACTGAAAACAGAGTAAAAAATTAAGAAAAAAATGTACAATATGACAAAGCTTTGTACAATATGACAAAGTTTTCTTCAATAGAATGACATGGATGGCGAATATACCTAAATGACATATGCACTAGCTAGGGAGGTCGCCTATCAAGTCTTTGATAAAAAAAAACAACTATGAAATAAACAAAGAAGAGATAACTTGCCTGATCTAGAAAATTCATAGAGATTTTCTTGAAAGTTAATACTCGTCCTCTCTTAACCCAGCCTTGTATTAATTAGCTACACCAAGAGTTAACATCAAGATTGATTAGAAAGGCACCAATCAAGGCAAATTTAGGGACGGCACAAGTTGGCACCATGCTTGGCAGTTCGGTGGTGATCATTTGGCTTTTTTGTGGCTTATGGCTGAAAAGCACTGTAGCTGGTTGAAATAACACTGTAGCTGACAGAGTTTTATTTAGCATAATTAAATTTTAAAAAATTAAAAAATATAAAAATATATGCTAGCCCATTACGTATAATACAAACAAATACGGGAAAAAAGAACTGGCAAAAAAGCTCAACAAAAAGCCAAAAGTTCAGAAAAAGAAGAAATTTATGAATAGTGAAAAAAATAAGTCGGAAGCTAAAAGCTGAAGCCAAAATGATCACAGTCTAGTAAGGGCCTGTTTGGCAGAGCTTCACCAACTCCAGATTCACCAAAAACAGCTCCACTCCACGAATTTTTACCCAAACGCTCCAGCTCCACAAAATCTGGATCCACCAAAATACTGAATCTAGCTCCAGATTCATGAAATCCATGGAGCACTTCAAGGGGTGCTCCACGAAACCTTGTTTCGTACCTACTCGTGGAGTTGGGTGGTAATTACCCACCTTTTGCCACTGGTTACACACCCCATCCCATACCACCATAAAACCCATGGGCAAAACAGGTCATTCCCACCAAAAACTCAGTTTCGTGGATCTGGAACTGCTGTGCAAGTCAAACAGTTTTGTCTAGCTCCATGGTGGGATCCCAGATTCACGGTGGAGCTGTTTTTGGTGGATCTGCTGCTTCAGATTCATTTTTTCAGTGGTGAAGCTCTGCCAAACAGGCCCTAACTCAAGCAAAGCATGCAGAACATAAAAGAAAAGGAAAGAAATTATGAATACTCCATTTAACCGGCACTAATTGATCTGGCATAGGTCCTGCCGATCTTTGGTGCAGATCACTGATCACGTCTCACAAACAGCAAATAGTAAGACCGGTTGTTGGGGCAGTAATGGTGCGGGCCTCACCGAAGAAAAGACCCGCCGGAATCATTTGGCTTACGGAAATATTGGTGTATAAAACAAGACAGACACTCATTTCGCTGTCTTCTCGACGCTAGAAAAATATGGGAAAAGGGAATAAATGAGTGAGTGAGAGAGAGAGAGGGACGACAGAGATCAAGTCTAGATTCTAGATGGGCACAAATACAATCATAGCGTTTGTAGGTTTTCCAAGTGGCGCCGTGTTTTTCTGCCCACGGCGTTGACAAATCTCATCTGCACTCGAGCTACACAGTGGCAATGGACACCGCACGTGTGTACCTCGCCTGATCACGCAGTGACCGTTCAAATGACCATCGAATCTGATTATTAGCATAGCCTCTCTCTCTTTTCTGTCAAGTGTGTACGATCCAGAGCATCAGCTTTTGTTACACGTGTCCAGGATGACCCGCCAAAGGAGCCAGTCTTCTGTTTCAATGTGCGTACCGAGTGTGCGTATGCGAAATTCGGTGCCCGCGGACGAACCGCGGGTCTCCGGGGCAACCCAAATCCCTCGTTTTCCAGCACGTGCCGGCGCCTTTTCTCCGCCCGCGCGTCGGCCGCGCATTTCCTTAGCCATCCTTGTCTTTTACTTTGGAGCTGCGCGGCGCCCCTTCTGGAATAGCCATGCCGATACGTTCCTCTTGCGGCGTGGATGAGTCGTTTCCCCGCGCCGCGGGGCACCATGCCCGCACGCGCATTGACTCGACCCGGGGGTCTCGGGCCCGGTCAACCGGCCAACTCCGGCACGTCGCGGCGCGCCGTTACGAACGATCGGAGTCGGACGGCGCGGTGCCCGCGCGCTAAGCTTGGCCGGTCGCGGCGGTTGACGCGTAGGTTTTTCACGGTTGGTGGCGGGGCTAGCCAGCTCTAGGGCCCCGGCCGCGCGAGCGGAAGGAAGCGGATGGGCCACGGGAATTGGCAGCGCAACCGCTGCGTGCCGGAATCTCGGCGAGTGGCAGGCCTCCAGGTGCCCGGAACGGAAGGCGGATGCATCGCGCGGGCCCGCGCCCCGGCTGTCGTGTCGGCCCAGACCTGCCGATCTAGGGCTATCAACCGTCAGGTGATCCGGATTGGATCGATTCGTGATTGGTTCCTTCCATATTAGGTACATCACCGCATCATTAAGGCTGTGATCGTTTTGGCTTCAGCTTTTAGTTTTCGGTTTATTTTTTACTATTCATAAACTTCGTCTTTTTTTGAACTTTTGGCTTTTTGTTGAGCTTTTTTCCGATTCTTTTTTCCCGTATTTGCTTGTATTATACGTAATTATGCTAAATAAGCCTATGTCAGTTACAGTGTTTTTTCAGTCAACTACAGTGCTTTTCATCCATAAGTCACAAAAAAAGCCCAAATGATCATCACCTAAGAGTGTAATCGAAGCGAATACGGATAGAATATTATTTATCATATATTTTATTCTATATTTTTTTGAGTCAAATATGGATAATACCGGATACCCATTTCACCATTCCGTATTCGCTCCATAAGCCTTTGGACAAAAATCATCTACTTATTTTACACTCCTACACAAGCATTGAACAGTATAGGTGCAATCAGAGTGAACACGAAGAGACTAATCGCCAAGATGTCGAAAAAAGATCACTCAGTATTCTTCATCTATTTAGATGTGGCAATCCCCCTATCTGTTATCTTGTTTTTAGGTGAAGTCATAGTAGACTTGCTCATATCACTTGACATACGGATATATATACAGATGGATATTACTCATCTCGTATCTTATCCGTATTTTTTTCCTCGGAGTCGGACTTGGACACAAATAGTGTCGGATACTCATTTACCCTTTCTGTATTTGCTCCGTAAACCTTAAGTCAGTTAAGGTTAGTCAGATAGAAATTATCTGCTCTGTCTACACCCCTACATAGCATCATTCAAGCTAGGAGATATAGCACGCAGGTTGGATGGAGGCTAGCTTACCTCAGAAGTTGGACTACCAGCATTGGGGACTTTAATTGAGAGGTTGGAGGCAGGGCAATGCACGGCACTACGCGTTTCTATGCAGAACTTGTATGGGAATATATAGTATGTATTCATCCTTACGGTGTACTCATCGTGCACTCAAATTTTAAAAATCACAAAATATTTCAAAAAAAATTGGATGTACTTCATGATTTACTCCACATATGTATAAAATTTTAAATTCAAATTTATTCTATGTTAAAAGTACCAAAAAGAGAAAATTCTAACAGAAGTAAGAGTCATTTGAACTTAAAATTTTATACATAGGTGAAGTAAATTATGAAGTACATCTAAAACAAATTAGAATTTTTGTGACCTTTTTAATTTAAGTGTATGATAAATGTGTCATAAAAGTGAATATATACTATATGCTTCCAACTTGTATATTGCAGTAAGTATGCAGCTAGCTGCAGCAGCTTCTTCGTCACCCCAACGGTAGTTCTACTCTTAAACTTGTAGTGTTGGTAAATTGTAGCTTCTTGAAAGGGGTAAAAATGGCATCGAAGAATCCGCTTGGTCTTGATGGAATGATGGGCATGTTGCAACCAGAACCCATGTGCTCGGGAGACGTCGGGATCCGTGCATGATAAATCACATGAGAACGTGATTGATCACTAACCTTATCTGTCAGATCATGCAGGCATCCGTGAGTTCGGACTAGGGTATAATTAGAGTGGATATCACTCATGCTATATTTTATTTCGTATTTTTTTCAAGTCAGAGTCGGACACAATTAATACTGAATATCTATTTTTCATTCCGTATTTGTTTCATAAACCTTCAGACTGCAGGTCGGACAAAAATTGCCTGCTTCTTTTGTACCCCTACAAAGGATACTAGACAGTAGGATATAATCAAAGAGAACATAGAAAGACTAATTGTCAAGATATCGAATAAAAAACACTTAGTATTTTCACATGTTTAGATGTAACAATCCGCTTATATATTATCTTATTCCTAAGTAAATTTCTCATATCAATTGACATACAGACAAATATCACTTATCCTATAACCTATTATATTTGTTTTAAGTTAGAATCGAATATAAATAGTATCGGATACCCATACACTTTCTGTATTTGTTCTATGAGCATTTGGTCGATCGAATTATCTAGTCTCTTTGCCCGCTAGTTCTGACAGAGTAGGGATTGCTTGGTTATCTCGGCACTGTAGTCAGGTGTTCAAAGCCAGCAAAATTACCACAGATATTTTGTACAGCTAATGGAACAAAACATGACAAATGGATTGGCCTATCGGTGAACAGGTGTAAGAAAAGGAAGTCCTCTTTTATCTCCAGCTAGTGGCCAGTAGACTTCCGGACAATGGAAGATCACGCCTGCAGGTCTACCGCTGCTCGTTTTAGGATTATCATATCCCTTGCGACAACTGTTTCAAAGATGATGGGTGGCAATCTTTGTCGCTACATTGACGGCGACCTAATATGAACATGTGGTATATAGGGACGTTTGTATTGTTTTTTTACCAATGATTTTAGCTATAATTTATAGATTTTGTAGAAAATAAATAGTAATAATAGAAAAAATGACATTAAAAAAGAGAATATAACCGGTAAGAAAAGTAAGAGAAATATATGTGCACATGATAGGTATAAGAGAAGTAGGTGCATGATATACCTATGACTCTTGATTTATCCCTAAAGTAAGATGATAGCAAAAGAAACAGAGAAATCATTTAAAAATTAAGTATTTATATTATCTCATACGAATAAGCTATATGCATCTTTCGAGGCACTACTAGAAGTAATCATTGAATGGCAGCAGGGACAGCTATAAAATACATGTCGTGGGACCTAGCATATTTTTTCTTACGCAGATACGTTCAGAGAATCATTAATCAATATATGACCAACCCCTATTATTAGCGGCAATTATAATACAAGCTCATTCTAATGAATATATTAAGGGTCCATTCTTTTACACTATGATTGATAGTTTTTAATTATGATTAGTAGATCTGATGAACAATATCGACTGTTAGAAACTGAGGTTAAAAGCCGACAAAAAAACCCAAAAACAGGCCTAAATTTCCCACTGAAAACTCACTGCATAATGCAGAATGGCGCGAAAGTAACACGAGCCGACATTAGCTCAGCTCTACATCTTCCTCGCTACAACTTTGGCGCATTAGAGCAAGTTTAATAGTACGGATAGCTGCTACCTCCAATACATTTCCATGTCATCAAAAGATAATGATGCAGTCAACTCATACAATAAGCTGGCTATAAGTTGTCTCCACAAGAGCTCTCAATCATTTAATACATACATGTGTATTGATAATTTAATACATGCATGGGTACATGCACGGATAATGCATCTTTTCCTGTGCTATAGTCTGACTCTTGCATGGGAGTCGGCTTGGCTCTCTCTCTCCTTTTCTCTCCCCTCCACATAAGACTATGCTGACATGGATTCCCTTGTAGCTAGCACAGTCAGCCTTATTAAACTTGCTCTTAGGCATAGCACATCCTTGGCCCAGGATGTATATGAGCCTGTTCTTTTTTTAGCTTTGTCTTATAGATTTCGGCTGTAAGGCATATTTTTTTGAGCTGTTTATGTGAGAGAGTATGAAGTAATAGAAACTCACGTATAGTTTTGGATGATACAAATAAAGTCTTTACAGCACGTACTACAGTCAATTTGTAGACTCCATCTTAAAAAGACACTTCGTTTGAAAGCTAGTTATTATAAAAAAGCTGAAAAACAATTTTTAGAAAGCTAAAAGAAGAGGCAATCTCACCACACACCTGAGAAAAGTAGTACTCTCTCTATCCAAGTTTATAGGCGTATTTTTTAATTATCTTGTCTATAAATATAATAAGTATTTTATGTTCTATTGCAAAATTAGTGTGGTGTTCTCTTTATACTCCTAATAAATACATAGTTTTATTTTCTTTTCTTTATATGTATGTATTGATATACTGATTATATTAATAGAAATACGTATTACAGACTTACACGGAGCCACGGAGGAAACAGTATGTTTCCGAGCGGCAAGGTATCCTGTGCGCCCCGGGGGGGGGGGGGGGGGGGGGGGGGGGCAAAATGCACGTGCAGCCACCCGATGCCACGGAAATTTGCAAATAACCGCCCGCCGGTCCCCTCTCTTGGTGAGACGGTGGCAGCGATACGGTGACGGCCACGATGACGGCGTGGGCGACTCAATCTGCGGACTGCCGTCGTCCTACGCCTTTGACTCCATCCAAATCCTTGTAGGGTTTGGCGGCGGCGACAACGGCCACGGGACAGCTGCCATTGATTCGGCAGCCAAATTGTAGCAGTAGAGTTGTATGCTGCAAAAATGAATCTGTGCTTTCTTCAGGTCTTTCAATATCTTTGTGTTTGAATTCTTGCTGCTTCGAATTTAATCGTATCAGGAATGGAAAGGAACGGTATCAGGAATGGATAGGAACGGTATCAGGAATGAATGAATGATGTTGCTTGTATCAGGAATCGATGTTGAATTGTTGTTGCTTTGTACCAGGAATGCAAAGGAATGAACTTGAATTTTTGTTGCTTTGTACGAACTTGTGCTTTGCAAATAAAATAGAGGGTCATGCAAAGGAACAGTATCAGGAACCATGACGCCTGATACTATTCCTGCCATTCACAAACATTTTGCAGAAACACATCACACAAGAGGCTCATGCTGAAAATTTATCTACCAATATGGTGAGGCTACAAGCCATTTAACAAGCTGCCATAGATCAATTTTATACAAATATCTTGCACAGAAATGCATTGTTACAGCGTTACAGAACAGCTCAAATAGAACAAGTTCTTGACAAAAGGCGTGGTTGCTTTCTTTTTGGGTATACTGAATCCATCATCACTCTTCTGCGGGGATGTAATCTCAGCAAATGAATGGGCGTCGGCGCAGCCTCGCATTTGCAAGCTATTCACTGATTCCATTGCTGTACAGACGGTTTCAGCAAGCATGGTTTTATATTTTCCCCCCCTAAATGACCAATGTACAACAAAAAATACCCAAAATCGACGAGGCCATTTTAATAGCTGGATCGGTCGGCCTCTTCTTGCGCTGATGGGTGGAGGGTTGGGGTGCAAACAGAGCGGATACGGACATATATTGTTCATTCTGTATCTTTTTTCATATTTTTTTATCAGAGTTGGAGTCGGACACGGATAGTGCCGGATACGAATATGAATGCGGATATTCTCGGTCATAAATACGGAGCGAATACATGCCGCTTCGAATACGGTTAGTTTCGGTCACGAATATTTAATCGGATAATGCGTAAAAGCAAATTTTACATGGTGACAGAGACATGCTAAGCAACTAGTAAATTTTACCTAGCAAAGTAGCAAATAAATGATATAAGCTAGTTAAACAAGTAGTAGCTAACTAGCTACATGTCACATGGTTCAAAAGTACGAATTGCTCATAGTCAAGTAGTCAAGTACATCACTAGTTCATTTAACATTATTACATTTAGCAAATGATTCCACAAGGCCTTCGTATCTGGTATCCGGAAAGGCCAGGTATCCGACTCTGTTTCCGTATCTGATAACTATCCGAAAAAATACTCGGATAGTTCTGTATCCGTTGGATAATGCTTTTTCGGAATCCGTTTCCGTATTCGACAAAAAATATCTGACTCCATTTCCGTATCCGACAAAACCCTTGTATATCCAAAAAGTTGCTCCGATTGTATCCGAATTAAAATGGACGGACGGTCGAAAAATATCCGCTCCATTTGCACCCCTAGTGGAGGGGTGCACAACCAGCAGCTAGGCTGAAGGTTGCCGATGGGGGAGCACAGTTGCCCGTCTCGCCTATGGTCGCTGTCTTCATGAGCCGTGGACGTTGTCGTCGTCCATGGTGGTCTCCGTCGTCATCGGCTGTGACTGCCGCTGCCGCACAAGAGAGCATGGGAGGGTTGGGGCATTTTGGGTGCTAGGTTTGGGTTTGGGGGAGATACAAAATGAGTAGACCTAACCAAATGGGCAAGGTCAAGCGTGTCAGCTTGAAGCACGATACTATTGGTCCGGCCTAGGCACGACACATCACGAACAATAAACGGGTTGTGCTGGCCCAGTCAGACCGAGTAACTCTTTTGTGGTAGTGCAGTAAAAATGCTTACAGTTAGCAGTAAAATTATTTGTGCTAGGAATACTGCACTCTGCTGAGCGCGGATGGGTGGCTTGACAGTAAAATTACTTACGACTAGGAGTAAAAATACATGTGACTGGTAATAAAAATATTTGCGACTCAACGACTGACAGTAAAATTACTTATGATTGACAGCAAAATTAACAGACCATCGGTGACTCATTTGGCTAAGTGGACCCAGGTTGGTATGGTCCAACCCTGCTCCTTCCGTGCCTAGGTCTAAAGGCAATCATGACACACTAACTTATTCAGATCAGCTATACCAAGTTTAGGCCCCGTTTGGCAGAGCTCTAGCTCTAGGAAATCTGTAGATTTCCTAGAGCTGGTCATCTGTAGCTCTAGGAAATCCTAAATCTAGAGTTACAGGCATGTTAAATGCATTTACATGACTCATTTCATTATATTATATATTAAATAAAAATATTTAAATCACTTTAATTTAGTCAACAAACTACAAATCCAGCATATATCTCGGAGCTAGAGCTGTGCCAAACGGGGCCTTAATCGGACAGTGTCCTATTAGGATCATGCCGTGCTATGCCGAGCGGCCCATTTAGCTAGGTATGGGAATAGGACTCAGAGCGGAACGGAGAGCTGTCGGGGGAACTAAATTGCAAAGAATGGGGACTGACAGGCGGTTGTTTGCAAATTTCCGTCGGTGGCATCGGATCGGCATCGGGTGGCTGCGACGTGCCGCGTGCACAAGGTACGTTGCTTCACGAGCACAGATTCATACTGCATCGTTGCATTATCATGTTGTCTTCTATCATGAAGTTCAACATTTCATTTGCTTTTAGTAAATATAAAGAGCACTGACATCCTAATAACGCCAATATGTCAGTTGCAACTTGGAACGGGTTAATATAACACTCCTCCCCCCCCCCCCCAAAAGATTGTTTTTTCGAATTTTATTTTTGTTTTGTCGAGGTCCTTTGGCGCTCTGTATATGATAAAGCAGGTGTATGATAAAACTCAAGGTATTTGCTTGGCTACTAATGATGGATAGATTGAATACAAGAGACATTTTAAAGAGGAAGAATTCCAACACCAATGGAAACATAAGCTATGTCCTATGTGACTGATGTGGAGGAGACTTCACATCATCTGTTCTTTACATGCCCCTTTAGCTTGCAATGTTGGAATACTATTGGGATCTGCTGGGCTTCGGATGTTGATATCCCAAGCATGGTGTGCTAGACAGAATTAAACTATGCCAACGGGTTTTTCATTGAGAAATTTATTATGGCCACTTGGCACATTTGGAAGATATGAAATGAATACATATTTTCAGTAGCAACAACATAGTCTCGTTGCTTGGAAAACAAGACTCAGGATGCAGGTGACTCTGCATTTGCACAGAGTCAAAGCTAGATCTAGACAAGCTCTCTGTAATTGGCTGGAGTCTCTTTAAGTTCCTTTTATCTTTTCTTCCTTTGCCTTCTTATGTTTTTGTATATTATTATTATCTATTTAATATAGCATAGTAGGAGGCTCTCGTACTATTTTCTATAAAAAAAACCTGGTAACCGACACATAAATGGGTTTTATATTTTACACACTTGTGCGCTTTTCAATGCGTGACTTCCACATAACCCTAATAGCTCGATAAGATACTTTATCCTCAAAGACATGACCTAAACCATTTAGACCAACACCACGGTTTTGTAAACTACCAATCCATCTAGTATTGGATAATTTTCTCAATCGTCATCTATCAGTCTTCATGAAGATGTGATGCCTAATGCCTTATCGCCAAGATTGTACACCTGCTCCGAAGCCGTCACCACTTGAAACGCTCGAGTCCTATGGCACACCAAATCACACTATAGTCCACAATACCCAATTACTTGCCGCTAAGATCGTACGCCTGCTCCAAAACCTTCACAACTTGAAACACACGTGTCCAATTGGCATACTACATGCATGCACTTGCCTCCTTGCGATTCTTGTCTTTCTCCTATGCTTCTCCACTTGAGTGATGCTCCACTCGAACTTATGCAACACACCACGACCACTAAGTCTCGGTCTTCCCGCTAGCCGCACTAAACATCAAAGCACATGCACATCAAAGAACAAACAATTGATCTGAGCACAAATGACATGCACTTGACTCTTATTAGCAAATCAAATGTATGAACATTCCATGGCTAAGACTTGTATGAACTCCGCCATGACTTACAATTAATTTACTTACAATCAAAATTAACTCAACTTGGCACAAGGGGCAGTCTGACCGTGGCAACCATGTCGGTCAGACCACCCAAACCACACCGGTCAAACTGCACTCCTCCGGTCATACCACAACAACAAAGCTGGTGCTATCATACTAGGTCACAACTCAAAAACCCCCAAAAGATCTTCTCTAGGAAATATCTATCGCCAACTATGAGCCGATACTATGGCACACCAGTTAGACCGCCATGCACTGGCCGGTTAGACCGTAAGCCAGTTACACTGCCGGTCGGCCCGACAACAAGCCAAAAGTCGGTCTGATGGCCGCTACTCTGACAGCAAAAACCAGATATTCAAATAGCACAAAATTAAATTGAAACATAGATAGCAAGGCATAAACAAAATCAAATATTAATCGCCATCATGGGCTGCCACCACATAGTCTTACATTCTTAAAAAAACTATTTTTCTTTTACCTTCAAAACTTTTTACGAGATTACTAAATTTGTAGTTTGCGTTTTTATTTCATGTTATATCTATATTTTATGCTCTCAAAAGACAAGCATCGTTGCCCATAAGGAGTGTGTCATGCTTGAGTAGTTGCCAAGAGATATTAGCTAGATCTAAAAAACTCCGAGTTTTGTATCTTTATGTAAATTCAACATATGCATGAGAAAATAAATAAAATATTTATCTAATGCAACCAAAGTTTATCATTTTTTTTCGAAAGGATAACATTCATAATCAATAGATTAAAATTTTGTTTCCATATAAACAAAGATGGCCAGATCTGCTTAGTTGATACGAAAATAACACGAAAGAAGTTAATGTTGAAAACATTTGCCCCGTATTTTAGTGATTAGTTAAACGAAAATGATTGAAAGGTAATACATGCTCACATGGCTTGTTCGAACTGTACATACGTGTCTACATGACTACGCACGTTTTGGGAATCTCATCTCCCTGGATATGATAAAATACTACAGCGATCCAACTTTTGCATGCGACATACCTGCTCAGATTTAAATAACGCATCCAGTCAAGGTATCATCTGTGCGCTAGATTCGGTGGGTTGTTGATGTTTTCATAACTTGTCCGGTAATGGTAGATTGTCCAGTTCACGGGTTGTAAATAGGAAGTTTATATTTGCCCATCACTCTGCCTAAGTATCTATGATCTGGGTACGCATGCTGACCAATTCGTGCATGAACTTTGTTTTGGGAGTAGCAGCAAGACATGTGAAAACATAAAGCTAATTAATTTGCCGCCTGGATTTCTCTTCTTGAGTTCTCCCTCCTTGGACTGATGTTTTCCAGAGGTACGTTCTTTACATATCATATATGAAACTTTGCACCATTTTCTGATTTTCTTTACCTAGCTTTCGCGTGCATTCAGACACACACAACTAAGCTGCCACGTCGTCAATTCTTATCGGGCTAGCTCGACAAATTACCTATCAGTGGTTACTACGTACTGTAAAAGCCGAACAACTTGCACTACACTGCATAACATAATCAGACGTAAAATCCGAACAACTTGGATTGAATTGGATAATACGATTACATCTTTGCCAGTGGATGATCTATCCAGCTGCAGCGTCGTGGCTGGAGTCAGAATTAATCGACGATGTCCAGTGTCCACTGCCGTTAATTTGCAAGAGACGTCGCACGCGCGCTCGACTGCAACAACCTGACTCGTGAAACCATCGCATTAATCCGCACCGATCATGGAGTCCCGGCCGGCCGACCGGCAACTGGCGAATCCTGCACCGCCGTACTCATGCACGACGTATAGTACTTGTTGCATATTATGCATAGGAGACTAGTGCCATTGTTCTCATCTGAATCGATCGGCCGATGGCCGACGTCGAGGAATAATTACTTCACTGCCGATCGGTCCCGGCGGGCGGCCGGTGTGTTACTGCTCATGGGTGCACTGAAACCACTTGCCAAATCGTACCGCAGTAAATATCCGGCGTTTCACTCGCTGAAACTACAGCTCGATCGATCGGCGAGGCTTACCTCTCGGCTGCAATCATGGATCGTCACGTAAGGGTGCGTGCATCTGCTTGGGCAGAGATCGCACTGGAGTGCAATCAAATAACTGCCCGAAGTAGGAAGATGTGGGCTTTCCTGTTCTGCTATTTATGTTCCCGGTCAAGTGAAATTTACGTCGTGGTCGGGTAAAAACGACGGGGAGGTAGGTGGTACATGGCCCAAGCGGCAAGCACCTTTAATACAAGCGCATCGCATCGATGGAATAACATGCAGATTAAGCATATCATGCACATGTTCTCCAAAGTTTGAAGAAGAAAAAAGCACATGCTCTCCAGCACTCGATCACCAGCTACAACACTCCCACACGACACCGAGCCAAAGTTCGTTCCAAAATCCGAAAGGATGCCGCGAATCAAACATTGGAACAACCAGAGGAGGGGAGGAAACGAATGTGCTCGATCAAAGCCCACTGAAGCAACTGAGACTGAGAGGTCAAGCTAGCAAAAGAAAGTACCAAAGTCCTTGCACATAAACACACACATGGCACGGCACCTCTCATATATACCATCCTTAACACGAGTGACGAGACGTCTGGTAGTATAAAATGGCCTCCTCCGGGGACGCCACGGCACAACCGCACGCACTCGCCCCCGCATATGAAAGCCCGCGCGCACCACGCACACACGCACGCGAAAGGGCACCGCTCGCTCTCATGGGTGTCGAGGCAGAGAAGTTACATGAAGCGGTGGAGGCCCTGGCGAGCTCGCTGCAGCCGCACCTGGCCGCCGTCTTCTTCGTGTTCTCGGCGTGCACGGTGGCCCTCGCCGCCCTCCTGGCCTTGGTGCGCCTGCGCCCTCCGTGGTGGTGCGACTGCGCGGTGTGCGAGGCCTACCTGACGGCGTCGTGGACCGGCGAGTTCGACAACCTGTGCGACTGGTACGCGCACCTGCTGCGCAGCTCTCCGGCGCAGACCGTGCACGTGCACGTGCTCGGGAACGTTCTCACCGCCAACAAGGTCACCGTCGACCACATGCTGCGCGGCCGCTTCGACAACTACCCCAAGGGCGAGCCGTTCTCCGCCATCCTCGCTGACTTTCTTGGCCGCGGGATATTCAACGTCGACGGGGACGCATGGCTGTTCCAGCGCAAGCTCGCCGCGGCGGAGCTCGCCTCCCCGGCACTGCGAGCCTTTGCTGTGCGTGTCGTGGCTTCCGAGCTGCGGAGCCGCCTCATTCCCCTGCTTCACTCTGCCTCCCGCGAAGGAAGCGGCAAGGTGCTTGACCTGCAGGACGTGTTCCGCCGCTTCGCCTTCGACTGCATATGCAAGATCTCTTTCGGTCTCGACCCCGGCTGCCTAGAGCTGTCGATGCCGGTATCGTCGTTCGTGCATGCTTTCGACACGGCGTCGACGCTCTCTGCGAAGCGTGCTACCGTACCCATGCAGATTATCTGGAGGCTCAAGCGGTTCTTGAACGTCGGGGACGAGAGAAAGCTTCGCGATGCGGTACGCCTCGTCGACGCGCTCGCCGTGGAGGTCATCCGACAGCGACGCAAGCTTGACGGCACCTCCGCCGGCAGCGACCTCCTGTCACGCTTCATGGGCTCCATCAACGACGACAAGTACCTCCGAGACATCGTCGTCAGTTTCATGCTCGCCGGCCGCGACACCGTCGCCTCGGCACTCACTGCCTTCTTCTTGCTCCTCTCCGATCATCCGGAAGTCGCCGCCGCCATCCGGGACGAGGTCACCCGCGTCACCGGCGACGGCGACCGACCCACGGCCGCCACCTTCGACAAGCTCAAGGACATGCACTACGTGCACGCCGCGCTGTACGAGAGCATGCGGCTGTTCCCGCCGGTGCAGTTCGATTCCAAGTTCGCCGCCGGCGACGATAAGCTCCCGGACGGCACGGTCGTTGCGAAGGGCACCCGGGTCACCTACCACGCCTACGCCATGGGTCGGATGGAGTCCGTGTGGGGCCCCGACTGCGCCGAGTTCCGGCCGGAGCGGTGGCTCCGGGACGGCCGGTTCGTCCCGGAGAGCCCGTACCGTTACCCGGTCTTCCAAGCCGGCGTGCGCGTCTGCATCGGCAAGGAGCTGGCCCTCATGGAGATGAAGGCCGTCATCGTCGCCGTCGTCCGGAGCTTCGACATCGAGGCGATCGCGCGGAGCTCGCGTCGGCCCAAGTTCGCGCCAGGGCTGACCGCCACGTTCGCTGGCGGCTTGCCGGTCAGAGTTCGCCGGCGAGCACGTGAGCGGGCGCAGCCCTCCAATCTAAATAGCGAATAAACAACTGTTCGTGTCGTCACGATTTATTCTTGTTTGCCGTTTTTCCTCTTCGATTATATCACGCGCTTGTAAGTTGCTGTCAATTATGAGCGATGACTTCGTGACCACTCGCGAGTGCGTTGGCACTTGGCAGCACCGAGCAGTTGATGCTGGGCGATTAGTCATTAGCCTCCACTTGAGATAGAACGATAGGTACGGGCCTGTTCTTTTCGGCTGCGGCTTATGGCTTTTGGCTGAAATTTTTGAATTTTGGTTGTTTACGGTACAGATTACGGAGAGACAGATACTCACTTGCGATTTTTGCTAGTGCAGATGTTGGGCTTTTAACGTGTAGATCGTTTAACCTGTAGACCCCGTCTTGAGAAAATACTCCATTTGAAAGTTAAGTACTGTAGCAAAAGCCAAAAGCCGCCGGCTTCGGAGGAAAAGAACAGGCCCGTAGATTCCTCGAATCGAAAGGAAATTAGTCAGATCAAGATCAGGTTTTAAGCCGACTTTTCTGCGGTTTGGGAAAGGGGAGGAGGAGAAACCGCCGGCTCATGTTTGCACGCTTGATTCAGAGAAGAACACAGGCATATATGGAACGGATGCCGTTCCTGAAAAAGCCAAGAGATTTGAATGGCGATTGATTCTTCGTTGCTGGAGCGAGGTCGTCCGGCGCAAAAACAAAGCACAAAATTAAACATTATTTTCGGCTGTGGTTTATAGTTTATGGCAACGGCAAGTGACTTTAGGCCTAGCGTGAGCGCTTGTACGAACAAATCAAATGCTGATAAGCCGCTTTGAAAAAACTATCCCGATAAGCCGCTTCAAAATAATAGTGAAGAAGTCTTCCTATTTATTTGTTCGAGAGAAACCATAAGATGGAAAAAACGAGGCCTAATAATGCTTTTCTTTCCATGGAAAGAGAGAGGGAGGGTGTAGGATCGGGAATTGCGAGTCAGAGGAGGTGAATAGTTTCTTAAAATCTTTCCCTAGTATTAGTAATACAATGTAGTGGA
Organism: Dendrocalamus latiflorus; assembly: GCA_017311315.1. Taxonomy (NCBI): domain Eukaryota; kingdom Viridiplantae; phylum Streptophyta; class Magnoliopsida; order Poales; family Poaceae; genus Dendrocalamus; species Dendrocalamus latiflorus. Next base: position 9,207,136 of record CM029663.1, read on the forward strand.
AAACTAAAACCTATAAACTCTACCAAAGAAGAGCCAAATATCACAAAGTCACCCGAGACAACAGCCTCACTGGTCTGACTGCCGCTCAAGGGGCGGTCGGATCGCTTGGCCGATCTGACCGCAAGTGTCACTGGTCTGACTGGTTAGGGCGGTCTTACTGTTCGGATCATAGCGATCTAACCGTTCGCTGAATAGAAGTTAAAATCAACATGACACACAACAAAGAAAATAGCTAACTCTTAAACCAAATATCAAAACAGGATGAAATTTGATACAAATCCTCCATAGCATGTTAGGAACTTATTTCAATCATGGATCGTGAAGATCAATGCTAAAGTTTTAGTATTTATCCAAAACAAGAAATATTGCACCAAAAAGGGCAAAAGAGAGAAATATAGATCTACTATTACTTGTAAGTTCTTGATGATCTTGGATGGATTCTCACATATTATAGCAAGCTAGATTACAATATGAACTTAAGCCAAAACGCTCTCAACGTCAAAACCACAATATCACCTCTCTCTTGACCAAAACCGGATAATAATAAGAACTTTTCATAGAAAGTGCCTAGGTGGATGGGATCCGATCTCCATTAAATATCTTCACTTCTTACATGTTCTTGGCACCAAGAGAGATTAGGAGGAGATAAAATCCAAACAAGAAAACCAAGCAAATAAAAAACACAAGGAAGAATCTATGACACAACTCACTTTAATAAAGTTTGGATATTCATTTTACTTTAAGAGAAATGTTTTACAGCCACTCTCTCATGAAGGACAGAGCTTTAACCTTAGAACACATACGCAAAGTTTTCAACACATGGAAACCCTAAGAGAGCTCTCATACATGCCTTGAAAATCTCTTCTCTCAACACACATAAGGACTTCTGTAATGAAGACTCCTCACCTCACACCTAACTCTAATAATTAGCACACACTTAGGCCCCGCTCGGTTGGGTTAAAAAGCTGTGGCTTATGGTTGAAATTGCACTGTACCGGCTGAAATTGCACTGTAACTGAAGGTGGTTTATTTGTTGTAATTAAATTTAAAAAATTAAAAATAGAATAAATATGCTAGCTCATCATGGACAACGCAAACGAATACAGGAAAAAAGAACCGGCAAAAAAGCTCAAAAAAAGCTAAATGTTCATAAAAAAATGAAATTTATAAATAGTGAAAATAAGCCAGAAGCTGAAGCCGAAACGAGCGGGGCCTACAATCATTTACAAATGAAAAAAAACTCAGTATCCCACACATAAATGGATTTTACATTTACATACACTTGTATGCCTTTCAAAGCATGACTTCTATATGAATCGAATAGCTCAATATGTTGCTTCATCCTCTAAGATGTGACCTTAACTAGTTAGGCCATCACTGTGGTTCTCCATCCGGTATCGGTCAATTTTTTTTTAATTGCCACCTATTGGCCTTCACGATGCTTCTCCTTGAAGCAACCACCACAACAAAATCTATGATGTTCAATGACTTGCTGTCAAGATCGTACGACTGCTTCGAGGACCGTCAGCACTTGAAAAGTCCAAGTCCAATAGAAATCGGTCACACCGTATTTTCGATTGGACCGCTCTTCATGACCAGTCACACTAGACTCCGATCAGTCCGTCACCCACGACCGGTCAGACCACTCCACCACAGCAGTCAGACCATCTCTGCAGATTGGTTAGACCACTCTCAACCTGACAGCTAAACCAAAGAGCAAATGACATAAAATTAAACTTAAATTTCGATAATAAAGTATAAACAAAATCAAATACTCATTATATATATAGGACTGTCATCATATGGTTTTACAAGAGAAATTTAAAATAGATGAGACGCGTGTGTTTGTTATAGAATCTGGGGTGGTATAGTACTAGTATGCGATGAGCAGGCTTTTGGGCAGAGCATTGCACGTCTGCATGTACGGCCACATAAACAGACGCTAATTCTTTGTGATCGGTGAGCCGGAAGGAACCAACGCACATGTGCTCGTGGACGTTCTTGGGGAGCCCACTATTAGATCCCGGCCGGGCCATGGTCCTGCCGTCCCAACGTGTTCCTTCCGCTGGACCTCTCGCCAACCAATGGCCATTAACTGGTACTGCCACAAGCCAGCGTGCACGTTTTCTTCTGTATCGATCGAAAGCAAGATTTTTTTTAAAAAAAAATTTCCGTATGTTTCTCTTCTTATTATGGTCTCTGTGGTGTCACGAGGCATCAGTTGGTTTACACGTTCCGTCATACTATTGGTCCAAACTGATAGGTAAAGTTCGTCAAAAAAAAAACCTGATTGGTAAAGTGGGAGCTTTTACTTATGTTTTGGATCGACAGGAGCAAGGCAAATTCCATGCTATTTCCTGCATTTCCCGATCCGTTGCATCATTGCATGCCGGGCGGCAGAGTTCTATGAAGCCAGCATCTACTTGTGTGTATAGGTTTGTACAATTGTACTCAAGAGTCAAAGCTATTTTTAGCACTGTTTCGCATCGTATTTATAGAAATAACAGTATACCAAGCGTATTGACGAAATGTCATTTCTGCCGTTCGGTGGGTGGGCTGCAGCGCCCGCGAGCTGACACGCCGCGCTACCACCGGTGGTAGGCGCCTGCCGCTCGCTCACCAGACGTCAAGCAGCCTGCCGCTAGGGCGGGGGACGGCAGGCAAGCCTGCTGTCCAGCTACAGGGCGACAGGTAATTAAGCTGGCTAACTAGCCCTAATTTTTTTTGTTTAGTATTTATATGAATTTTTAAATATATCAAATAAGCTCTAAAAATTACAAATATTTATATACAGTCCCCTAACACAACGTACTTCATAGTATATTTTTTTGGTAATTTATCAGTTGTGAATGTTGCTCAAAAATTCATACAATTTTGATATTTTTACAACTTTTTACATATAGCAAACGAGCTGTAAAAATTACAAAATTTTATGTGAAGCCTTCTGATATAGTAATAGTTATTATGTATTTTTTTGGAAATTTTATGTGGTCTGAATTTGCCACGTTTATTCGGATTAACTTAATCATGAACTTAATGATCCTCACGCATATTTTGAAATGCGATGTGTCGGGCAATTGTGGTATATATTATTTGCTGCTATTTGGTTCATACAATTATCACTCTCTCTGTATGTGCCCCTCTCGTGCACTCTCTCGTTCACACTAATATCATTCGGACATGTGTTGGCTTGGCATAACAGCCCCCTCGCTCGCTCCCTCATCCGCACAAATGTTAGTCTAGCCATGTCGCCCTATCTCGCTTCCTCCGTCGTGCGCACATATGTCACTTTTACCGTGGTATCTGTTGTCACCTGTGGTGGTGCATGTCGACAACGCGTCTGTAATTTCCGGTGGGAACGCATTGGATTCTCTTTTCGCTTGCTTCAAATATAGAGCTTTGTGGGAAGAAAAACCTTCTGCGTTATACAGTAACATAGTATGGCAGATACCGAGGGGCTAGTCGGAGTGGGGTCGCCAAAGGAAGACCTTTCCCTGGAAAGGAGGGAGGACTTCAGTCGTAACTACCGTTTGAGGCCAAACAGGGGAGTTCAACCGGTATGGCCAAAATACAGACACAGGGATGACGCGATCATGCAGGTCCTCGATGGCCATTTCGATGGCGGGTGACATTTCTTCCGATGCGCACACTCTTCGTTGCCCTCGTTTCATACTTTCCTTTTAAACATGAATACCTGATGGTATATTAGTTAATACCTCAAGGAAAGCATCTGTATTTAGCTCTATGATTTCAAATACATTCAGAAATTACGGACCACTGCATTCATTTCGCATTCCTGTCTACCATGTTACTTTTAATGCTGAGTGAATTTTGGAGACGGTGTTTCCAAACATGTTGATAGCCTTCCAAAATTGATACACGTCCAAATTGGCTGGTGCAACTACCATATACATGTGCATGCATGTTGGTATACCCGTCAACAAGTGTATCCTATCAACTGGCACTTGAGCTAAAGCAATCTGACGTCTAAGAAATTAGGTGCCTAGGCAACTGGGTGTAGCAAAACGCCATCATCAATTCGTGCGTGCATTCAGCGACCCACGCATACTGTACGCGCAGACTTTCAAGGGATACGTAATCCGAGGAAGCTTATAGGAGCATGGAATCATTTCCCTAGGAAGCTTTTTTCATACCCCCGGGAGTACATACTCATACTTTCAATATACTATTTAAACGAATATTTTATACCCCTTTATCACTTTTGATTTGTTTAAATACAAATTCTAAGATACCTCAATGCGACTTGGTTGAAAATTTTTCATCGGAACCCTTCATGTTTTGCTATATACCATTTTTCCATACATAAAAGGAGTATATGCCCAAATAATGCTATAAAAATGGATTTTGATGATATTTTTAATAGAACTTACTTTAGTGTATCTTATAATTATTATTATTATAGTATACTCAAATAGATAAAGAGGTATAATAATAGTATTATAATGATATATGAGAAGTAGGAATACTAATCCGAGGAGTATGGAACCATTTTCCAAATGGCTAAATATCATTTTCCAAATTGCTAAATAGCTTTAATTTTCAGGACAAATATTTCATTTCATTGGTTTAGACCGGTCAGTTAATAATGACACGGTGCATGTGCGTACACACAAAAGTGATGTCACGTTAAAGCTAAACAAAGACATGTAGTTATCAAGTGTGTCGATAACGCACGATCAGGATAAGAATGGTTGAATGATATGTTCCTCAGGCGTGTCCAGTGCAAGAAACGAAATTTGTAACTACACTGTTGAGTATTGACCAGTAGCGAGGGCGACTTCTGAAGTTTGTGATGACGATGCTGTTGCTATTTCCACTTTTCAGCCTAACAAAATAATTGCGTGAAGATGGAAATGGTTGGATTTTTTTTATTGTTAATTCTGTTGGGTGGATGTAGGCAGGAGAGCCATCGATCTCTCCCTCACGCACACACAGCCACACGCCAGCTTGACATGGATTTATCCTCTCTTCTGGATTGCTAGAAGCCGGTCCCATCAATGTCCTGATGTTTTTTGTTTTTAGCTTTTTAATTTTAGCTTTTAATTTCACGGTAAGTTAAACATGGAAACGAAATGGTTTTTTAAATAAATTCTCTAAACAGCCTTTTGAGTCTAAAACAATGTGTCCTATTTGTATCGACATCTTCACCGTCCACAGCTTAGTCGAGGAACTATTTACTTAGAGAGCAGGGAGTGTGTCGTATGGCATGGCAATAAGTTCTGCAATCATAAGTCACATCCCGTGTGTTTTAACGATCGGTGCTGCTTCCTTCACACTCGTCATTGTATATGGCACGACAACTCTTCGCCTGACCTCAGTTTCAACTCCATGGAGATTTCCACTCATGCTTTCCTAGCTACCAGCAATCATAACGCCCACAGAAACCGGCCGGCCTGTCGATCGATGGATCGATCTCGTGACGCGCCACGACTCGTGCATGTGACGCAAGGCGCGCTGATCTCTCCACTCGAGCCGTACGTACGCGCGCCAGCGGCGCCACCGCCCCAATCTAGCAAACTGTGCGGGTCCCCGTCGCCCCAGTACGAGAGAGATCTCGAATCGAAAGCACGTATATACACGAGCTCACCCCCACGCCCGCTGCGCGCGCGCACCCGGCGGGGTCGACCGGTGCGGTGAGACGCGTGACCCTACTGCCCGTGGTCGGGGAAGAGCCGGCCGACCCGGCAAACAAAGCAGCTATCCCCGGCCGGCCGGCAGGCACGTACGAACGATGGTGCATTTATGCCGAATCACTCGGCGGCGTGCACCAATTACCGTCCGGTTGCATCGGCTGCGCGCGCGCGTGCGACACATTTCACCAAACGCGGGTTGTGGGCCGCGTACCGGCCGTTGCTCTTCTCCGTGTGTCCGAATGGGATCCGAGGCTAATCAATATCACGATTACACTGTTAAGAAACCTAGGCCTGGGCCGATAGCCCAGGGCCCATGGTAGGCACCTCATTGTAGTCTATAAATAGAGAGTCATACCTCCACATTATGTACACATGAATGAAAGCAATAAAGAAAGACCAGGAGTTCTCTCTATCTCTCTGTGTGTTCAATCTATTATTTTGTGATTCTGTGATTGATTCGTTCTTGTTCTAAACAGAGGAATCGTTCGGACTGATCGCCAGCGATGGTTCCTCAACACGTTATCAGCACGACTTCGCTCCGGTGAACGAGGTAATCATCGAATCGAAGCACAGATTGATTTTTCTAGATCGCTTTTGAATCTATATTTTCTTTTCGCGTTCTAGATTGAAATTTTACGATGCAAATCCGCCCTAATCTACCGCGAGCAGACTTGAAGTCGCCGGCACAATGCCGATTGGTAGATTATGAAACAGGGTAGATGTTGATTGCACTGTAGATTAGAACGATGTAAATCCGCCCCAATCTACCGCGAGCAGATCTGAAATCGCCGGCACAATGTCGATCGGTAGATTGCGAAAACGGGGTAGATGATGATTGCATCGTAGATGGGAAACGAAATTTTTGCATGGTGTTTACTGATCCTGCATGATCACAAGCACAAGAAATATATGCATTGATTTTATGCTTCTGCACAGTATTGCAGATTGAAATATATGCATTGTTCGGTTCTACATAGCATTGCATGAAAAAAAACAACAACAAAGCCGCGGCCGGCCTGAAGCCGCCGGGGAGCTGCCGGCACCACCACTGGCCGACGTCTGCCGCCTGCATGCGCCTCCGCCGCCTGCCGCCGGCCTCCCCGCTCCCGCGCCTGCACGCGCCGGCGTCAACGCCGTCTCGGCCTCCTACTTCAGCCGCGGCCACCGCTCGCGCCGGCCCCGGCCCCGGCCCCGCCGCCGGCAACACGGCCGCCTCCGAGCAGCGCCCCCGAACGGGCTCCTCCCACCGCGCGCCGGCCCCCCGTTTCGGCTTCCACGCCGCGCTCGCCGCGCCGGCTGCTCGCCCCGTAAGGCGCCGCCGCCGCCCGCCGCGCCGGCTGCTCGCCCCGCAAGGCGCCGTCGCCTGTCCGCGCTTCCCCAGTCGCTGGCCATCTCAGCACCACCGTCCTCGTGCTTGCCGCCCGTAGCCGCAGCCATCGGCGCCTTGTCTTCCACGCCCACACGCATGTTCGCCGGCCGCCGCGCCCGCACGGGCTACCGCCGCGTACGCGTATCCCGATCGGAGCCACCGCCCGAAGCGGCTTCCTCGCCGCCTGCACGCGGCCGTCGCCCGCACCCGCCGACCCCAGTCGCCTCCGCGCGCGCTCCCGCACGGGCCCACTTGGCCGCCGCCGACCCCGGTCGCCTCCGCGCCGCGCCCCCGTATGGGCTCCTTCCAGCGCCGTCGGCGAGGCCGCCTCCTCCCGTGCGCCGCCCGTAGCCCGCACCTCCCGCGTGCGCCGGCCCCCAGCCCCACTGTGCCGCACCCGCCGGCCCCGCGCGCGCGTGCGCGCATTGTAGCCGCCGCCGCCAAGCAAGTGGGGGTGGGGGGGAAACCCTAAAACCCCACCCCTTAACCGGCCGGGTGGGCCTCATGGGCCAAAAAGGAGAGCGGGCCGGGAGTCAAATGGGCCGGAAGAAGAAAAAAAAGGGGCAGGGGTCCGTGGGCGCCGGGCATTTTACCAAAACCCCTCCGAGTTTTGAATTTCACCGATCGACCCTTAAAACTTTAATATAAGTCCCGAAATTTTGCTTAGAGGCTTCAGTAATTCCGAAAATTGCGAATAAGCCCTCAAATTTACGAGTGGGTCCAGAATTTTGCAGAAAACCCCTCTGTAAATCAGAAAATTGCGCGAATTTTTCTCTGAACTGAAATTTTGCGCATAAACCCCCTAGAATTGTAGAATTTGCTGAAATTTCATATTTTAGCATAAAAGGGCATCGGGAATCCGAATTTTGCATCAATTTGAGCATTTGAAGCTTATTTATTTATGCCATTATTTTTCCCTGTATTTTCTGTATTTATTTACTGTTTTGGTTAAATGTAATTGCTGAAAATTGCTTTTAATCACTGAAATTAGCAGTAAAATTATAGAAAATGCGTAGAAAATTCTGAAACATTGCGAGAACCTTTTGTACTATTTATTTACCTGCAGTGAATTATTCCGTGCATGTCTACCAGCAGTAGACTTATACACATTTAAATGACTAACATAACGAACTGGAAGTTCGAGGAGCTGGCCCAGCATGGCCAAAAACTATCTGACGTAAGCATCCGATGTCGAGATTGTGCTTGGAGTCAGGAAGCTCCGCGCTGCTATTGGGATTGGCGGACTGAATGACACTCAACCCAAACCTGAGGAGAATGATCAGGCACTTTATTTTCTCAGGCACCACCTCTGCCTCACTCTCAAGAATGAGTATATGACGGAGAAGAGCGCGCTGGCACTGTGGACCGCACTCCAGAAGCGGTTTGAGAGGCTAAAGTACACCATTCTTCCTCAAGCAGAGCGAGAGTGGATCAGACTGAGGTTTTGCCGACTTTAAGACGGTCAGGGAATACAATTCTGCCTTGCACAGGATTTGTACCCCAATACAGAAAATTGAGAAAACCTTCCACCCCAATATAGCACAATCCGCACGCAACTATCGTCAAGATGGCTATGAGGAATACGCCGAATTGACTGATATGATGCAAGTTGCGGAGGCTCAGGACAAAGTTCTCCGTAAGAACTACGTCACTCAGCCACCTGGGAGCTCCGCTGGCAGTGAAGCCAACGCCGGGAGCCACAAGGTGCGAAAGCACTTGATGAAGAAGAAGGGGGAAGGAAGGGTAAAGCCGTAGCCCAGAAAGGCAAATCAGACGCTCCACATGAGAATATGGCCAGCAAGCCAAAACGGGATGGCAAAGGGCAGCATGAAGCCCACTTTGCATCGGTTGAGGGGGAGAGTTCCGAGCAGCTGCCCGCGCTAATGGAGGTTGAGACCATCCAGGCAGCAGCACCCCCTCTCGACCTAGAAGCAGCCAACGCCATGATTTCTCTAAAAGAGAATGTCACCCCTGAGAGAATAGCAGAAGAAGTCTAATGCACTGAATGCATTCCGACTTTAATTGTCATTTATTTTATGTGGAAGAATATGTTAGAATTTGCATGGATGGTACTTAAGAATTGTTATTTTCTCGTGATGGTTGGATGACATTTGAAGAATTCATTCATTTATTCAATTCATAATGGCATGATATGTTCTGATATTGGTGTATTTTATTTATGTGCTGATTGCCTTCTCATGTATATTAAATACCCTATATTAGAACGCGTGTAACGCCCTATGAAGGAAGTGTGCTTAGCCAGAAGCGGCACAACGTATACCATCTTAAGAGAGATTAAATATTTTCAGTCGATTCATAAGAGCATTGGCAGCCTTACGACATTCGCCAGAAGCGATGCATGTATAATTGGTTCAGGAAGAGCCACAATGGGCACAAATTTGGCTTTTGAAGAAGCCTTATTGTACCCAGAATCGACTTGAACTCTCCTAAGTTTTAAGAATATCCGCGCAAATGGTTTCCACGTTGAGACTAAAGAAGAGTACGGTAAGAAATACCTGCTCATTACAAAGCGCGAAGAGAATGTGAAAAGGTATTAGAAAACTTTCTTCACTAGAAACTGGGCTATATTATACCAACATTAAAGCGCCTGCAGCGTACATTGTTCTGAAGACAGTGTTTAGAAGCTCTGAACTCTTCTGTCTCTGGCATGACACATTAGGCCACCCAAGTCTTAGGATGATCAAAAACATAATAAATAACTCGCATGGGCATAATATTAATGGGAAGGATTTCCTGAATCATGAAGATTTTGTGTGCCCTGCATGTGCCACCGGGAAACTAATGTCTAGACCCTCCACTCTGAAAGTGAAGGATGAAGTCCCTGCATTCCTGGAGCGCATCCAGGAAGACATTTGCGGTCCCATTCAGTCCATCTCAGGGCCATTCAAGTATTTTATGGTGCTCATTGACGCTTCATCGAAGTGGTCATATGTGGGTTTATTGTCCACAAGGAACCACGCCTTTGCAAAATTGATCTCGCAGATCATTCGCATCAGAAATGCGTTTCCAGATCATCACATTAAGTCCATCAGAATGGACAACGCCGGAGAATTTATTTCAAAGGCATTTGATGATCATTGCATGGCAATGGGAATTGCAGTTGAGCATTCGGTACCGCATGTCCATACCCAGAATGGTCTGACAGAGGCTTTAATTAAAAGAATTAAATTTATTGCCCGACCCCTTTTGTATAATTGAAATCTAGCAGCTACATGTTGGGGACACGCAGTCCTGCATGTAGCGAATCTCATCAACCTTAGACCTTCGGCCTACAACATCCATTCACCTATGCAACTAGCGCAATGGTCAGCACCGAAGATTTCCCAACATTAGGGGGAGGAAATCAACCCCTTGATGAAGAATATCGGGAAATTATGTGGCAAGCCTGGGGAATCCATGTAGATGACCCACGCACTAGAGAAGTCCAGAAGACATTACATGGCAAACCACGGGAATTCATGCAGATGACCCGCGCATTAGTGAAGCAAATAGAGAAGTCCAAAAGACAATAGAAGTCCAGAAGACAAGAGAAGTCTAGAAGACAATAGATTTGCAAGCATTAGCAAATCAACTGCCTGATCACTTTAGTGATTTGAAGAGCGTAACTAAGTCGCATGTGCCTGCACGCACTGCACCGGAGAGGGTTGAAATACCAAAGAAAGCAGAAGGTATCCCTAATCTCGTCCAGAGGCCTCAGAAAAATAAAAAAGAGGACGAGAACTCCGGTTCCTCGAATCCTTAGTAACCGGGGACGCCTGGTGAAAAAGGATCAGAGGGATTTATCACAGCCGATCATTGAAGTCCCCCAGAATGAGAAGGGGAGCCAGTTGAGACCTGGCACAAGTATGACATCTTCAGAAAAAGGGCATACCGGATCTGAACATCCCCATCGGCATGGATGTGTGCGCACACATCGAGCCGAAAAACTAAAGGGACTTGCCACCGCAATTGAAAGAAGCGATGCGCAAGGTAAAGCTCTAGCAGAAGCAATCGCTCCAGAAGAAGCAACTCATGAAGAAATAGCTATAAATTATGTGCACACGGGAGAGTCCCTGAATAGGACAACAGCTAATATCGATATCTACTTCGCAAAGAAAATTGCCACCATCATCGATCTTGATCCCGAGCCTGCATCGCTCGCTGAATGTAAGAAAAGATCAGATTGGGAAGATTGGAAGAAGGCAATAGAAACTGAATTGCTATCTCTGAATAAAAGAGAGGTGTTTGGGCCCGTATGGCGCACACCTCCCCACATACACCCCGTTGGGCACAAGTGGGTATTTGTTCGAAAGAGAAATGAAAGAAATGAAGTAGTGAGATACAAAGCAAGGCTAGTAGCCCAAGGTTTCACTCAACGTCCTGGAGTTGATTATGAAGAAACCTACTCCCCGGTCATGAGTGGAATTACCTTTAGATACTTGATCTCAATGGCAGTGAACTTGAACTTAGAAATAAAATTGATGGATGTTGTGACTGCACACCTTTACGGTAACTTGGATTCGGAGATTTATATGAAACTCCCTGAAGGAATATCTCTCCCGAACCAAGACAGAGCAAATAGAAATCTGTATAGTGTGAAACTCAGAAAGTCACTGTATGGACTGAAACAATCTGGAAGAATATGGTATAATCGCTTATGCAACTTTCTCTGCAAGAAAGGCTACACGAACAATGAAGACTGTCCTTGTGTATTTATACGGCGATCCCAGAATGGATTCTGTATAATCTCTGTGTATGTAGATGATCTGAATATCATCGGGACAGCCGAAGACATAAAAGAAGTAAGCTCCTACTTGGAGTCATAATTTGAAATGAAAGTTTTGGGCAAGACAAGTTTTGCTTAGGCCTGCAGCTTGAGCATGTCCCTGAAGGAGTCTTGGTACATCAGTCGGCCTACACACAGAAGGTGCTAGAAAGGCTTGACTTCGAGAAGGCATACCAATCGAAAGTACCGATGATCGGGAGGTCTTTACAGCAAGAAAAAGATTCTTTCTGACCTAGGGAAGAGGGGGAGGAAGTCCTGGGACCGGAATCCCCATACTTGAGTGCAGTGGTAGCATTCATGTACTTAGCAAACTGCGCTAGATCGGACATTGCATTTGCAGTGTACCTGTTGGCAAGGTACAGTGCAGAGCCCACCAACAGGCATTGGTAGGGCATAAAGGACACCTTCCGATACCTCCAAGGAAGCAAAGACATTGGATTGTCTTACAGAAAGAATCAAGACTTGAACTTGATTGACTATGCAGATGCTGGGTACCTGTCTGACCCGCATACCGCTAAGTCGCAAACAGGCTATGTATTTCCATGTGGTGGAACTGCAATTTCCTAGAAACCGTCTAAGCAAAGCCTTGTAGCTATTTCGATGAACCACTCAGAAATTATAGCACTGTATGAAGCCGCACGAGAGTGCGCTTGGTTCCGCTGAACGGTTCACCACATCCAGCAGTCATGTGGAATGAACATTGTGCAAATCCCCACAATTATCCATGAAGATAATGCAGCTTGCGTTACACAAGTGCAGACGGGCTATGTAAGCATATCAACCCCAAGTTCCTCTATGCTCATGAATTGCAAAGATGAACAAGATTAAAGTACTGCACACTAAGTTATGTAGACTTGTTCACTAAGTCACTCCTCGCATCTTACTTTGAAAAGTGCGTGTGAGGGATTGGAATGATGAGACTTAGAGAAGTGCAGAATTCAGGGGGAGAATTCTCTCAAGCCCGCTAATAAACCTTGATCATGAAGATCAAGTACCCAAAGAATAAAGTCCTGAAGACCAAATGAAATTGGGTGAATTGTACTCTTTTTCCCTTGACGAGTTTTCCATGAAGTTTCTCGACCAAGGTTTTTAATGAGGCAATTCGTGCATCGCAGCATCACATGTATCATGTGCTCTTTCTCCAAATTTTTCCCACTGGGTTTTTATGGAGTTTTAGTGAGGCATGAACGTGTCGGATGAGTGCCCAAGGGGGAGTGTTAAGAAACCTGGGCCTGGGCCGGTAGCCCAGGGCCCATGGTGGGCACCTCATTGTAGTCTATAAATAGAGAGCCATACCTCCACATTATGTACACATGAATGAAAGCAATAAAGAAAGACCAGGAGTTCTCTCTATCTCTCTGTGTGTTCAATCTATTATTTTGTGATTCTGTGATTGATTCGTTCTTGTTCTAAACAGAGGAATCGTTCGGACTGGTCGCCAGCGATGGTTCCTCAACATACACGTCGCATCCTAGGGTGTCCATGAGAGAGTGACTACCGCATTTGGTTCCACAGGGCGTGGAATGGACATGGCAAATGTAGAGAATTAAATAATCCATTAAGAACTGTTTTTAGGTGTACTAAAATTTTTGTATCAGTGTTATAATGACATATGTTATAACACGTTTTGAGTACCTTTGATCAGAGAATTATTGTTTGCCTATCCAACCAAGTACTATTTAGAAGCTCTATAGCCCGATATACGGACCCCCCATTGGGCGATGCCCCGTACGGTTAAGGAACAAAACATATGCTTCTATATTCCCTTTAATCGTTTCATGTTTGACCCTATGCTTATGACAATTACCCCCATGCGGTTATCTCCTGAGACTCTTCTTCACTGATAATAACCGATCGACGGTTATTGATCAAATTCCTCCCACTAACAACAACGGCTCACTCGAGCGGATGGATAGAACTGACAAGGCACCAGTTCGTGCAAGCAACTGACACCTCTTCGCGCTATTTAAGCTTTGCTCGAAGGAGACATCATGAAAAACAAGAAGACATTAGGAGAACAAGGGGATGGGAGATTTTACACCGCATTAGTGCAAGTAGTATACACCCCTGTAATCACTCATTAAAGAAAGTTGTAATTCTGACATAGCAATAAAGATCATTGTATGTTTCCTCTTTATTCTTCTGTGAGGCTCAAAGTACCCTACTATTCATAAGATCGACTTGGGATGAGGAAAATTGGTTCAACTTGCCAGATTACGCCGACCTTGACATAGATGCATGCCTTCACGCTATGGAACACAATGCCTCCTCATCAACCTCCTTCATCCTAGGGTCGCCAGCCCTTGTACCAGTGAGGTCGACCGAATGAAAGAAGATGCGCCACCCCATCATCAACACCTCTCAGGGGACCAGGCGTCCCCACCTTGTTAGAGTGCCTTGGCACCACAACAAGTTCGTCGCACTCAACTGGTAACCGCGGCCCTAGAAGTGCACTACCGCGATCCGAGGGTTAGATAAACTAAATCTAGTAGTGGGTGACCAATATTTGTCAACAGCTCCTATATATTTTGGGAGCCAACCTACACTTAGTCATGGAGTTGATGAAGTTGCCCCCGATGGAAAGTCAGACAAAACTGATAGCACTCACCATTCGATCGGCAATTCGCTATATCATGTTGAGTCCACCATACAATCCCCTAGAGATTGTGGTTTCTGATCGCTCTCCTTCATGGAAGCTCCTAGTCAAAGCGATGGAAGGCTCTTCCTTAGTTTTGATGGGAATTCCTTAGGAGCTCCTTATTGGAAGCACGAGGTTAACACAATCGGTGATACTACTCATGCCATGCATAATCGTCCACGGCAAACCTTTTCTTGATCCATTGATCGAGATGGTGCAAACTCTTCGGTGTCACCTGGAAGAATCAAAGGTAATGGAATCGGTGGACGTCGACAAGCTGCGTCACCCGAAAGAATCAGAGGTAATGGAACCGGTGGACATCGACAAGCTAACTCACCTATTCCTCCCCCCACACGCATGCTAAGTTGCAAGGAGCAGGTGGAGAACTCGGGGGCAAAGTTTAAGTCATCATATTCCTTCTGCTAATAGGAACGCTCCATGGTAACCATTCAAAACCTACAACGTGTTCATGACATACTTAACAACCTAGTTCTTGCACTAGCAGGAACTTTGGGGTATGCTCAAGTTACAGGACAGATATCAAAGATCCTCTAGCAAACAATGAGGTGTTCCAAGAGGTACCGAGAGCAGAAGTGTTCGTAGAGCCAAAATATGACATCCTCTCTACACTCCTCCCATGGCAAAAGCCAAAAGGGGTTGGCTTAACAATCCCCGCCAACAGGAGGATGGCCCGGTCAGAGGTTATGACAAGGAAGTCATGAGGGAAGAAGGCTCTTCGACAACGAAGTAACCCTTTTCCCCCAATATGAGGGAAGAAATCGAGTTCATGGTCTAGGTGATCTACGATAACATCTAAACTGGACATCTAATCATAGATAACGCATGAGTCTCCATGACCGGATTAGGGCACCAGCTCCTCTCGACTACCGGAGAAATAGATCTTCAGTAGATTACAATCTGGCTCCTTACCAAAGAAGGCACCATGATTTCATCTGACAAATGCCTTACCAGAGAAGGCACCAGAGAATGCAAGGTGGTATCAGAGCCAGGTGGTATCCAACAAAGTAGGTGCAAGTAGCATACACCCCTGTAATCGCTCATGAGAGCAAGTTGTAATCCCGACAAAGCAATAAAAAGCATCCCACTTTTCCTCTTTATTCTTATATGAGGCTTGAAGTACCCAACTATTTATAAGATTGACAATTTGATCGTCAACAAAACCTAATTTGGGGAGTCCGGTTGATGCCAATGACCCTACCGTGTGAACCATATCTATCAGATATGGATCGCTAGATTTTCCATTTTGAGTAAATTTCATCATATGTATACGAACTTGTGAGATGGGTGCATCTAAGTCACTAAACTATGAAACCATGCATTTAAGTCAATGAACTTGTTAAGCCATACAAAAGAGGCCCAAAACAGGCTTTGCAAGGCTGACAAGGCATCCATGTAGTGCTAATGCTTATGTGGCAGCACTTATCCTTCTTTTACCTCTTCTCACCTACTTTTTCTCTGTCCTTCAGATACTCTCTTCTCATTATCTCCGTCGAACACCAGTTGGCTGCTAACGAGGATTCTTGACTAGGTCAATATATTCGGTTAGCAGAAATCAAAATAAAACTCCTTATCTAGGTCCACATAGTTAGGGTCCACTAAGTACCTTGTCTAGACTGCGGACACATAAAAGAAGAAGTTTTCCCCTTTAATAAATATAATTAGTCGAAGACTGGTTACACCCAAATAATGGCCAGTTGTGGTCAATTACAACCATTAAATGTCTGATTCCTGAAGTAGAGTATTAACTTATTAGGACTGATATGGTTTTTCACATGTGTGTTTACTTCGACACGTGAGAGCGGTTAATGGCGTTTTAGACAAAGTACACAATGTTTCAAGACACATAAAAGACTTGCGCATGAAGACAAAAGGCACCTATTCAAACATTAACTGTCACCCTTTAGATTTGTATAATAGGGAGACCTGCGTGCCTCCAACAACACAACAAAATCATTTACATTCATTGTCACACTCTTGTAAATATTTTTTGGCCACATCAATAAAGTATATTGGTGATTAGTGTTTCCCTTTGTTATTCTCGCAAGTTCGATAGTAGGTAACCTAGTCTTGTGTATTGACAGCCACTTCTAGGTCTCGAGCCGCACCCTCTTGTCAAGAAGTGGGAGCAGCATGATCCACAAGGAGGCATGACAGCAGAAGGAGATGACATGAATAAAAGAGGGGTGCCACGTAATGACTCGATGTGTTTCTCGAATAAGGACTGCAAGAAGTAGTCAGCTGCGGCCGTACGGTCTGGAGCATGTGGACGGGTCCCTCTTCTCCTTCATTAGCTTTTTTTGTCCATCTACATCTGCTAATAGCTACATCAGCTCCATATGCATCTCATGCGACCAGAAAGCAATAAGAATTCACCTTGCAATTGATCCTATCACTGCAACAAGCTCGCAACTTTCCTTCTCAATCGAAACCAAATTACTTTTTAATACTTTGGAATGGTGTTGATGGACACGTAGATGGGCATAGTCGACGGGTGGAGACAGTAGCTTTCACCTTCTCATGTCAGCGTTCACATCAATGTCATATAAGTATTAGTGCCACATAAATGCCTTATCATCCTTCGAAAGCCACTTTTAGACCTCCTTTATATAGTTTAACAAGTTTATTGAATTAAATTCATGATTTTATTTTTTAGTGATCTAGATACATATATCTCATAAGTTCATATACATACGATGATGTTTACTATTTTTATAAGGCATGCCGACATGAAAGAGGGTAGTCGTGGTTAGAGCAAGGCTAATAATACAGCCTTCAACTGGCTGTATGGACACTTACAGCCCACTTATCAGCCCATTCATATAGTAGTTTACAGCCAGCTGAAGGCTGTATGATCTACCCCTTTCTCTCACAAAGTTTCTTGGTTTTTGTGCTTCAGCTGGCTGTAAACTTACAGCCCACCTCTCTTCTCTCTCCTCCTCTCTCTCCTCCACCTCAGCATACATCCTACTAACAGCCCCTTAGGGCATCTCCAATGGTTATAGCTAGCAACTAACTATAAGACTTCCACATCATTTATATAGTACACACTAGCATTCTAAAGAACTATCTATAAGGATAGCTATTTGATGCTTACATGCACACACAGAATTTATAGAGGCTGCCTCGTTTGGCGTTATAGACTAGTGCTTAAGGAAGAGCTGGCTCGATTTCTTTTGCATACTCTCTTTCCTCCACATAGGATATATGCTGATGTGTACATGCATATAGCTAGCTGACTCAGACCATTGGAGAGGGCATCTCCAATGGTCTGAGTCAGCTAGCTATATGCATGTACACATCAGCATATATCCTATGTGGAGGAAAGAGAGTATGCAAAAGAAATCGAGCCAGCTCTTCCTTAAGCACTAGTCTATAACGTCAAACGATGCAGCCTCTATAAATTCTGTGTATGTATGTAAGCATCAAATAGCTATCCTTATAAATAGTTCTTTAGAATGCTAGTGCCTCTTGGGCATCTCCAATGGTTATAGCTAGCAACTAACTATAAGACTTCTACATCACTATATAACAGCAGAACATTGCTACGGTGATTTTGGATGGTGATGAGATGCCGCTACGGAATAGTATACGGTGGCAAGATTCGCTTGAAATGATGATGCAAGTGCTGACCTCTTTCCCATTGGGCTAGTGTGTAGGCGATGCATGTTGGCCTCCGGTACTTCCATTCGTGTCCCTTCGATTGAAACTACTGGCAGAGGTCACGAGACTACGTGGAGCTGACATGACAGTACATACAGAACACACTGGGAAAAAAAACAATTCCTGTTGTGTCGTCTAGGGAACACCGAACAATTGCTACATGAATTAAATTGTTTCCTACAGATTTTCTGTGTAAGTCATTAGCTCTTTTTCTGTGATGAACACTAAAAAATAGTAATGACACCAAGTTACCGTATCATGACTTTTCTATACACAAGAGTTAATGTCTGGCGTAACGACAAGCTTGGATATGTTAGTATCTTGATATCAAAATAAAGATCTCTTCTTTTCAACTTTTAAAAGTTACTTTTTAATTTTTATAGTAATTAACTTTTAAACGAAGTGTCTTTTCAAAACGGGATCTATAAGTTGATTGTAGTACACACTATAGTGATTTTATTTATGTTGACCAAAACCGCACATAAGTTTCTATTTTTCTTTACTCTCTCTTAGCATACACTATAGTGATTTTATTTATATCGGCCAAAATCGTACACAATTTTCTATTTATATGTATTCTCTCTTGTGAATAGTCCAAAATCTATAAGCCGTAGCCAAAAGGCATAAGCTGAAACCAAAATAGAATATGCCCTACATTGCATAGTGCAAAATCCAGTTTTCCTTGCTATCCAAACATGCATTGGATTTTCAGAGTAAAATCCTTACCATTTTTTAAGCCTGTAAACTTGTGAGACCATGTGGAGGTCAACCCATGATTATGATGAGTAATTGACTTTTGGATTACAGTATGTGTGAAGGTTGAGTTTGGTTGTTGAGGATTTTGCAGAAGATCGCTTTCTGGCCGATGACTTTATGGTCTACGAGTTTGTCTGTCTGCGAGTATCAGAGCTTTTGCTATTTACGACTTGGTGGCTGGCAGGTCTGATCGGCCAAACGACCATAGGGTGGTCGAAAGTTTTAGTGCCTGAACGACCATGTTTGATCGATAGTCGTAGCCCGGTGATCGATGGTCATAGCTTACTGCCTGGTCGTGATCGGTAGTCGTAAGCCGTAGTGATCGATAGTCATAGCCTTTGTGAGCGGCGGTCATAGCGATCTGTTGTGGTAAGTCATAGCCTGTGTGATCGGTGGTCGTAGTGATCGGTTATGGTAGTCGTTGCCTGTGTGATCGATAGTGTTGTGGCTACAGACCAAACAGAGAGAGAGAGATGGTAGTGGAGAGTGATGAAGATAAGTGTGATGGCCTGGGTTCTCCCCATGGCTTACTCGCATATATACATACACCTTGAGGAGTGCTTTTACAGTTATATCCTTGCATCTGGTTATCCCCTCTAGGGGCAGTTATGTCATTACACATGGCCTATTCTGGGCCTTATAATCTCCTACCAGGCCTGCTGGGCTTAGGTGGGGGCCATCCCTACGACAGGAGCCTCTCATGGTAAAGGGCTTCACAAGGCCGAAGCCATGTTGCCGAGTCTTTTGGCCCCCTCCGTCCCCGCGGCTTGTGAACGTTTCCAAACTTCCTGATCTGCGCTGTAGCCGAAGCACACGTGCGCGCTGCTGCGACGCTTGGACTTCCGGGCGTCCACGTGGTGCAGCGTGCTAGGCGTGGTGCGGGCGTTGAGGCGTCGTGACCATTAGTATGGCGGCGGACTTCCGGCGGTTGGACTTCCGCCGGTTGGTTCCCCTGCTGATGGGGGTATATATATGGCGCTGGTGTGGCGTTGCTCCTGCGTATATTGTGATAGAAGCTGTTCCCCTAAAATGGGCCCCTGCCGTGCATCAACATTCCCGGGTGACGCTGAGCGGCTTGGGGAATGTTGATGCACACAAGGAGGTCTATTTTCCTGGGAGCTTGATCAGCGCCGGTTATCGACAGCCAGCCGCGCTTCCTGACCCCGCACTGCGCTTCCGTAGGCGACAGCGAGGTCTGCCCTGTTTTTCTTAACAGGCCTACCTACAGTCAGAGTTCCTGAGGGAGCCCGCCGGCACAACCTTATATGTTTGATGCACTGTAGGTGCCCTGTTAAGGAAAACGAGGTAGATTTCGCAGGACAAGACTCCCGTCTTTGCTGCGCCCCAGCAAAGTGGACTCGCGCGCTCCGTCCCCTACCGTTCGGACGGGTGGCAGCGAAGCTGGCGCCTAGTCGAAGTGGACGCGTGCCCTTCGAACGGGTGGCAGCGAAGCTGCCGCCTAGTCGAAGTAGACGCGCGCGCTCCGTCCCCCGCCCCTCGAACGGGTGGCAGCGAAGCTGGCGCCTAAGTCGAAGTAGGCGCGCGCGCTCCGCCCCGTGCCCTTCGAATGGGTGGCAGCGAAACTGGTGCCTAGTCGAAGTAGACGCGCGCGCTCCGTCCCCTGCCCCTCGAACGGGTGGCAGCGAAGCTGGCGCCTAGTCGAAGTAGACGCGCGCGCTCCGTCCCCTGCCCTTCGAACGGGTGGCCGCGAAGCTGGCGCCTAGTCGAAGTAGACGCGCGCGCTCCGTCCCCTGCCCCTCGAACGGGTGGCCGCGAAGCTGGCGCCTAGTCGAAGTAGACGCGCGCGCTCCGTCCCCTGCCCCTCGAACGGGTGGCAGCGAAGCTGGCGCCTAAGTCGAAGTAGACGCGCGCGCTCCGTCCCGTACCCCTCGAACGGGTGGCAGCGAAGCTGGCGCCTAAGTCGAAGTAGACGCGCGCGCTCCGTCCCGTACCCCTCGAACGGGTGGCAGCGAAGCTGGCGCCTAAGTCGAAGTAGACGCGCGCTCCGTCCCCTACCCCTCGAACGGGTGGCAGCGAAGCTCGCACCTAAGTCGAAGTAGACGCGCGCGCTCCGTCCCCTACCCTTCGAACGGGTGGCGGCGAAGCTGGCTTCTATTCGAAGTAGGCGCGCGTGCTCCGTTCCCTGCCCGTCGAACGGGTGGCAGCGAAGCTGGCGCCTAGTCGAAGTAGACGCGCGCGCTCCGTCCCCTGCCCCTCGAACGGGTGGCAGCGACGCTGGCGCCTAGTCGAAGTAGACGCGCGCGCTCCGTCCCCTGCCCTTCGAACGGGTGGCAGCGAAGCTGGCGCCTAGTCGAAGTAGGCGCCCGCGCTCCGTCCCCTACCCTTCGAACGGGTGGCAGCGAAGCTGGCGCCTAGTCGAAGTGGACGCGCGCCCTTTGAACGGGTGGCAGCGAAGCTGGCGCCTAGTCGAAATAAACGCGCGCGCTCCGTCCCCTGCCCGTCGAACGGGTGGCAGCGAAGCTGGTGCCTAGTCGAAGTAGATGTGCGTGCTCCGTCCCCTGCCCCTCGAACGGGTGGTAGCGAAGCTGGTGCCTAGTCAAAGTAGACGCGCGAGCTCCGTCCCCTGCCCCTCGAACGGGTGGCAGCGAAGCTGGCGCCTAGTCGAAGTAGACGCGCGCGCTCCGTCCCCTGCCCTTCGAACGGGTAGCCGCGAAGCTGGTGCCTAGTCGAAGTAGACGCGCGCGCTCCGTCCCCTGCCCTTCGAACGGGTGGCGGCGAAGCTGGTGCCTAGTCGAAGTAGACGCGCGCGCTCCGTCCCCTGCCCCTCGAACGGGTGGCAGCGAAGCTGGAGCCTAAGTCGAAGTAGACGCGCGCGCTCCGTCCCTTCCCTTCGAACGGGTGGCGGCGAAGCTGGCGCCTAGTCGAAGTAGGCGCGCGGGCTCCGTCCCCTGCCCGTCGAACGGTTGGCAGCGAAGCTGGCGCCTAGTCGAAGTAGACGCGCGCGCTCCGTCCCCTGCCCCTCGAACGGGTGGCAGCGACGCTGGTGCCTAGTCGAAGTAGACGCGCGCGCTCCGTCCCCTGCCCTTCGAACGGGTGCCAGCGAAGCTGGGGCCTACTCGAACTAGACGCGCGCGCTCCGTCCCCTGCCCGTCGAACGGGTGGCAGCGAAGCTCGCGCCTAGTCGAAGTAGACGCGCGCGCTCCGTCCTCTGCCCCTCGAACGGGTGGCAGCGAAGCTGGCGCCTAAGTCGAAGTAGACGCGCGCGCTCCGTCCCCTACCCTTCGAACGGGTGGCGGCGAAGCTGGCGCCTAGTCAAAGTAGGCGCGCGGGCTCCGTCCCCTGCCCTTCGAACGGGTGGCCGCGAAGCTGGCGCCTAGTCGAAGTAGACGCGCGCGCTCCGTCCCCTGCCCCTCGAACGGGTGGCAGCGACGCTGGCGCCTAGTCGAAGTAGACGCGCGCGCTCCGTCCCCGGCCCCTCGAACGGGTGGCAGCGAAGCTGGCGCCTAGTCGAAGTAGACGCGCGCGCTCCGTCCCCCGCCCCTCGAACGGGTGGCAGCGAAGCTGGCGCCTAAGTCGAAGTAGGCGCGCGCGCTCCGCCCCGTGCCCGTCGAATGGGTGGCAGCGAAACTGGGGCCTAGTCGAAGTAGACGCGCGCGCTCCGTCCCCTGCCCCTCGAACGGGTGGCAGCGAAGCTGGTGCCTAGTCGAAGTAGACGCGCGCGCTCCGTCCCCTGCCCCTCGAACGGGTGGCAGCGAAGCTGGCGCCTATGTCGAAGTAGACGCGCGCGCTCCGTCCCTTACCCTTCGAACGGGTGGCGGTGAAGCTGGCGCCTAGTCGAAGTAGGCGCGCGGGCTCCGTCCCCTGCCCGTCGAACGGGTGGCAGCGAAGCTGGCGCCTAGTCCAAGTAGACGCGCGCGCTCCGTCCCCTGCCCCTCGAACGGGTGGCAGCGACGCTGGCGCCTAGTCGAAGTAGACGCGCGCGCTCCGTCCACTGCCCTTCGAACGGGTGGCAGCGAAGCTGGCGCCTAGTCGAAGTAGACGCGCGCGCTCCGTCCCCTGCCCGTCGAACGGGTGGCAGCGAAGCTGGCGCCTAGTCGAAGTAGACGCGCGCGCTCCGTCCCCTGCCCGTGGAAAGGGTGGCAGCGAAGCTGGCGCCTAGTCGAAGTAGACGCGCGCGCTCCGTCCCCTGCCCCTCGAACGGGTGGCAGCGAAGCTGGCGCCTAAGTCGAAGTAGACGTGCGCGCTCCGTCCCCTACCCTTCGAACGGGTGGCGGCGAAGCTGGCGCCTAGTCGAACTAGGCGCGCGCGCTCCGTCCCCTACCCGTCGAACGGGTGGCAGCGAAGCTGGCGCCTAGTCGAAGTAGGCGCGCGCGCTCCGTCCCCTGCCCGTCGAACGGGTGGCAGCGAAGCTGGCGCCTAGTCGAAGTAGACGCACGCGCTCCGTCCCCTGCCCCTCGAACAGGTGGCAGCGACGCTGGCGCCTAGTCGAAGTAGGCGCGCGCGCTCCGTCCCCTACCCTTCGAACGTGTGGCAGCGAAGCTGGCGCCTAGTCAAAGTAGGCGCGCGGGCTCCGTCCCCTGCCCTTCGAACGGGTGGCAGCGAAGCTGGCGCCTAGTCGAAGTAGGCGCGCGCGCTCCGTCCCCTACCCTTCGAACGGGTGGCAGCGAAGCTGGCGCCTTTGCCCTGCGAACACCGCCGCGTGGGCGGTGACTTGGGGTCTTTGATGCGGCCTTGCGCTATACGGGTTCCTGGAATCACGCCGGCCCCTGGTCTGCCAGGGTTAGGTTTTCGTACCGTGCGACCCAACGCGCCCGGGGCACGTGGCGGCCTATGACTGGTGGGCGGCGGGATGTGGACGGTTGCGTGTTTGCAGCCGCTCGCCTCTTCCCTAGGGAAGGGGGACACGGGGCAGGCTGTAAATGGCGCCTGTGGTCGTGACCTTTCAGCGCTGGGTGGGGCGTTGCGCTGGATGGGCGCTTGTACGACCGTGGTCGCGCCTCGTGCCCGGACCGTCGCGACCCTTCGCTTTCAATTATGGGGAATCGTGTGGGGCGGGCCTTTACACCGCTGCGGTTGCATCCGGCACGCGTATCGTTGCGACGCTTCGGTAGCGGCGGTACGTGCGAGGTGGCTTGAAATAGCCCCCCATAACAGCGTCCCCGCACCTTTACGCCCTCTTTCCTGTCCGCTCCGCCTTCCACACCTTCGCGCTATCTTCGCCACTTCAGTCTCGTCGTGGGAGGCGATGGCCTCCAGTAGCGAGCGCGGCCAGGCGGTCGGTGGCCCTGCCATTCGCCGGTGATCCTCGCCGTTGGAGGTGAAATACGCGCTCCAAGAGCGCGACCCGTCGGCAGCTGACCAGGAGCGGCTGGTGGCGGAGGAGGGAGGCACGTTCTCCGGCGATCTAGGCCCCTCGCTCGTGACCGAGAAGACGATCCAAGGGCTCTTGCGTGTGGGGAAGTTGTCCAGGCGGCAGGACGTACGATTGCCCGGCGGTGACGAGACGGAACCGCATCCCGAGAGGTCGGAGGCGGTCGTATTCGTTGCCTTTTTCGACGCGGGGCTCCGGATCCCAGCGGCGACCGTGGTGGGCGACGTGCTGCGGACCTTCGGGCTGGAGCTGGAGCTGGCGCAACTGACTCCAAACACCGTGGCCCAGCTCGCGGTGTACAGCTGGGCCTTGCGCTCGGGGGCGTGCTGGCCCAGCGCGTCGCTGTTCGCCTATCTCCACGAGGCGCGATGCCAGCCGAAGGGCCGGAAGGACGGGACGCTGTCGAGCTTCGGTAGCGTCTCTTTTATTCTTCGCTCGTCGTGCAAGAAGCTCTTCCCTGCGAACTCAACTCGCGGGAAGTGGGAGTCTTACTGGATGAAGCGGTGGTTCTACCTCCGTGTGGAGAGCGGGAGCGGCCTTGAGTGCACAGGCCGACCAATCACGTTCAAGCCCTCGCCCGGCCGAACGCTCGATGATGAGGACAAGCGGAGGGTCAAGCGGCTCGTGGGCGTGGCCGCCCGCCTCAACATGCGCGACCTTGCCGAAGAGTACGTGATGTACGGCGTGGCACCGCTTGCCTACGACTGGCGTCTTGCCGCCGAGAGGCATCGAGACGACAATGTTTCGCCGTGGGTTTGCTCGCTACCGGCGCCGCCCGGCCCCCGTAAGCCTCGATTGCGTCCCTCCTTGGTTGACGCGAAATGCGTTGTATGCTGATGCTATTCTTCTTTGCTTCAGGGATTTCCTTGGAGGAGGCGGAGCAAGCCGCGCGCGTATTCCTGGGGCCATACACCGCCAGGGAGCACGAGCAACGCGCGTCTGCTATCGCCAAGGCGGGGCTGGGGCGAATAAACCGCGTGTGCGAGGTCCTGGGCCTTGCCGTGCCGGACCGTGTCGCTCCAGACGATGGTGGAGCGAAGAAGAAGAAGACCTCATCTCGGAAGAGGGGCCGCAGCGGGGCGCCTGCCGCGCCTGCTGCTAGTGTTTCCGAGGGCGCGGCGGACGCGGAGACAGACTCGGCGAGGTACGCCGATTCGGGCTTGGGTGGCGCGGGCGCCGAAGGCGAGGTGTCTTCGGCAAGCGTCCCGGACGGCGGGTTTGCCGCGGGCAGCCGGAGGGGGGAAGCCTCCCCGCCCGCCGAAGTCGTCGAGGCGGACCCCGTGCGGACCGGCGATGCTGAGGTGCGGCCCTCGACCGCGGCCGCTGTGGTGCCGGAGGTGCCCTCTGCGGGGGCGCACGTAGCCATGCTGTCTTTACCAACAGCTGCGGGGACCGAGGTGCCCCCTTCGACGACTGCCACCGTGGAACCTTCGCCCCCGGGCGCAGCAGCCGCGGGGTCTTCCCCAACCACGGCTGCGAGGGCGGTGGCGCTGCTGGCTGCCCCGGCCAAACGGCCATGTGTGCGGCCGGAGCTCCACCGGACACCGCGGGGGTTCGTCGTGGCTACGGGCATCCGAAGCTTGTGGGACTCCAGCGTAAGCACCGGGGGCCCCGTGGCCTATGCGCCTTCTGCCCCTCCAGCCACACCGCCCGCCACGCAGGGACAGCCGTCGTCCTCCCCGAACGCGGAGGCCTCCGCTCGCGGCGGGACCATTCCTTCTGCTACCGAAGGTAGGGTGGCTTAGCTTACTCTGGTGTATGCTTTTATGCCTTGGGGTGGTCACCCGTATCCTTATTTACAGCGTTGCTCATTCTGGAGGGGGAGCATCCTACGGAACACGGGGCCTCCGAGCACGTGAGCCCTGCGGACTTCGCGCCGCCCCCGGAGACGCTGAGGGCATGGTGCGGGATTGTGAATGACGCGGCCACGAGCGTCGACCCACAAGTGCTGCAGGCCTACGGTGCGGGGCGCCTCGAGGACGCTTTCGAGGTGTCTGGGGTGAGGGTAAGTACTCCTACGACCGCGCCTGAGTTTAGCTGGGTTTGCTAAGTCTTTTCCCTTCTACAGACACTTGTGCTGGGGCAGGCCCTGCAAACGGCCTATGCTCGTAGCCAAAAAGTGCTCGAGGATAGGCTGCGGACCGCCGAGGAGGAGCTGCGCGAAGCCTCTGGCGCCCGCTCTGCCCAAGACGCCCGCATCCGCCAGCTGGAAGCGGAATGCGCCGAAGCGAGGGCGCACGCCGAGGGGCTTGTTGCGTCGGCGCAGGAGTCAGCCGCGGCAGCTGCTGAACAAAAGTTCGCGCCGGAGCGGGACGGGTTCCTGGAGCAGGTCGCCGTGCTAGAGAAGGAAAAAAGGCGAGCTTGCCTTGACTCTAGCGGAGCGCAACCGGAGGCTGGGCGACGCCTCGGTGGTTGCCTGGGACGCCATGCAAGCGCTGGAGAGCCATCTTCAAGGGCTGGTAGCGGAGGTGCCGGGATGCGCCTTCGGTCCAGAGGAGCTGTCTCGGACGCTCCGCTGGGTCGGGGATGCCGCCAACGTCGCACGCGACGCGGCGATGTCCTTCGGCACCCACTGCGCGTATACGTCGG
This sequence comes from Dendrocalamus latiflorus, assembly GCA_017311315.1. Classification (NCBI taxonomy): domain Eukaryota; kingdom Viridiplantae; phylum Streptophyta; class Magnoliopsida; order Poales; family Poaceae; genus Dendrocalamus; species Dendrocalamus latiflorus. The sequence continues at coordinate 9,233,941 of CM029663.1, forward strand.
CATGCTTAGTGTGCGCGCTCCTGCAGCACCGCGGTTGTACGCACGTCGCCGCGCTGGATGATCCCCAGCTGGAGATGCCTGGCGGGGCCGGAGTGATGTCTGGCGCCGTCCGCTCGCCTCGCCCTCGGGCCCTTCTTCGACCGAATCTGGAGTCACATCGGGCCGGATGCTGCGCGGATCGAGCTGCAGAAGTCGCTCTACGGGACGGGGAGCCTCGGCCAATTTCTGGACGGGGTCCCGCGACGCGACGATGGTGGCGCTGGGCCCTCCGAAGACGCCGGGAACCCGCAGGTCCGACGCCGTGGTGCTTAGGTGTAGGCGTGTGTTGTACTGTTCCTTGTCTTTGCGAATAAAGTACACACTTGCTACTTGTATTCTGACCTTCACTTACCTCCCGGGCAGCTTCCTTGCTGGGACCGGCTTTGCGCGGCCGACCTTTCAACCCGGCGACGCCTGCGACGCTGGCGAAGGGCCGAAGAGTCGCTGGACTTTTGGGCGAGCCGGCCTTCTTCGAGCGAGGCCCCAACTTTAGCGCGTGTTAAGGACGAACCCGCGGGGTAGCGGCTTAGAGCGGCCGGGATGTTGCCGGACCTTTGTACATGTGATTCTTCCGGTATGCAGACGTCCTGGCATTTTAAGATATGCGCTGTGTGTTGATGCCGCCGCGGGTTGCCTTGCTTTACAGTCCGGAGACTCGCGCGTGCGGAGGCAGGCCTCGACGCTACGTCTTCTTTATAATCCGGAGACTAGTTCGTGCGGAGGCGAATCTCGACGCTACGTCTTATTTAAAGTCCGTGGACTGGTGTGTGCGGAGCTAGGCTCGACGCTACGTCTTCTTTATAGTCCGGAGACTCGCGCGTGCGGAGGCGAACCTCGACGCTACATCTTATTTAAAGTCCGTGGACTGGTGCGTGCGGAGCTAGGCTCGACGCTACGTCTTCTTTATAGTCCGGAGACTCGCGCGTGCGGAGGCGGACCTCGACGCTACATCTTATTTAAAGTCCGTGGACTGGTGCGTGCGGAGCTAGGCTCGACGCTACGTCTTCTTTATAGTCCGGAGACTCGCGCGTGCGGAGGCGGACCTCGACGCTACGTCTTATTTAAAGTCCGTGGACTGGTGCGTGCGGAGCTAGGCTCGACGCTACGTCTTCTTTATAGTCCGCAGACTCGCGCGTGCGGAGGCGAACCTCGACGCTACGTCTTATTTAAAGTCCGTGGACTGGTGCGTGCGGAGCTAGGCTCGACGCTACGTCTTCTTTATAGTCCGGAGACTCGCACGTGCGGAGGCGAACCTCGACGCTACATCTTATTTAAAGTCCGTGGACTGGTGCGTGCAGAGCTAGGCTCGACGCTACGTCTTCTTTATAGTCCGGAGACTCGCGCGTGCGGAGGCGAACCTCGACGCTACGTCTTATTTAAAGTCCGTGGACTGGTGCGTGCGGAGCTAGGCTCGACACTACGTCTTCTTTATAGTCCGCAGACTCTCGCGTGCAGAGCTAGGCTCGACGCTACGTCTTATTTAAAGTCCGCAGACTGGTGCGTGCGGAGCTAGGCTCGACGCTACGTCTTCTTTATAGTCCGCAGACTCTCGCGTGCGGAGCTAGGCTCGACGCTACGTCTTATTTAAAGTCCGCAGACTGGTGCGTGCGGAGCTAGGCTCGACGCTACGTCTTATTTAAAGTCCGTGGACTAGTGCGTGCGGAGCTAGGCTCGACGCTACGTCTTCTTTATAGTCCGGAGACTTGTGCGTGCGAGGGCGTCCCCCCGGTGCATCTTTGGTTTATACTCAGTCCCGCCCCCTTTACGCTGCGGGGACGGGCGCGTTGGCCAAGCCTGCGCGCGCCCTCACCGCGTGCTTGCGTGTGACGAAGAAAGATTAGCGGCAAACGGCGATCTGCATTACATCCCCGTTTGCGCGGGTGGGCAACTACAAAGTGTGGATATACTGACCGTTTGCCCTTGGTGCGGCCGCAGCCTCTAGTCGCTAGACATCTGCAGGGCCCGCGCAGGCGCCTATGGGTGACCCCGCGGACCTCCGCGCTGTGACGCCGGCTCTAAGAGCGTCGTTGGGCTTCGCGACGCGGGCACCTGGTGCCTGGCTCGATGCGCCGGGCCATATCCTGGTCGCCTCGGACGGTGATGATGGTCCGGGGACCCGGGATCTTCATGCACAGATAGCCGTGATGTGGTACCGCGCCGAAGGAGTTGAGGATTGGGCGCCCTAGAATGGCATTGTAGGGGTATGGAAGGTCGACCACGTCGAAGGTGGCATCTTCGGTCCGCACATTGTCATCTCGGCCGAAGGAGACTTGAAGGCCGATTTGGCCCAGCGCCCGCAGGGGCTGTCCCCCGAAGCCCTGCAGTGGGATTCCCGAGGGCCCCAGGCGGCTTCGAGGGATCCCCATCTGGTCGAAGGCCGCCGCAAACAATACGTTCGCGGAGCTACCACCGTCCACCAAGGCGCGCCCCACGTCGCATCCCGCGATGGTGACCCGGATGACCAGGGGGTCCTGATGAGGGAAGTCCACACCTTGGGCATCATCGGGTGTGAATGTAACTTCGTGCTGCGCCCACTCCGGCGGTGCTTGCGCTGGGTATGCCGCCACGTGATGTAGTCTTCGCGCATAGGCCTTCTGTTGCCGTGCCGAGGCGAATTCCAGTGCAGAGCCTCCGGATATGACGTTAATGACCCTACAGTAGGTTGCGTCCGGGGCCTGCAACGACAGGAGGCCCTCCCGAGGCTCCTGTACGTGAGCTTGGATCCGTAAGACGCCTTCCTGGGGTTGCATCCCTTGCGCCTGTACCTGCATGGGGGCCTCGTATGGGAATTGGACGTGGGCCACCGCAGGCGGGCGCGCCTCCGGGTTCCTGTCCCTAGCGACGCTGTCGCGGAGCGCCGCGATGGAGGTGTAGGCGCGGGTATCATGGTTGCCGCGGCCGTGGATTATGCACCACAGTCCCTGAGGCTGGTCGTCGTAATCCCCATGACCCCTATCGTCGCGGCCCCTGCCACGGTCGCGGCCCCGGCCACGGCGCCCCCGACCGCCTCGGCCCGCTGGAGCACCCTCGTCGGACCCGCCTTCGATGTGAGGACGTACCGGTTTCGCCTCGACCTCTGCTGGACGCGCTTGGGCTGATCAGATGACTCCTTATGCGGGTTGTCCCTACGGTCGGGCGCGTTCCGGGATGACTCCTGCTTACGTTTTCCCTTCGAAGAACCGCCCTTCGGCGGATCTTCGGCTTTTGCCGAGGCTTCGGCCTGGTTGGTATCGGAGTCGTCACCTTGCCTGCGCCGCGCGTCTTCCTCCGCCCTGGCATATTCTTCCATCTTGTCGAAGAGCTTTGCCACCGTCTTGATTGGCTTTCGCGCGTTGTACTCGGCCATCGGGCCCGGACGAAGGCCCTGTATGGCTGCATTGACGATGGTGGTCTTGTTGACGTCTTTCACTTGACATCGAATTTTGGCGAAGCGTTTGAAGTAGTCCCGGAGCTTCTCCGAAGGTTTTTGCTTCACGGCGAAGAGCTGGTCCGCGTCGACTCGGTCAACGTAGTTTCCTTGGAAGTTGTTGTAAAGGCGGACACGAAGCTGTTCCCACGCGTAGATGGAGCCCGGCTCTATGGTAAAGAACCAAGAGAGCGCCACTCCTTGTAGCGCGAGGGGGAGTCCCTTCGCCTTCGTGGTGTCGTCGCCGCCCGCGGCTTCGATCGCGATTTCGTACACGCGCACGAACTCACGGGGGTCCGTGTCGCCTTTGTACGAGTCGATGGCGCTCGGAAACTTGAAGTCTTCGGGCCATGCCGCCTGCTGCAGCCCCGCCGAAAGCGGGGACTCCGGATCCACGCGCCGCAGCGGCACGCGGCTGGATGCGGCTTCGCGACTGTCCGCCCCTTCCGGCGTGGGCTCGGACGCGACCACTGGCGCGGCCTGCTGACTCCGAGCCTCTTGCATATCTCTGACGGCTCCGCGAAGGTCCCCAAGCTCCCGCTGGAATGCATTGAGAGCCGCCAGCAGGGCACTTTCCATCGCCGGTGCAGGCGGGGTCGTCGGTACCCCCGACGGGCGGGTCGGCGCGGGGACGACCGCGTCGCGAGGTCCCGAGCTGCCGGTCGCTCCGTCGTGGCTACCCCGAACCGCCTGGTCCGCGCCGCCGGCGAGGGTTGCAGTGGGGGCGGCGAGGTCGGCTGTCGTTGCGTCGGCGGGGTCGGTTGTCGCCGCACCCGTGCCGACGTCTTCGACCGCGGGGCCCGTCCCCGCAACGCCGGTGGCGGGGTGGGTCGTCGCAGCGCCGATGACGGGGTTGGTCGTCGCGGCGCGAACGTCGACGTCTCCGGCTACCGTGCCTGCATCGGCGCCCGCGTCCGCCGCTGCTGATGCCGAAGCCCTGGTACTCATACGACGCTCCGGCCCGGCTGCTTTCTTTCCCTTCGCCGCCGCTGAAGAAGCTTTTTTCGGTGCCATCCTTCTTCTTCGGTCTTCAGGCTTGTCCCTGTCCTCCCCACGGACGGCGCCAACTGTTGTGGCTACAGACCAAACAGAGAGAGAGATGGTAGTGGAGAGTGATGAAGATAAGTGTGATGGCCTGGGTTCTCCCCATGGCTTACTCGCATATATACATACACCTTGAGGAGTGCTTTTACAGTTATACCCTTGCATCTGGTTATCCCCTCTAGAGGCAGTTATGTCATTACACATGGCCTATTCTGGGCCTTATAATCTCCTACCAGGCCTGCTGGGCTTAGGTGGGGGCCATCCCTACGATAGATAGTCATAGCAATCTGTGTGGTAGTCGTAGCCTATGTATTCGATGGTCGTAGCGGTCTGTTGTGTAGTCGTAGGCTTCTAGTAGGAACTCGTGGGTTACGAGTACCTCATTTCTTGAGCATCCGAGTACTCATAAGTCGTATCAGACCAGTCGGTAAGTTGAGGTTTTTCACTGAAATTAGTGGGGTTTTGGTCAGGGTTTGAACGAGATGTTCTTGTGAGTGTGCACGTGTGGTTATTGCTTGGTTCTATGATTAGAATCAGTAATTTGGGTGCATACTTTTTGTATTGTGCATTGTATGGATAAATTGTGCAAATTGATGATCTTTATGTATCGTGCGGTGCTATGTGATGATTTGCTTGTTGATGTTGGTTGCAGGACTTTGGAGTAAGGTCATGGTGTGGCGTGGAAGGACCGGGACTAGACATAGGAGGTATTGTGGTCCAGAACGGTCAGGGAGATGCCGAAGATGATAGAGGTTTGCGAGGTGATTGCAAGCCGGGACGATGAGAAACCGGAGCAGGAGCTACTAGCAGCGAACATGATGAGCAACAACAAGGTGGACCGGGACTAAGCTCAGGGAGGAGTCGAGGTCCAGACGGTTGAGAAAGCCGGGTGCCGTCATGTGCAAGAAGAAGCATATGGTGCACCAAGTGACTTGGATCGTTTGCATGGTTTGGTGGGATCTAGATGCGTGAGAGGCTTGACGACAAGTCATTATGGCTATATGAAAGATGGCGAAGCATGTGCGATGCTTTATGGCAAAGGAAGTGGGAAGCTTTGAGGAAGGCAGTAGAAAGGCATTTTGGTAAATTGCCCAATTCCGAAAATAGTGGCGGTGTGTGAAACCGCGGTATTGGCCTAAGTGGTTTAGGTCTTGTATGTGCTGAACATATGAAGTGGATCAAGTGTTGGTTCACGAATGAGTTAATGGTTGTAAGTCGCTTTGAGAAGCGTGCGTAAGTAAAACTGGTGTTAGGTGGTGTTAACAGGTTATCCCCGGTTTGGCCTAATGAAAGGATCTATTAGGTCTTGGGTTCATTGGTGAGCCTATAAAAGGGGAGGGGAGGCAAGAGGTAGGGTTTGAGAAGGTTGGCTAGGCCTTTTGGTGGCTAGCTTCTGTTCTCTCCCATGGGAGTTAGGTTAGAGAGTAGGTGTTTGCTCTAGGCTTAGAGCTTCGTCCTCCTGAGTGGAGTGGCTGTAAAACCAATCATTTCAAGTGAGAAATACACCAATCTTTGATCTACATTTTGTGTATTTTTCTATTTGAGTTTGCTTTATTCTAAGATTTTTTGTTTGGTTCTTCCTCTGTGTTCCTCAATTCTGTTCCTCTCTCTTCTTGATCTAAGAGGTTGTTCTTGCTTAATTTTGTGATGATCTGATGTGTTGTATTGTGTGGAATCATACTTAAAGTCATCTTGGCTATTCTCCTCCCACGAGCATGGTCTATTCGTCTCTTCGATCTCGAGGTCTCTATTTAGTGCGCCCTTGATCAAATCGCAAAAAGGTCTCAACTTGGTTAATAAGTTTTCAATCCAAGATTGGATTAGCTTCCTGAGACCTTAAGTTACTTGCGTACAAATTTCCATGGGCATTTGATCTCTTAATAAAAAGATTTGATGTTCTTAGATCTGGTGGTCGTGTGCCTCTTCTGTTACTTCTAGTCGTTCACAACCACATCTAATCTCTATTGCTCAATGGTCTTAAGTCATGTGGTCGTGCGCCTTCTCTGCTACTTCTAGTCATTTACGACCACACCTATTTCCGATCACTGGATGGTCGTAGATGGTGTGGTTGTGTGCCTCCACTTTATTTTGAGTTGCTAACGATCGTAGTCGGTTACAAGCGCTCAATGGTCTTCGACCATGCTAGCCATACGACTGCTCTATTTTGAGTTTGTTCTTTTTTCTCTCAATCTTTTCTTGATCCAAGAGTTTTGATTTGATTTCTTCGATGTTCCTGCTAGCTGTGACATGTGGGATCATGCTCAAAGCCATTTTCGCTATTCTCTTCCCACTAGCAAAGATCTGTCCATCATTCTTGTTTTTATATCTCGGTTGGTGTACGCTGCTTTAATTTGCAAAAATGTCTCACACTGGTCATGAATTTTTCAATCTAGGAATGGAGTAGCTTCCTAAGACATTGAGAAACATGCGTACACTAGTTTCACAACTTTCGGATCTTTCAATCAAAAGTTGAGTGATTCTGATCACACTTTGGTCATCGACTACAGTGGTGTCGACCATTCATTAGTCTTTGACCACGTAGTTTACGATCACATCGGTCTTTGACTACGCTGGTTTCCGACCACTCGTTGGTCTTGAACTACGCTGGCCTTTAGACCACACACTGGTCATCGACAACGTTGGCTTCGGCCATGTTGGTTTCGACCACGTTGGTTACGATTACGCTGGTTTCGACTACATTAGTTTCGACCACGCTGGTTTCGATCATGTTGATTTTGACCACGTTGGTTACCACCATGTTGGTTTCGACCATAGTGGTTTTGACCATGTTGTCTGTCTTTCGACCACGTTGTTTTTCTCTGCTGACTGATTGTGTTCAGTTCAATTGTCCAGTGTTTTCCGACCAGTAGTCATAACTTGATCACACACTATATCTAACAAGTTGTTCTCTGCTCTGTCTTCCTTGGTGTGTCAAGTGGATTTCATATCCTAATCTTCATAACTTTGTAGCTATCGGAGTAAAGAGATAAATGAATCCTACTTGGGGGGAAAATTTAAAGGCACCATTTACCCCCTCTATTGTCTATTCGGTCCTACAAAACTTCATGTGGATATCATTCTCTGATGGAAATTATTTTAGGCACCCTTTTTATACAAAATTTAAGTATGAAAAATAGACGTGGCTTGCCTACTCCCTCGCAGTGCTCCCATCTATGCTCCCTACCACATGGCAGCTTTTTATTTGTTTAGTGCATGACAGTGGGTCCTGCGTTCAAGCCCAAATAACACTTACCATCCATTAAAAATGAAGGAGAAAATTGATTATTCGCCACCCAAAGAAGAGCCAATTAGGATTTACCGTTTTTAATACTGTAATCTATAATTTGCCACGCCAAAGATTGGTTGTTTGATATTTTGGCCATTTAATTTCATTTTCACCACTTTTCTCCCTCCCCCACATAAAATGTCCTTATTACCCCTCTAATCATTACACCCAACTCGCGCTATTTAGCTTCAACGTCTAGTTCTTCAGTCCTTCCATCACTAGAATGATAAACAACAAACATCTTAACCAGAATGTTGAATTCAAGTTGGTAGATATGGAATTCTAAATATTTAAATATTAACATTCTAAATATTAATCTTAACAAATAATTCCAACTATCAAGACAATTGAGGGGGAGAGGCAAAGGTAAGCACACTGAAAAGAAACTACTTATGGGATGCAATAGTGCAACAAAATTTTCATGATTTTTCACAAAGACCAGGATTACTAATCTGATTCCATTGGAAGGCAAAGCAAACAAAGCAATTGCACCATATCTTTGGATGTAAAGCAAGCAAAACATCGTCAAGCTCACCAAATCCTTGGAAGAATTTGTGTGGCATTCGACCTGCCTCTTATCAATGCATGGATAGAGAGATGACAAATTCAGAAAAACTGGTCCATAACATAGTTAATCACCCATTACATAAGGTAGCGTCCACAATTAAACATAAAACAAATTTCACCAACAACTGAACAAAAGGTAGCATCCGGCAACTGAAACAAATTTCACCAAAAAAGAGTTCTAGGAAACCATCTCTCACAACCACTCATTTCACACAAGTCATTCCATCAAATTACGACATAGGTTAGTTTATCTACCTCCTTGGAGTTAATTCTTGTTGGCAGTGGCCTTCCCTCGTAGTGTTGTGACTGCACTTTGTGAAGCTTCCTCTCCAACCAACAAAGATAGTTGCCTACAATATTTATTAAACAGCCATAAGCACGCAATCCAAAAGGTATTTGAAGCATACCTTGGTATATTTGCAGCATACCTTCTAGTCATGGGCCTACGACTCATGGTTGTGGTTGCAACCAAGCTTGTCCTCCTTTTCTTGGGTGTGTGTATATCTTTACTTTGATATTTCTTATGGCTCTTTCTCTTCTTGAAAACAATGCAATAGATATGTACAATTTAAATGAAAACAATACACAAGAATGTGAGCACATTTGTACAATTTTAGTGAAAGAACTTAGTGATGCTATGTAATACCTTTTCTTTGGCCCATTAAGTGGACAACTTGCCTCACGATGTCCTAGCTCTCCACACTTCTTGCACCTATGTTTGTTTCTTAGCTACACCGGCCCCTTTCTCAAAATAGTTTTTAAACCTAAGTTTCCTTGGTCTTCCATATGACCTATTCTTGAGAGGTGGCAACATCTCGAAGCCAAGATCCACTTAAGGCCACTAGGATTTGTCAGTCATTGGCTCAATCACCCCCTCATATGCTGCCCTAAACTTGGGGAGAGTGTAGTACTCATGAACAAATGATTTCATGCTTGCATTCCTTTCGGTGGTGATAAATGCCAAGGCATATGGGCATGGCTTGCTGATTAGTTGCCACTCACGACAAGTACACTCATGATTTAGTAGTTTACAACATGCCTAATAGTTTTATAGTTTTCATCAGTCTTAGTTACCTGTGCACTATAATTTACTGATCATTTGACAGTCAAGTTGGACAACCCTCCTGACCTTGCATTCAGCTTGTGCACAATAGTAGGGAGTATGAACCCATCCATCCTCTCACCAACCCTTCTTGTCTTGTCAAAAAGCTCGATTATCATCTCGTGTAGCTTATCTGCTAGATCAACCATGGGCAAATCTTTGATATCCTTGATCCAATTGCTGAATGACTTAGCAAGATTATTATTAATTTAGTCACGCTTGATCTCACAAGACAACTGACCTCATCCACAACAAATTGTGATGTCTATTAAGATAATTAGCTACATCAGGACAGGATATGAAAATCTTGTTCATATGGTACTCAAACTTCTCTAGTGTGTAAGCCCTTGCTGTAGGCCACATGTTACCAAATACATCTCCATGGAACTTCTTTACAAAGTTGAGCATCATATGCCTAAAACACTGTCTTTGCTCTGTGACAGGGAAAACCTTCTTCATTGCATTCTCAAGACCTTTACAAACATCTGTGCAAATAGCAAAAATGGGAGGATTACCTATTGCTTTGTTTTAGTTACCGCTTGAACCAAGTCCAGTTATCAGCTGACTCAGAGTCTATGAAGCCAAATGCTACTAGAAACATCCAATTGTGCCCGTCTAGAGTAGTGACTACAGCTAGATGCCCATTCCACTTCCCATTGAGTGCTGTGGAATCAATACTCAAGTAGGGTCTACAACCATTGACAAATCCATCGATGCATGCTTTAAAGGCAAGGAAGAAACTGTGAAAATAGATTTGTCCAACCATCTTGGTCCTATCTCCACAACACTACCAAGTGACCTAAGCTCTACCTCTTCCTTTAAGTTGTACAACATGTGAAAGCTTTTCACCCAGGGGCAATACAACTTTTCTAGTGCTCTTTGTCTTCTAGCCCAAACTATGGGATATGTGAGGCAAACATTGTATTGATGTTGTAGTCTTTGTCAGAGTTCTTTAGCACCCAAGTTTGGAGTCTTCCTCAAGATCCCTAGTGACCTTTTGGCAATCCATGCCATGCTGGCCTTCACACAACTAGTTGAAGCACAAGTATGGTTATTAATCATCTTGCTAACCTACACATACAAACAAAAATAATCATGACAATCATCGTTTATGCATCACAAAATAAATATGTGTTAGTACACTGACGGTTTTCTTATCTGGCATCAAAACACCAACAATTCACCATTCACATACTTTAGCTCTGCAAAATCCTTTAAGCCTTGTTGGGTCTGATTTCTCTGTCCCCATATCAAATTCATGCTTAATGGCATACTGCTTGGTAGCCATTCTAAATTCAACCATGCTAGTGTATGTGATGCCAACTTTCATCTCTAGATCCTCCTTGTCATACCCAACAGTATCATCCAAAGCTCCAAAGTTACCATCCACTAGAATGGCAGCTCCAACAGTATCATCTTCTTCAGCATTGGTCACATTTGGAGCAATGATTGCTGATACACATCTCCTTTCCTGAGCTCTAGCATCATCATCCCTCAATCCTAGAATAGCATAGATCTACTCCTAGGTCACGGCAGCATCTCTGTCATTTTCACCAACATCAGGGCCAACTTGAACTTCAATAGATGACCAATCAACAAACCTACCTTCTAAGGCATCCACAGGTGCTATGCCTACAGGTAGGACTGGATGCACCTATTGCATTTGAGCTATCCGCTGCATTGGAGATATGTGCTGCATTGAAGGTATTTGCTTCATTAAGATCAACAATATTCAGTTAGATAATATTGGATTGGTTACATTGGTACCCAGCCTTGTCAATGATTTCCACAAATATGCACAACCACTTTAGATTCGAATGCTCATTGAATGCATTTTGGAGCTTGAATGTGGTCAACATCCTGAATTGTTCTCCATAGTTCTTACCAAAGCATCGTATGGCTGGCTCTTGAAATGAACCCCATATTATTCTTTCTCCTAAATCCTGGATGAATCTTTCAAACCTGTACCCGACAGTATCAACCACCCATTCCAAGTCTTGGTGATGAATGTTGGTCTCACTACCATCGTCAAGCTTTGCAGTATATGTCATAACTCTAACGCCTAAGCTAAACGCTCTTTCAGGGTCAATCCTATCGGAATGTGAGAGGAAAAAATGGAAATTATGTTGTTACATCCTTACCTCATGGCTCAATCACCGTCATTCTCAGATGTATACAAAATGATACATGATTAAGGGGATGTCAACATACCCGACGGGGATCTTGCAGGGATCCATGGCATGAGGAACAAAGCTCAATATTCCAGTTGACTCAATCCTACCCCCATCAACCAACCTAGGTTAAACAGAAATCATCAAATCATGAAGATGAATGAGGGGACCAAATGGGAAGGAAACCTACACTACCTCAGAAGATGTAGTGCAACTGCCGTTGGTGTTGAGGGAGAATCTATCACTGTTGCCCCTCTCGATGCAGCTAAGAACGAGGATGTGTCAAACGGCTCAACGAGAGCCCCTCCCGAGCGCTCCCGGTGCAGCTAAGAACTAGATGGCCACACGGTGGGGTACAATGATTAGAGAGGCAATAAGGACATTTTGCATGGGAGAAAAGTGGTGAAAATGAAACTAAATGGCCAAAATGTCAAATTATCAAACAACCAAACTTTAAAGTGGCAAATTATATATTACAATGTTAAAAGTGACAAATCCTAGAAGGTTTCTTTGCAGTGGCAAATAATTAATTTTCTCAAGAAGATATGGTAAGTTGTAGTGTGTAGATAAGGATGTAAATGGGCTGGTTCGACCTATTGGCCCACATGGCCTGCCCTTAAATTTTGGCACCAAAAGGTATTGGGCCAGCCCAAAGTAAGAAGGTTCCAACTGAGGCAGGACCCCAACACCCTAGGGTCAACCCAACCCCTGCCTCTCCACTCTCCTCTCCTCCAATTGTGACAGCAAGTCAGGGCTGGCCGTTGACCTCGTGAGCCACTTCACCGGCGTCGAGGTGGTAAGTGTCGACTCCATGTAGGTTTACCATGGCCTCAATGTCCTCACCAACAAGGTTCCCATCCATGAGCAGAACGATCTCTCCCCTGAACTCCCCAATCTAACATTAAATTTCACCCCTTTTTTGTTTGTCTCAAATTAGCTTTAGTTTGAGCTCGACGGTGCTAAGTTTGACATGTTTCCAGGTGTTACTCATCATCTCCTTGGTGTAATTGATCCCTCCGTGGAGTTCACCTATCGCGATTTCTACGACCATGCCGTGTCGGTAAGCCTATGAACAATGGTGCTACTACATGTTTCAATGTCTAGACTTCTAGTGGATCATGTTCAGTGAACTAATAACTCATATTTTTCTGAGTGGCCACAGATTATAGAAGATATATTGGATCATGGTGGCCTCCTGTTATTGTTGGTGGTACAAACTTCTACATCTAGGTTCATTGTTTGATGCATGTAGATTTCCACATCTTTGGTCATTTTCTTTTTAAATGATCTATGTATCTGATATTGTTAGATCATATTGTGGTCATGCATTTAGTGATGATGAATAATTGATATTTGGGTTTCATTGGAATTTACGTTTATGAGAGTTCTGGTCGATGTGCTATTATTATTGGAGTTTTCAGGCAGCAGGTTTGGTTGGCAGGTCGACCACAGCAGATGACCAAGGTAGGTCGACACGGCAGAACGACCATGGCATTTCGACCACATCAAGCTTCGACAATGGTATTTCGACCACAACATTTCAATCATGGCATTTTGACCAGGTAATTGGTAGGTTTTGACTACGAACAATGAACCAGTTGTAAGAAATAGTGATCGGTCGTGAGCTACAGTGAGCCGGTCGGAGGTTGTAATTCTGTCTACTACAGTAACCAATCAATGGTCATAGCTACAGTGCTTTCTCGTAGTCATAGACTTCACTATCTTTTGTCATAGTCGTAGACTTCACAGTCTTTTGTCATAGACATAGGCTTCATGATCTGTTGTCTCAAACTTTGCTGATCAGTAGTCTTAGACTTGTGATCGGTTGTCTTAGGCTTTGTGATTGGCTGCTGTAAGCTTCATGGTCGATACTCGTAGACTTCGAGTGCTTCAATTCTAGTGATCTTCGAGTACCTCGAGTACTCGTGTCTGTTGGGCTAGCGGTCTGACCTACCTGGGTGTGGCGTCGAACTAGTCTTTCTAACCGGTTGTTGCTACAGTACCTGGTAGGTGATGGGTAGCTGTAGACTTCGTGATCGGCAATCGTTGACTTAGCGATCTAGTGTCTTAGACGTTGTGATCAGTACTCGATGGTTTGGTGGCCGGTTGGTAGTCGGTAGTGCTACGATACTTGTGATTTTCGAGTGTTCTGAGCGAAGCGATAGACATTCCCAAGTACTTGTTTTTTCAGTACTCGATGAACTAGCGACCAGTCTGGGCATAGCAGTTGTAACTGGTTATAATGAGTGATCTAAGGTTGATTTATGGAAAACAATAGAATTTATGGTATTTCTTTGGTCTTTACATGTGTAGGTAGGTGTGGAGACGGTCATGGTTAGTGAGGAGGAGGACCGGGACTAGGATGGGGAGATCTAAGGTCTAGACGGTCGAAGATGTCACAAGGTGGTTGGGCTCATGCTGGGGCACGTGGAGATCAAAGGTGGTGATGTACGGAGAGGCTATGGGATGTGTGGTCCTGGAGACTTCGATACGTGAGATGATGGTGCGTGATGAAGACATAGGAGGTGCTATTGTCCTAGAGACTTCGTCTCATGATGAGTTAGAAGTTGTGGATAGAGTCCATAACTGAGAAGATTTAGAGTTTGGTTAAAACTCATGTTCGGAAGGTTTTGGGGTCTCTTAGTTTTTGGAAGAGATAAAGTTTTAAGTATATGTTTGACGTAGACACAGTTTGTGACATTAACCTATAAAAGCAGAGAGAGGCTATGGGTTAACATACGGTTTTTAGAGTGTTTTGAAACGATTTTGGCTTTAGTTTTTGGCTAGGACTTTTAGGGGTGCTTGTGAGAGCACTTTGTAAATCCACGAAGATCCTGCAATAAAAATAGTCTTGAATCAATCTGGTTCTTGATTTGCTTGAAGAGCGCTGGTGATTGCAGGTGGTTTGAATCTTACGACAACAAGTAATGCGTTCGAGCGAAGCAATCGAATAGAGCGGTCGATCGAGCGAGCAGTCGAGCGGAGCGGTCGATTAAGCAGTTGTATGCTAAGCAGTTGATCAAGCAATTGATCACCGAGCGGTTGAAACCATCACTGACCGTCAAGAGACTCTAAAAAGCGGTGATAATCATTCACCCCGGCCTCTCTGATTGCAGTATTTGATCCCTTGGCCTCTTTGATTGCAGTATTTGATCCTACAGATATGTTGTCTTTCGTGCCCTCATAATAGACTTGTTAGCCCATTCCTCTTGATGATGTGGTAGAAGATATGCAGGGCTGCGTTTTGAGTGACCACCTGGATGACAGGTGAATATGAAATCACAACACATGTTTCTTATTCTTAGTGTACTTAGTTGAATGTCCATGTTCAACTGGGTTTTGACCTGTCTATTGTCTCTTAAATACACTAATCAGGCCTTGACAACGATGATGAGGGCGGCGGGTATGAACGTTTGAAGGAGATCCATCCTGTTGCGGCGCAAAGGATCCATCCAAACAACCATCGAAAGTAAGGGTGTCGCACAGTTCTACCATGTCTTAATCAGTTAGGTTTATTTTGTTGCGGTTGCTCATTTTCCTCATGATGTTCCCCGTTTGTCTTATTCCATTCCGCATGTTTTGTTCTATTGCAGGGATAAAAACGTTACCTTGAGTTGTATGGGAACAACTAATTGCTTACCTTGAGTTGTATGTTCAAATGTCCACTTTATTCCATGAATGGGAACAATTAATTGCTGCTATAACACACTCTATCTAGGAGGTTAGACTTCCTTTGGACTACAAATGTCCTAAATGACCATTTGTTTTGTCAGGACAGAGGTGGGGTCGACCTAGTAACTCCAGATTTGACTGTTGTTTCTTGTGGGTAGATGGTGATCTTCATGTTTTGGATAGTTATGTCAATCAAAGGGTCGATTGAATGATTGATGCTGGCCTACTAGATGAAGTGTGCAATATATATGATCCGGATGCCGTTTATACCCAAGAATTGCGGCAGGCCATCGGTGTTCATGAATTTGATGAGTTTTTCATATTCTATTTGATAATAAAGGAATCTGACGAGATTGAGACGGGTTCTTCTACAACTATGTTACATCTCCATGATGATGAGCTGAAGAGCTTGTTGGATGAAGCAGTTTCCCAGCTAAAAGCAAATATTTGTAGACTTGTTCGACGTCAAGTAAAAGCTAAACTTCCTGTGTATTTTTAAATTCTTGCCTTTGTTCATAAGATAATCTGAGCAAAAATTAATACTTGACTATAAATATATTTGTTGCAGAGACGGAGGCTACATTGGTTGAATAAGGATTTCGGGTGGCATTTGCATCACATTGACGCAACAGAAGCATCCCATTGTAAGGCTATTTTGTTGTATTTACTAGTTTATAGTCAAATAATTGGCCTGCTGTAGAAATCTGTGTGTTCCTTTTACTTAATTTATCTCTCTGATGCATGTGTTTGTTAGGTACTGCTGGAGTGCTGGTGACTCATGGCACAAGAAAGTTGTTGAACCTTGCGTGGATATTGTTAAAAGATTTTTGTCTAACAGTACAACTTTGGCGAGCACAGATTCTTCCAATGGTATTGGAAGCCCTAGGGTGGCTTCAAGAGAGTTGTAGACACAATATGTTTGCGAGGTGATTGTGATGCTTTGGTTGTGCTTATAAGGAAACAAATACTTGATCTGTGTTGTGGGGAAGCATCATCCTGATAAACTTTCATGTGTGTTGATATGTGTTGTTTTAGCATTAGCTGACTTGATATATGTTTTGCTTATGTCACTTTGTAACTAAGGGGGTACCCCGATCGTTTCGGCTTCTGGCTTATTTTTCACAATTTCTAAATTTCGTCTTTTTCTGATTTTTTTGGATTTTTTGAGTTTTTTTTACCGATTCTTTTTTCCCTGTATTCGTTTGCATTACACGTGATGGGCTAACCCATTTTCCTATTTTTAAAATTTTTAAAATTTAATTATACCAAATAAGTCACCTTCAGCTACAGTGTAATTTCAGCCAGCTACAGTGAAATAAGCCACAAGCCACAGCCCAACCGATCACCACTCTGTACTAACTTTTCTAGATATGTTATTCTACAGTATAACTCAAATAAACCATTTGCTCTGGTTAATGTATGTGTGGATATTTGTATTAACTTCGTTGCTTGTCTGGTTTTTAATGTATGTGTGGTTGTAAGGCTGACATTTGCAATTTTCTTTCTTTGCCGCTTGAACAACCTCTCTAGAGCAGTGGTGGCTCTATGCTTGGAGGAATTGGGTCTATTATTGCTTATATGAATGGGCAAACAAAAAAGCACACTTGTCTTTTGCTACAACTTGAATTTTTTTTTTTTTTTGCTAGTACAATATTGTCCTTGAGATGATCGCAAGATATGACCATGATGGCAGGAGGTGATTAACATGAACAAAACACTGTAGATCGAGGTTAGAGCCTTGGTATGTTGGAGATGAGCGAGTTACACCGTGAGCAAAACAAAATGTCCATCCTAGTTGACAATGGAGGTAGCCGAGTCATGAGCGTGCCGCCCACAAAGCCCGCAGGGTAGTGGCCACGTAAAAAGATACGGGAGAGGAACGCTGGCATAGTGGCATGCCGCATGCAGCACTGTCACGTTCATGGCAACGGGAGTGCACCGAGCGGCACAAAGCCATGAGCTCCTGTCTTTTCTTCTTCTCGATGATGTATTCTCAAATCTCACTAGAGAAGTCACACAGGTGCTTGTAACTGAATTTTTAAATAATCTATTTTTTATTATGAATTACAGTAAGATATGTGCCTTTTTATTTTACACTAATAACTCTCTGTCGCTCCACCGTTGAGCGACTTAGACTAGTCACTTAACCGTTACGCGTTAAGTGTCCAAGTCGTCCACTGGTTGAGCGACTAAACCATTAGACTTTTAGTCACCTAACAGTTGATCAACTTAACCCCTAGTCGCCGAACCGTTTGGCAACTAGAGGACTTTATCCCCCCACGCGCACGCCTGGCCGGGCGCCATTTCTCCATTTCACCATAGCCGAATGGAGAGAAGAGAAGAGAGGGGAGAGAGAGAGAGAGAAGAGAGGAGAGGGGGAAGAGGGGGAGAGAAAGAGAAGAGAGGGAGGGGAAAACAGGAGGAGAGGTCCGTACATCGTCGACGATGAGTCCCCTGCTCTTCTTTATAGATTTATTTTTGAAACTATGGTAGGTTAGCAACTAAAATCATTATATGTATAATTGTGTTGGGCCTTCCTTGTAGATTTACTTTTGAAACCAAGGTAGATTAACAACTAAAATTATTAGATGTGTAGTTGTATCTGATATGTCACGTATTGTTAATAGTTGTAAATAGCGTAGTTGTAAAACTAACATCAATTTATTTGTTAATAGTTGTACTTTTGAAACTATGGTAGATTAGCAACTAAAATCATTATACGTGTAGTTGTGTCGGCTATATCACATATTGTTAATAGTTGTAAATAGTGTAGTATTAGAACTAACGTTAATTTAGTTGTTAATAGTTATAATACCGCTATGTCTATAAGCTAACCCTAACCTCTTAACTTCATACCATAACCCTTGAACCCTGAAACCCTAAAACTCTAGTACCGAAATGCAGTTATGGCTATATATATGTTAAGGAATATGCGCTTTATGCAAGAATGCAACTAAATTTTCAGACTTTTCGGTGCTACGCTACAAATAATTAAACCACTAATTATGTCATAATTGCTAACTTTAAATTTATTTGCTGGTATGGCTCGCAACCTTGGTGGTTCGGACAAGCCATTCGGCCTACTGGATCGGCGCGTCGACGCATAGCACTACACCAACTGTCGTGTCCCGTATCCTAAGGGTGGGGACAAGGCGACTCAATTGGGGGTGGTCTGTACACGAACACCCCGACGAGCTTAGAGACTAAGGGCCTGTTTGGGACTGCTCTGCTCCAGTTTTTTCAGCTCTGCTCCACCAACTCCACCATGGAGTAGCTCCACTGTGGAATTCCTGGAGCATGTGGTCCTGTTTGGCACGCAGCTAGCTCCAGCTCCAGAAATGTGAGATTTCCCTGAGAAAGGTCCAATGTGCCCCTGAATGATGTTTGATGTATGTTTTGATGTCTGCGGAGCATATGTAACTGAATATTTTTTGTTGCCAATTGAAATATGATGTAAAATATTATAATCGCAATTAATTTATTCGAGAAAACCAAAAAACAAATATTTTTGTCCTTTTGTCTCATAAATTGCAACGTGCATGATAGATAATTAACAAAGTCCATCATTCGAATATAAATAATTGTTCATAGATAACTAGAGAGTAGTTTAAACCAAAATGACTACGAAAGCGACTTTATGATCTCATCATGTTCAGTTGTTCATAACTCAAAACTGAAACCCTTCAACATACTCCAGCTCATCTATACGTGACCATAGACATCAATATCTCATCAATCAATAATGTTAGGAAGCAAGATCGTTCTTGCCTGCCATACAACGAATTCACCGGCAACATTTTAACTACAATTGCTAAACAATTGGAATGTCACAAATAGAACGCTACAGCCTACAAGTACAAACATCAAGTTCGTCAAAACAGTTGGAGCTCAGCAATCTGAACACCCCATGTATTCGTTGCTCTGATCTCATCTGATTCCCAGAAAGTTTTAGTCACCCCTTCGTGACATGAAACTGACCCAATTCAGGTTCAGAGAGGCCTAGTCCGGCGGCCACAAGCCCGGCCGCAGAGGAGCGCGTTCTTCGGGCTTGATTGAAGGTTGAAGGTGTTCTACAGATAGTGCAAACTTATCACAATAAGCTTAAGTTAAAAGGACTGAAAACACAGAAGTTTCAGCCAGCAGGGCATGTAGACAGTACTCAAAAGTCAAAAATTTAGTAAAGTTGAACTAACAAAAAACACATCCAAAAATGCCTCAAGCAAGAAGTCTACTCATGACCTGCTTGTGCTGACATCCTGTGCTGTAACTAGAACAATCCTTCTCCTGCATTCAAAGGTTATTGTTACTATAATTTGCGTGGTAAGCACTAAAACACAGAAACACATCTAATACGCAAATAATAGTGAATCCCATGCATGAATATATAATTCTCAACCAATATAAGTGAAAGCAACATTTTTATAAACAGCATAAGCACCTAGCTGCTCATTATGAACAGCTATTCGATGCCACTGAGCTGGCGTCGGCAAATTCTCAGCCCCTACTACCCTCTGATCAAACATGCCACCAGTTCCAACAGTAAATATAGTTACTGTACGTCCATTTCTTAAAATTTTCTGCACAGGCACTTGTCCAACTTTTCCACATATTATAGCCTAGCAAGAATGAAACATATTTTCATGAATAAAACCTAACATGAGTAAACTAGTTGCTGCGAGGACTATCTATCGTGCATGGTCACTAAGTTTCAGGAAATTCACCCAAAATTCCCGTCGACATTAACAATTCCAACAGCCGCATGAAACCGCTAGACTTTTCTGATGCCCAAATCAGCTACTAGTGACTCTTAACTCAAAAAAATCGACATACAAAACCTAATTTTCCAGGGGAAAGGGGGCAGTGAAGTACTTGGATAGGATTTGGGCGTCGAGATCTTTGCGGATGTTGAAGGCGGATCCGTAGATGGCTTCCGTCCCGAACCTCTTCTTGTCCGCCCAGAACTTGGCCTCCTGCGCGCGCGTCCCCCAAGTACTCGGATTCAGCGTTAGGGTTTCCAGGGCATGGAACAAATCGAGAGGAAAGGGTGACGAGTAGGGACGGTACCGATTGGATGGTGGCCTGGAGCGGGTGCGGCGGCGCGAGGTCTCCCTTGACTCCGGCGTTGACGCCGAAGCGGAGGGCGTCGTGGTTCTCGCCGATCTCCTTCTTCATGCCGCCGCTCGCTGTGGGGGGGCGGAGAGGAAGAGGGCGGCGCGGGTGGGGGGCGGAGAGGAAGAGGGCGGCGCGGGTGGGGGTGGAGAGGAAGATGGCGGCGCGGGTCTCCAGTGGGGGGCGGAGAGGAGCGCGCGGGTGGGTGGGGGAGGACAGGAGCCGCGCGGTGGGTGGGGAGGAGAGGAAAAGAAATGAATCGGTACGGAGGAAAAGTAATGGCAGTGGTGGGTAATTTTCTTCCAACTCCATGAGGAGATACAAAACTTCAGTTTCTAGAGTACCCCTTGAGGAGCTCCAGAAAAAATGTGGAGCAGGCCTTCAACTCCACCTTTTTCTTGGAGCAGAGTTCTTGGAGTTGGACCTGTTTGGCTAGACAAGTTTGGAGCAGAGTTGAAAAGGCTGGAGCGGAGCAGTCCCAAATAGGCCCTAAACCCACGCTGGACAGACATATTTGTTTACAAATAGTATCACTTCTTTTTATCATATTTTCGCTATGCACTTACTTCTTCGTGCTTTGCAGGCTGAGCGATAATAGCCTTCTACCTCTCGCACAGGTGGTGGAGGCCATCGACGAGGATGGCACTCTGGTCAATGATAATGGGGAGGTACAGGCTGCCCTAGAGTGGTCATGACGGTTCTTGTTCGATCAGTCACTGCTGATAACTCTGGTGGACCGATGGCGGCCCGAGACGCACACCTTCCACCAACCATTAGGGGAGATGGCCCCTACTTTGCAAGACGTCGCGGTCCTACTTGGCCTGCCTATCGCGGGAGCCGCTGCCTCCCCGCTAGACGCACCTACCGACTGGCACGATGACCTACTGGGCAGGTTTGAGGGGATTCTTCGGATTGAGGCCGTGGCAGCGTACTACATCTTCCCAACACTACAAAAGCATGGCCCGCCCCTAGGTGGCTTTCACATTTCTGGGTACGTATGCTATCCATTTTCCTTATTTAGCGATGCACTATCAATGCCATATGATAGGCTTACTAATATTTCATTTGTGCACAGGTCGAGCGGATGGACCCGGAGGCTAGCTAGTTCCATATGTCGTGGCACCTCAAGGCATACTTGTTGTGGATATTCTGCTGAGTACAGTTTACTAGCAGCCACAGTGACTCCATCGACGCCTGCCTCATGGGGTATGCGAGGGCCATCGTCGACAGGGATGAGGTGCACATTAGCTGGGGATCAACCGTACTTATCGTGATGTACCGCAGCATGTGTGACACATGCTACAAGACGAGGCTAACCTTTGTCCTCACAGGCGCCCCCTCCTGTTGCAGCTATAGTCGTTCGAGCGCTTCTTTCTTGGATGACATATGATGCTCAACAGTAGACCGTACCGCGTGGACATGTACCACGGTTGTGCAGTGGACCGGCCAACTACAGGGTCCCTTTGGTACCGTAGACGGGTACATACTCTCCTGGATCTTTACTATATGTGTTTTATGAGTCATCCTTTGTAACCACTATTCTGACTCACAGGCATAGTTTGCACACTTGCAGGTCACTTGTGTGTATGAGCATTTTGTCGAGCAACTCGACGCCTCACTGCTGACAACATGCACTGGGAACCGAACTCTACTCAAGAGATGGAGGACTGTGCTCTTGCTGAGCTGTCCTCACTGTGCTGGCATGACCAACCATACTGGCTAACATGGAAGAAGCTCGTCTTCGATGTGTCCATCGAGGACTATGCGGTGCACAAGGTGATATGCCAATTCAGCCTCCGCCAGGTTGTTCTAGTCCCCATCGGGCGTTGGGTGCCTAACTCGGTCCACGCGTGAGTTACACACAATATATGTCCCTATATTTTTTTTTGAGTTATGCTATATGCCTTCTAATTGTAGTGGTACATTTCACAGGCATAGTAGGAGGGGTGGTAGCAGGACGAGCTGGGCGAGGAAGATGGCGTACTGGCTGAAGGAGTGGGTGGACGCCCTCGAGGACTACGTGCAGGAGGACACACCTTACGATCCCAGCACGTACGACGAGTACCTACGCTGGTACACTCCACAGACACGCACGAGGCTGGTGCATGTCATTGATCCTCCACCCGCTCATGTACCAGCACGGACCTACACGTACCGTCTACACCTTGTGCAGAACTTGAACATCGTGTTAGGTAGTCTTGTGTTTTGAAATGTTTGAGTACGACTACCACAATTATATGTTCGACGCTTTCATGCACTCCTTGCAGACGGACATTGCCATCGAGATTGTGAGGGACATCGGGTAGATCCTAATCAGGGTTGACCACGGTTTGCAGGTGACGCACGATGAGCTGCTGCAAGCTCTCTATCGGGCCTACAGTGGGGCGAGGTGTGCCATGACCCTGACATCATGCAAGACGCTCCTGGAGGTGGCCACGTCAATGCGTATGCCCGAGGCTAACACGTCCTGCAACTCAACTAGGAGGCTCCGGAGGGCCACGTGCACGTATCGCGCCAGCGCCTAACCAACTTAGAGAGTCAGGGTGGGCATGTGCCTACCCCCCACGACTACCACCGTCGGATCCTAGACCCCTACCCACCAGCATCAGAGCAGTATTCATTGTTCCCCGAGCTGTTCGGGCAGGGTGGGTACGGTGGGCATGACACTTGGACACACGCCATGGTCCACGTCAAGGTATGTTTTGTCTCTTGAGGTTTGTTTTGTGTGGATATATTGCTCGAATAACAATATTTGTCCTGCAAGTTTTGCACCCCAGCGAGGAGTTGAGTTATCCTCACATGAGGACTCCCTGGAGGACGTTTCTGACTTCTTCGCAAACGATCCAGGGAGTTCAGGAAAGCACCTCAGCCCACACCCATCGACGTTCTTTCTGGGTCGCCGCTTAACGGTGCCCCAGTAGCCACGTAGGCATTGGTGGAGTTAACCCCTAAGGCCTTGGGAGCACGGGTCAACAGGGCTCCTGAGCAGCTCACCCTATTGGGGCGCTAACACCCCACATTGAGGAAGGCCAAGGGGGGTCGTACGGGCGGGCACCGACTGGGGGTGGGACGTGATGACAACGAAGGAGGTGCTGTGGGTGGTGTAGCGGGCGACGAGTAGGGGGCCTGAGTAAGGGGCTTTCGTTGTGCTTTTTGTACTTGTATTCATTGTATATGAATTCTCTCGTACATTGTAATATAATTTACCTTCCTACTTACGAATCATTGCTACCTCAAACATCCTCACAAATTTTTTTAAAAATTTATCGCACTACAATAACATATGATGATCATAAAATATTATTTCAAGTCTAACAGATTTCATACCCTTGGTAATCTACAAAAATCACAAACGTATCAACCTACCTTGTCTATCCTTTTGTTTCCAAAAAAAAACAACCTGGAAACAATATTTGCTAAATGTATTACCTACAAAAATTGATATTTATTTCTCCCACAATTATTTCCATCGAATTAATAAATTATTATTATTTTAAATCATCTAACCGGTGCGTAACTTACCTTCTTGTCGCTCTACAGTTGAACCACTAGGACTAGTTGCTCAATAGTTGGGCAACTAGGACAGGTCACTCAACCATGAGTAATTTGGACACTTGACACACAACAGTTGGGCGACTAGATCAAGTCGCTTAACGGTAGAGCGACAGAGGATTATTAATATAAAATAAAAACAGGTATATTATTGTTATCCGAAATTAAAAATAGATTATTTTAAAAAAAATCTCTTGTGACTTCTACATTGCAGAAAGCAAAGAGACGGTAATGGCGTGAGAAAACGGAAATTGCGGGAATAATTTAGGGAAATTCGGTTTCTTTTTTAACCATTGTAAAAGATGTAGGAGTCACTGTCATTTATCAAACGAATAAAAGGCTGCCATGTGGCAGGAGCAGCGATGGGAGCACCACCAGGGAGTACGCAAGCCCCGTCCACCAAAAAAGGCGTCAGGACAAGGCCTAAGCCATCAATATAATTGAAGCCCATAGGCCTATAAGCCTATCACTGCATAAAAACTCGAGGCTACCAGGCCCAATATATTGCCGCCTAAAAGTCTAGGCCTATAACTATGTAAGGCCGTACATACTCTATTTCTCCAAGTCTATAATTGGGCCCATCCCAGATGTTCCCTCTCCCTCGGCTCTAAGCCCTAGATAGAGCTCTCGCCGGTGATGGCCACGCCGCCGGATACGACGGAGGCGCCGCCACCGCCCGAAGGAGAGGGCCAGGACGGCGTCGAGGTCTGTCTGTTCGACGAATCGCCGGAGCGGTTCTCCAGAGCGGTGCGCGCCATTTCGGAGCTCGCCAGCGGAGAGCCCGAGCCGGGTTTCCCGGACGCCGAAGTCGAGCGGCTCGCCTCCTCAATAATGTTCCTCAGGTGAAAGGCCCTCTCCTTGCTCCCTCTACTTCGCTGCCCAGTCACCGCGGCAAAACCGGCAACTTTCAGTTGTCGGCGTAATGGCCGGAGAGAGTAGCGACAAAATTTAATGGTTGCTTTATCAGTAAATGTTTTACTCCTAGTGCTGGATAGATATGTGGGTACATGTTTCATGGAACATGGAAACGGCAACCTGGCATATGTGACCACTTCAGTTTGGTTAATGTGTAGGCGTTTTTTTTTTGAGTTTGCAAATTTGGAGTTTACGGCATTATCAGTTCATCAACCCCCCCCCCCCCCCCCCACGCACACACACACAAATAAAGTAAAAAAATCTAGGCGTGAACTCGTGATGTGCATGTTTTGGCAGCAGTTTATTATTCCCGTTATTATGTTCACTGGAATTCATTTGATGCCACTGCAGCTGATCGTGTTGTTACCTGTGTCTCCCTTAGGTGATAATAATACTTACGTGTTTTTTATCTGCAATTTATTAGAATGACACTGTGGTACTTGTTATGTGATAGCTAAATTTCAGTTGTGCTGTTTGATAACTAAGATTTAGCAAGTTTAAGTCACTTGTGTTCTGGGAGATATATTTTCTTCAATATGCAGGCAGTAGATTTTGTTGTTTGACTGATGGATGATGATAAGATCTTTTGTTATCAGTTTGTAGACATTGTCAGTTTGTGTCTTTCCATTGACCACTACAGTTCTAGTTACTTTCATTGCGGATCAAAGCACAGGGGAGTAGTTCAATTGGTCCCCCCTTAATTAGGAGTCAGTGAGACACCTTATTTCTTCAGACTATTATTTTTCTATCACTATGTGTTCGGGATTGACCGGTTTAGTTAGAGCTTTGATGTTAACAACTTAGCATGCTATAATCTAGTTAGTATTTGCTTTGACTTCAATTGAATCTTAACAAATTAGAACCAAAACTGAATGTAGCCAGTGTTCACTAGAAAGGAGTACAGCAAAATGTAGTTTTTAGTGACAAATATAGTTTCAGTACCCACCAATATGAAGATGTTAAACTCAAGTGAGAAGGATCAGCTGCTACAAGGCTGTTCATAGCCTTAGCCTTTTGTCTGTCATCTCCTGTATGCTGATTTGCAGCACCTGCACCTGTTTTTTTTCTTTGTGTTGCATTCTCCATTCTCCTTTTGAATTTTCATAGACACTGACTAAAATTTCCAGATAATCGCTTATAGTTCTATGCAATGGGTTGGTTTTAATCCAAATGTATTATCTATTGGCAGACTGGCGGTTCATATAAAATAAGTTATCTGCACTTTTTAACCATTAACACTTGTGAGTAATCCCGAAGGAGGACAGTGTCCTACTCCTGCCATTAGGCCACTTTCATTGAATCAGTATGACTGGGCTGGATTTTAATTTCACCTTGTTCTGCTCACTTAAAAGAGCACAGGACTGTGTGAAGATGGTTCTCTTTAGCTGTAAGCAAAATTGTGAAAAGTTGCAGTAACATTGCCATGATGCCATCATCACCATTTCCTCTCTTTTTTTAACTGGTCTAATATGTTCATTTCTTTTTAAAAATACTTTGACATTCGTACTCAAAACTGAATCTGCGACTCTGATCTGTTGATCACTTGATATCTCCCCAGAGAATGGAGTCTCTTCTCTTATGAGCCAAAAGGTGTAAGTTTCACTTATGGCGCTGAATCAGCTTCATCCAGAGATGACACACACAAGATAACCTTACCAAAGTTCTCATCTGCATCTGTTCCTCAGGTTAGTAAAACTCAATAGCTGTTGGTGCTAATTTTCGAGGCGAAATTTCATATGTTACATTGGAGGGCTTAAGCATTATTTCAATTGAATGAAATTCCTTTCTTATATTATCTCCTCCCATTCCTCTTGGTTGATATGAGTGTGAATCAATGCAGATCATGCACCCAGAAGGTGGGAGGGATAATATAGACAGGTATTATTTCTAGAACTTAGACTTCTTCTGTTGTGGACTCTTATTGGGGAAGACATTATACGAGGAGATCTTGCAAGAGGCAGTTGGCGTCAGCTGACAAGCAGAACAAGCAAAGCAGCGTGGAGGCGTTCGGCAAGACGTGACGATCTACAGTTCAGCGTGAAGCCGTGTCTGGATTGGAAGGAGATAGGATGAGTTAGGAAAGTATTGGGTATGGAGTTGTACGAGTCTTATATTAGACGGTTTCTGATTGGAGTAAGGAATCGGATAGATATGCTACTAGCTAGAGTTGGAATAGGAGCCGGATTGGTGGAGTCCTTCATAAACCAAGTCAGTCTGTAATCAAAGTGTAAGCAATAAAGAAGAGTTTAGCTAATACCTAGAAGTTCCGAGTAGACAACCTAGCCGGTGGAAATCTCGGACAAGAGCCTACTCATCGTTACCCATTGCGATCAATCCCAACTTCATAGCACCACTTGCTTCCACCCCCTCACCAGCCACCACAAGCTGTCTCAGAATTCTACCCACATCAACTTGGTATCAGAGCTCCTAGCCACCACTTCTTCCATGGATGAACCCAAGTCTATTGAGGATATTGGCAAGATGATTGCAATCATGATGAAAGGAGAATTCGTTAAAGAAACTATGAAAGGACTTAGATGAATTATTATGGCAAAGTCGCTGACAAACCAGTGGGTGCTGAAGCGACAATTGTACAAGTTGCATATAGAGGAAGGTACATGGTTCGTTGACCATCTGAATATCTTCAACACGTTTATCACATAGCTAACTAGTGCGGATGAGAAAATTGAGGAGAACAACAAGGTCATTATATTGGTATCATCTCTATCACCATCATGGAAGCAATTGGTAATGAATATTCTCGTCAGGAAAGCCACTCAACTTCAATGAAGCAGTTGCATATGTATTGGAGGTGGAGTCCTTGAAAAGCCATCGAAATCTTCATCGTCGGGTGATTAAGCACTGGTTGCAGTAAGTGTTGCAGGCAGATACAAATGTCACAGGAAAAAAGAAGAGCAAGACCAAAAGCATACATGTATGCTATCTATGTGATGAGGAAGGTCACATGATTAAAGACTCTCCGAGTTTGAAGCAAATGAAGAGTACGTGCTCAATAGCGGTAGCAAAGGATGATTCAGACACTAGTCGTTAATCAATCAGGTATTTCTCATAAATGGATGTTAGATTCAGATTGTTGTTTTCGTATATGTTTGGTTAGTGAGAGATATTTGACGAAGGATATTTATGCCTGGCGCATGGAACTGTTGACTTAGCAGATTGCAAGGTATGCAATTACTAAGGTGGGAACGGTTACATTGGAGATGTATGATAGAGCACATCGCACATTAACGGGAGTTTGGTATATTCCGGGTTTAAAGAAGAATCTAATATTTGTGAGGTTACATGAATTCAAAGGTTATGAGGTATTACTTCAAGGTAGAGTCATGCGAGTTACTTGCAAAGAGTAAGTAATCATGAAAAGTATTTGGAATGAGTTCTTTTCTCGTCGTTTCAACATCGTTATTTTGGTTCTCTCTACGAGATTTATCTTCTTCGTTCTTGATACCGTGCACATTCGTGTCGTATCTCACAAACTCTGATCCGATCCATAGGTTGCTGTGCATAAGGGGTATCAAAGTGTTAACATGTAGGAAGCACGTGACTTGTTTAGTCAGAATAAACATTGAATAATGGCTAATTTAAAACTTGCTTATCCCACATGATAAGTTCCATTTGTGTTCATTCATGGTCACATTTACTGTGTATATGTGCAGGTTACTAGATCTTTTTTGTGCACTTGAATAATAAAGTTAATTGTTATATTTTTTTATCCTTTGTGTTCAGAGGTATTGTCATGTCATTGGAAGACGGCACATTGAAGTTTCTTAACTTATCGAGAATTGCCAACGATGTTCTAGTCCAATGATGTTCCTATTGAGTTTCATGCACCAGCGGACCAGCCAGTTCACCCAAAAGCTTAAGCTGATGAGGAAAGATGGGCAATTTATTTATACTTCAACACTCCCCTTCACGTGTAGGCTTCCTTAGGCCTAATACGTGGAATAGAAGTGGACTACAATTATTTTTTTTAATTGCATCAGCCAGGTCTTGAACTCGAGACCTCTTGGCTCTGATACCATATTGAGTTTCATGCACCAGCCAGTTCACCCAAAAGCTTAAGCTAATGAGGAAAGATGGGCAATTCACTTATACTTCAACAGTTCCAGTCACTGGAAGGTCATTCATTGGAACTAAAACTCAGGGTGTTTCTACTTATCAATTGTCAGATTATTTGATCTGGAGTTTCCATGCCTCAGAAATTACAGGTGCATTTTTATAATCATGTGTAGCCATAGTCTATATCCTGCCTAAGCAGTATTAGGTCTCAAATTTCCTAATAAGTAGCAGTCCTGGATCCTGGATTGCACCCTTTTTTTAGAGTTTTTTTTTTGGACTTTGGAACTACAATATGGAAGGAACTGTTGTATTAAAGAAATAAACCTTTAACTTATAGTTCTGTTCATTGTTGTATATACTAGCATTTGAATAATTTATTATTTTACTTATATTCACCTATTGTAGGATTTCATTTTGGACACAATATTAAAGAAATTTAAATGGATCTCCCTATAGAACTCCGGGAGTAGTAGTGGCTGCTCATGAAAATATCAACCTGTAGTTGATGCATAGTTCAACGCATATCAATGGAGCCAAATACTCGGGATGATCCTTACATTTGTACTATTTCTTTGCTGGTGTACAGGTTATGCCGCTTATTATGTGGCAGATGGCACTGCTGTGCGCTTCCAGGTAAACTCTATAGTCTATACCGTGGACACTGTCTATTTCTGCTTGTGATTCTGAGTGTCTGTGGTATACTAAACAAATATTTAACTTGTTGTAGCTTACTCCGAGATTCTGGGAAAAGGAACCCAGGAGGAACCATGTACCTTATTTCCTTTGTGGTTCATTATCAGAGGAGAAAACAGTCATTAAGATTGGTGTCATGTTGCAAAACTCTCCTTTATCAAAAGTTCCTCTGGTGCCAAAACAAGGAACCAAAATCATGCAGGATGTAGATCAGGTGCACAATATAGAAAAAGAGAGATTACCTCTCACCGACTCAGGTAAAACTTGCTCCATTTGGCTGCAACTTGTGTCATTGGCTTGCTGCCTGACATGCATGTTCAACCACCCTACAGGATACAATTGCACTGTAAATCCAGAACTCATAGCTGGTCAACAAGATGGACCTGATGAAGGACAAGAAACTGGTGCAATAGTTTTAGCTGGTCCTACAATGCAACAGAATGCTGCCATATACAACAGTAGCGATGGTAAATCCCCCCTCCCAAAGCTGTAGCATTGCATCGATTGATATGGAACATGAACAAAGGTAGCGAGAGATGGCTGTGCTATGGAGGCGCTGAAGGCATTATTCGGTGTCAGAGGATCTAAAAAACAAGAGCATAATGAGGGAATGTTCGTCCCAAACCAGGATAATCTGGGCTGCCATCTGCACAATAAGCTGCTGTGGCATCTGATGTTACGTGCAGTAATATATGGTATGTTTTATCTGATACTTTCATGTACTTCTGTCATTGTCCTTATTTTTATGTCTTAGCTAATCAATTCTGTCTTGCACTATATTATAATAGAGTTATGTGTCTTAGAAACTCCCAACGGAGCTCTGTAGCTTACGGAACTCGCAGTCCATTTCTGGGCACCAGTCTGAAACAAGTGTTGGTTGGCGTTCCAGCTTCTCTGGACCAGTTGTAACTGTCACTGATTTTTTTTTTCCTGTAACATATGTGGATTACATGTACTATCTGTGCAATTGAAATCTGAGCAATGTTTTGCTGGTTATGTGATGAATCTGGTGAAAATTCGTGTATCAATGCTCTTGATCTGAAAGCTGTACCCGCCATGTTGTTGTCTTCATGCCTTGTTGCTTCATGACTACTTTGTATTTCGGAATGCTGAATGAGTTTAGTTCTTTTAGGTAAACAAAAGCAACAGTAATGTGTTGTGCTATACTGCTACCTCGTGGCTGTGCTGCTGAGAAACTCTACTTTCAGCTAGACACCATTGGGTTCTGTCTGATAACAAAGTAACAGGAACGAGGTTGTGCAGTCTATTGCTGTTCTGCTCACGACCTCTGAATTTCAGGTAAAGGCCTTAACGTGAACAACGTTTTACCAATGAACAACGAGCTTGAGGTTTCTCCAGTACCGAAATAACATTTGGGTGAAATTGACATAACCTTTTTCCTTTCGAGATAAAATCTGGCAATAATTACATTTCAATAAACTGCCAAAAATTTGAAATGATAATGTACTTACGTACAACAAACCTCTCATAGTCATACAACATCAAGATTTTGTGTGTCATAACAAGAATTATTGGTTAGTCTAATATTAACAAGAACCCTGACTTGTTAACATCCTTCACGACAATGTTATTAGTATACACATGATCAACTGACATGTTCTCATTCACTCCAATTATCCCCATCATCTGCAAAAACCCCTTGCCGCTTGTCATCATCTTCCTGCAAATATTTAACAGTGTCAGCAATCACATTTGCCTCAAAAGCTTATGTTATATTCTCTCAACCACTACTGGTGAGAGAAAAGGGATTACTAGGCAAATCCAACAAAAAACATCATGATGCCAATAGATACATAATATACCATTTCAGTAAAAGCTGGAGTTGATGGAGACCACACAAGAATTTGTCTATCATTGCTGCCAGTATAGAGTTCCTGCATGCCTGAATACTTAGCAATGGAATAGATGTTCGAAAACTTAGCTTAATAGAGGATAATAGACAGAAAAACTTACTTGGTTCTGTGCACTATAGTAGCAGCAATTTACAAGTTCATAGTGCCCACGGAATGTTTGAAATGTCGTACCAGACCACAGATTGTAAGCCTAAGCAAAAACAATGGTGCAGTGTGAACTTGAAAATTCAGCAGTAAACACAAGAAGCTATGAAACAGCAACACACCTTGATGCTTGCCATGCAAGGAACAAACACAAGATATGGATCCTCAGTGACAGCTAATTGCAGTGGCTTGCTGGTCTGCAATCGCATAGCTTCAAAATTGACCAAAGTATTGCGGCCTGAATCTATATCCCATAGTCTTAAACGAGAATCAGACCCTGAAGAGAAAGGATAGCCTCTTAGTAACATATTTAAGATTGAACAATCATTAATGCATACTATTTGCAGGCAGAACAACAGATAAGCAACAAGCATAATTTCTTTGAAACAATAGAAATCAAATTCACTTAACCTGAACTCAAAAGGAACATCCCATCTGTAGTTGTTCTTAACCCCGTAACAGCACCATAATGAGCTGTTGCACGGTTTTGACTGGATGACAAACCGGGGTGTAATCTCTGTTGCGTATGTCCACGTACCGCAGTTTGACTTTTGTGCAACTTTTGTGACAGCTTCTTACCATTGCCTGTCCTCTGCTGAGCTGAGTGGCTCTTTGAAGAAGGTGAAGGTCCTAAGGAGTTCATACGATCCTGCTTAAAATGTAAAATGAGTTCATTGAAGATGTCGACTAGCATGGGAAAGCTGTACTTGCACAACATCAACCATCTTTAGGACACAACAATCAACAACAGGAAGAAACCTTATGTTTGTAACGATATTAATTATCTCCCAGTGTAATGCAGACGACAGACCCTATTTTGCAAGCATTAGAGCGCTAAACTGATCCATACCATCTATATATGCTGAGACTAGTAGGTGATAGAAGCCTACGAAATGAATAGATGCAGAAATTAACTTGTACTTGAAGGCTGACAGTTTCGGAATTGTAGCCAAAAAAATAGCAGGCGGCTCTCTTTTTCAGCCCTATGACCAAATATTACGAAGGAAGAATTAAACCCACAGGCAAATAAAAAGAAAGTAATGGGTGACGGTGAGCATACTTTCTCCATGGCTCTTTCAAGAAAAGGAGGCCGCCTTCCTAGCTGAGACCGTGACTGATCGAGAACAAGAAAGCATCCAGCTCGTCTTATGTCCCAAAAACGTATTGCCCCATCGCAGCCACCACTCATCAAAATCCACTCACTTGAAGCAGACCATTCCAAAGACATGATACCATCTGAGATGATAGGTGAGGATAATAAGGTACCCATACAAACAAAACAAGGTGAGGATAATAAGATACCCATACAAACAAAACAAGCATATTTTTATCACTACACTAGCACAAAGAAACTAACCACGATGACCGGACAACGTGTGGGTATAGGCTCCAGATGCAATATCACACAAACGGACTTGAACATCTGCGCTTCCAGTAGCGATGAGCATATGCGTTGTTGCAATTGGAGACATCGCAGCGCTGTACACTTTTCCAGGCAGCTTAAAATCCATGACGACCTAGGAAAACAAAACCATGACCACAAAGATCAGAACATCAGGATCACAACCCAAGGGGACAAAAGAGACAGATCAACAATTGGCAAAGCAAAGCACATACTTGAGTCGAATTGGTATCCCACACTTTGACATAGTGATCAAAGGACGCCGTGACGAACAGCCCAGTGTCCACTGGATACCAAACGGCCGTCGAGACCGCAAACTTGTGGCCGTGCTCATGCTGCTTATCCACAAGCAGAATGCTCCTGTGCTTGGCTATGAACCCAAATTCGTATACGGTCGCATTCTGCACATCGAAGATAGCGGCCGACCCATCCGATGCCCCCGAGAGCAGGTACCGCCCCTCTGTCAAATCAACCTGACCATATTGTCAAATTACAAACACCAGCAACAGCGACTCACACATAGCGCAACCTAATTAGATCTTTACTAGACGTATTTCTCGACAGGATTAGCGCGCAAATCAAATTGATCTGTGCGGCGTGCAATTGATGCGGCGGCGGTGACGAAGTAATAGCAGCTGATTGGGGAGTGAGGGGGAAGAGGGGGACCTGGAGGGAGTTGACGGCGCCGTGGTGCGGGGTGGCTAACTCCTTGCGGTTGGAGAGCGCGAGCGAGGCGGCGCGGCGCGCCCGGCCGAGGGCCTGGAAGCGCCGCGCGCGCAGCTCCCCGCGCTCCCTCCGCCTAACCACCTCCCACCACATCCACTCGTCCGCCGCGGCGTGTCCGTTGTCTCTGCAGCGGCGAATTCGGCGGCGGAGTGCTGGGCTGGGCGGGGAGGGAAGAGCGAGCCGCGCGGCGATCGGGAGCGGTCGCTGGCTGTGCTGACCGGTGAGGCGGTGAGGAAGGAGGACTCAGCTGTTGCGCACCGAAGGTTCCATCAGGTCCTGATCAATTCGGCCGTGGGTTATGGCTTTTTTTTTTTTTGTCTTTTGCCTTTTATCTTTAAAAAGAGATACAAAATCTACCCTTCTACCCTACTCTATAATACCCTACTCTATAATTCACCAAAATTTTCTTTACTAAATCCACCCCTCTTAACCACCCCCACAGTCATGCCTAATCTAAGTCCACCCAGATTTGTGTACCAAAGTAATCCAACTTCATACAAATGAATGGCATGGATCTCTCCTCAAGCCTTCTTCTCTTACTCATTGAAGATCCTAAGGTCAATATTATTTGGATCATGCACATCATTGAACATGTCTCGCAAAACGGTAAGCTGCCCACCCCGCGCGAATCCCGCGCCTCCCCACCTCTCTCCCGTTCTCCCCCGTCTCCACGTCTGCCCTCGGTTCTCCGCGCCGTCTTCCCCGTCAAAAGAACCAGCCCGACTGCCCCTCACCTCCTCCCCCTAATCCACCGCTGCGCCGCCGTCGCCTCCTCCCCCCACCCCTCCGCTCCGCCGCCGCCTCCTCCCCCGCTCCTCCACTCCGCCCCTGGCCTCCTCCCCCTAATCCACCGCTGCGCCGCTCCTCCACCGCTCCTCCACTCCGCCCCTCGCCTCCTCCCTCGGCCTTCGTCGCCTCTTTCGCTCTCCTACGGTTAGGGTTTCGCCGCTTCTTCCCCACCCATGGCGGCAGCCACGGCCACCTCGCTCCTAAGCCGTCACCGCCACCGCAACAGCCTGCCGCGGAGGAGAAGGTTTCGTCGGACGCTGCAGCGAACGGCGCGAGCCACGGTGAAGGCTTTGCCCCCTGCCGCTGGAAATCCAGAGAGCAGATCTGTCCGTGAGGTCTTCTGCCGCCATCTGGACCGACTAGATTCAGATCTGCCGCCGGCCGACCGGTCTTTCCGCCCAAGGCAGCCAGCATCGCCGCCGCTCGAGGTCTCCGCCCGAGGCCGGCCGCCAGTGTCGTCGTCGCTCGCGCTGTCATCAGGGGCTACCCCAGTACCCCACCCTCGCCCCAGGTCGCCGCTCGAGGAACGGGTTCCTCCGCCGCCGTCGCCGGCTCTCGCGCGGGCCGCCGCTCGAGGCCGTCACCGTGGGCTGCTGCTGTCGGCCCCGCCCGACCTCGTTGTCGCCGACCGCCGTCCCGCCGGCCTCCGCCCCGCCGACGAGCCATCTCCTGTGGCTGCGCCTCCCACCGCCTCCTCCGCCGCGTCGCCGTTACTCCACCGCCCGCGCCTACGCTTACGGCGATCTCTCCGGCCGCCGCTGCGGTTGCCTCCGACCTCTTCCTGTACATCTTCCTCCTGCCGCCCCTCCGTTTTCCAGAAATCCCAATTCAGATGCATCGCCTCAAGACCCGCACGGAGGTGTGTTCCCATCCAAATTGCCACAGCATTTGATGAGGACCAGGGGGATTTCTCGCTGGTGCATGACGATGGTGATGAGGCATTTGGTGTTGTTCTATATTCAAGTGAGAGTGAATGGAGTGACGAGGAGGTTGTGTTAAATCCAATTGGGGATGTTGAGTTACCAGTTATGAGCAAGAGCCGCTTCGAGGGGGCAGAGGGTGCGATAACTGTTGCTGCCCATAGGCTCGCCAGTATTGAGAAAGGGTATAGGGAGAGCAGAACTCAACAAGGGCTGATGAATAATGTTGGACTGATTGCGCGGAGTTTGCAGAGCTGAATGGAATGAGGTAATGAAAATATCCATTTACTTCATTTGAAAAAAGATCAAGTGTGCCAGGTTTATTTAGGTTGCACCAAAAAACAAATAGCACGAGTAATTATCTGAAATTTAGACTGTTAGTTGGTAATTTACATTTGATTGTGTTTGATTCCAGAAAGGTGTCTTTATATTTCTATTCGGAACTTCAGATAGTATGGGAAAAAACTAACCATGTGATCAGCACAACCACATAGACAGTAGAACATCTTTACCTTAGCTAATTGAAATTGTAAACTTGTCAAAGAGGAAGTCAGTTGCGTCGCGTCTATTATTAAGATCGAGAGCATAACAGTATTGTAAAATACTCCCATTTCTTGGCTGTGATGGTGTTCTTGGTTTCATTTGTTGAAAAGAATCTAATGGCAACCCTCAATCTCTTTCAGGGTTGTGATGTGATGAACAAGCATAAGCTGATCCATCCATTCCCTAGCAGATTCTTCAGAGAGGAGCAACCGGCACCAAACCTCGTTACTCTTATTCCTTCAAGGGGCACTTGGCAACACATGGTGCTGCTCAGAGAATGTGATGCTGATGTTGATGGCGAAGGGCCCCAAACTGCCTCTGTGAGTATTTTTGTGTGTCTTTTTTTCGTTCTAATTTGAGCTGAGTGGTAACAAAAAGAGGATGGAGAAGTTGTTGGCACGTAATAGGTAGTAGTTAGCATGATCATCCTATGTATTACATGGAGGCAATCTGTCGATACATGCAGTGATGGTTTGTAGTATATGTTATATACGTACGTCAATATCACACCTTTTCTAAATGCATCATTTGTATCATGGCACCACTGTCTTGCCTTTGAGGTTATTTTGTCAGTATGATGTTAAGAGCTTACAGGGTTACCGGTTACACCTGTCTTTGCTTACCTCTGTATGAAGTCTGAAATGCAAAAGAGCAATGCTAATACTAACAAAACAACTGACTCAAACCCTGAAAGCCCACTATACTCAAAAGATTATGAATTTATGTTGGATGGGTGGTAATTCTGATGTGCAAATTTTAAATCTTTAGTTAGATCTACTTGTGTGGTGTGGAAGCACTCGGTGTAAGAGTGGTCCCTTTCCTGTCTTATATATTTAGGCCAGGGAAGATGCTTCTTGCACTTTTCCGTCTTTTCCTCCCCTTGTTTCCCTTTTTCTTCTGTGTTTCCTGTCTTTTTGGTTGCTTCTTGGTAGGGAGGTGGCTGCATAGAAAGAGACACTGGGCCAGATGCTGAAGTATCATATACTGAGAGAGCTCACTCAACAACCATAAAGTCAGCAACTTTGTCCTTGGGAGAAGATCTTGTGTATTAATTCATGAAAGCAGATGATTGCAGAGATCATATCGTGAATCAGGTTCCCTGTCTACGTTACTCGAATTTCTCGAGAAGCTTGATAGCATCCAGAAGTCAATGTATCAGCATGGTGCAGGTGCACATTTGCTGAGTGAACCATTATTGCCCTTTGCTGGACTCAAAAAGTTTAACAAGAATTATGGCTTAAAAATGAATGCACACACTGACCTTTCTGCAGCATGTTACAAATTTCCTTTTATTGCACCGCGGCGGGGAAACCGTCGGCTTCGGAGGTCTCCGAGACGTCATCCATGCTGTCAAGCGTGCACTGCCTGGGCCTGTAAGGATATCAGCGTCTTCACTCCGGACTGCAGTTTTGTACTTCACAAATAACCTTCTAATTTAATCATGTGCAGTACACTTTTATCTTACCTTCAACCAAGCAATTGCCCAAACAATGTATAAAGCATGGGTCATCTACTAGGTATGCAAAAAGGAGGCAGGTTGGTGTTCGTATTCCAGATGATCCCATATGTCAAGCAATACTACAAAATCTGGATGAACCATTGATCAGCACAAGGTTAGTTGTAGGCTTATACCTCCAGTTCTCTTTTATTACTTCCTGCTCCTGGTATGCTTTATAGCCAACTGGGATGTAGGGGGTTCGGTCTGTGGAATTGCGAATGCCTTGCAGTAATGTGTTGCAATGTATTGCTAAGTGATGCTACCACCAAACAATTAGTAGGTGGTACTTTGTATTGTGCTGGCATGTACGAGCATTCACAATACTTGATCATACATTCTGCAATCTGCATGCCTCTCTATTTTGGTCTTGCTACGTGAGGAAGATATTTTTCTTGAGCTTACAGAAAAATCTTCCAAGTGTACTATTGATCATGTTTGCCAATCAGGGGGGGTCTTATTCTCAATAGTTTTCCTTAGTATTTGGTAGGACTTAAAAGATTTCCTCAGCATTAGGAGGGAATTGATTATGATCAAGAAATAATATTGTTGTCAACTTGTTACAGTGTCAAATATCTGTCAGAGGATGAATGGATACTTGATCCTGTGATCATTGCCGATATTTATGAGCCACAGGTCTCTTCCTTCTTTTTTACCACTGCACCTGAAACTATGTACACTGATCTTATTCAAATAACCCTTTTATATCAATATCATCAAATTTTGTGCTGTTCAGTAATGTTCTTTGGATTTTCTATACAAAAATAAGCAGTCATACACTGATACATCATTAAAGAGTGTCACTTCCTGTGTTTTCTTATAGAGACTTCTAGATGAATGTTGATGCCGTGGACGACGGTCGGGGCAGCAGGTTCAGTCTGGACGCGCAGGGTGTATGGCAGTGGCGACTCGACGTCGGAGTCGTCGGAAGCCAGCGACGAAGAAGAAGAGGAGGAACTCATGGCAGCGGAAAAGTAGGATCGTAGATGCCTGATACCATGTAAATGGTGGAGAGAAGAATGAGGACAACCAACTTCCATTGATCACAGCATTACAGCTTTATACATGTGTATGAAAGGTTAGTTGAACTAACGTGAGCTACATTCAAGGAGAGCCCCTGTACGTGCTCAACAGCTCGCTAACAGTTTCTTGAGTCAATTTTGATTTGAGGTCTTATCCAATGAGCCTGTTTGCATTGCGGCGTTCTTGCAGGTGTGTTAGGGACGTAAGAGTTCGCGTGGATATTGGAATAAGCAGAAGCCCAAACTTGGAATGCAGGAGTTACAGGTGTCTTTCACTCCTACTGGTGGTATAGGCATTTTAGTGTTATTACGACAGCATCCATTAAAATTTTTTAGCCATTGTCTTGATGATTAGAATGAGAAAGACGGTAGCATGGAATTACGTTTAAATGTTATCTTTTATGCGTCGTGCAGTTCATATAAAAGTTTCTTATAATTTGAACGAATTAGCAATGTGGAACTTTCCTATGACCGGTGCTTCTTTCATGTTTGTTCTGTCTGCTTCGATCTAGCTATCTGGCATTTTAGATACCCATTGTAAGAAATACTGCGATTCATTTCACAGAAAAGCTTGGTTAAATAATAAGGTCATTTTATGGAAATAATAAGCTCCTTTATTATCTTTTTAAGCACCAATATTATGGACTTTAAATGTTTGACTAATCATGTGAGAAGCGCTCATCAAATATCTGACTTGCTTTCCTCATTTATCTTGTTTTGTATTTTACCGTAGCGTTAGCACGGGCACACTACTAGTGAAAGAAAAATGTGAAAAATAGATGAGCAATGGCGGACAGCACGGATCAGGCCAACGAGGAGGGGCGATGGTGGCCAGGAGAGACGACAGTGGTGCAAGGGATGAGGGGCAACGGCAGCCAGCTACAAAGACAAAGGACGACACCAAGGAATGCGACCAAGCAGCGGTCGCCAGATCTAGCTAGAGGGACAATACCAATGAGCGTGATAGCCGGGGTGAGGAGTGACAGGGTGAGGTGCAGTGGACAACGATGACCGGTGACCCCCAACTTCGCCTCCGCCTTTCCCAACCTAGATGGTCGGATCCGCCGAATCTAGCGAGCGTGTGGGTGTATTTGATGTCCTGGCAGCCCGACGATCACCACCACAACTAGCTCCTCCGTGCCCGCCCCCTCTCCGGTGCACATCTCTGCGACGTCTATGCACGCGCCGACACGAAGGGGGGCGAGGGCAACCCTACCATGGCCATCATCTTCCGCCTCCTCACGCTTCAAGAGAAACCACTATAGTACAACCAAAAAAACAATTCCTGAGAATTCTGGGTGTTCAATTTAGCTTCCGGCTTCTAAAAGTTGACGCGGGTTGTAATGGCTCCTAAATTCAGAGGTTATATCTTGATTTATACTCCTCTCTTATCTAACCTGTTTGTAGGATTACGGATTTGGTTGAGATTTAGGGAGGGTTTATTTGTTAAGTATAATAAAGATGTAGTGAAGCTTTCGATGTTTTCGTGACCGAGCTGAAGAAAGCCATGTTCCCTTCAAGCTGTCACCGATGAACAAAAGCGAAATTATTAGTCTGTTACATACTTTACATGAACCAATGTGATGGCGTATTTTGTTACTAGTGTGTTGGGCCGCAAAATTTTAGAACTCAAGCCTAGTCGAGGATATACGAACTTGTCTCGAGGTCATGATTGGGTTGTATAGTTGTATCCGGCCCGGTCCCTCAGGTCTGTCCTCAGTTCTTGAATCGGATTGGAATCTAGGCCTTGACTCTTTGAGCCCAAAAATGGAGTTAGGACATATACAACAGTATAGACGACAGTTATCTATAATACATCTCTACAGTATCGGTAATGATATGTGGCATACGTCTGGAGAGAGCACTCTGCGTCAAACACCGGAGCTCCCACATGACCTTATACATCCACACCACTCCACACCAAACACCAACCATGTCCTTCCCCTCACTGCTGTTGCTTCAATGCTCCGTGCTCACAGCAAAGGCTAGCTCTATTTCTCCCTCCCACCAATCGCAGCCATCTCCTCTCCTCTCCCATGTCCCCCTCAGTCCTCGGTGTGCTCTAGTGTGGTAAATCGAATGAGCTCATTGCCTCACGCCGCAGCCGCTTCTGCCGAGGGTGTCGGATCCATGTGGGATCAACCTGCATCTAGTCGTTGTACGCTATCTCGAGCACCACCTCCTCTCAGAGCTTGCCCGTAGCTGTAGCTGCCCCATGTCCGTTCGCGGAGCACAACAATAGCGATGGAGGTGGGGGATAGCGAGTGGTGGTCAAGATGTTTGTCTAGAAGCAAAGAGGGGTCATGGAGCGGTGGTTCTTGAACCTGGAGATGTGCTAATGCCGGCTGGTACGAGGATGAAGGTGGAATTGCAGCCGTTGTGCGAGAGGCTGTGGGACGCACTCCGGACCGGGTAGATCCTCGACGCAGTGCTCTATGTGCAAGTCGACATGGATGTCTTTTTTATTTTTGTTAGAGATAGTTTTTTGTAGTTCTTAACTATTGCATATAAATGCGAGCACGTGCGCGCACGCTACGAGTGGGTTACAGGCTGCGCACGACCTGGC
Organism: Dendrocalamus latiflorus; assembly: GCA_017311315.1. Classification (NCBI taxonomy): domain Eukaryota; kingdom Viridiplantae; phylum Streptophyta; class Magnoliopsida; order Poales; family Poaceae; genus Dendrocalamus; species Dendrocalamus latiflorus. The sequence goes on from CM029663.1 coordinate 9,275,055, forward strand.
TTCCTGGTACGGTGGTCTCTTGCGTTGGGTGGTTACGGTCTGACACACGCATACATGTAGCAGGAGAGAGAAGAGAATAAATTCACTTGACTTGTGATTTTTTATCTTGTTTATAAACTAAAAAATAAAATAACTCTTTCACCAAAAGTCCAATCTGTGATCCGTTTGCACCATTGTGTTCGAAATTACAAGCTTAACAAAACAAGATCTATTTGAATATGTTTTGACACTGTGAAATGTCTGTCAATAGTAAATAACTTGTACGGATATATAAAGTTACTATCATGAGTGAGTGAAGTTAATGTCAAATACATGTAGAGTTACTACCAGTTTTATAGATATGATAGTAACTTTAACGCGCATGAGAACCATAAGTAACTCCATAAATTATAGATAATAACTTTTTGTGTATAATATAGTAACTTTGCCAAATGTAAACAACTTCAATTATATAGGATAACTTTATGTACAAGCAATAATATAGGATGACTTTATATGGAGGTGATAATAACTTTTCTATAATTAACAACCTCATTAAATCTCAGGAAAAAGACACGTGGTACTGCTTGTGAAGGAGAGAGGGGGACTGTGGGTCTAACGTGTGTAAAGAACTGTAAGTAACTTCATGAATTACGAACGATAACTTGATGTGCATATAATAATAATTTTACCATACTTAACAAACGCTAGCAACCGTCCGTAGGGTGGGATGGTGGGGCCATTGGTTGATTGGGTCGGCCAGGGGTGCACTTTATTCTACGCGTAATCACTGAATAGTACTTATATATATAATTACTATTCTGCACACAAGTGTAGAATGCGCGCCGGAAAGTAACTAACGTGCGTAAGTGAAGTTACTGTCAAACGTATATAGAGTTACTCTCAGTTGTAATACTACACAACTGCCAATAACTCTACATATATTTGACAGTAACTTCACTCACGTATAATAGTAACTTTTCGGCGTGCACAGTGCGCGTAGGCGCAAAATAGCGCAACTGTACACACACATATATGAAGACCCATAATGGTGCATCACATATATAACAACACGTATTTTGTTTGTTTGCAATGCATCCTCTAAAGAAAGCTGTTTTTGTTGTAGTAGGTTGTGTTTTTTGTTGTGCACGATCAATTTTTGTTGCAGTAGAGAATGTAGTTCTCAATTTATTGCAAAACATTTGTTCAAATTATTGCACGAGCAATTTAAAAATGTTGCCACTATTATTTTCAAATGTTGCAATGTCACAAAGTTATAAATTTATTGTTTGGAATTTCTGGTCATATTTTAACACTTAGCTAAGTTCTACATCATGTCTCATTCAATTTCTTTTTGCTGAGAAAGTAATGTTTTTTTAATTTTTTCTCAATATTCTAGTGTTATTATATGTTTTGTTGCATATGTTAGTTATAAATGTTGCAAAGGTTATTGATCAATGTTGCTCCAGAGCGTCTAATAAGAAGCCTCCCATCGAATGTACAGACGCTAGTTGGACACATATATTATTCATAGATAAGACTAAAGATAACTTATATAATAGATTGTCTATATGGTTATCTATAATAGCATCATATAAGTAATGAGTTATCTATATCGTCGTATATATAATGATATAAATAGTAGAAAGCCATATATAAAATCATCTATTAAGTACTAGATAATATATTTCTCTCCCCTTCATAGCACCTAAAATTTTTTAAATGTTATAATCTTACAGACAATTGATAAAGGCATATACAATAGGTTGACATAAGCTATCTATAAGAGATGCTACATACAAATTTTGCTGAGGTGGATGAAAGAGAAAGATGAGAGAGAAGGAGGTCAACTGTAATATCATAGACAGTCGAACCGTGAAAAAATAGTATTCTATAGACAGCTTATGTGCTTGTATCACTGTTGTCTATATTTTATAGTCAACTTATTATAGATAATTTACAGATAAATCATTATAAAATATATTTTTAATGTTTGTTTACAGATATAGAATAATACTATAGATAGTAACTATATGCTCTAAGTAGCGTCGTACGTGTCCTTAGTAACAGAATAGTTCCAAAAGGAAAGAAAAAACCCACAACTCCATAAAGTCCAAACCCATCTCCTCTCCCGGCCTCCTTGCCCCCATCGGAGAGCCGGAGCTCAGGCAAGTGACCGTGGACGCCTCTCGGAATCACCACTCTTCCACGCTCACAGCTTCCAGGGGCGAAGCTACGTGAGCTCGTCGGGGTCGGTCGACCCCGACGATTTTGCCGTAACCTCTTATAGCCAGCGATTTTTCACCACCTTGGACCCCGGTAGAAAATATGTTCGACCCCAGCAGATTGGCAGCCCAGTAGTCTGGCCCATCTTCCGCAGTCCGGCCCAGCAGTCATGACCCCGGTGACCATTTATCCTGGCTTCGCCCCTGACAGCTTCTATCCGGCGGCTGCAAACTCAAAGGTTACCTTTTTGGCCCATGATTTCCGATTTCTTCTGTAATGTCGATTTGTTGGATACTCTTGATCGCCTCGTCTTGGATTCGTTCTGTTCGTCCCCTCTTTGGCATCTTGTGGTTTTACTTTCCGCCGTCACGGTGCTCTCGTGTATTCTTATATAGTTATGGGCCTGTTTGGATCCACCCAGATTTTAAGAATCTGGCTTTTGGAAACTAGGTGGGATCCAAACAGACCAGTTTTTGGGGCAGTTTTTAAAATCTACCTACCCAGATTCTTAAAAACCAAGAAGCTGTTGATACCCAGCTTTTGCCAGTTTTTTTTGCACAAATACCCATTTACCCTCATTAAAGACCACGCGCAGACTGTTTAATGTGCTGTTCAAGAGCAATAAATGTAAGGGTATAATAGTCTATTAGCACCAATCATAAATGAAACCAGCTTTTAAAAACTAGGGGATCCAAACACCCTATCAGTTTTTGCTTAGAAACCAGCTTTTAAAAACTACAAGTAATAGCTGGTTTTTAAGAATCTGAAACTGATCCAAACAGGGCCTATATGGGCTTCTTGGGATTTCACAGCTTCATACGGAATTAAATTACCTAGGATTTAGGAAACCGTTATTAGATCGATGATTTGTCGGACCGTCGACTCTCCGGTTCGAGGTGGGTACAGCAATTACACATCTTCTAGATTTGTGAATTAGGGATGGACAAGCGCAGTTAGCACTTCGATGCATCATACCATGGTACAGTGCTATCGGAATGTTTCTCTGTGTTACGTAGTGTTCAGTACTATTTCCTTGTGGTAAGGGCCATAAATTTGGTGCTCCTACTAGAAAGATATTCTTCGGTAGCATACTAGCATAGCGCTACTATGACGTTGGGCTAAAATTAATGTAGGAACTTCTAGTCTCCATTTACCGTGCGAATTCCTTTCTTTTATAATTTAAGTATTAGGTGGGAATTCTTTTATTAGGAGGAAAAAGAGAGACTTACCGACAAGAAAATTATTGAAGTCTTGGAAGAAGAGATCCTCACGGATGGTGCCAACTATTGATATTTTAATATCGATCTTACCTATGATTTGTTTGGATTCAGGAGAACTCTTAGAAGACTTGGCGTATGCAACTGCGATGTAGAGACACGGAAAACTTTATCCTAGTTCAGACCTTCTCCTAGGAGAATAATATTCTATATCCAGTATGATTGCTAATTGCTGGAAAGTGGTTTACAACAGAGACTTGCACGAATGGCAAGTGCTATGTTGCGCGAATGATCCACCAAATTGTCTCTCCTCTCTCCCTTTGACATTAACCTTTAAATAGCTAGTGAAGCAACAGCAGTTGTCCCATGCAAGAAGACACCTTGACGCTTTAGATGATAACCGCCTGACGAAGGTTGCTGTCAGAGAGACACAAGAGACCGTTCACCATGTAGGAGTTGTTGTCAGAGAGAAGTAATGTGCAGTTAGTGGACTAACACACGTTCTAACCACCTTGTCAGACGAACCGACAATGTAGTTCATTGTCGTAGATAAGACTGTTGAAGATAGACTCGTCGTAGGATTTTCCATGACCATAGAGTGGTCGCAGTTACAACCTTATGGTCGTAGAAAGATGTACAACCATGAGATGGTCGCAGTAAGATTTACGACTATGTGGTCGTGGAAGGACTTACGACTATATTGGTAGTTGCAGGATTTACGACTACGTGGTCGTAGAAGATCTTACGACTATATGGTCGTAGAAGGTCTTACGACTATATAGTCGTAGAAATGCTTGCGATCATCCTGCCATATTTATCTCTTATCGATAAGGGGTATATTCAAGAAATATAATGACATAATAATTTGAGAATTATTCTATCCTCGTCAGGGTGGCTATGGGTAAAGAAATACAAGCCTGCGCAGCGCTAAATAAAATTATGAATTCACATCTGTCTCCTAGACTGGAGGCTACGGAAGCCTACAAGGGGGTCTTTTCTTTGAATGCGAGTGATAGTAGATTTATCAATTATAATTGGAACTTTTTGCCACATACAAAATTATTTTCGGAATGATGAGGAATGGGATAGAAATTGTTGAGAGGAGGAATTGTTGGCATGGAGTTGCATGTTGCTATTAATGCTTACTGAGTTTTTTTATACTCACTTTTGCTATTAACCCTCCTTGTTAGAAATGAGTCAATACGACGATTTACACTGTTATACCGAGATCTACGCTCAGGCAGTTACACCAAAGAAAGCGAGTTTGGCCTGGAGTATGACGCATATGAAACGGACGCCTCATATGGAAGTCAGGATGAGAAGGCGACGGTCGGGAGTAATTTACGTGAACCCAAGTATACTAGGGTGTAGCTAACTACCAATCTTAGTATTTGTATAATTATTCGTATAACCATTTCCTTCCAAGTATTATAATATTCGGGCAGATCTTGTTAAGTCCTATTTCAGACAGTAGCCCTGTGTGGTAATAGTATTATAATAATGTTGTATTGTCTCTAATTATTACTGTGCTACAACACTCTGATGGACTTATTATTTATTGAAGCGGTGTTCTACCGAACAAACAAATAATAATTCGTTGATTAGTATTATTACCCCTGATAATGACATGGTTCGTCACAATTGCTGACTGCTTTTTTCTGGTGTATGTGTATTTGCAGCTGGGTTTTATCATCAGAACAGATCTATGAAGGAAAACAAAATTTGCAATGCCATGCGTGTATGTATTTTAAGCTTTTAATAGAAACGTGTGTTGCTGGATGTTTTTTACTCTACAAATTCTCATGGTCCTTGAGGGCTACTTTTTTATGTACGACGAGCTGACTTTGATTTGAATGAGCTCATCGAAGTCGTTGGAAGGCTCAAATGTTTCCATGCGGTAATGTCCCGAAATTACAAGTCGTTCCAAGTTGGTGAGGCGCTCCATTTAAGCACAAAAAAGATTCCAAGCGAGGACAGCCGCCCGTGTGCGGCGATGTTTGAAGCGCTAGTCGGAGTCGGGAGTCCTGGACGAGTAGTTCGGCTGGCTGGCTTCGTCGCGTTACGTTGCGCAAACGTGGCAGCAGGCAGTAGCACGCTTGCCCGTCCGTCCCAGGCCTCACGTTGGCATCTCGACAGATTTAAGGCCTGGTCGTTTAAGCTGTGAACTTTTATCTATAGCTTATTAATTTAATAAATAATTATTATTAAAAATAAAGTTAAAAACTGACTGGAAAATGAAAGGGAACGAAACCTTACCGGCATAAACAAATACTACTGGGTGCATTCACAAGATGCCAATCACAGGCTCGGAGGAGCGACCGAGTAGGTGAGGCATCGCGACTCGCCCTTGGAAATAGATGGCACAGCTAGCTAGCTATACAGTTACCGTGGGCGGACTCGTCAGCCTTTCGTCGGACTTATCTACCAAAAGTTCGTAGAATAAATACGGAGAGGATGAATGGATATCGGATATTTTTCGTATTTGATTTTGATTTTATGAAAAAAAAATATAGAATAAGATATAGAATAAATGATATCCATTTATATATATCCATATATTAAATGATATAAAAAAGTATGTACTAATTTCATTTAGGAATAAGATAATATATAGATGAATTGCTACATCTAAACATGCAGTGAATATTAAGTGTTCTTTCTTTGACATCTCTACAATTAGTCTATCATGGTCGCTCTGATTGCACCATACTTTCTTTTGTAGGGGTACAAAAGAAATAAATAATTTTTATCTGATCAGCTGTCCAAAAGTTTATAGAAGAAATATAGAACAAAAAAATAGATATTAATATTATTATCCAATTTCAACTCAAAAGAATACGAAATAGATTGCAGAACGAACTACTCATCCTGACTTCCATATTATTATCCATGCCGATTGCACCCTCTGCATGTGTCGAGCTTAAGCTAGCTGTCGGTGAGCGCGTGGGCACGAGTACCACGTGCGTTGCGTGCGCCTCACAGAAAACCAAGCCGTTTTTAATATACGCGGAATACGAGTAAGAGCAAGTATAATAAGAGCATGTTAGTAGGCTATATGCTGAGATGAAGGAGAGAGAGGAGGAGAGAGAAGAGAGGTGGGCTGTAAGTTTACAGCTAGCTGAAGCACAAGAACCAAGAAACTTTGTGAGAGAAAGGGGTGTGTCATACAGTTTTCAGCTGGCTGTAAACTACTATATAAATAGGCTGATAAGTAGGTTATAAGTGTCCATACAGCCAGTTAAAAGCTGTATTATTAACTTTGCTCTAAGGCGCAACCGTCATGTGACGGTGTAGAGAGACTAGCACTCCATTTGCGTGGTGTCCCCGCTCACCCGGAGTCTACTTCAGTGCAGGCTGTGCAGCTCGGCGCGTGTTCCAGTGCGGCAGGGGCAGCTCACGCAAGAAATCGCGCGGCGGCCGATCGTTGCGGAGTGGAAGCGCAGTGTATGGTGAGACGAGCGGGCGTGTGAACGTTTAACGGGAGGGCGCTGTGCATTAGTGCGGGCGGATGGCGGACTCCACGGCCATGACCATCGACTTCCTCCGCGCGCGGCTGCTCTCCGAGCGGTCCGTCTCCCGCGCCGCCAAGGAGCACGCCGAGCAGCTCGCCATGAGGGTAAGTATGTCCGTGCCAGCCACCGGCGCGCCATGTCCCATTCCTGTCGCGGGTGCGTTGTTGTTTGTGTCATTAACTACGTGCGTTGCCTTTAGGTTGCGGAGCTGGAGGAGCAGGTTCGGGCGGTGACTGCGCAGAGGCGGCAGGCGGAGCGGGCGGCCGCGGAGGCGCTGGCCATTCTGGAGTCCCAGGGCTTCGGCGGCCACCTCTCGGACGTGGTTGACTCGGGCTCCGACCACGACAGCGAGGAAGAGGAGCCACGCGACGCCAAGAGCGGTGGCGACAACACGGCCTGCGCCCACGGGGAGGAGCCGGAGCCGGCGGCGGCGCAGGGCGAAGCGGAGGACGAGCTGTCCGGGACTGCCCAGCCCGGCGGGCTGTCGTGGAATGGCCGCAGCGTGAGCCCGCGCAAGGCCAGGCAGCTCAAGCAGAAGCACCGGAGGAGCTACTTCTACTTCCTGTCCTCGAATTCCTCGCCCAAGTACCGGGTGGGGCAGTCCTGCCGGAAGAACAAGTGCAAGGAGCTCAGGTCCCGCCATTGCAGTTAGCACCAAATTCTGCTTGCCATTCTTGGCAAATTCTGACATTCTGCGGTCTCGTTCAACAATGGCAGGTCCGCGGCACCGGAAGAGGAGGTGGGCAACGTCGCATTACTCGGGGAGAGTCAGAAGAGACAACAAGATGGATCGGATTGCACCAATGATGGCCAGGCCGACTTGGACGGCGAGGTGGGTGGAGACAAGCGGAGTTCAGGGGATGGTGGTGGTGGTCAGTATGTGATCAGGTACGAGAAGAATGGGGAGATGGAGAGGGTGCTCGAGAGGCAGACCGAGCTGATAGGGCAGTATGAGGCCGAGGAAGAAGCTCAGAGGGAGTGGGAGAAGCAATTCAACGAGAACCGGAATTCGTCCATGGTACTACTAAGCAACTTAACACTGTACTTTCTGACGTCTTAGCTATGCCATCCTGTGTGCCAGCTGCTACAGTAGATTGTATACTTGTACCTGTCATAATACTACAGTTACTCGAACTGCATCAGATTGGGAAGAAATAAATTCTTTAATTTCTGGCTCCACCCAATCTGTATGAACTTCATAACTAAATAATTTGCTCTGACACAATACTGCAGAGCTTAGTATCATGAACGGAACCTGTCTGTTTTGGTTCAGAATTTGACTAGATGAATACTGTCAGATATTACAGTCTTATTGATCGGAGCCATACTTTTCTTCCAATTTCCAGGGTAATGTTAAGATAGAGAACAAGGCGTATCAGCTTGAAAATGGTCAAGAAACACACTGCAATGAAGAGGCAAAATCAAGTGACAAAAATCTCCTCAGCACCAGCAATACCTCTGCCGGTGGATGTTTGTTGAACGGTTCCCTTTCTGAATCTCTACTCCTTAAAAGAAGGAGTTCAAGGTGATGGTGTATCCTACACTTCAAAAAGATAGTCTGACATGTGGGCCCACCTACCCCTCCAACCGCCCGTGAGCCTGCCTCCCCCCGAACCCGTGTGCGCTTCTCCCTCCTGGCCCTCGCCCGCCTCCTCCCCGCCGGCGCCCCCGGCGCGCCGCCCCCGCCTCCGCTCCTCGCGTTTTTCACCCCCCACACCTTCCTGTCGCCGTCCTTCTGGCCCCAGTCCTTCGCCCCCGCGCCCTTCCTCTCCAGGCTCCTCCCGCTCCTCGCCGCCGCGCCCGCATCCCCCGCCCTCGCCGCCGCGCTCGATGTCGCCGACCCGGCATCCGCGCCGCTCGCCCGCGCCTTCCTCTCCGCCGCGGCCACCAGCCCCCGGCCGCTTCTCCCCGCAGATGCCGCGCCCGTCGCCGCCCGGCTGCTTCTCGAGTTTCCGGGCTCTCACGAAGCCCCGAGGAAGGCCAAGGGGAAGGGGGAGGACGCGGCGCGCGAGGAGAATGGAGGGGTCAGGGAGGTGGTGCTGAGGTTCGAGGAGGAGGAGGTTACATCAGGCGGCGAGGGAGAGGATGCGGGAGGAAGCGCCGGCCACGAGCTGCGCCGCTAGGGGGCCGTCCGGGCAGGCGAAGCGCGCGCAGGCGAGAGCGCCGCGGCAAGAGGGGAGCGGGGAGGGGGTGTTGGTCGGGTCGGAGGGGAAGGCGAGCCAGAAGCGGAAGTTGGCAAGGAGGACGCGGTGGAGGCGTCGGGATGCGGCGCGCGGGGCGGAGGGGGGCACGCGGAAGAGCGTGGCAAGGGTTAGGATCTATCACAAACTGCGGCTTCCACGCGAGGCCAGTACAGAAGCGGAAGGTGCCACTTTGCAATTTGCCAGCCTCGTCGTCTCCCAAAACCCAAGTGGGCATGGGCAGCTGCTCCGCTCCCTTCCCGGCCTCGCCGGCGCCGCCGCATGGGTTCCCGGCCGTCGAGCGCCTTCCTCCTCCGCCTCACCGGATAGTTCGAGTGGATCGTCATCGACGAGGCGAAGGCGCCCCAGCCGTCGCCGCATCAGCTAAGGTATCTTCTCTCCGTCTATTCATTTTCTCGACCTGCTCGTAGTATTGCGTAGGAAAATGCATTTGTTGGTAACTAGCCTGGATAGGAATTTCCGTTGTTTTTCAATAACTTGTGTTACGCTGTGTATCAATGAGTGTGCTTGCCGTCATGTGTGGTTTCGATTTTGCACTGATGTCTGAGAAGCGACCAAATGAGGGATTGGCCAATGTTGAGGAGTCTGATATGAACACATTTACATTGCATTAGCCAAAGGAATTTTACATTTCAGTAGTAACATTGTGTTTGTTTATGGACTCTCTTCTTATTAGGGAGGTTATTGGGTAGTTGAATTAGTATGTCAAATTTGCTGATAGGACAAATCTATCTTTGGTGTTAAGTTGTGGTTTTCACGTAATGTGTGTAGCCATGAAGCTGTCTCTGTTTCTTGAAAACTATACTTGTCAGACAATATAAGCACAGATACACAAAAGATCGTTTCATGTCTTTTGCAATTTTCAATTATTTATTTTATACTTCTGTTTGAGCTTTGAAGTGGCCATGATATTTACTATACCTAACTTTTATCTTTCTCTTGATGATTTATTAGTTAGCAGTAGTAACACATAGAGACATGAAGGATTGCGTGTTACAACCAAGTGTTGCATCGGTCCATATGACTTGATTATTGAATCATATCGAGATTTTGACATGGTAATCATCGGATCAGCATATGTGTTAGCAGTTTGTATATTGAGATATTTGTGTTTGCCTTCAAGCAGTGTCACAGACCCATAAACAATACCTCTTGGTCAGAAATATTCTCACTGGTAAATGAAAGGTGTGCTTTCAGAATTAAGATATGTCAGGGCTAGCAAAGAATCATGCATTCAAGATTTCAGCCCGACTTAAGAGGTATGGTCACTTCTTTAGTTGATCACAACTTATTGGCGTAGTAGTTTATTTATCATTGGTTTTTGCCTGTTGGTGGTCGTAGACATTTTGTTACTAATCCTTGATAGCATGCCTGTAGAAGAGTACATGTTGCATAAGTGTACAACATAAACTACTCTCTTCTTTTTGTTTGTTTGTGTAGCTTTGATCTTCAGAATTCAACAAGCTAGGCAAACTGTGGTCGTCTGATCGGGTATTTTATTCGCTAGATTTTGTACATTGTTAATTAGCGATCACATCATAAGCTTTTGTCTGATGGTTTGGTTGAACAAGCGAGAATTTTACTGGACAATATCCCAAGAAAATTTATTCAAGATAGCCAGAAAGAGATGTATTTACAGCAGGCCTACATGATAAGTAGTTGGATCCATGACGTGATGGAGCTGCACGTGAAATTTGCAATTGACAAGCTGGGTTTCCTTATGAACCCAAAAAGCACGATTTCTCTCTCCTATAGTCCTATATTGTGATGTGCTGCTCCTATTGACCTTTTTTATAAAAAAAATATGTTTAGAACATTGTCAAGATAGTGTTTATACTAGCAGTGAGAGGTTATGTAGTTCATAAAAAATCTATGTTAAGATCTCTTAATATTTCCATTATTTTTCCTTTATGAAATACTTAAAATATCGATGTTGCTGGTTGCTTCCAAATTCCCATGATGTTTTTGCCTTGTTGACTGAACAGTACCCTGCTTTTTCATCCAGGAACTGAAGCAAGACATGGAAACTCTAGGTATGGTAAGCCCAGTGCTGCACTTGTGCTACCAGATTTCCATCAGGTATGCTACGTGGACTTTCACAATGCATTTTAATAAGAACACTAGCTGAATGCCCGTGCGTTGCTACGGATTTAAAAAAATTAGAACATATTTATATGCACGTTCCAACAAATTTACCACTCGTTAATTTTAGAACATGTAGTATGATAAAATTTTAAAATCCGTAGCAACGCACGGGCATTCAGCTAGTCACCCCAAAATGCATCAGAACAAGGTGCGGCCCAGCAACGTGAAGCGCATGAGGAGCATGATCACGATTCTGCACAGACTGCTGCAATTTCAGCACAACGAAGCTCAGACAACAGCACGGTTACAAAACAAAATCAAGACCAAGAAGACGAAAATTCAGACGGCTGTTCAAGCTACCATACAAAGGCTCGATCTTCCCGGCCGCACTGCGCCATCAAAGCGCCATCAGATGGGAGCCCCTCAAGCGATACCATTAACAGCAAAGTCTCAGACTGGAGCTCATCACACTTCCATGATCATACCGACAACCAGCTTGACTCACGGTCACATCGACAGTCAAGCAACAACGTGGATGTCGGGAGTGTCCTAGAAGCCCTTCAGCGTGCCAAGATGTCCCTGAGAGAGAAGATGAGCAGGCCAGTTCCACCCAGCAAGGTGACACTGGCGCTTCCAGCACCAGGGGATGACCATACAGAAGAGGACTTCCCGGTCAACGATGAATACAGTTCGGCTAGAGATGAACTCTGCAGCTCAAGCCCATCTCGTCAGGAAATACTGGCTCTCCCAGCACCGGAGGATTACCATGACCATGAAAGGGTGGATTTGCCGTCTAATGATGCCGACATTTCGCTCACAGAAAAACTGAGCAATTCAAGCCCACCTCGGCAGGAGATACTGGTGCTCCCAGCCCCGGGAGATGATTACCAAAGGGAGATAGAGGATGACATGAAGATCCCTATCACTATCAGCACTGCTGGTTTGTTTCGGTTGCCAACAGACTCATTCCCCAAGGACGAGATGCTCTCAAGTAGTATTAATGCCTATGATTTAGGGTTCAGTTTGAGAGTAACTGCTCGACAGAACGCCTTCTCGAGCAACCCTGCTGCTCATGTTGCAGTAGCTCCATCGGTGCAGAGAGATGATTCTGGGCTTTCAGCAGAGCAATATCATGATCCCCACAGCTCTGTGCTGCTCCAGTGCGTACTCCTGGTAGGTGCAACATTCCAAGCTCAGACTTCACAATAGGTGGCACTTCTTTCCTTCCTGGAATTCCAGGAGTTTGCGAAGATTTGAGAAGGCGAAGGCCTCTTGGAGATGCAGATTTGTTCATGAAGCACGGCAGTGGTTACACCATTTCTAATAAGTGGATGTTGTAATTATACAAGTGGTTTGATACGAAAGTTTTTGTTTGTCATGTTAGTATTGTGATAAACCATTGCAATGTTTGTGAAGTGGTCAAGTGAGTTTACAAAGATCGCTCTTTACCTGGCTTGATTTTAGGTAGAATTGGAGGGTTTTGGGATTTGGGTCATGTAACATCCTGAAAATTTGAATTCGAAAATATAAAGTTTTTGAATTTCTTTTTGCACATGTGGTTTATTTGAATTTGGAGTTTATGGGATTTAACTGAAAAATGTGATGAAGGTCCCAAACAGTTAAAAGGACCAAGAGGAAACAAGCATGTTTAAATAATAGAAAATTTAAATTTTAAAAAAGAATCTGAAAAGATGATCCATAACAGTAAGAAAGAAATTTGATTTTGAACATAAAATATTATTTTTGAAAATAAGGACATGAAAAACAATGGGAGCAAGTAAAGTAAATACCAACAATAGTTGGAAATATTTTTATTAAGTCCAAAATGTCATCAGGAGCTTCTGTGAATTTTTCTGGAATTTTTTTGATGTAATTTCATATTTTTCTGAGCTTATTGGGATTTTCTGGCAATTTCTAAAAGCTAAAAATCAAAATCAGGAAAAAAAATTAAAAACTCAACTCACCCTCCGGCCGCCACCTAGACGGTCAGGATCAGCCCACGTCGCCCGAGCGATCCCGCCTTTCCCCTTCCCCTGCTCGCCACGTGGTCGGCCGCGATGCCCCCTTCCCCGCGCCCCGGCCCATCTGGCCCATTCGCCTCACTTAACCGCGCCCGCCGCCGATCAGCCTCCCCGCCACGCGGCTTCATCCGCGCCGTCGCGCTTCCCCCTCCCCTCTCCCGCTGGCCGGTGGACCTGCCCTGTCAGGGGCGTCTTCCCCCTCCCTTCTCTTCCTTCTCTCCCGAGCGCTGCGCGTGCTCTGCCCCACTCAGCGCCCTCTCTCCCCGTGGCGCCCATGCACCTGGCTTCGCTGCCCTGGCGCTGTCCGCTCGCGTGCGCGGCGCAAAAAGGGTCTGAACAGTCATGTGCGCAGCCTGGATTCCCGCTGCAGCCCGCCGCCTGCCATCGCCGCTGCTCGACAAGACCGCATGGGCGGTCGCCCGTTGCCAGCCCTGCTCGCGCGCCTATAAAAGCCACTGCGGCTTCCTCCGAGCTCCCCACACCCAACTCTCCCTCTCACTGCACCCAATCGAGCCGGGAGCTTCTAAATCGCCGCCGGCCTCGCCCTTCGTTCCCACCGCCGGTGACATCCTCCCCGCGAAACCTCTCCACCAAACGCCGATTCCACCCTCCCTCTTCACCTCCGAAGCACTGTGAACACACCCCTGGTCTTCCTCGAGCACCTCGCGGACCCCAGCTCGCCGGCACCGGAGCTCCCGCCTGAACCACCGCCGTCGCTCGCTGCCGGCCCGCCTCGGGTCTCCTTGGTCCCCGCGGACCTCACCACCGGCACCCCCGAAGTTTGAGGAACGCGTTTTGCCCTTCTCCCGTACCACTCCGGTCCCCGCTCGCCGTCGGCACCGCAGCTCCACCGCCGCCCTCGCCTTCCTCTGCCCGGCCCCCTCCACGACATACTCCAAAATGATTTTTCATCCTTATAGGGTAAGCAACACCCTGAGGAACACTTGGCTAGCGCGCTCACTCTTTCCTCCCCCGCTCCCCGGCCGCGCACGTTCGAGCCTTCGGCTCCGCAGCGCTGGGTTGAGCTTTCTCTATTTTTCCCCGGGCTGACAGGTGGGCCCCACCTGTCAGCGGCTGCAGCCCAAGCGGCCCACTGATAGCAGGGCCCACATGTCAGTGGCAACCGGGGGTGGAAATAAATAAACAATAAAAGCCAGTGGGCCCCACCTGTCATAGATACAGTACTTAGAATTTAAAAATAATGTGAATGAATTAAAAATCACCAGTGGGGCCCACTTGTCAGGGATTGTTAATTTTTGGAATTTCAGTGGACTGAGAACTTTAAATGACCATAACTTATTCATTTTAACTCCAAATTGAGTGAGGCAAATTTCTAAATTCATCTAAATTCTAGATCTATCCAATGGAACTAAAACCAGGAATTTTAGAACTTATCTGAATTGTTGTAAGAATAAATAAGTATTAGCTTATTAAAGGAAATCAAGATAAGAATAGAGGGTAGATATAGCCCACTAAGTTTTTGTGTAAAGCTCATAGGATAGCCGAAGGCTCCATTAAAAATAACAGTAATAACTCATATCATTATTATGCCACTGATAATTAGATCCTAAATGGTATACTTAATAATAAAATATAATCTTGTATAACATGCCTTGTCTCATGTAAATAAGTTAGATTAAAAATAAACCATGTCCGATAATAACTGAAAAGGGTACATAACATAATCGTACTGCAACATGCTACTAACCCGGACTCTAAAATTAATTCAGTAAGCTCAAAATCGTATACATCACTTTTATATAGCATATGCCCCGAAAATGAGCCCTCAACAAAATAATGCCCAGTAAACTCGCACACCAATTTATAGGTCTAACCTAACTCGTGGAACTTCCTTAATAAATATAAAAATAGTAGAAGAAGCTCGTAATAAAAAGATCGAGTCGTCGTATTCTATTACCGATCTTGCCTCAAATCACTCAAATCACCCATTAACTCATAATAAAACTAAATTGAGTTCATTTGGATTTATTTGGATCTTTTGAGTTATTTGTCTTTATTTGAATCCAGTTGCTTAGCGAGTAATTAGAAATTGAGGTCTTGAAGAATCAAGGGAACAAGCGTGGTCAGAGTGAAGTGAAGATAAAGAACTGAAGCTCAAGAGAAAGCATTGTGTGAGCTCGAGACCGCAGTAAACCGTGCCAGGCGAGTCAATACTTTGATCATGTTGAACCTACATTTTCTGCAAACTATTTTTGTTTAAATTATCAAATTGCATGCTGTTACTTTATATGCAAATACATGTTAATTTAAGATTCTAGATATATGCCCAATGTTTGCCTTGAATAATATTACACCTCCTTTAGAATATCTGAATGTGTGAACCTTGTCTCCCTAGCAAAATTATTTTAGTAACCTTTTGAAAATAAGTCCGTAATTTATATGCCATGCTTAGTATCGCATAGGTATTCATGGGCGCGAGAACGCCCAAGCATCACTTTAATCATGAGAAAATTTGGTTGGGCAGTCATGGTGGTAATGACTGGTATATGTTGGCTACAATTATTTTATGTTTTCAAAATCCCTAACTTGCTTAAATACCTGGATGGATGGTTTGAGGGCTGGTATGTGGTGCAGTGATTGCACAAAAGGTGAAATGTGGTGCAGTGATTGCACAAAAGGTGAAATATGGTAGAACCATCCGGGTAACCTTAAGGACTGAATCTTGTCACGTCAACCCGTGTAAAACAGTGCAACCACAAGTCTGTAAAATACAACTTGGCTAAGTAAATTTATCGAAATCCCCGGACTCATCTCACCGGTAGTGGATGGGGAGTGGATACGCACGGGCAAGGGGGCCCTAAGGGACACCACTGGAGGGTGAAGTTTTTCCAGCTGTTCTAAGCGTTGTGGGGAGTTGAGAAGCCCAGATGCGTTAGTAACTGTGGAGAAACATCCCGTGCATAGATGGGACCCACCGCAAGTGGGAGAAGCCCATAAAGTGAGATGACAAAAGGGACTAAATACTTTAAAAAGTCACTGTGATGGTCTGCTCAACCACACTTCTAAGGAATCGTGTGGGGCAATGAGTTGATTGTCTCTTGTGGTGAAAGTGTACAAACTCTGCAGAGTCAAAACTATTCGAATAGCCGTGCCCACGGTCAAGGGCGGACATGGGAACTTAACTAGATATAGTTCTATTTCAAAAACTTTGTGGGTGGTAATGGAAAAAGTGGAGGGCAGTGGAAAGCCCTGATTTGAATTGTCCTGGGTGTTGTCCCAGTGGTAAGTTAAGCGGCTATAACGCTGAAAGATGCTATATGGTGCGGATGCCATGTAACGGTGGATGGAATCTGGATCGCTATTATTATGGCATTTTCTTGAACATTATGTTTTTGTTTAAAATTGCTAGGTCTCAGGAAATTTTTATGTATCATATTGCATAAGTAAAATGTTCTCTCTTCTCGCAAAGTAAAATATATGAGGAAATAAGTAGAGTCGGGAGTAATGAAGATGGAAGTTTGTGGTAAAAACATAAATATATTGGTGGACTCATGTCGATTATAAAAAGAAAACGATAGGGTGGATTCTGGGAGAAATAAATTGGTGGAGCCCAAATGGATTTATAGACTAGATAGATGCATTATATGATTTTTGGAGTATTAGGAAATGCAAAGATATTGGTTGGATTACAACACTGATATTTGATATAAATTCTTGGGAGATGTTGACAATATTGGGATTAATAGGATTTGAACGAGTTTTGGATGGATGAATTGATCTTGGGAGTTTGGGGTATGATAATAATTCCTGGAGTATAAACTTGATCAATGATATTATTGGTGGATGTATACTCATGAATTAGTTAGAGATAGATACTGGAAAAAAATAAGATTGATTATTGAAGAATAATGGTCGAAAGGATTGTTAAGAATTTAGAATGCAAAGGATACTGGTGGATTAAATAAATGATAATAGATAAATGATGTCGCTAGCTGTTTGGAGTTATAGGCGGTAATTGATTAGTGGACTATATAAGTTATGATACTCGCTATGTGGGGATTTAGGTAGCAATGAAGGTATGATTGGTGGATTACATAATTGATGTTAATCGCTGTTTAGAGTCATAGATAGCAATCAATATGGAAAGAGCATGATCGGTGGACTGATTAAATGATGTCATTCACTGTTTGGAGTCTTAGACAGCAATCAATAAAGGAAGTGTATTTTTGTGGATTAAGTCGATTATGGTAGACGCTAGGTGGAGTATAGGTAGTAACAATAACACTATGATTAAATAATAACAATGCTACTAAAAGTGATTTTTGGCAAATAAAAATAACTCAAGCCTCTCCTTTGTTAAGCCATGCATACTATTTATTTGCATTCTGTGTATTGGCTCGCGGAGCACGGGGTTGGAGTGCTCACACTCGCTTTTGCGATAAAATTCAGAATCAGGAATCAAATCACCTCGCCTCAGCAACAAGATTGGACAAGCTGGCAGAGAAGATAAAGATGTCAAGGGCTAGGTCGCGAACCTCCAGTTGGCTGCCTGTGGGCATGTTCTGAAGGTCCCATCTGTGTGCTTCGTTCTTCCGCTGCTGCAATTTATTGATTTCGGCCTAATCGGCCCATGAGTAAGTCTACTATTTTATTTATGCTTCCGCATGATATGTAATTTGATGTCCATTACTGTAACTGTGTGCACTATCTACTGATCCAGGGAATAGTGCAGCTAGACACAGTAGATTCCGGATTATAAAATCTGGGTCTGACAGGTCATGAATTAAGTTAGGATGACTTAGATCATTGGATTAAAGTTGTATGATATATGTCTTGGCTAATGTAGGTTAAATTATGAAAAACTTATGCCTGAAAATGATTTCTTTGTTTTTGGATATGCAGGGTCGTTTGGAGTCAACCGTGATCAACGGCGAGGATCGGGACTAGATTTAGGGAGGAGCTGATTCTTAGAACGATTGAGGATGTTGGGTGAGACGGTGAACTCAAGCATGGCACGAAAAAGGCGGGAAGTATTGAAAGCGAGTCCGAACGGTGGGATAATGCCATATGACTTGCACGAGCCAAGTAAGCTGTGGTTCGGTGGAACCAGTACGAGAAAGAGTTGGTGGCACGTGGCAATCTAGTGGTACACCTACAAGTGGCAAGCATGATGATTGCTTACAAAGCTTGGTGAAGACCGGGTCAACGGATGGTATTTTGGTAGTTTGACCAACATACCGAAAACCACTTTGGATCAAAACCGTGGTGCATGAGCAATGCGTTGGAGAACGGTTTATGTCATGATGGAGTTGGTTTGATCAAGACTAAGGATTTATCGGATGCACACCTATGCGCTTTGAAAAGCGTGCATTAGTGAATTTGTATAAGTAAAACCCATGTAGGGGGTGTTAACGGGTTCCCCCATTATAATAGTGGATAGGATCCATCAAGAGGCTAGGTGGCTAGTTGCCCACCTATAAAAGGGGTTGGGATGGAGATATGTAGGGTCAACCATCTAACTCCTCTCTCTCTCATGTATGCTCTCTTGTTTAGAGTTAGAGTTTAAGAGTAGAGCACTTGATGTGCTCTTTGCCCTCTCTGACGAAGCTCGTACTTCACATGCGCCGGCCGTTTCGGAGCCTCCTCCTTCGCCTGCCCATTCGGCCTTCCGCCGTCTGAATCGCTCCTCCGCGTCCTCACAGGAGGCGGCGGCGGCAGCTGTTGCTGCTGTTGATAAGCATTGGCTGCCACAGCAGCAGGAGGCGCCATGGGGGTGGAGTTGGGCCAAACTCCAGATCGACAGGGGCCTCAGCAGGGCGAGGGAGGGGGCCTGTCCGGAGTTGGGGGTGGAGGCGACCACGACGGATTCGCCGGAGACGTGAGCCTAGAAGCCTGTGCGCTCGGCCCACAAGAGGGGCTGCGGCGGCGGCGGAGCCAGGGGCCAGGGACCGGGGCACGTGCAGCGAGGCTACGGCAATGCGCCGGATGAGGAGGACATGGTGGAGGTGGGGATCACCGCCGGCGAGCGGCGGCGCTTGCGGCTGCCTCCTTCTCTCCCCCGAACCCTCGTGTCGTGCCTCCTCCTCCTCAGCGCCACCACCAATTCCTTCTCCGTACAACAACATCTGGTCGCAGTCCCCTAACTTCCCCCAGTAGTGTCGCATCCCCTCATTGCCTCCTCCCCAACGCATTTGCCACGCCGCCTTCTATCCCTTTTTGCCCGTCACCGCCTCCCCACCACCACCTCATGCAACCGCCGCCTCCATCTCCCCCGAACCCTCGTGTCGTGCCTCCTCCACCTTCTCGGCGTTATGGTCGAAGGGGGAAGTGATCAACGTCAAAGGGTCGTGGTCAAAGAGGACAGTTGTCGAAGGGGGCAGTGGTCAAAATCGAAGGGGCAGTGGTCGAAATCAGGACCGTGGTTGAAGTCAGGGCTTAGCAGGCTGGGGCCAACAGTCGGGCGACAGAGCATAAGCGCACCGTAGGCCTGCCAACGTACGACCACCAACGATGCTCGACCGCTCCCGACCTACGATCACGCGTGATGGTCGATGGCTTCTAATTTACAACCACGAGGTGTGATCAACGGCTTCTAATTTACGACCATGAGCACTGATCGATGTGTTTCGACTTACGACCACGAGGTGTGGTCAATGTATTCCGACTTACGACCACAAGGTATTCTCAATGGCTTCCGACTATAACGATGGTCATTAGCTTCCAATGTATGACCATGAGCCATTATCAAAGGCTCCTGATTTAGGACAACGATCGATCGTCGACCGCTGCCAACTTACGACCACCAGCGATGGTCGACCGCTCCTGACCTATGATCACGCGCGATGGTCGACGACTTCCGACTTATGACGACGAGGTGTGCTTGCGGGCTCCTGACCTGCGACCACGAGGTGTGGTCGATGTCTTCCGACTTATGATCACGAGGTGTGAATGACAGCTTCCAACTTATTTAACGGATTTAAAAACTTTTAGAACATATTTGTATGCATATTCTAAAAATTTGTACCATCTGTGAGTTTTAAAATATATAGTATAATAAATTTTAAAAATTTATAGCAACGCACTGACATTCAACTAGTCTTTTCGAAAATTTCATGTACTCTGGGGTTTGGTCGGCATTTTGTGGCCGACTACTCCGGACAGGCTAGATGTTAACGAAGGTTCCTAACCAATAATAATCCCTATTTTCCTTTTTAAAAAAAGGAAATTTAGTTCCTCTGCAAGTATGTGGTAAGCCTATCAATAACTGGGTAATTATTCAGTATGTACCATTCCATGCACCATAACTATTCAGTATGTACCATTCCATGCACCATCAAGGGTATGGTTCCTTTTTCGTAATTTAATCATCACGGGTTAATTGAATTGCAAAATTGATTGTGGTGATATTGAGCAGCAGAGAAGTACCACAATTTTTCAGAATAAAAAGGTCAGATTCGCGCTTATCTTAACCTGATTAAGAACACCACTTGCCCTTCCACGTTCCAATATGAATGTTCGCAAATTAAAGTTGATGCGTTTTCACTTGCAATGCATCTGCATACAGTATTGTTATTTGTCATAACTAGCATAGAGCATATTTAATTGGTTTGATGGTACATACGTGATGATAACAAAAAAAATTATAAGTACAAAAAATAAAAGGTTGCTGGTCACATAAAAGAATTCAGACATTAGAATTTTAGAACATTATCAATTCAATTTGGTTTCCATGTTTATAGAATCGGTTTCATTTGTAATATGAATGTATAGTAGTATATATTAAAATAAATAATGTAGATTATATCTTTGGGAGGGAATACTTATTTTTTATAATTTTTAATCAACATCGCCAATAATAGAAATAATAGTTGTATCCATAATAATATAATTAAAAGAATGCAAATTATAATGGTATTGTACGCAAGTTTGTATCTGTGCATGGATCAATTGAGTTTAATTCTATCCTAGTATCTCATGTCTTAATTTCATACAAGAGTTCCTCACCTATATGAGCATGCATATCACTGTACAAATTAACTTCATGCGTACTTCCATAGATCAAGAAAAACTATTAGTTATCATTTATTAATCATAAAAAGGGTCCACCTAATTAAGAGCCGGATGATTTTCTTTTTTATAATTTCTAACAATTATTCTCATTTATCAGGTAACATCAATAAGTTATATATTAGTAAACATAATTATGGTCTACCAAATTAAGTGTCACATGTTTTTTTATTTTTGTGAGAATTTCAGTAATATTTCTCTTTTCCTCGGCTAATATAATCAATCATCCTAAGTTTATTATTGTATGATAGATAATACCCAACGATTGATATAGTTTAATTTTATTAGAATCCACCATGTCGATGGCAATTCTAGAAAAAAAAATTAAAATTGTAAAACACACATTGTTAGGAAGCATACAGGTAGAATAAATCTTGTCTTTCTTAGTTTCTCCTTTTTTTCCTTACCAAGTGCCACCTTTTCCTTTTCCCCCGCGTGCATGGCTTTTACTTATTCATTTTACACGTCCATACCTAATTTTTCTCTCGTACATGGATTTTAGTGCGAGCCATCTAGAATTCTTTTTATTTATTGGTTTCATCTATAATGGGTAGCCTTATCTCATAAGATTTCATGCTCCATCTAAGATATCCACGGGTGATCTTTTATTGACCACAATAAAGGTCTAAATTGAGGGACATATTTTTTTCTTTTTTAGAGAATTTCTATCTTTTTTTAGAGAATTTCTATCTTATTTCTCTCTTTTTAGCACATGTAAATCTCATGCGATTGACTTTTAGTATATAATACATAGATTTTATTTTTTGGGGGATTTACTGTTCGTATGGAAATTAAATTGCTAATTTTTATTTTTATTTTCTCAAATTTTAGTTATTTTGGATTTGATTGGCATGGACTCTTTTTTTAATTTGCCAATTTGTATTTAGTTATTATTCTTAATTTTAGTTATTTATGGATGCTACTTTAGATGTTGTATGAAAATCATATTGCTAATTTTCTACATTATTTATTCCAAATTTTATTTAATTTGTATTGTACTTGACATGTGATTCTTTATTTTAATTCGAGCTATTCTAACTTAGATCCGTGAGATAGATGGCTAGATTTTTCTGGTTAATACAGGAGCTTCCTCGAATGCTAATTAGTATAGGTTTATAAGTTTTAATATTTTTGGAATTTAGTTTTTGCATTTGTTTATAAATCAAATATCTAATCATCCTTTAAATGTTATTCTGAATTTGCATTGTTTTTGGGATCATGCTTGCCATATATTTCTTTTTAGTTTTAGGCTGGTATTCGTATAAAACCTACTTCTATTTTATTTTAAATATTATTCTAAATATAATTCTAGGGGTTTATTTTGAAATTTACATGGAAATAAAAGTTCTAGTTTTATTGTTTTTTATTCTGAGTTTTATTTAATTTGGATTGTACTTGAACTCTTTCTTTCAATTTGCAAATTTTTATTTAATTATTATTGTGAATTTTAATTATTGATGGATATTACTTTGCATGTTATATGGAAATCACATTGCTAGTTTTTTATTTTTAATTTTGAATATCTCTTAATTTGGATTGTACTAGACATTAACACTTTCTTTTAATTTGAGTCATTACAATTCGAGTCCACTAAATTAAGAACTATATGTTTTGCTTTTTTATGAGAATTTATAGTATATTACTCTTTTTTTTAGTAATTATAAAATATCAGTCATCGATTGTGTAAGTGTGTATAGGACGTTGAAATAGGGCACCATAGTGTATAAAGTTATAGCTGGTGTTGCTATCTCAAGCTATAACTTTTGTATTTAAACAGCTAAGAAAAATATGCACAAATATACAAGCTCAGAGATCTATGAAATATGATTATAATTTCTGTAACAAGATAGTCCAAATACCTTTGACATATGGAGATGATAGACCCAAAGGTAGGAAACATTATAAACCTCAAAATAAAGGAAATAACAATAATCATTTTAGAACAAAGAGGAGATATTTCCTTAGGAGATCCGATAACAAAGTCCCTTATTTACATAAAAGAAATGTAAGGCGTTATAATCCTAGGAAAAATTATGATAAAACATGTAGGTGTTTCATATGCAATTCACCAGATCATTTAAGTAAGACGTG
This sequence comes from Dendrocalamus latiflorus, assembly GCA_017311315.1. NCBI lineage: Eukaryota > Viridiplantae > Streptophyta > Magnoliopsida > Poales > Poaceae > Dendrocalamus > Dendrocalamus latiflorus. The sequence continues at coordinate 9,298,415 of CM029663.1, forward strand.
TCCTAATAAAGATCAGAAAAGGTACTCAAGCAAATATGAAGAACAAGAAAGAGTCCTAATAATAGACAGTATAAATGATAATATACTGGTATGTGATGATGAAATAAAAGATGATGAATCAATATATTCTATTATAGAAACAGAAGAGGTTGATAATATTGAAGATGAATATGAATCAAGTAATGATGAGATAGACTTAATAGATGAGTTAGCTGGTTTAAAAATTGAGACGATGAATCAAACAATATGTGAACATGATTGGATTAGAGGAAAAGGTGATTATAATATAAAATGCACATTCTGTATATATTCCCCAAGCCAAGAAAATAGAACTACCTGCAATCTATGCCTAAAGCAAGCCTGTTCAGAATGCTTAAAGGCAAAAGGGCATAGTTGGCGAAAGGAAATAGAATTAGAATCGGATGAAAAGATATTAGTTAGTAGACTTAGAATTTTAGAAAATAGGATGAATAAGCTAGAGGTAGAATTAGAAGAACTTAAATATCAACTAGATTCTAAAGAGCCTCAAGAAGATAAAGTCATAGAAGATAAAGTCATAGAAAATACTGAGTTTAAGGAACAAGCTATAATCTCAAAAGAAAGTAAAGGGACTAAGTTAATTCAGTTAAAAGATGCTATAACTAGCTTTGGAAATAAATATATAGTCAAATTACCTTTTAAAGAAATATTAGGAATACGAATCCCAGTAAAGATAAAATTAAAACCAAACATCTCTTATAAAATTTTAGCATTAGTAGATACAGGATGTACTAAGAATATTATACATGATAAATATTTTGTAAAATGTCCTGAGATAGTTCACACAATAGATGATAGTAAGGCAGAAATATCTACAGATATGTCAGGAATAAAAAAGATTCATAATCAACTAGCATATAATGTTGAAATGTACATAAATGGTACAAAATATATAATAGATGAAATTACAATAAGAGATTTATCCATGATAAATGACGAAATGATAATTGGTCTAAGATTCTTACAACAATCAGTACAGACCACAATTATACATGAACTTGGTATTACATTTATTCCATATCAAGATAATGTTCCTTATATCTCAGAAGTACGAAAGCGTGGTGGAACATCCCAAAAAATTTCAAATCTTGATGCACAAGACGTCCATACATACCCTGAAACAAAAATAGATGAACTTAGTGAAAATATAGAAGAATATTATATATCAAATTCTTGTATAGAATGTATAGGGCTGCAATCATTCGCACCAAATTGGTATAGAGACATAAAATCTAAAAATGATATAGAAAGAATTGTTCAAAGGTTAGAAGATATTCAAATCATTGGAGAAATCCCTATGAAATATTGGGATAAAAACTCTATTGTATGTAAATTAAACATAATAAACCCTGAGTACATAATAAAGACATGTCCAATAGAAGCCACTCCTAAAGATATAGAAGATATAGAGCAATTATTAAAATTAAAAGCTATAAGAGAAAGTAGAAGCCCTCATAGATCAACCGCTTTTATAGTAAGAAATCATGCTGAAATTGCTAGAGGTAAGTCAAGAATGGTGATTAATTATAAAAGACTAAATGATAATACTATAGAAGATCCCTACAACATTCCTAACAAACAAGAATGGATCAACAGAATACAAGGAAGCATGTATTTTTCTAAATTTGACTTAAAAGCCGGATTTTGGCAAGTTAAAATGGTAGAAGAATCTATAGAATGGACAGCTTTTACTTGTCCACAAGGTCATTTTGAATGGCTGGTAATGCCTTTAGGACTAAAAAATGCACCAGCATTATTCCAAAGGAAAATGCAAAATATATTTAACGAAAATCAAGCATTCGTATTAGTTTACATAGATGATCTATTGATATTTTCAAAAACATATAAAGAACATATTGCTCATTTAGAAGTATTTTTCAGAAAGGTAGAGCAAAACGGGTTAATTTTATCCAAAAGAAAAATGAAAATCTGTAAAGAAAAAATTAATTTTTTAGGACATGAAATAGGAGAAGGAAAAATATATTTACAAGATCATATAGCAAAAAAGATTCTACAATTCCCTGATACTATGAACGATAAAAAGACGCTAAAACAATTTCTTGGTATTGTAAACTACGCACGAAATTATATAGAAAACCTAGCAAAATTAGCTGGACCATTATATGCTAAATTAAGAAAAATTGGTCAAAAATACTTTAATTCTGAAGATGTTAAATTAGTCAGAATAATAAAAGAGAAAGTCAGAGAATTGAAACCACTAGAATTACCATTAGATGATAATTATTTTATCATTGAAACTGATGCTTCTCAGATAGAATAGGGAGCGATATTAAAACAAAAACCCAATAAGTATTCTCCAAAAACAGAAGAGAAAATATGCCGGTATGCTTCTGGAAGTTATAAACTAAAAACAGTAAATAATACTGGCAGAGAAATTTTAGCAATAATCAATGCAATAAATTGTTTCAGACTATATTTAGGTTTTAAAGAATTCACGGTAAGAACAGACTGTGAGGCCATATGTAGATATCACAATCAAATAAATAGTAAGAAAAGTTCTACTAGAAGATGGGTTTTATTTGAAGATATTATTACAGGAAATGGCTACAAAGTTATATTTGAACACATAAAAGGAAAAGATAATAAATTACCTGATTTATTGTCTCGATCTTCTATTTTGCAGGAATGAAGAGATCCATGAATTACAATGGGGCGAATTCTTCAGTTTTGGAACAGAAAATAAGCTGAAAATATTCCCACCAAATTCATATAAATTCAAGCCAAAGGATCATATAATTATTGATGAAGTTCAGGAATGCATATTAGATAATTTCTGGTATCAGTATAATAATAAGAGAGAAGAGAAGGGAAGGGATATATGCTGTCAATATTAAATAGCCTTGCTGAATATTTCCACATGATGAATGAATTAATGCCAATATCAGATAATCCTGAATTCATAGAGCCCAAACCATTATATGTGGTGTTTGAAGCGAAAGTACCAGGAATATACATATCATTTGAAGAAATTATAGCTCAAAAAATAGACTCCAAATTAGCTGGAGGAATATCTTGGAAAAAAATATGTAACTATAGAAGAAGCATTAACACAAGCACGAAAAATACTAGGAGTTAATTACTATATGGAACCAGCTGCAAAGGAATATATTCAAAAAATTTAAAAAGCAAAAAATAAGAAGGTTCCACTAGCATCATCCTCAACAAATATAAAGGAAGAAGGAACTCAAAAGAAACCCACCTATAAAGAATGTTTAATAAAAGGAGAAGACCCATTAGATGGATCATACATAGATTGGAAAATAGATGAAAAGTTTGAATCCACAACTCCTCAATGGAAAAATGAAATAAAGGAAGAAATTTTAAAAGAATTAAGAGTAGAAATAAATAACAAGTTTGAAGCCATGAAAAAAGAATATGATGAAAAATTTGAAATACCGTTATCTGACGATGATATAATGGATATTGCCGGTCACGGGCAAAATATGAAGGTATGATGAATCAGCATGTCTATAAACAGAAAGAATCCTAAAAAGGTAAAGAAATATCTAAAGATAGCCCTATAAAGGATGCTAATATTGATAGAATACTATCAATTATTGAGGCGCAGAAGATAAAATATACTAAAGGACAGTTCAGATAAACGCGAATATGCAGAAAGGACAAGGCATGAGTTGCCAACACAGGAAAGGCCTTCAATTATAGGAGCCACTCAGAAGATGGTGTGAAGCACTCTGAAGAATATGGCCAAAGAAGGAAAAGGTGCTCAAATTGGTGCGCTTGCCAAGAAGACCTACCCTAAGGCCTTAGGCCTAATTAAGAATGCATATCTCTCTGCTATATAAGGAGGGGTTCTTCGAAGATGAAGGACATCGAAGAAATAGAGAGCAACACTCAACCTCTTAGCCTTTGAGAGCTCCACCTTTGTAATATTTCAGTTCTAGCTTATCCACTGTAATATTTTTCCATCAGAAGTGTGTTGTAATAACAGCTGTGTAAGGTATATTTTCTATCTCTGTGTAGTAACTTTCGGGGTTCCCGAAAGGGAAAACCATATGTAAGCTATTTTGTGGAAATGAAGTAGTTTTCCTTCAGTTCCTTTGTGCTTTTGAGTCTGATCATATGGAACAAGGTTTTATGCTAGGGACCCTATAGGAGAAAACTCTCTGGCAACTCTCCGAACAGCCTGGGTTTGGCTAAGAGGAATGATTAAGCCTTAGAGAAGTGTTCCCTTTGGGTGGAACTGCCTGGGGAGACGATAAAAAATTGTCTCATATGATCTTGACTTTAAATTTCAAGGAAAGGTTTAGCTACTCCTGAAGCAAATTTGTGAGAAATATGGTGAGTACCGAGTAGGACTTTTACACCACTGAAAGCACTTCGGCTGTTTTGTTGGTTTCGTCAACCTACAAGATCCTGAAAAAATTACTGTTCAAAATTTAATTATCATCGTCGTAAGACAAACATCCATATCAGTGAATAGCAATCAGAATAGTAGCCAAATAGTGTTACCACTTTCATAGTTCTCGAATACTATTCACAAGTGGAATATCACTATTCATAATCATTAAATATTGTCTAGAATTTTATCATTGTGACCAGAATTTTATATCATTAATAGCTATATATTAAGCCACGTTAACATTAAACCATAATCAAACTGTTAAAATACTTGCTAAATTGTAACCCTTTTTATATATTGGTATCTTTATATATATATATATATATATATATATATATATATATATATATATATATATATATATATATATATATATATAGGAAAATTACGTAATGCACCATGGTGCCTAGGCACCAACATCCGATACACGTGTATGATTGATAATTTTTTTGAGTTTGGGTATGAAAATGTTTTATACCCTTGATATATTTATGGTAAGTTAGTTTTGAACTCAGTTCAAACTAGTTTGAACTACTTTTGAGTTCAATGCAACTACAGTGAGTATATACCATAAAAATAGTTCAAACTAATTAAACTGAAGTTGAATTCAAATTTTTTCGGAGTTTGATATCTCAAATATATTTTTTTATGGGTATATGAAGATACCCATATCAAACGTTGCGAATCTCGAAGCAAATCAACGGGTATTGATATTGGTGCCTAGGCACCATGGTGCATGAAACACTCGTCATATATATATATATATATATATATATATATATATATATATATATATATATATATATATATATATATATATATATATAAAAGATGAATAATAGGGCAGGGCTAGAAAAGGCTAGCAGGGGACATGAAACGTGCACCTGGCCGTATCATGCATGGACAGGATATTTTACTGAAACATTGTTCTTGGTTATCACGCAGCCAACTTTTAAATGCACTGGCAAGAAATTCACACCCAACGCGGTTAGTTTAAGAGAGGCGCCAAAACCGATATTTTCTCTATCTCCAAGTGTCTCTGTCGTATAGACATAGTTCTCCTTTGACGGTTATAAAAACAAATGATCACCGGTTGACACAGTAACCTGGCCGGCTGCACCGATATTTTCTCTCTGTCACCAAGTGTCTCTGTCGTATGGTTCTCCTTTGACCAGTGATGAAAAAAAAATGATCACCGGTTGACGGAGTAACCTGGCCGACTCCGGCTGCTCCTGGCTTTGGCACTGTTTTACCAGAACCCACTATGGCGATCAGTGGACGCACTTTCCACTGCAAATCCAACCTTTTCTGAACCTTTCTCGCGTTTGGATCTCCAACTTTAGACAAACCGCTTTCTCTGCCCCCTCCTTTTACATTAGAAAACATGCGCTTTGCCACTCATGCGGAAGAACAGCACGGCATTTTTTCAGTCAACTTAGAAAAGCATATTCCGCTCTGAAAAGTCCGTCCCTTCACCTTCCACCCCCGTCCGTCCCTTCTCCTCGCCGTCGCCGGAGCGCGCCACCGAACGACGGTGGTCGCAAGGAGGGCGGCGGCGGGGCTCTTTTCCCCCTTCCCCAGCTTTGCTCGGTGGGGATTAGTTTCTCTGGTCGCGAGCTCCCCGACAGCGGCTCTCCTCGTCGGCGGTGGATCCAGCGGCTTGGTGGCCGGATCGGGCGTCCCTCGGCCGGATCTGCTAGGGCTCGTTGGTGTCAGGCCTTGGCGGCGCCGCAGCGGGTTCCCGAGCAGCGGCGCGAAGGCGGCCCGACGGCGCGTGCGGGGGCGTGGGGGCGACGTTGACGAGTGCGTGGAGCAGCGTCGAGGAGGGGCGGCGGCGCACTGCGGCCCGGCTTGGTGGCGGGCAGCGGCGGCCGTGCGGTCCGGGCCGAGGTGGCCGGCTGGCGGCGTGCGGCTCCGCTGGTCGAGCTCGGATCCAGCGGTGGTGCTGTGGCCCGGTTCGAAGGTGGTTGCCGGAGGCCGGCCTGGGTCTGGCTGGAGGCCGGATGGTGCGGCAGGCTTCGTCGGAGTGCTTGCTGGAGGTCCTTTGCTCTGGTTCGGAGCAGAGTATCTCTTCGCCGAGGTCCTTGTTGGGGATTGAGGTGGCAGATTTGGGGCAGGAGCAGACTTCGGTATCTCCGGGGGTGTCTTCTCCGTCAGATACCTTTTTTCTCTTCGATGCAAGCATGCATTTGTTAGAACCGGTGGTGGCTCACCACAAGGAAGAGGATCACACAAAGAACAAAAGCACACTGCAGAGACGGTTTTTGCAGGAAGCGGCTCTCTGAGGAGTTCAAGGGTAGCTAGGTCATGACCTTGAGGTGTGCAGGTCTCCGGTGTGTTGGTGGCGGTCTATTTTGTGTATGGGTAGTGCGTGTGGTGATGTGGAGGTGCTGGCGAAAGCCTTGCCGGTGTACTTACCGGTTCCGACAACGATGACGCCTTCAGGCGCCATTTTCCTTCTTGGAGGTGTTGTCTTGGCACTCCACAGCCCTCATGTTTTCTGATCTCCAGGTGAAAACCTTGCCTCGGTGAGGCGGGCGGCGTTGGCAACCCTTGTCGTCTCCTTGGAGGCGTCGCCTAGGAGGCCCTTCTTCACGCAAAGTAGATCGAAGTTTGGGTGGCGCAGTCGTTTGAGGATAGGGTCTTGGTTGAAAGCAAGGACGGAGAAGAAGTTCTGAAGCGTAGTCTATCTAGCTTTTTTCATAGTCCTTAAGCTCCCTTTTTCGTTGTTGTTTGCTCCTCAGTTATGAGGCTTTGAGCCTAAGAGCTCGTGTAACTTGTGGTTGTATTGGCTATATATATCCCTCGTGAATATAGAGGCCGGATTTTATATCCTTTATCTAAAAACATCGACTTGTGAGGATCGTAGATAATTCAGCGTAAATCAGTGGCGGAGACAAGGGGGAGCTGGAGGGGGCCCGGCACCCCCCAACTTTTTACTAATCTTCCATTATGTAGTTAATTACATGTATTTAATTAGTGGTTTGGTCCCTCCCAATTTAGCTCAAATGTAAAGTATGTTTAAAGCCCAGTCATATGCAGCCCAAATCCTCTTTGTTTTGTTTCTTGTTTTAGCTTTGTATCTACTGATCTTTGTAAATGCGGGTTACAAGGTGGTGCGTACCGTGATCTGTAGGATATGCATGTTTGTGTTCTTAATCTTAGGATGATTAATGCAGGCTGGTGAGTTGACTAGAAGCTGTTGTAGCTAGTCATAGGTTTGATCGAAGATCACTCAAGCACTACTAGCTGGTGGAGTACATAACGCTAGGAACCTTTAATTAAAAGCCAAGAAAATGTTTTGGCCGAATTTCTACGGCAATACAATGGACATGTTCTCGTGGATTTGTTTTTTGATTCTTCGAAAATCAAAATAAATAGAGTGTTTTTAAAGCAGTTTTTTAAATGACTTCTCGAGTCTAAAAATATATGAGTCATCCACGTCAATATCTTTACCGTTCACTGTGGTATCAAAAAATGTAAACAAAAATCATAAGTACACACTTCAGTAGTTGCTCTCACATCACATCTAGAGACCCTGTTTTAATCGGTTTAGACCTTGTTTTAGTCGTAGAGCTAAGTTTAAGTTAATAGAGATGTAATTTTCTTTGCATTGTAATTTGCGAAACATATTACTCTGATATGTGACTATTAATCGGTAAATCCGGTATGGTTTGTTGGTTCTACTCTACTTGTTGTCCATATTGCCCCCTATATCTAATTCCTGGCTCCGCCCCTGGCGTAAATTAACGTGCGAGATAAAAGGAACAGTTAGAAGTCAGAGAAAGCTAGTTCTGCATTGCTGTTCATCGTAAATGGGCGGCAGATAGCTTCGTGCATTTCCTTTTGTTGCTGTTGTAAGAATTTGAGACAAGAGGATGAAAAGCGAAAGTTACTTTATTCTGAATCTTTACAGTGTTTTATAGATGATGAGAGGGTGGGAGAAAAGGTGCCTTTATCAAAAGGCATCTGTACATTGGGCAGTTTCTGTAACTGGTGTTTAACACTCCCCCTTGACCAATGTATCTTCACATGATCACCTTGATTCATCATCTTGAAATAAACTCCTCCAAAACCCTGTAGGAAAAATATGAGGAGAACCGGTAGAGTAGATATGCCATGAAAAACTCCTTTAAAACCCAAATGGGAAAATTTTAAGGAGAAAAATGATATGGCATATATTTGATTATATCTCTTTAAAAGCCTTTGTGGGAAGATGGAGATATATTTATGTTTACGTTGTTATATTGCCTCATTAAAAACCTTGATGAGAAACCTTAGAGGGAAAACTCATAAAGGGAAAAAGAGTACAATATTTGTATTGAACGGGTTGAGTCTTAGGAGATTTCTCCCCCTGACATCTGCAAATCACGTAGTCTTCGCAAACCAATACCATGAACACATTTTTGGAATGTGGAGGTTGGTAATGACTTGGTGAATAAGTCTGCGAGATTATCACAAGACTTAGTTTGCAGAATATGTATTTCCCCACTCTCTTGTAATTCATGTGGGTAAAATAATTTAGGTACAATATGTTTTGTGATATTGCTCTTTATGTAACCCGTTTGCATTTGAACAACGCAAGCAGCATTATCTTCGTAGATAATGGTAGGTGATGCGATAGCACCTATACCACATGATTGTTGTATATAGTTAATCATTCTACGAAGCCATGCACATTCACGTGATGCTTCATATAATGCAATTATTTCAGAATGATTAGTGGATGTAGCCACTAGAGTCTGTTTCGAAGACTTCCAAGAGATGGTTGTTCCACCATGTAAAAATACAAAGCCTGTTTGAGATCTAGCATTATGAGAATCTGATAAATAGCCAGCATCTGTATATCCTATTAAATCCACATTGTTATTCTTCTGAAAGAATAGACCAAGATCTTTAGTGCCATGAAGATATCTAAGGATATTCTTCACTCCTACCCAATGTCTTTTGATTGGAGCAGCGCTATATCTAGCAAGTAGATTTACCGCAAATGCAATATCCGGCCGGGTGCAATTTGCAAGGTACATAAGCGCTCCGATGGCACTGAGATATGGAACCTCGGGTCCCAATAGCTCTTCATTGTCATCTCGGGGTCTAAATGGATCTTTATCCCTATCTAGAGATCGAAGAACCATGGGGGTTTTCGATGGATATGCTTTGTCCATATTGAATTTCTCCAATATTTTCTGGACATAGGCTGATTGATGCACTAAAATGCCTGAATGAAGGTGCTCAAGTTGTATACCTAAGCAAAATTTGGTCTTACCCAAATCCTTCATTTCAAATTCCGTCTTTAGATGATTGCATGCCTCATCAATATCTTGTGGGTTACCGATGATATTTAAATCATCGACATACACTGATATGATGCAAAATCCTGTTTGGGACTTTTTGATGAAAACACATGGACAATCATCATTGTTAGTGTATCCCTTTTGCAAAAGGAACTCACTAAGTCGGTTATACCACAATCTTCTCGACTGCTTTAAGCCATAGAGTGACTTTGGAGCTTTACACAATACATGTTACGATTTGCGTTTGGATTCGGAATAGAGATTCCATCGGGGACCTTCATGTATATGTCTGAATCAAGTGACCCATATAGATATGCGGTCACTACGTCCATCAACTGCATAGATAGACGATTTTGAACAGCCAGAGATATAAGATATCGGAATGTTATTCCACTCATTACTGGAGAATAAATTTCATTGAAATCAATGTCGGGTCTCTGCGTGAACCCTTGTGCTACAAGCCTCGCTTTATGTCTCACCACCTCATTGTTCTCATTCCGTTTCCAGACGAAAACTCATTTGAATCCCACAGGAAAGATTCCTCGAGGTGTAGGTATTGCATGAGTGAATACCTCTCTTTTAGTGAGCGAGGTTATCTCTGCTTGAATTGCATCTTTCCATTGATTCCAGTCCGAGCGCTTTCTGCACTCTGCCATGGTCTTAGGATCTGGATCATTTTGGATGATTTCTGCAATTGCTGCAGAGAAATAGATGTCGACAATTGTAGACTTTCTGTCATATGATTCTCCAGATTCAATATAGTTGATGGAAATTTCAAGAACCCCTTGTGATGTATCATTATTTCCCAAAATGATTGCATCAGGGCGTTCCGATGTCCCAACATCAGTAATTGAGTGCACTGTTGATGTGGGATGTGAAGGTTGAACCTCCACAAGGTGTTTCTCAACGTGAGGTTGAGTTTCATTTACTGGGTTAGAAGAATTGTTCTTCCTTTTCCTTTGCTTGCTAGAAGCTGCATCTGTGGAAATAGCCGTACTTCTCCCCCTCTTACTTTGGAGTTGAGTAGTTTTATTTGGTACCTCTACTCTTTCTGGCACATTTCTCGCAGGATTATAGGATTTTGTAACACCCTTATAATCAGTAAATGCTTCTGGCATGTTATTTGCAATGTGTTGCAAATTAATGATCTTCTGAACTTGGAGTTCAGTTTCAGAAGTACGTGGATCAGAGTTGGAGATGTCTATGGCATCCCAATTGATTTCCTGGCATTTTGTGTGGTTTTCAATTCCTCCCCCTAATGCCGGGAAATGATCTTCATTGAAGATACAATCAGCGTACCGGGCAGTGCATAGATCCCCTGTAAGGGGTTCCAGGTATTTAATGATCGACGGAGATTGATATCCCACATAGATCCCCAATTTCTTGTGTGGGCCCATAGATGTACGCTGCGGTGGGTAGATCGGTACGTATGTAGCGCAACCGAATTTCCGCAGATGGGAAATATTTGGTGTATTTCCACGTACTAGTTGCAACGGGGAGGTTGCATGGTATGCAGTTGGACGCAATTGAATCAAGTCAGCAGCGTGTAAGACCGCGTGACCCCAACATGATGTTGGTAGATTGCAATTCTGTAGTAAAGGTCTTGCAATAAGTTTCACTCTCTTGATGAGAGATTCTGCCAACCCATTTTGAGTATGAACATATGGGACCGAATGCTGAACTTGAATTCCTAAAGCCATGCAATAATCAGTGAAGGCACGTGAGGAAAATTCAGCAGCATTATCCATTCGGATTGATCGGATTTGATGTTCAGGATATTGTGTTTTAAGTTTGATAACTTGTGCAACAATTTTAGCAAATGCATGGTTCCGTGTGGAAAGAAGGCACACATGAGACCATCGTGTAGATGCGTCTATTAGAACCATGAAATACCTGAACGGGCCAGATAATGGTTGAATGGGACCACATATGTCACCTTGAATGCGTTTAAGGAACTTTAGAGGTTCGACATGAATTTTGAGGTAAGAGGGCCTCAAAATTAATTTCCCAGTGGCACATGCGGTACACATAAAATCTAAGGATTGGGGAAATTTTGCATCACTTAAAGTGTGACCAACAGAATTACTTATAATTTTCCTCATCATCCCTATTCCAGGATGGCCAAGACGATCATGCCAAGTTTGGAATGCGTTAACATTCTGGAAAATTACTTTGTAAGCAACATGTGGTACGGGGTTGATGTATGTGTAGTACAATCCAGACGGGAGTGAGGGAAACTTTTCAAGTGTCTCTTTGTCATATCCGTGATCTTTTGTTATGAGAAGAAACTCCTCATTGTTGTCCTCATGAGTTTCAACATGAAACCCATTCTTACGGATATCTCTATAACTCAATAGGGTACGAGTTGAATCGGGATACAAGAGTGCATCCTCAATTGTTATCGATGTACCCATAGGGAGCATAATAGTGGCCCGACCGGTGCCAACTATTACAGCATCGCGTCCAGCGATAGTTAAAACATTTCCTTTGTTCTTTGTGAGAGTTTGGAAATATTTTATCTCTCTGAGTATAGAGTTAGTAGTACCGCTATCCACTAGGCACATTTCTTCATCCATCAGATCGACTCCCGTACAATCTTGTCTTCTTTTCCACTCTGTTGTATTTGTGTGGATGGCAGAGCGTGCTGATAACGTGTTGTAATAATTTGAGACAAGAGGATGAAAAGCGAAAGTTACTTTATTCTGAATCTTTACAGTGTTTTATAGATGATGAGAGGGTGGGAGAAAAGGTGCGTTTATCAAAAGACATCTGTACATTGGGCAGTTTCTGTAACTGGTGTTTAACAGTTGCGGTGTCACCTCCGTTGGGTGACGTGCACCGACGGATTACTTGTTTAGTGGTGAGCCACGTGTAGCTGCAGGCACCAAGGACGTTTTTTTCCTTTTTCTGAAACTGACAACAAGGACGTGCCCCTGACTCCTTAGAGCAAGTTTAATAAGGCTGACTGTGCTAGCTATAAGGGAATCCATGTCAGCATAGTCCTATGTGGAGGGGAGAGAAAAGGAGAGAGAGAGCCAAGCCGACTCCCATGCAAGAGTCAGGCTATAGCACAGGAAAAGAGGCATTATCCATGCATGTACCTATAGAACTAATTGCTATACCCATGCATGTATTAAATTATCAATACCCATGTATGTATTAAATGATTGAGAGCTCTTGTGGAGACAACTTATAGCCAGCTTATTGTATGAGTTGACTGCATCATTATCTTTTGATGACATGGAAATGTATTGGAGGTAGCAGCTATCTGTACTATTAAGGCCCTGTTTGGAATGCGGGAATTTTTCCCGATTCCTGCGGGAATTGAACTGTTTCCTGCAAAATTCCTGTGAAATTCCTCTGTTCCAAACAGACCCTAAACTTGCTCTTATTATATTACTAGCTGCATGTGCGCAGCGGCACGCCACGTAAGCCGTGGCCCATTAACCGCTGGGTAACGCGCATACACGTGGCAGCGAAGGAAAAGCAAACGCGTACATGTCAGGCGAAAAGAAAGTAGGCGTGTTCACACGCGTCCGCCAAAGAGGAAAAAGAGCTGACGTGGATGCAAGGAGAGAACAGAGAGCCCCAGGTTTAAATATGGAGAGTATATTCTGTGAAGCTAGCAGCCCGTGAGTAGTTCATGTATGTTAGTGCAGTGAATTCATACACAAAATATGTTTGAGCTACACAGAACTGGTGGATCTAGTCGGCTGAAGCGGTCAGAAAATATATTTGAGGTTGGCTAGTCTGTTAACCAAGCGTGGAAAGGGAAGCACATTTAGCTTATGAAGTCAACATATGTAGCTAATCATATAAGCACATGTAGTTTGTGAAGTCAACATCTTTAGCTAATCATATCATATAATTTCAATTGGCTACAGTATAATTTTAGTCATAAGCCAGTTTATTCCAACTTAATCGAGCGGCACTTTAAATCCATGAGCTGTATGAGAGCCCCAGTCTTTCTCAGTTGCAATAAATGCTTAAACTAAGGGTGTTTTCTGAACCTGTTTGCCCTTAAATTTATGGTTTTAGTGATCTGGTCCACGGTGGATTGATAACCCGACCTAAAAGAATTATGAAGTACAAGGCCGAATGTATATGCAGCATACCAACGCACCTTCTTCCCACAGATTGCATCCAAGACCAATTTATGACAATTGACAAGGCGATGTGCTTCGCACTGTTTTGATATGAGAGCGAACGTTACTTACCCAATTTTAAGCTCTCCAACACGGCCAGGGGCGGATCCAGCGGTGGGGCGGGGGGGCTCGAGCCCCCCTACCGCTACCGGACCCTTGGAGCCCCCCCTAAATTTTTAGCCATGGATGTATAATGTAGAAGAGGCTGAGGTCGAGCTGAAGGTACTTCAGCCCCTCCAAAAAATTTTCCTGGATCCGCCACTGAACACGGCCACACCACATCCAACATCTTCCAGTCAGTACTCAGTAACGAAAACGAGTAGTGTTGAATTATATGGGCCAAGCCCATACAATAAAAATAATTCCTAAATTAAATCTTAAAGGTTTACTCATGCAAAGGAGGCTTGCATGCGAACTTTAATACCATATTGCTAGTTCTAGGAGAGGAAGACCACCTTAAAAGGGATGGTGCACTCCTAGCCACTTGAGGCATGTGTGAGAGAGAACTAGAGGATCACACGCGCTCGCTCGGCTCGCCTCGCCGGCCCGGGGCGCGGGCGCGCCGCGGGCGCACGGCACCTGTGTGAATGGTCCGCCAAAATCGGCTCCAGGTGCTTGCGCAGACGCAGCTTCCTTTTGCAGTTTTGTTTTTTTGCTGTTTTGAGTGGCGGTGAATCCGGGTCGGTTACGCGTGACTAATCCGTTTCGGTTACGAGTTATGGAGAACGTGCAGGCGTCTTGATCACGCGTCCTGTTTTTTCTATAAATACGGAGTCGCCGCCTCCATACAGTAAATGCGAATCAATCTAGGGTTTTTGCCTCCTCCATTGTGCTGCGCCGTCCCACGTAGTCTACTCCGTCCCGTCCGCCGGCGTGCACTGTCGTTCGGGAGAGCAGGTCTCCGGAACCGTCGCCTTCGAAGTCCTGTACCGGGAGAGGGCGAATAAGGTTTTTGGGAAGCGCTCTGCGCGACTGCTTGCTGTAGCTCTGGCTCGTCTTCCTCGTCGTTCGGCTTCGGCGAATCGTCATCGACCTCGTGTCATCCACACCGTGCCTGCAGTGTCAACATCGGCAAACCGATCAGAACAGAATCATCGGTACGTAACAGTAATGTTCTCCGCATTAGATCTGTTCATGTATAGTTTCCTGGTTTACATGTCTAGATCTTTTATGCCTGTGATGGTTCTGTTATTTTGCGTGCATGATGTCATAATTTATTTATGGAATAAATCGAATCTATGTGTGCTTATATTTTCAACAAGAAGTCCCGCCTTCATCGGTGGCCAAGAGTTGGCATGCATGTGTACGCAGCGCAGCAGTAGTTTTGTGTACGCCTCTCCCGGTCCCAGGCACTAGATACACACCATTTGTCTCCATCGTTCGATCCGTCGACCTGACAGGAGCAGGGTAATAAGGTCCGCTCGGTTGGACTGAAAAGCTGTGAATTATGATTGAAATTGTATTGTAACGACTAAAATTTTACTGTAGATAAATATGACTTATTTAGCGTAATTAAATTTAAAAAATTTAAAAATAGAAAAAATATGTTAGCTCATTACAAACAACACGAACGAATATGGAAAAAAAGAACCGGCAAAAAAGCTCAAAAAAATCAAAAATTCAAAAAAACAAAATTTATAAATTGTAGAAAATAAACAAAAACTAGAAACTGAAGCCGAAACCAGTTGGTCTAAAATTTGGAGCGCTGCGCGCAATCATACATCCGTTCCAACCGTGAGAACCTGGCGCCCGTAAGTATGCGCGCGCGCGGGGCCAACACGGAGATTCTCCACCGTAGTGCGACGCGCGCACACGTCGATCGGCCTGTCCCTCTCGCACGCCCCTGTATAGAGAGCTCTCGCTGCGCATCGAGCAGCAGGCAAAGGCGCAGAGCCTTCTCACTTCCTCGGGAGAGGTCAGCGTAGAGTTTGTTGCTTTGGTATTAGTAGCGTAGCCACCCTCCTTCCTTCTGGCTCTGCTCCTGCCCTATCTATCAGGATTCAACGACGACATGGAAGCTGCGAGCTGGGAGGATGAGGGGGCGAAGAAGATGGAGGCTGGCGGTGACACCGTCGGCCAGAAGCTCGACGCCGGCGCTCTCTTCGTCCTCCGGTCCAAAGGTGCCTGAAAATAAGCGTTTCTTCTCATCATGCATCTTCGATCTTTCTTCTTAGTTTGGTGCGTGCAGCATGCCGATCGAGCATACTTCATGGCTACAACTTATTTTTGCTTCTCGAGCGAGCATCAGGATCATGGTGCGCGAGGCTATTGATTGATTGTCCCCTGCTATTAATATGCAAAAGAGCCAGCTAACTACTAGCAACTACCAAGTACCACTAGGTGATTTTGGCTACTACCAAGATAAAGTTGCTCTGCACGATATGGTTAGCACATTCTTCTGCTAGTAAAAGAATGAAGTAGAAATTAAATCCGTCGTTAATCTGAGAAGGTATAATAGATTTTTTTTATAAACCTATTTTTTAGTGAGAGTATTATAGACTTTTTCTCTAATTCTATTATTAATCTTTTTTGTTGCTATTGCCCCCGCCTCTCACCCATACCACGCACAGCCACCGCTGTGTCTTGTACATGCGATGTCTTAGCATTTGCAGAAATTACTCTTATACTATATATTTTCTTTATAATTTTACGTATCTCATAATTCTATTGCTAGTACTATATATATTAGTATAACTAAATTCTAACTAATTTCATCCATTAGATAAAAAGAATGTATGACTTATGTTCATTTTGGGAACCGTAAAAGAGCCCACGGATATATGCCATTCTGCTTGTTGATCCTGTAAATGATTGAAGTAGTCCTATTAGTAATCGCAATATAGAACTCATAAAGTTTACTGTTGCACACTAACCACCTAGCAAGATAGCTAGAGAGAAGGTCTCCCAAAAAAATGATAGCCAAAGAAGAGAAAATGGAGAACACGACGGTTTGAGCTTTTTTTTTTGTTTTCCTTGATCGCATCATACATGCCCGGCAATGATTTTCTCCTCCGATGGTACTGTTCTGCCTCTGTGCTCCTGATCAAAAGTTCTGGGAGGGGAGGGAGAGCTCGCCGGCGGAGAAAGCTATGCCGGCGCGGGAGAAAAGAGAGGGAGGGGAGGGGAGGGAGAGCTCGCCGGCGGAGAAAGCTATGTCAGCGCGGGAGAAATGATGGAGGGGAGGGAGAGCTGTAGGGGAGAGGGAGGTTATATACTCTCCAACAGTATAGTGTTCTCCAGCTACTCCTTTTTACTACAGAGGTGTTATGTTTTCTCCCTGCTTTCTTTCTTATCTCACTAGCATCTCCTTTTTTTTCTCCCTCTGCGATCTGCATGCGTAATCTGTTCTTTTTCAATAAACAAAGAAGAGAGAAAAGGAAATGTACTTGCAGGGATGCTGGTATTCGGTGCTAATAATCATCTCTGAACCACTTCAGAGAAGAATAAAACAAAGTGCGCATATAGGTTTGAGTCACTTATCGACAGTTACGTCTAAGCCTTTAAAAACAATCTCCAACCCCCCGCCCCCCGCCCCCCACCAACCCCCCACCCCCCAAAAAAAAGTCTTCTGTGTATGCACTTTTATATTTGTTTAGCTTCTTATTTTGAGGAGAAGGCAAATGATGACGCATAGCTTTTGAAATTAAGCATAAGTATCGGTACAACGATTTCTCGATATGGTGGGTATACTGCACATTGTAAGCTTCTAGATAGTTTACATGGAATTTTTAGTTTTTAAACCTTTCAACATTCTCTTTCCTACTACAGTACTTTTGACCGATTACTTGCTGGTGTGTATATGCAGGGTCGTGGCTGCACTGCGGGTACCACCTGACGACGTCGATCGTGGCGCCGCCGCTGCTGAGCCTGCCGTTCGCGTTCGCGTCGCTGGGGTGGTCGGCGGGGATCATCTGCCTCGTCATCGGTGCCGCCGTCACCTTCTACTCGTACAACCTCATCTCCCACGTCCTCGAGCACCACGCGAAGCAGGGGCGCCGCCAGCTCCGCTTCAGGGACATGGCCACGGACATACTAGGTACGTCTGTCAGTGTATACATACATGTCAGTTGTAACTAGTCGCTACAGTACGCAAGTTTAGAATTGAGCACGAGTCCGTAAGTGATTAATCATATGTTAGTACCTAGTACGTACTCCTGGCTAGTTGATGGACTCATTTGCATAGTTTCATTGACTGATAACTATGACACGTGATGACGATTGAGTGGGCTAATCAGAGCATAAGTGCACAGTGAACGGTAGCAAATCAGACCGAGGCAGGTAAGATTCTCTCGCGCGCCCCACGGGCCCATAGCCCTGTCTGTCCTGAAGGGCGAAATGAAGGAAGCGCTGAACTTTCTTAAGGATGAATCCATGTCAGTACATACGACGGCAGCCAGAATACAAGGGCCCGAAGCGTCATTTGTCGAAGTTTAACCATATACATATATAGGGCAGAGTTAGTCATTGATGGATACGCCTAATGTAGACTTCAAGGCTTTAACAAAGCACGATTAAGCAAATTGAAGGACCTCGAAATGGTGCGTACTACGTACACTCCGGCAATTTTGTGTAGACCCATCGTGGCCTACCACGATTTTTTTTCTTTTTCTGTCACTTATGGCCATGGATGCTACGTACGTGGCCTAGCTACTCCAAACGGTACCACTATCCATACCCTTAGATCCTGAATATACATGTAACATACTCCACGTTCGCACGGCCAGCCACCCATCGGTAGCACCCGCGGCGCCGTCTGCCTGTGCAACTTAACACTACGACGTCTGTATCGGATATGGATTTAGCTAATCTAGAATTTTTTTTCAAACTATTGCATTATTTTTTATTGGGAGATAATACTCATAAATACATCACTAAATCATTTCATACATAGTAAAAACTATACCATTCATTAATATCATATAACAGATGTTTAAATAAACTGCATCAGGTCGCGTTTATATAAAGGCCGATCAGGTCAAATCGTTTTATTACAATAGCAGAAATAGTAAGCAAAAAGGATAAGGCACATCTTGCCACAGGCAAGCAACTGGGATTAAGATTGAGTGCGGCAAGTATTACTCAACTTGTATAGTATATTGAGTGCGGCAAGTATTACTCAACTGGTATAGTATATGTACGCACAATCCACTAAGTCAATCTGGGAGTAGAAAAGAGGCATATATATATATATATATAATTTGGGTACCATGGTGCCTGGGCTCCTATACTATGAGTCGTTCCATTGCTTTAACATTCTAGCAAATTATACTTGTAGCAATATGGATATTTCATGAACGGAAATAGGATTCGACCCGTTGACAATTCTTTCCATAGAATATACATGTGGCGGATTTACTGTGCATGTGACTGATTTGGTGTGCATCATTGAAGGGCAACGGATGGCCCGTGTTAAGAGTAGTATAGCCTTCGTGAACTGCAGTGTCTGAAGCTGACAGATTGCTTGATGCCAGTTTGGCCACGCGCTGTTGGATGTTGTTTGCTGGGATTTTCAGACTTCAAAGCACGTGGTCAACGACTAGCACAACCAACGGATTGCTCAAAGTAAAGAACTGCACAGCAGCTTTCAACAACTGTAACTCTTGCGGCTCGTTAGTCCATCTGCTAGCGCTCATATAGATAAGGCCGATACACCAGCTAGCACTTGGCTGTTGGATAAAAGCTCAAAATGTCAATAGGACATACAGAACATGTTATGGAGTCTGCATTCCCTGCAGAAATGTCGGTGAAGTTTCTAACAAATTTGTCAGGAGGCCTATGTAACAGATGACTCCAAGTGCATGCCAGTCAAATCCGACTGAAACTTGCAGGGAAAAACAAGCATTGACAGCCATTTCTTTGACAATCTCTCAAACCTTAAAGGGTACTAGCATCTGCCATAAAACGTACCAGCGGATAAGACTTTCTTCAGATACCCAAGTTTTACCGACGTGTTGGAAAAGAACGTCCGTTGTCATCTTGTAGCAAACTCGTCACATAATTGTCAGTAGCACGACATCCTTACGAGGGGGGAGATTTCTTCACTGATTCCAGGTTAATTTTCATGGTGCTGCAGGGCCTGGATGGGGGCGTTACTACATCGGGCCGATTCAATTCTCGGTGTGTTTTGGAGCAGTCGTCGCTTCGACTCTTCTGGGTGGTCAGAGCATGAAGGTACCAAGTTAACTGCGATCGATATCGTCTCGGAGACGTCCTGGACAATGCATGCACATGGAACGAATCACGATTCACGTGTGCGTCAATTCCTACTTGCAGGCTATCTACCTGATCGCCACCCCTGGCGGCACAATCAAGCTGTACGTGTTCGTGGCCATCTTCGGCGTTTTCATGATGATTCTAGCGCAGCTGCCGTCGTTCCACTCCCTCCGGCACGTGAACCTCATCTCCCTGGTGCTGTGCCTCGCTTACAGCTTCTGCGCCGTCGCCGGCTGCATCTACCTAGGTATCTGGCCCATTTTTCAGCCTTGCATGATCAGCAGTCTACATGTGCAAATGCAACAAAACTTCCACTGATGAATCCTGAAATTAATGCACGTCAGGAACCTCCCATACGGCGCCCCCCAAGGACTACTCGATCACCGGCAACACCCAGAGCCGTGTGTTCGGCGTGTTCAACGCCATCGGCGTCATCGCCACTACGTACGGCAATGGCATCATCCCCGAGATACAGGTAACTGAATCATCAGAAGCTCCGAATAATCCAATCTAGTCAGTAACATATATCGTAAACAGTTAGTGTGATTACTTACAAGTTACACTTATTAACGCCCAATGTGCTGCAGGCGACGGCGGCCGCGCCGGTGACGGGTAAGATGTTCAAGGGGCTGTGCCTATGCTACGCCGTGGTGGTGACGACGTTCTTCAGCGTGGCCATCTCGGGGTACTGGGCGTTCGGCAGCCAGTCGCAGGGCACCCTCCTGAGCAACTTCATGGTGGGCGGCAAGGCCGTCATCCCCGAGTGGCTCCTGCTCATCACCGAGCTCTTCACGCTGCTGCAGCTCTCGGCCGTGGCCGTGGTGTACCTGCAGCCGACGAACGAGGTCCTGGAGGGGCTCCTCTCGGACCCCAAGGTGGGGCAGTACGCGGGGCGGAACGTCGTGCCGCGGCTGCTGTCCCGCACACTCGCGGTCGCGTTCGGCACCACCATCGCGGCCATGCTGCCCTTCTTCGGGGACATGAACGCGCTCATCGGCGCCTTCGGGTTCCTGCCGCTCGACTTCTCCGTGCCGGCCGTGTTCTACAACGTGACGTTCAAGCCGTCCAAGAAGGGGCTCGTGTTCTGGCTCAACACGACCATCGCCGTCGTGTTCTCCGCGCTCGCGGTGGTCGCATCCGTCTCGGCGGTGAGGCAGATAGTCCTGGACGCCAACAGTTACAAACTTTTCGCCAACGTGTGATGAGGCTCGACAAGGGGAGCACCAATGCAGCAAGGTAGTCTGCATCTAATTGAGATTGTTGTTTGCCATATACTTTATCTTTGCGGATTTTAGTTAAAAAAAATGTTGCTTGTAGATAGTCTGGTCCGGAAAAAAGTACCGACGCAGCAAAGCACAACTCAAAGTTTTGATTATGGATAACTCGTGTAGGCAGAGAAATGCAATCGGACTTGTTTTCTGCTCATTCAATTATGTACTGTATAGCGTATACACGAGAAAAGTGTACTGTTATGCTATCTTCTTCCTGCAAAACATTGTGCAACTTTAGGCTCGAATTTTACGTGAATTTCACAGGAAACAATGTGATTCTCGTAGAAACCTGAAATTTAATTTGCGTTCCGATGAGGGCCTTAAAAGCAGAGAATAAAGCATTCTTGAATGTCTTCACGAGGGTGTCTTCTGAGGCTGAGGACGGGAGCAAGTAAAAGCGCTCTCTAAGTAGGAAGGCTTCTGATATTTGGAAGCGTACAGCCTGAGTACGCGAGCCAACACAATTTGAGGAAGCAGTGAAAAGTGCCATTGACTGGCCTGTTTGGCTTCTGCTTCTAGAAGCCAAAAGGCACTACAATATTTGGACCGCCACGTGACTTACAAAATTATGATATAATAAAATGCAAAGCCAATACGAACGCTCCAGCTTCTATAAACCACTACTATTCACTAGCCACTACAATATACGCTTTCACATATTGTAATATACTTTGCATTTTATTATATCATAATTTCGTAAGTCACATGGCGGTCCGAATATTGTAGTGTCTTTCGTTGCACCATCTTTTTTACATAATGCACTACTATTTATCAACCACTTCTATCAGTCACTGCTATTTATTAGCCACTCATATTCACTAGCCGCAGCCAAAAGCCATCAACAGAATCCAATACGAACATGCTGAAACACCACCTCTTTTGTTGGACCAGTGGTGAGGCTCCATGAGGCCGCCCTATACGCCAGCATCAGTGGTGCGCAGAGGCCCCACGCTGTATGAGTTGTACAGGGTGGCAAGCTGCGCGACTGCATGGGCGATGCTCCTATGGCGGCGGCTGCGAGGGCTGGAGCACCCGTCGCATTGGCCAGAGCGGCTGGGCTAGCAGTCGATTGCACGGCCTCGGCCGGGTTCGCCTCTTGTGTGGTTCCATGCCATCTCCCTCCAGGAAGGAATGGCCGTGCTCCCAGTCATTCGCCATTGTGCCCGCCTCCACCCTGGTCTCCCTATCCTCCTCACCACCACCACTCTCTCTTCCTTGTAAGCTTCCCACCCCACCACCACCACCACCATAAACGCAAGTGCTTTACTACTTCATTTTCATATAATGTGGGTGTGCTCGTTCTCTAAATTTCCTTGTTTGTTTTCAATGTAGCGAAGTGATAAAGGATTTGCTCCCGGATGGTGCCATGTATGAGGTGAGTGTGGAGATTGCTCCCATACCTTTGGAGCCCTATGGTTATGTTGGAGTTAATTTTGTTAGAATAGGAATTCCTTAGTATTTGTTTATATGTGTATGGCATATTCCTTTATGATATCCCCTTATACTCTCTATATATATTGCTCATTAGCCTCATGAATATACATACAATATTCATAATATAGTATCAGAGTTAGGGCACTAACCTAGCTTTTTCGCTGCCATCGCTCTCCTCCGATCACTGCCGCCCACCCCTGGCTGCTGCCGTCCTCCCCAAGCCGCTGCAACCCAGATCCACCACCGCCACCCTCCCTGGGTCACCGCTGCTACTCTCGATTGAGTCACCGTCCACCTCGGGTCACCCGACGCTGAGGCCAGCAGTCACTTGGATCCGCCGCCATGGGCGGAGCCACAACATGGGGCCCGGTGTCACAGGACACCGGGTCCAAAAATCTTTTCTACAGGTATTAATATCTCTATTCCATGTGTGAACCCTCTAACCTAAACTCGGTGCACCCGGTATCTTCTTTGAAGCCAAACGAAGGGAATACTAGCAGCCTAAATTTTCAGTAACTAGCAGTAATCCACGAGGAATCTCCACTGTCCCTCAGCACACGAGGTCGCTGCAGCACCCGGCCCAAGAGGGAGGACCGCAACAGGTCATGTTGTCTATTTGATCGATCCTGAAGCGTGTCACTTCGCACAGCCCTCTACGCATGTTCATCACGCAAGGTCGTGCAGAAGATACGCATCACGCCCGCTATAGCCACACCCAGCCAAGCAGCAAATATTCACAAGAAAACAAGAGAAATCGATGCCATCAGTGGCTCTCGTTTGCCATCTGGCTACAGTGCCGCATGGTCCCTATTGCCTCGTGCTCTCGTCGGTCGAAGGAAATTATACCTACCTAGTGAGTATGTATTTTGCTCTAAATGTTTGTCAATTATTCCAATTTATTTTAAGAATAGGGGCTACATTTGTGAGCTGGCGTTGTTTTTGTCAAATTATAAGTTTAAGACTTAGTGTTTCAATTTTGATTTGTGCAATATTGTCCTGGCTCATTGCAAATTAGATGAAAATGTAGAATTTGATCACAGTTAAGTAAGTAAACCACTTAACGTATTTTCTATTATATTATTCTTGAATTGCTGAACATACAAATATCTAATTGACCTTTTCCAATTTTTTTGATGATGTTTCGATGAATGATAGACTTATTTGTTATGTAGAGAAATAAGAATTATAAAACATTATCAATGATATTGTAGTTCATTGCTTTATGAATTTGAAATAACACAAATAGTAAAAAGTAATGCTTTTATTTATATTTGATCGTTCTATTTTTTAGTTAAAAACTTTAAGTAATTTTATTTTTATAGGCCAATGAGATCGGATGATGTATTTTACTAATACCGAACAACTTTTTTGTCTAAGATTTCACACTTAGTTACTTTAATTTGTTGCAACTAACCAATATTATTATTGGATTTATTTATTTTGGTAAGCATTTTGATCATTACTTCTTTATTATCATATACGGGTATCGGTCGTATTGAAGTATTGATGCTAAAAATTACCGGACATATTACTATTAGGCACAAAATTGATTGAAAATTATATATGTTGTTATATATATGATGAAGTGGTGAACCCCGGTTATTTTTGGTCTAGTTCCGCCCCTGTCCGCCGCGACTGCCGTCTCCGACTACTGCTATCGACTGTGAGGGCCACCATGAGCCAAGGGCTACCATCGTCATCCATCAGGACTACTGACACTGGGACCAACACCGGCCACACCGATGTTGACCGGACTGACTGGTATATAAACTGAATCAATTTCTATCTGGTTACTGTAAAGCGTGCGGTTTCCTTTTAAAAAGAATTCATTCTAAATATTTAAAAATAAAAAATATTGATCTAATCGCCGCGCAGTCCAGCATCGCCTGTTAGACTTTATTGCCTTGGTCATCGTGCCATCCTACGCCACCTACCGATGGCTTCCATACCATCAACTACGATTCCATTCTCGGGACAAAAACCCCATGAGATGAACTACAGGTTGTGGTCTTCACTCAAGGAGATCACACTTGATGGCCTTCTCCTTTAGGGACATATCACTAGTGCACGACCTTATCCGCCATCGCCGGTTCAGCCTCTTTCTAAGCAACCTACTTCTGTACCTCCTACAGAAGATGAGACCGTCAAGAAGGAGGCAAAGGCTGCTTAGGGTAGTAATGGCTTGTTGCTTGCTACCTTGGAGGAAGTGGTTGAGGTTGCTAGAATCTATGGAAAAAGTGTTAAGCGTTTGTAGGCCCTAGCCAAGTCCATTGCGACCTCTAGGTCGGTCGGCCTCTGGAGCTCGACATGTGTCTTCAAGGGCTTACCGAGCCCAGTTGTGAACAACATCACCTAATGCTCTTCATCGAGGTGGTCACAACGAGCTAACAAGGTTAGAAAATTTTCAATGAATTCTTCAACCGACGTTGTGCGCCGGAGGACTGTCAATTTGCCCAACGGATTATGACGCGTGGGGGTCCTGAACCGACGATTAACGAGGTCAGTGAAGTGTCGCCAATTAGGCATGCCATCCATGCGCTCGACCCGCATGTACTATAGGTGCTCCACACCTGACATGTGGTACATAGCGAGCCACACCCTATCCTCCATGGGTGTCTACTGCGCATGAAAAAATTGCTTGCATTGGTTCCTCCTTGCCGTCAAAGGTCAAAAGTGGAGTTTGATGTAGCAAGGCAGGTTCCGTTGGTGTCCTGTTCCTAGTGCAGGGAGGTGCAGTGGCGGCAGGTGAGGGGGAAGCACCACGGAGGCGACGCTTGAGCCATCGCTGGGGTGGCGCTAACTTGGTGGAAGCTCCTTGTCGACCACCCATCGTGCGGTGGCCCCACCCTCCTCGCAGGTAGGTTGTTCTTCCATGCGTGCCAAGCGCTGATCGTACTAGGTTAGCCAGTTGTTGTTGGCTTCAATCAAGCCGGCGCGCCTAATGAGTTGGTCATTGATTTTAGTAAGGGATTTTGCCATATCCTCGGTGAATTTGCGCATCACCTATTGGAAATCCTTGTTACCACCGTTGCCTGACATGGTGGATGTAGCAACAGTTGGCTCTGATACCAAGATGTTAGGAGATGAGTGTTGGGATGAGCGTTAGGAGCGAAGGCGGGAGGGAAGGATTAGGTTAGGAGGTTGCGGGTTGCGCTTTGGTGCTATGTGTGGGCGCGGCTAGGGAGGAACGCTAGCCGCACAGTGGAAAGGGGAAGAGACACAAGGGATTAGGTTGAATACCCAATCCTTGTTTGCTTCTATTGATTTCATATGTCCTTTATATAGGGGTGCAGCTTGACTTGGGATAGAAGGTATATCTTTCTAATTGCACCCTTCCAAATTTAGACTTTCCTAATTGCAATCTTTCTAATTAGAATCTTCCTAATTAGATACAATAGGCTCATAACCTGTCGTCTCTAGGGCTGACTCTTCCTTAGCCTTGTGACGCTGGCCATATACTTGGCCACACATGACAGTAAGCAGATTGTATTTGTAAGTTATCATATTCATGAAATATGTCTTCAAGATATTTAGGGGTGTTGAGTCAGTGGAGGCTTCTATACTCTTCAGCTTGCCAACATTTATTACTATAATTGTCTTTGTTTTAAGAGTTGCATTTGCCATCATTTCAATTTCGTTTTATTGATCTTCTGTCGTATCCTTCATTATCCTACTATTCTAGTAGTACACTAATCAGGGAAAAGGATGTTGCTTGCAAAATAACTTATACAAAAGTATATCTTTGAAGGACCATGTGAGAAGGGTTATGGTTTTGTTGTGATGGATCATTGTCATATTGGATGAGTGAAAATTTTGAATTTACAAATTTGTAGATTTTTCTCGACAACCTGCAGAAATTGATGATTTTGAGACTTTTGAGTCATAGGATGATTTGGTAACCTAGCCCAGTGGTTATAGGTTGCATGAGACATATCTTTGCTAATGCGGATCAAGTTATGAAGAACTTGTGCCCAAAAACTATTTCTTTATCTTTAAATGTGCAACATCACTTAAAGTCAACCATGGTAAGCTATAAGGATCGAGGCTACGCTCATGGAAGAGCCAAGGCTCAGAACGATCAAGAATATTAGGTGAGATGGTGAGCTCAAGTATAGTATGAGAAAGGCAGGAAATGTTGAAGGGAAGTTCGAATAGCAGGTTTACACCATGTGGCTTGGTCGGTCCAAGTGAGGCGTGGTTCATAGAATCGGAATGGGAGAGACTTGCTGACACGTGGCAAGCCAGTAGTACATCTACACGTGGTAAGCATAGCTATTGCTTGCAATGGAAGGAGATGACTGGGTCAAGGAATAGTATTTTGGTAGTTTGGCCAAAATACCGGAAACTGCTTTGGAAGAAAACTGTAGCGCGTGAGTAGTGCTTGGGAAGACGGTTTAGGTCATAGAGAATCTTGTATGATTAAGATGGTTCAAAAATTAGGACTTAGCGGATTCGGACTTATACGCTTTGAAAAGCATGCATAAGTGTAGCGAGTGAGTTAAAACCCGCGTGTGGGGGTTATCGGGTTTTTCCCATTATACTAAGTGGATAGTATCCACTAAGAGTTAGATGTGGCTTGTTGATGTGGCTGGTTAACCTATCTATTTAAGGGGTTGGGATAGAAACGTGTGGTTAACCATCGAACTTACCTCACTTGTACTCTCTTGTGTTATGCTTAGGGTTTAAGAGTTGAGTACTTGGTGTTCACTCTGTCGTTTAAAGTGGAGTGGCTATAAAATCTTCCTTCTCATGCAGCAATACATCAATCTTTGTTCATCTCCATGGATTTTTCATGTTTTGATTGATTTGTTCTTGATTTGATTGGTTTTGATCTCTTCCGTTCCCTCTTCTTGATCTTGTTGTGACAAAGACGTATAAGAGATAGAGATAACCTCTAAAAATTAATCTTTATCCATCTAGATACTTGATTGGCAAGTTCATGAAGCAACCCTGTTTTTGCTCTTTTTGGCCTCAGAGTGATTTCTTGATCTAACTGTTTCTATCTCGATTTCTTTGGTATTCTTATTTGCTGGGATATGTTGAAACACATCTAGAGTTATCTTGGCTATTATTCACCCACGAGCAAGTCATATTCACTGTTTGTGATTTTTGACACATTTTTTATGCAATCTGCCTTCAAATCGAAAAATGTTAGAACTTTGGTAATAATTTTTTTGATCGTTTGATTGGAATAAGTTCCTGACATTCTAGATAAGGTGCATATCAAATTTCAATTGATTTATAGATTTTATTTGAGAGTGGCTCATTTTTAGGTTTTGTCAGTTTCTAAGGTCATGAATTAGTTTTGGTTCAAGTTTCAAGTTTTTTAGATCGACGAATCAAAAGTTACATGTTTTTTTTTGAAATAGTGTCGATTTCACTATTCACAGGTTGAAAATTTCAATAGCTCCGAGAATTTTTAGATTTTTGGCTTGTTCATCTTCATAACTTCTCATAGCTATTGGAATAAAGATTAAGAGAATACTTAGGAAAAAATTTAAAATCACCATTCACCTCCTCTATTGCCATACTGGTCATATAATCTTAGATTTTGTATTTGTCATTGTAGGATTTAAATTCCTAGCTTATTGTGCTTGTGTTCTCGACATAAAAAAATCGTTTTCACAAGCCACCTTAACTTTTGTTTTCTTTTTCAGTCATTCTCCAGGTACATGATGAGTTAATGAAGGTGTATCCTATTCTACGTTTAATTCTCGTGCCAAGGCATCCTCTGGACAGCAAGAATGTTTCTTTAGTATGTTAATGATGCCTTTCTTACCCTTTTTATTCGACCCTGTTTAGCCAATAAGGCAGTTCGTGAGTGCACTGTTAGATTTTTGGCTACTTATTTCTTACCAGTTTTTGAATATCATATCTTGTTGGGTACTGAAAAGTAAGTCATTGTAATCCACAAAAGAAGTTATATAGTGCACAAAAGAAGTTATGGGAGTTACTATATAAAAGTTGCAGGAATAACAGAACGAACTATATACGCCTTGAAGTTTTTGACATTTTTCTAGAGCATAAAGAGCTTATGATATATTTTAAATCAAAGTTATAGTATAATATGTCCGAACCACATCTTTCTATATCTTCTTCCAGGCACTGAAGGAACATAAGATCAATTTTGTGCTGAGGTCAACAAGGGAAGTGGTTTCTTCAAACACTACGATATACATGGTTGATACATTAGGTTCGTGTAATCTCTCGTGCTTAAAGTTTCTGCATTCTTTCTGTACAAATTATGTATATCATTTTGAACTATATTAGTTAATGGCAGAAAATATCCTGGAAAGCAGGAGAGTTAAGAATGCTCTACAGGGTCAGTCCAGTAGCAGTTGTTGGGGGGGTTCTTTTTTACCTAGCTTAGCTGGCCATAATATTTCTGAGGCTGCTGCATCTGGTTGCCTGTTCTGGCTGGTAAGGCAAAGGTGTCTACCTATTTTTATTTGCACAATTTCTTTGACAAAATCAGAACATCTAGAGTTTCATGATTTGCACTGGCTTTCAGGTCCCCATGTTGACACTTATATCATATACTGGTTGAAATGTGGCAAATAAATCCTTTAACTGTCAAGCAGGTGACAAGTTATTCTGTACTTCGCTGTTTATCTAAACAACATAACTATGGTGCATAACTTGCATTGTGTTTTTTATTACTGTCAGGCGCGTGACTAATCGATGTCACGGTTAGTTGATTAATGAGTGGTGGTATTTTGTTGGTTCTGGACTTGGCTTTCTTCCTACTTCTTCCAGAAATGAGTTAGGATGGCAGTATTAATGTTTAACAGGGTGAGTTGGCCCCTACAATTCTTTCACAGATTGCTTTTTTGAACAAAAGAGGCTTGTGATATGGCCTTACTGGGAGGATGGGTTCTTTTACATCTGAACATCATGAGGAGCTACTACTTTTTCTTTTATTCTACTAGCATAGTGCCTGTGTGTTGCAATGAATCTCAAATATATATACCATAAGTTCCAAACTAAAAAAAATGCAAAAATGATTATTCTCAAATCCAAATAAAAACCCATACATAATTCGAATCACCATCGCCACTAACTCCTTTTAAAGGATCTTTGAAGTGATGTGAGGAGAGAAGGATAACAGGCTCACTATCACCACT
Source organism: Dendrocalamus latiflorus (assembly GCA_017311315.1). Classification (NCBI taxonomy): domain Eukaryota; kingdom Viridiplantae; phylum Streptophyta; class Magnoliopsida; order Poales; family Poaceae; genus Dendrocalamus; species Dendrocalamus latiflorus. Next base: position 9,328,316 of record CM029663.1, read on the forward strand.
AACTACATTTAAAGGAGTAAAGATAAGAGGACTGATGCCAATGTTTTTTCTCAGGTGACAGGAGAATTTGAACTTTTGGAAACGCTAAAAGAACCGTTTAGTGATTCCAAAGCTCTGGGAGCACGACAAAGAGCTGCAAAAGATGCATTTTCCATTATGTCAGATGGAGTTGTGAACTGTGTATGGAATTTAGTCTGCACGTTCGCTATCGATTCTCAAACAGATACTTGGAATAGTTTATTGAGCCCCTGTAAGTCTCCACGGTGTGCGCATGGAACAAAATGTTTTCTGATAGCCAACATCTAACACATTGACATCTGCCAATGTATTTCAGAGACTGCTTCAGAAATCAAAATGCATGGGCCCTTCTCTTTCGGAAAAGTAGGACGTTTCAAGAATTTCTTTGTACAATTGGATATACAGGAAGACAACCTTGGATCGTTTTTCCAGTTTCCAATTACCTGACATCACATGCTGGTCAGTGGTGACAAAGGACACAAATCTCAAATTAAAGGCCATTAGTCCCTACAGTCACTTGAAGGAAAAGTATCTCCGTTTCTTCTACTCAATTTCCTCTCAGCAATCTAATATTTGTGACCAATTCTGCTGGGCTGTGTATCATCCTTTTCATATCCTGTGGGGGGTTAACTGTTGCAATTCTCTAGCGCTCGCCAACATGGCTGATAGCCTGATATGTTGTATACTTGTATTGGTTGATCCTCCATAAATTCAGGGTTGCAGAAATTTCAAAAACAAACCCTGGTTTAGTTTTGTATGTTAACAGTTAACTTCACATGATTTATCATGTCTGTCATGTGTGACGTGTCCTTTTCAAGCTTGCCAAATCACTTACTCGTACAGTTTCAGAAAAAAGAAAGGGAAAATGGCAAAACAAATGGTCGGTCATGTAGATATTCTCGGGATTTTGGCATATGTGGTCCGCTCAAAATTTTGTTGCGTAGAACTAGCCTCTTGTATGATTGAGGGGCCGACTAGAAAAGTGAATAGACGGTTTTAAATTCTTTTTTATTAATTATTTAGTTAAACTAAGTATAATGTAAAAATTTAACTCAATTTAATTTAACATAAATAAAGTTTAGATCAATTAGCTTCACCTGAGTACACCAACATCCTAAGTCTATATCAAGATTTGCAATTCTAGTATAACAAGCAATCAATTTAATTCTATGAATATAAATTGTTTGAATGTAAATAGAGCACAAGAGAACAACCACAATTGACATGATTTCTTTTTACCATGGTGTTCGGATACTTGTCAGTCTCCCATAATCCACGTTGAGGTAAGCCAAACGACTTGGACCGGCTCCACGAATTAAACCTTCTGTCTCAAATTCACTGATGGTAGCTCTTTCCTGCTCTAGATAGGTGAGCTCTAATCTTCACAACTTGCCGGGTCTTCTCACAAGCGTTTTTTGAAAAGATCACCGCACACGACGCCTCCAACGCCGTCTAGGAATCGGTAACCTCTAAGAATAATAAGTCAAACTCCTCGCTTGACTCTCACCACGTGCAATGAATGCACAAGCTCAAGTGGATACGAAATTCACCTCTAGATACAACACATACAATCTAGAACAATTCTCCTTGCTCACAAAATGCAACAAATACACAATTAAGAGGATGACCTTACACTAGCTCAAGAGAGTATTGAAAGATGTTAGACCATGTGACTAGGTCTAGGATATTTTGGTGATGAATAATTAACAATGTAGATGATGAATAATTGACAACATCGATTGTGATATTACTTCTGGTGTGTTGCGTGTGTGTGTGTGGATTAATGTTGGTCAAGCTGGAGAGAACTTGTGCCGAGAAAATGTTCTTTGGTCTTTGCATGTGTAGGTTGGGCGTGGAGACGGTCATGGTCGGTGACGAGGAGGACCGGGACTAGGAGGGGGAAATCTGAGGTCCAAGCGGTCGAGGATGTCACGAGGTGATCGGGCTCACGCTGGAGCACATGGAGATCAAAGGTGGATGATGCGTGGAAAAGCTACGGGATGTACGCTCCTGGAGGCTTTAACACGTGATGAGTTGGAATTTTAGAAATCTGTGTTAGGAAGGGTTTTAGGTCTCTTGAAAAGTAGTGGACCGAAAACCTGGTTGAGAAAAAAGGCTTAGGCCTAGTTGGACGAGTTATATTAGGGTTTTGAGTAGAGATTGAATAGATGTCATAGGAGGCTGTATAAAAGGATATACGTGTCTATGTCGTCTGGTACGAAGCAGAAAAAATAATATTGAGCGGTAGCTGCATGCATGGATACGTGATGGCTGATGGATGGATGAACAATGCTCACGATTTTTGAATAAAAGTTTGTGAGCTTTTTAATTCGCATATATTATGCTTTTTTCTAGTTTTTTTATTTCTAGGGTTTCTCCATGCATTGATCTCTACTATGTTTTTTTTGCTTACATATATGAATTAGTTTTAATTAAAAATCAATTGCAAGATTGTGTAAAAATCGTGTTGCTTCTGATGCATCAGCCTTCAGTGATTTTTTCGGTGCTATAGTAGATCGCTACAGCACAATGCTACAGTAACTGCACTACAGTACTTTGCTACAGTGCCAAACAATTGTTGCTACAGTGCCAAATAGTAAACGCTACCGTAACCGCTCAGTGCGATCGGAAATTTTTTATTTTGTGTTTTGTTTTTGTTCTGTTTTTTAGATTAAACGTTTAAAAGACAAAATTTTAAAAAACGTCCGCTGTGGATTGCAATCATTCACCTCTGATTGTCATCGACAATCCTACGAAAGATGCAGCAAGCTTTTATCCAACCGGCCACATACACCCTACACAAAAACTAGCTGTTGGAGGCAAAACCCTGAAAAAAATCAGGATTTTTGGAAGTATCGCCGTTATATGATTGGAACTACCGCTCCCCTCTCAACGGTCAGAAAACTAGCTGTTATCAGAAAAGTCGGAAGTACCGCCACACACAGTCTGGTACTTCTGCTCTACGGTAGTTCTGATTATTGATGCAGTACTTTCGTTTATCTTGAGGGCCAAAACTTAGCATTCTCTGAAAAAAGTACCGCCCATAATTCTAAAACTTTCAGGATCCGGTAGTACCGCTTACATAGAGCTAGTAGTTTTGACGTCTGGTAGTACCGCGCAACACATATCGATAATTCTAACGTCCGGTAGAACTGCGCAGCACATACCGGTAGTTCTGATTTTTCTGACAAGTTCAGATACTTCAATAAATCTTGCAAAACATATTTGCAAATTATAATATTATGCACACAAGGATCAACTATGATTCCTAACAAGTTACAAAACACATTTGCACACTTTAGAATCATGACACAAGGTATAGGTACATGGACTTAAAACGTTTGTATAACACATTTACAAACCTAAGTCATATGCTACAAGAATTATGTATAAACTTCACCATTTGTAAAACATATTTGCAAATATAAACCTCATACTACAAGAAGTATGAAACATAAACTTCAAACACTTGCATAATACATTCACCATATACAGTCCCATGTTACAAGGATTCAACACGTGAGCTTCAACTATTTGCAAAGCATATTCGCAGATACAAGCATCATACTACGGAGAGTTAGAGCAAGTGAGGTTGAGCTATCAACACATGATAAGACGCAAGCTACTAGACGACATAACCTCTCTTAATAATACGGCAATCTATACTAGCAATCCGGTCTTCCAACCAAACACCAAGATCGGTAAAAAATTAGAAATATATTCTTAGCCCTAACTAGTCATACTTTTGCCTTGGGTCTTTGTTTTGATATGCATCAACTCATGATAGATTGTTCACTTTTCAACTTCATCAACACATGATGGGTCGTCACTTGATTGATGATCAACTCATGATCATCTCCTCTTGAATATGCATCAACTCATGATGCATCCTCTTCTTGACGGCCTTCAACTCATGAAGCCATCTTTTATCTCGCTTCTTGACCTGATAATTTTCAACATATGAAATTATCTCAAGTCATCCTCATTTTTAGAAGCTAACATATTCATCCAAATCATGGAAAATATTACTCCACAAGTCAATTGTCATTAATTGCCAAAACTTCACCATTAACTCATAATGGAGGGGCTTGATTTAACAATCTTTTATTTTTGGTAATTCATGACAATCTCAACAAGTAATGAGATAAAAGTTGTTTTGCGAGTATACAATATATACACAACAATTGTATACTCTAGGATAAACTTTCTAAGCAATTTACTCATCGGAATGGAAGTGTGTCTTTGAGATTAATTGCTAGCAAAGCTTATACATCCGATTGTCATTAAGCATCCAATCATTAACACATAATGGATGAACTAGGTGACAATCTAATTATGAGTATATATAAACTACACAAGCTATATATACTCAAGGGATATGTTTCAAAGAAGAGGTCCTTAATATGTGGAAGAAGGAACATGGATCAATACCGATGAAACCACAAAACATAGAGTGAACTTCCCCTAAATATGTGCATACAAGCATGTATAGTGAAAATATATGCACATATTCAAGTTAGACTATTTGGTGAAGTTCAATCTATACTTTTGGATCGAGAATACAATAAGATATAAGAATATGATGTCGAATGCATACTTCATATGATTTTCACCTTTTTCATTCAAATAAGACCAAGCAATATCATAGTTGATAAGCAAGTTAGTCTCGTAATTGTATTTTTCATTATTACCAAAGCAAACTTAATGGAGCTTGAACTTACACCTCCCTTGCGCATAATTTGCAAATCTAGCCCCCTAAGGGTACCTGCCCCTGGTACCGGGCGCAGCAGGAGGACCACCACACACACACACATCATTTCCACTCATCGTTTTCTTCCATGCTCGGCTATTTAAACGCGCTGCAGTACGGATCCTCACGACTGGGTCACTTAGTCTCCCTCTCGCACTCTCTCACTCACGCATTCACTCTTCTCCCCTGTGAATCCTAGAGGCAACGACGAAGGTGACTCGAGTGCTACCCACTTAGTGCTTCACGCGTGGGTTGGATCTCCATCTTCGTCGATTCCAGCCGGGAGAGGGAAGGTGGTTACGGGCTATCGGTTACCCAGGTGAATTTGGTTGTTCATCCTGTGGTTTTTATTGGGGTGCTTTTCGCCGTTGTTTGTGCGTTTGAGTGTGTGTTCGTGTGGGCCAAGGCTGAATGAGGTGGTACGCCGTGTTCAATGGCCGAAATTTGGAGGTGTACAATAGTTGGGAATGCTACCACAAAGATCTATTTATTCCTAAAATGCGAGCTACTGGCAATTCAGCACCAAAGAAGAGGCATTGGAGGCGTTAAGGGCATATGGATCATCGCTCGATGAATCGGCTTGGAATGGCAGTGCAACTGTGCGATGCCAGCGTTGTAGAAGTCGTGCTATAGATATATTGTACTCAACAAACACTATAGTGATTGTTGTCCAGTTCATGGTGATTTTAGCACTTTTGTATGTGTATGTGTTGCCATGAGATGCATTGCTGGTGACATGTTGCAAATATTGCTCTGTGTGTGATGTCTGTTGGAAGAAATGAAATCAAATAGTTATGTGTGATGCACATTGTATCAAGTCATGTGGTTGATGTACAATTTTATTATTTGTTTGGTGGTGTCTGAGCAGTTCGTGAGTGCTTTTTTTTATTACTCAAATGTTGATAAAGATAAAAATACACACCACAACGTGGATCACGAAGCAACATCCAATAGATAAAAATGTGTACCACAACGTCTATGAATAGGAAGTACAAAAGGGGCCAACAATGCCTTTAGGAGAAAGGAAAAACATGGCAGGTACGATGGGGGCTACTATGGAATGGGCAATCTATTGCGTGGATTGGGGCTATTTGCCTTTTCTTGCGAGGTCGGCATTATAGTCCTCACCGGCCACCTTGACCTTGGCCACCCTTTCGTGCTCCTCCTCGCGAGCCTTGCGCTTCCTACGCCTACACTCCTTCATATGAGCCTATGTCTCCCTCCAGATACGCTCGCTATGCTCTTCGTTGCGCTGCCACTCCTCCTTCCTCTCGCGGTCCTTGTCGGCATCCCACTCCTAGTAGGCCAGATGCCACTAGTCCTACGGGTGGATGTCTTAGTTGATCCATTTGTGGAATGCATATAGCAGATCCGGAGACTACGGGTAGATTGGAGAGGATGTTAGCACCTACTTTCCAAGAGAAATGGGAGGGAAAATGGTTATGGCTGGTGGTAGCACCCAGTGGCGGAGGACGGGAAAAAAATGAGGTGGGGCGGATCGCCCGCCGGCCGCCCACCTCCCGCCAGCCGCCTCCCACCGGCCGCCCGCTCGCCTCCCGCCGCCCGCCCGCCGGCCGCCGGCCTCCCGCCTCCCACCGCCCGCCCGCCGCCCGCATCAAGGTCTGGCGCATGCCAGGGCTTGCCCTATCGGGTCCTCCGCCACTGGTAGCACCCATATCCCAACACCGGTCAGGGCAGTTCCAGGTGTAGTTAGGGCAACCCCAATAACACATGCCTAAACTGAGTTACTCCTTGAACTTGAAGAACTTGCATGTGTCCCCGCACCAGCAGGGGACGACCTCTCCCCCGTGGGTGGGTCTTTGCGGCAAATGCTCCGTGGAAATGTCTAGGTAGGGGTTGGAGCTAAGGGGGGGCGTTGTTGCAAGGAGGTGGCCTCCTAGGACGCCTGCTTTGTTCATCACGGGCTGCAACATCCCTTGTGAGTTGGGTGAGCTCCCCCCATTGCTTCTCCATGTGTGCAAGGTAGTGTTGTTATGTAGTTGCAGGAAAATCTACCACCCAATAGGTAGTACTTATGCACCGGGCCAGTGTAGCGTACGTGGGTGAAGTCCAATTCGGCCAATGGTGGTTCGTGTCTGCAAGGTAGCAAGCCCGAGGAGGAATTAACAATGCAGCATTGCATCGTGTTGGTTTGCGAAGCTGGCTCGTTGAGTCACGTTTCTATGCTAAGATGCCTCGTTGGGTCAGCACGAATTAATGTGATCACAACATATCAAAGTAGTAATTTCAAACCAGACTGCCATGCGCTCATTATGCATAAAGATCACAAGTTATGAACTATCAAGTAGCATTGTGGAATGTCCAAAATCACATGTATGAGATGAACTATACATTTGCTTCTTAAGGTTTATTAGCACAAAAAACGAAAATAGCAATGCTGATTCAACTGATGGTGGTTCTCAGGATAGGTTAGCCTATCAGGGGAGCACGCACACGTCTCATATATGCCCCTAACGATCCATCGGTTGTCTCTGATGAATCTGTTCCTCTAAGGACATCAGCCTTTTGAGTGACTATGGGTTCTGCCACAGGTCATAGTGGGGCTCCTCACCCGGCGAGTGGCCATGCTGGGGGATCACTGGGGGAAGTGGCGTTGAGAACATTTCATCGATCCAATCCCCTGGCTGCACAATAGGATCCGCGGAGGGGCACCAACTCGGTGGAGCTTGCGAGGTGAACTATGTGGAATGAAGCTATTAGGACAGAAATACAAATGAGGGTCATACTTTCATCTAGTAAAATTGTTACCTACTGCTGCGAACTGGATGGCCCCCCATACCTGTAGAGGCTCGAGGTACGCCATGTAGCAAGACTGATACCATAGGGCTGTATTGCCTATTTGATATTGTCCAAAAGTGCAGTACTCAACTTGCCCTCCTCCTGTACCGGTCGGCGGGAGAATCTGAGACAATCTCAGCTATTGTGGGTTGCGCCTTCCTACTCTCCAGTAAGGCCTCCTGCCACCGTGACGAGGATGGCAGCAATGTGGTGCCTGTGTGTCGCAACTGCATGAAACAACATGATTAATCAAGGGTGAAGTAGTTCAACATAGCACAACTAAAACTCCATTGCCACTCACCGATGAGGTCTGCTATGCAAAAGATTAGACGTCGACGTTGCGCCGCTGGGTCGACTCGCTTGGACGGGAAGATGGAGGTGGCGACGATGCACGATGACACTCCGTCCGGTGCCTCAAGTCGATATTGGTGGCCCTTCCACATCTCATGTTGTGAATGACGTACTTAACATCATTCATAATAGACTTCATGATCGCATGAAGTCATTCAACTTTGTTATTCCTTCCCTGCTCGAGTTCCTGATGGCCGCACTGCATAACGCTTTGCAAATGGTCCAGCTGTATGGTTACCGAACGACAAAATTTTGTTAGTTCAGCCTATTTCGGAGGGTGTTTTATCTGCTACGTGCTCAACATACCGACTCATCACGGTGTTGAACGGTGCAGGTCGAGCGGCATTCAGCAAGGCTAGGATCTGCATGTCGGACTGGGGGCGCACCTGTCAATCTTGCCTGCGTGTGTCGTATGTCCCTGCATCATAAAGTCATGCCTACTGGAAAATGTAATTAAGGGCAGATTGCCATGCATCTACCCATGATTTTTGTGTCAGTCGTTAGTCATCGTTCTTGCAGCCTGTCTTCATCTGTCTGATGATGGAATCAAAGAAATAAATTACGGTACTGACATAACAAATGAATAATTGAGGTCTAATATAAAGCAATGTAATGTGCTTACAGGTGGCTACATCTCAGAAGTGGTCGCCCTGAAGCTGGGGGGATCTCCTGGTGCAGTCGAAACTGTCTCATCACCCATTGCGGGTTGTAGGGCTCTCATCATCCATTGCGGGTTGTAGGGCTCAACTATATGGGAGAACACTAGATGGCAAGTTGTCCTCCAATACGCTGCATCCTGGTGGCATAGAGAACTCAAGCCGTTCGGTGCCATGTCCTGCATGAGGGCATCCGTCCAAGGAGCCCATATTATATCATCCTTATGCAGGGCCTCGAATTCATTGTGGAACTGGGGGTATATCTGACGCGCTTTCTCCCTAGCCCACCCCAGCATTGCCACAGTCCATCGAGATCCCATGATCAGGCCTTCCATGGGATCCTCATCGTCCACCCTACCGTAGAAATGCTCCGTGCGCGGGTAAGGGTGGACTGGGGAGCGAAAGTACGGTAGCCCGATCGGGAAGTGCTCCCACTACCACAGCTGCAGCAGCGTGTGGAAACTCAAGAGGAGGGGCTCAGTTCTCGTGTGATGCTGCGAAGTGTCGCATAGGCCACGGTACATGGCGCATAGTACAGGTAAACCCCAGCTGTGCTACGACACGTCCTCATCGTCGGAGTCCACGATAGGCTCTACAAGGTGAATGTAACTAGGGTACACCATATTCCCCTACGTGCTAGGGAACATGACCCATCTGAACAAAAATAGCAAATATGCAATTAGGTGGTATCGAACCACCTCCTCTGTTGCATCATCTAGGCAATGCATGAATCAACACAACCAAGCGTGCGGAACACCCTTACACCTTTGGGGGATAGGCTACTAGAAGCGATGAGCGAGATGCACCTTTCAGTCTGGTGATCTTGGAGGGGGAATAACTGCAAGGCCTCACAATTGTAGGCCAATGATGAGGCGGTCATCTCCCCCACCGAAAGTGGAACATGTGGTTCTCTGATCACCAACGATCAACCAGGGTGGATAGAAGGGAGGCATCAATCAGGAGGTTTTGCGCTGAGTTCAACATGCAGGCGAACGCAATCGACCCAGACTGACAAAGTTTCCCAACATACCGATCGTCCAACGACTAGGTCTTTTCTCGATCCCTGTGTCACCAAGGTTGGTGGGCCATCACCACCGATCTAAGCGTGACAGCGATGCTGGCCGTCCCATGCCTCCACAAGTAGGGGTGATAGATTACATGCCATTACTACAAATAGAGAACAACTAACAATGACATGCTTTAAATTATGAACAATTGTAGCTGTGAAATAACATACGTGCAGCTTTAGAAAATATGTGGAGTAAGAGCATGCCATAAAATATGCATTATATGCTTGTAAATTATGTACCATTGGGATAAAAGTAAACTGCATGCATTATTGAAATATAAAAAGATGATAGTATGGATCGAACATTCATGTGCATTAAATAACATACATGTATTTTTAAAAAATGTCTACAGTGCCGTAAGCCATATTGCATTACTATCGAATATGTTCCGCAGGGGAAAATAAACCTTCACGTGTGTGAAATAATGTACGATCATTTATAGTAAATATGTGAAGGTAGAGTGTGCTGTGAAATATGCACAAACAAAATATATTGAGTACTGCAAAATAATTTTTATGGAGGCGAAGCAGCATTTAAGCAATACTGAAATAAAAAATGATGACACCATGAATAGAACAATTGTGCACGTAAAAAACGTACATGCATTTTTAACGAACATAATATCAAGGGGGCCATGTTTTGCACAACATACTACTGTACGTGCATTTCTAAGAAATATATGTAGTTATAGCTGGACATAAAACATGAACGAAAATATTATATTACAGCAATACAAAGAAATGAACATGCATGCGCGTGAAATAATGTACTAATCAAACAATTATACGCATAAAATAATATACATGCATTATTAAGTACTTAACAATAAAGATTAGATTAACAAACTACTAAATACTGGGGCGAGCGAACGATTGATCGGAATGAGCTTTTGAACGAGTGGATGCTGTTGAGCGAATGCTTCTGCATGAGAGTTGTAGGCCGCACGTTTCGGCTTAAATACGTGAGAAATGCAGATAGCGACTGGAGTCGACAAGATGCGATGCGACGTAAAGGAGAAAAAAATGGAAAAAGAGAAAACGACACAAGACCGAACGGCGCGCGCACGTTGGGGGCCAGAGGCAGGTCCCTGCTATCCCCGAGGTTGGGGGCAGGTCCTCTGCCGTGCTCGGTACTAGGGGTAGGTCACGTACCACACCCAACGTTGGGGGCTGGTGTTCTGTAGGAGGGTTAGATCTGCGAATTACGCTGAAAGAGGGTTAGTTCTGCAAAATAAAATTTTCAGGGTCACAAATGCCAATATCTCGATATTCTCCTGTTTCACTATGCAATCGCATGTGCAATTAGCAAATTGGCATGAGGTACCTCTTGTTCTCCATTTCGTGCAACGCACAGTACGTGCTTTAACTGTCTGTCCGTACAGAAAAGAGAAAGGCTGTTCAAGGCAAGATATTCCAGGTCGTTTTACACACTAAGCAGAGCATTTGAGCCCCTTTTCTTTTCGAACTAAAAACTCATTTTTTAGGTAAAAACTAAAAAAATGCATTTGGTTTAGCGTTTGGGGCTTGAGCGAACGAGACACGGGACCAAGAGGCCCAAAGCCCCAAAGCGAGAGCTCCCAATCCCATGCTGCTCTCCCACTCTCCAGCTGCTACCCTACCAATCCCATGCTGCTCTCCCACTCTCCGGCTGCTACCCAACAGCAGCTACGCACCTCCTCCCGCCGCACGCGCGTCGCGGCGGCACCATACCCGCGCGCCGGGGCGGCGCCGGCGGCGGTGGCGCTCCTCCCGGGCGGGCTGCGGGCGGAGTCGCTGCCGCGGCACGTGGCGGTGGTGATGGACGGGAACGCGCGGTGGGCGCGCGCGCGCGGGCTGCCGTCGGCGGCCGGGCACGAGGCCGGGCGGCGCGCGCTGGAGGAGACGGTGCGGCTCTCCCGCGCCTGGGGCATCCGCGCGCTCACCGCCTTCGCCTTCTCCCACGAGAACTGGAGCCGCCCCAAGGCACGCCTCTCGCGCGCGCATTTGCCTCCTCTCCCTGACGCCGAGCTTGACTGTTCTTGGAATTTGCAGGTGGAGGTTGACTTCTTGATGAGGCTGTTCGAGCGGGTGATCCACGACGGTGTCGCCGAGTTCTTGAGGTACATGTTTTTACTGCGACTTAATGCCTTAATGGCCTCACACTTTGGTCGTCTCTATTGACAATATGACATTTCCGATAAGATGCACTTGAACACTTGGCTTCATGGAACTGAAGACTCGCATAGAACAATACAACTAACATCTCTTATAAGTGATACGCACCATAGGATCAGGAACTGAAGATCAGCTCAGGTTGTCCTAATGCATTACCGAATGAGGAGTTAGTATAATTTTTGTTTTGTACAGGGAAGGAATTCGGCTACGTGTAATCGGTGACTGCTCAAGGCTGCCGGTTTCTCTGCAGAAGACTGCAAGAGAGGCCGAGGAGGCCACAAGGAACAACTCACAGCTCGATTTGATACTGGCAATCAACTACAGCGGGCGAAGGGACATAGTGCAAGCATGCCGAAACCTTGCCCAGAAGGTGCACGGCAAGTTGCTCAGGCCGGAGGACATCGACGAGTCGTTGTTCGCCGACGAGCTCGAGACGAGCTGCACAGATGAGTTCCCTTACCCTGACCTGCTCATCAGAACGAGCGGCGAGCTGAGGCTGAGCAACTTCTTGCTGTGGCAGTCAGCGTACTCGGAGCTCTTCTTCACCAACACGCTGTGGCCTGATTTTGGGGAGGCTGACTATCTCGAAGCACTGAGCTCCTTCCAGAGCAGAGACAGGCGGTTTGGCCTAAGAAAATTGTAGCACAAAGCCACAAAGGTAGGTGCTTTTAAATGCTCGATAGCAGATAAGCATTGGTCAATGAAACATGGTGAACTTATGATGTGGTTTTCTGCAGGACTATCGATCAAGATGCACAGGAGATTGCATTTTCAATGGAAAAAAAAAAGCACAGGAGATGAATCCCCAACTTCTCCATTATTGTAGCGGTGGACTTTAGTAATTCATGTGGAAGGTGAGCAGCAAAATGTAATTGAATTAGCGGTAGATGAGCCAAATCAAGAATATTCTGTATTTGATTCATGGACACAATTAGACAGAGCATAAGGTTGCCTGACCGCAACCATTGTTTTTTAGCTGTTATCAACTACTATTATCGACTAAATAGCGCGAGATAAGACTTAATGTGGTATTGTTTTTCGCTTTGTTACACTTTACTTATTTTATCCTCGATTTTTTTACCAGTATTGATTAGTACTTAGGCATTTGCAAATGGAACTACGAGGCAAATAACTCTGATACCAGTTGTATTGGTTTTTTTGGGTCCCCTTTGCTAGTGGAATCTTCACACACGATGTTTGTGAGGTCCGCATATTGCTCCATGATGAGCTTGCATGTATCACTGTATGATACTATGACGGGGACCAACGACATGATAGTGCCATTCTGAACATCATTATAGTCCTCTGATGAAGTTTCGCCCTAGACATGCTGTAACTAATTACAACGTTTTTGCTACAAAACATGACTATTTGCGCTGTTGTTTGTTTATGTTGATTGTGGTGAAGCAATAGCATGGCACCTTCACTCACAGCGAGGGTGCTACCGGATCGCACGAACTTGAGCCGGATGTTCCTGAGACGTGACAACTCAGGAGGCTTATGGTGGTGATCGGTTCGGCTGAAAAGCTTGTGGTTTATGGCTAAAAACATTGTAGCTGACTGAAAAAAGCACTGTAGCTGGCAGAGGCTTATTTAGCATAATTAAATTTAAAAAATTTAAAAATAAAAAAATATGTTAGCCCATTACGTATAATACAAATAAATACGGGAAAAAAGAACCAGCAAAAAAGCTCAACAAAAAGCCAAAAGTTCAGAAAAAGATGAAACTTATAAATAGTGAAAAATAAGCCAGAAGCCGAAGTCAAGTTAATCGGGGCCTATATCTAGCGTAGTTATCCGCATAAAAGCTTTCTACCCAGTTTTTATCCAAAAAGTTCCCCCTTGTATCGGCTGTCCAAATCTACTCACAAATCACAAGCAACCTGGTTGTTCTACAAACCTCTCTCGCATAACTCCTCTGCCACAGATCAACGGAGAAAAGAACCTCATGCAGCACAGCCATGCCCCCCCCCCCCGAATTTTTTGTACGGATAATCCATTTTTTATTCGAAATTACATAAATATACCCGCGGGAAAATTTTTTACAAAAATAGGCTCCAGTCGCCTAATGGTTGGGCGACTGGAGGCGTTCGCCCAACCACACGGCGACATTTAATGAATCTACTAACCGTTGGGCGATTAATTGCAGTCGCCCCACGGTTGGGCGACTTCCATCCAGTCGCCCAACCGTTAGGCGACTGCATTTCAGTTGCTCAACGGTTCGGCGACTTGTAGTGAGATATATACCGCGCTCGGCCAGGCCGAGCGCGGTCCTGTGTCGTTCGGCCGCCGTCGCAGAGAAGAGAGGGAGAGGAGGAGAAGAGGAGGGGAAGAGAAGGAGAGGGAGAGGAGGAGAAGAGAAGGAGAGGGAGAGGAGGAGAAGAGGAGGGGGAGTGCGCGATTTTCAGGTAATTTTTCGTGTTATATTTTTTGTTAGTGTAGAAAATTAGTTTAGAAAATGTAGTGTAGAAAATTAGTTTAGAAAATTAGTTTAGAAAATGTAGTGTGGAGAATTAGTTTAGAGATTTAGTTTAGAAAATTAGTTTAGAAAATGTAGTGTAGAAAATTAGTTTAGAAATATTGTTTAGAAAATTAGTTTAGAAAATGTAGTGTAGAAAATTAGTTTACAAATTTAGTTTAGAAAATTCGTTTAGAAAATGTAGTGTAGAAAATTAGTTTACAAATTTAGTTTAGAAAATTTAGTTTAGAAATTAAATATAGAAATATAATTTAGACATTTAATTTTCAAATTTTGTGTACTAAATGTAGTTTACAAATAAAGTTTAGAAAATTTAGTTTATAAATTTTGTGTACCATTTATTGTACAAATTTAGATGTAGAAAGTATAATGTACAAGTTTAGATGTAGAAATTTAGATGTACCAAGTTTAATGTACAGTCTTAGATGTATAAAATTTAGTGTTGAAATTATTGTACAAATTTAGATGCAGAAAATTGAATGTTGAAAGTATTGTACAAATTTTGCAGGTATGACTCGTGCTGGACGTGACTCGGAGTGGCGGTTCGCGCTGTTGGACGAGCACGTGGACCGCTCTCATCGCGCTTCCCATCTAGTGCCGCCACCGGGGAGCACGGACGAGCCGCCTCAGTTGGGAGTGGTCCGGACACGGACACCTCGCGTGGCCTGGGGACTCGACCCTCGTTGGACTGCCAGGTGAGCACTATTCCAGCGTTTAGTGCGACCGTTAGTTCGTTCCGTGCTGACCTTCACTTTGTTTGCAGGCTGCGGGATGCCGGGCTACTCCCTCTTGCCCGGATGGTGCAGGCCACAGAGGAGGATGGAGCCGCTGGCGGGGACGAGGGCGGGGACGAGGCGGGCGGGGATCGATCACGACGATTTCCGTTCGACCGTTCCCTACTGACGGCTTTGGTGGACCGTTGGCGGCCCGAGACGCACACTTTCCACCTCCCATTCGGGGAGATGACGCCGACCTTGCAGGATGTGTCCCTGCTTCTTGGGCTTCCGATCGCGGGAGACGCTGCCTTCCTACCGGAGGCCCCGGCCGACTGGCGCGCTGACCTGCTCGGCAGATTCGAGGGTGTCGTTCCACCGGCCGCTGACCACCACGTGTTCGGAGAGGCGCAGACCCATGGGCCGACACTGAGGTGGCTCAGACAGTACCGGGTACGTGGTATATAAAATCGATCGTATCTTCGAAGCTCTTTTTTGTGGTATTATGTACTAATAACAACTTTTTTGCATTCAGGTGGAGCGCATGGTTCCGCAGGCAGACGATCAGCAGGTCTCGCGGCACCTGGAGGCGTACGTGCTGTGGCTGTTTGGTTGGGTGCTTTTCACCACCAGCCACGGCAACTCGGTGGATGCGCGCCTTATCGCTTATGCGAGGGCGATCGCTGACGGCGAGCCCCACCAGGTCAGCTGGGGATCGGCCGTACTTGCCGCGACGTACCGCGCGCTGTGCGATGCGTGCACGAGGGTCAAGCCGAACTCGATCCTCACGGGTTGTCCCCTGCTACTACAGTTGTGGTCGTTCGAGCGCTTAAGCGTCGGACGACCTGTGCTAGACGACGTGGGTCCGTACGGGCCCGAGATGTATCCGGGGGGAGAAGTCGATCGGCCGACGATGGGTTCTATGTGGTGCCGTCGCCGAGTAAGTTTTATCACAGTTAACTATTTCTTTCTTATTGACGATCGTCATTGTAAACAACTTGTCTTTCTTGCAGGTACAGTTCGCGCACGTGCAGGTCACGCGGGCGTACCGAGTCTTTGTGGAGCAGCTCGACCGCATCACAGCCGACGACGTGCGCTGGGAGCCGTACGCTGATACGGTAGTGCAGGCCCGTGCTCCTGGCGGTCTGTCTTCACTTTGCTGGCGTGACCGGGCTTTCTGGCTCACCCGCCGGAAGCTCGTGTACCTCATCTACGTGGAGGACTACGCACCCCAGCGGGTGATGCGGCAGTTCGGGCTATGGCAGCCGGTTCCTGTACCAGTCGGACCATCGCTTCCGCGGCACGTGCACGGGTGAGTGTACGTTTGTGCTAAATATGTACATACTTACTACTGCGTTCGCAAGTATCTCACATTACGTAATGGTTTTATACGCAGGCACAGCGGGAAGGGAGTGAAAAGAGGCACGGACTGGTCGGTGAGAATGCAGCCCTGGGTCGAGCAGTGGCAGGATGCGCTCGACGACCGCGTGGACGAGGACCGACCGTACGACAGCAGGGAGTACTCGGAGTACCTGCGCTGGTACCAGCCGCAGACCCGTATCAGGCTCGTATATGTGGTAGACCCGCCTGCCACACACGTCGCCGCTCCGACGGACACGTACCCCGCGCACTTCGCGCACGACGCTCACCTCGCGGTACGTTACATGTCATTTCAAAGATTCCCAAATGGTAATGTCGTTTCCATAATCGACCATTTTATGTCTTTGTGTCCAGGCTGACGTCGGTTCTGACCTATACGCCGAGTCCGGCACAGTACTGGAGAGGCTCGCCAGTGGTGCGCAGCTGACCCATGAGGAGGGCCTCAGCTTTGCGCGTCGGGTGCACGAGGGGTGTAGACGTATCGTTAGCCTACTGTCCTGCACGAGGCTACCGGCGGTCTCCACGCCCCCCGCTACGACTGCTCGTCCACCAGTGCCACCTCCACCTGTGCCACCTCCACCAGCGTGGCACTACTATGGTGCACCTACGTGGACACGTCCTCCACCACCTCACCCGGAGCAGCCAGGGGGTTCAGCCTGGGCAGGGCCTCCTACACCGGTTCACTTCACGCCTCCTACGCAGACCCCTGTCTTCCCCACGCAGGGGGTGTACGCCTCCTCCATGGCGCCAGCTACGGGTACGCATAGGGTCTTATACCGTGTTTATCCGAAGACGACATGCAACGCACTAACGATATTAATATTGCAGGTACTTACCAGCACGGCGTCTCCCCAGGCCAGGAGGATGTGGACCAGTTTTTCGCGCCGTCGCCCGACGTCGCACCGCAGGTTCTTTCTGCCAGTGCCCTCCCCGGTGCACCGGAGATTACACAGCCAGAGGTGCAGCTGACTCCACCAGCGCAGGGGCGGGATAGACACCCTCCTCCTCGTTTTACCTTTTCGGATCGTCCTAATCCGTTGCACCGGAGGAGGGCCAAGCGAGGCCGTATGGGAGGACGCGGGCGCGGTGACGGGGCACAGCAGGGTGACCAGTGAGGCGTGCTGCAGATGCTATATATGTTATGCATGTAATGAAAATACATGCGCCATGTTACTCACAGTTATATTATGAAGTTTATTTATATTTACATAAGTCTATCATCTCTTTCCGCATATAAACTATCTCACTTAACAGTGTATGTATCGATCGTTCTCTACTCAATCTTTCAAAAAAAAAAATTAAAAAACTTTTTACACACCTACAATATACAATGAACATAAACTTTTATTACAACTTCACCGTATTTTTTACCGGTTCAACGTTACAAAATTCACAAATTCTAAAACAATCACGGGGGCTACCTGAAGTCGCCTAACGGGATGGCGACTGCATGGCAGTCGCCTAACGGTATGGCGACTGCATGCCAGTCGCCATACGGAAGAGCGATTTAATGCAATCGCTCTACTGTGCAGCGAGATATATTGTGTCGCCGTGTGGTTGGGCGAACGCCTCCAGTCGCCCAACCATTAGGCGACTGGAGCCTATTTTTGTAAAAAATTTTCCCGCAGGTATATTTATGTAATTTCGAATAAAAAATGGATTATCCGTACAAAAAATTCCCCCCCCCCCAGAGCACATGTACCAAATCAGAAGGAAACGAGTGACACAGTGCCCACGCGGAGCATACATGAAACAGTGACGTACTGAGCCGGGTTCGGCACGCGACCCGACCGCAAGCACACCGGAGACCAGACCGAACAAACGGAACCCTCCACCACGACGCCTCGGCCCCAAAATTCCTATATAAGCGCACCCACTGACCCAAGCCCCTTCCTTTCCCAGCCTTTCCTGGCTCCGCCCTCCCCCCAAATACTTACCAAAACCCGCGACGCCGCGTCCGCCGAGGCGGGAGGCAAGGCGCCCGCACACACGGCGTGCGCTTGCACTCCTCTCCAATTCCCCACACGCGATGGCGACGCCGCTGGCGGTCGTTGGGGGCGGCGGCGGAGGCGCCGCCGCGGCAGCCCCCGGCGGGGTTGGCATGCGGATGTTCCACGGCGACGTGTTCCTCGGTGAGGCGGAGGTGTTCCCGATGAAGCAGGGGGGCGAGGGGAGCCTGCCGTTCCCCAGCAACGAGATCCGCATCAGCCACCTCTCGCCGTCGAGCGAGAGGTGCCCGCCCCTCGCCATCCTGCAGACCGTCGCGCCCTTCTCCGTGCGATGCAAGCTCCAGGCTAAGCCGCTCCCTCCCCCGAGCCTCCACCGCCTGTACCTCACTTGCTTCAACGAGTACAAGGTTTGCCCCCCCCCCCCCCCCCCCAACCCCCAATTTTTGAACTGATGTCTTCGACATAAGTGTAGTTAACACGCCCATTCGAAATCGAAGCGAAATAAGTGGATTACTGCATCCACTTGGGAAATGCTATTTGCGCCATTAGTAAATCGTGCGATGATTATCAGGAATCGAAGCATTTCCCACATTATATTGTGGATCTTTCATCGATGAAGAGTTTTGTTAGTTAGATTCAGGAGATGTTTTCTGTTGATAAAACTTCCATCAGGTGCACGAAATGAGAGGATTTGTAATTTTTTGTCTCCTTGGGTTGTGTAGAGTGCAGTAGTAGTGGTTGGAGATGAGGAGCTACACCTAGTAGCAATGCCAAGCAAGGTGGAGAAGGTGCCGTGCTTCTGGTGCTGCTCAGTACGCTCTGGGCTCTATGCAGCATCCGTTGGGATGCTCAATCTGCGGTGCCTTGCTATTGTGTTTGATCTTGATGAGACCCTGATTGTTGCCAACACAATGAAGTCCTTTGAGGACCGGATCGATATGCTTTCCCGCCGTATGGATGTTGAAGATGACCCTGTCAGGGTATCGGGGATGTCTGCAGAAATCAAGCGGTATATTGAGGACAGGGAACTGCTCAAGGAGTTCATTGACATGGATACTGTTACAGATAATGGCAGAATCGTTGGGACCCAGAAGGAGGAGGTTCTGGCTATATCTGGTGGCCAGGAGCGTGTTTTCCGGCCTGTTATCAGGTTGCCGGAAAGGAATGCAATTCTTACTCGCATCAATCCGGAGGTACGATTTAGTCAACTCTTAACACTTAGTAGTATAGGTATCTATTCCGCTGCTCCCTTAAATATTGAATTTTTGCTGCTGCTTCTGCTACTTGGGAGGGGTGTGTTTGTCTGTGGGTTTTATATTTCATCCAGAAATGTATATTAAAATCATTAGGGCCTATCCCCTTGTTGGAAAAAAAAACTGGGCTCCCATTTGGGTGGTGCAACAAAGGCATGTTATGTGGTCATGTGGCTGTTGGTGATTATGGTATTTAAGATTTTGTAAATGTGTTGTAATTGCTTCAATCTTTGATATTCCAAGTAAGCTTGTCGGTTCAAGTTCATTCTTTCTATGTTTAGGTATTTATGACCTGCTTAGCTGCAATAATTACGACACACTTTGCATGCTGGATGTTTTACATATTATGCAAATATAGCAATGAGCCAACAGCCTGAGGAAATAGTAAATACCAAGCAACACCAGGTTTAAACAAACTAATGTTAGGCCTTTGTCCTGAGATGACAAGCACATTATGCGCTAGTAGCAGTGTATATATTTGCAGCCTTCAGCCAAAAATGGTTCTGCTTTAGTATTGAAGTTTTTTGAGTGCTTATGGGTTCTGGACTGCATGGCTAGGCGACGCCAAGTCGTCCTGGCGGCCGGAGGGCGACGCCAAGGCTCGTCGCCTAGGGCTGAGAAGCTAGGCGGCCACCTCCAGGCCGAATCCGGCCCCCTCTAGCCCTTCTCGCGTAGATATGGCTGCCGCCGGCTCAGATCTTGAGCCGACCGCCTCTTCCCGTGCTGTCGCTGCCTCATCCGGAGCTCTTCCCGAGCCGCATCACGCCGACCCCCGTGCTGGGCTCCATCTCCGCCGTCCTCGAGCCTTGCCGTCGCCGGATCTGGACTACACCGCCCGGATCCGGCAGAGGAGGCAGACGGCGTTGGCGGGGAGGAAGAAGCGGTAGGTAGGAGGCAGCAGCGGCGGAGAGGAGGGAGGCGGCGGAGAGCAGGAGGCGGCGGCGAGAGGAGGCCGGAGGCTAGGTGGCGGGAGGGGAGGAGGTAGAGAGGAGGCGAGGCGGTGGGAGGGGAGGAGGAGGCAGCCATGGAGAGGAGGCGAGGCAGCGGGAGGGGAGGAGGCGACGGCGGAGATGAGGGCGGAGGCGAGGCGGCGGAGAGGAGGCGGCGCATGTGGGTTTGGGGGAAACGGGTCAGATGCCAGGCTCGGGCCGGTGGTTAGGTTATAGGATTTTTTTGGTCTTTTGTGATTTAGTCCTTACAGTTCCTGAAAATTACGAATAGACCCCTAAAAATTACAAATAGACCCCTCTTTCAATAGATTTTTTTTCTGATTTAGACCTTCTAAGACAAAGTTATTTTGATAATTTATGCTATTATATCGTCTAACTACTATCGTCTAACTGTCGCCATGGTGGGCGCCTAGTCGACTAGGCGTCCAGGCGCCTCGGCCTCGCCTCGACTTGCCGGAGCGCCGTGACAACCTTGCTGGACTGAATATGGGCTCAACATGAATTCTTTCCCTAGCTCTTGGATGTTTCAAAATTTTAGATATCTATTAGATTTTATTCTTTTAGCTGTCGTTGTGTTCTGCGATTAGTTTCTTTTTTGAGATGATTTCCGTATCCTCTTGCTCATTTTGATGTTATATTCTCTTCAGATTCGCGATACTAGTGTTTTTGTAAAGCTAAGGCCTGCCTGGGAGGATTTGAGAAGTTACCTAACTGCCAAGGGACGCAAAAGATTTGAGGTTTATGTATGTACGATGGCTGAAAGAGATTATGCTCTTGAGATGTGGAGGCTGCTCGATCCAGAAGCAAAGTTGATCAGCTTGCATCACCTCTCAGAACGTGTAGTATGTGTAAAGTCAGGCAAGTTCTCAAGAGTTTGATGGTTCCTTTTTTCCCACTATTGTGCAGTGCTTTCCCGTCTTAACGTTGTTCTGTTATATTTCCATCATCAGTGAACACACACTAGCTACTGTAAATTGTCTAATGCCAATATTCTGTCTTATCTAATTTTCCCGTGTACAATGAAATCCATAATTATTTCCAAATGTTGACTTTTGGAATGGGATCAGTTTTGCCTGCTTAGCCTTCTAAAAAAGGCAAAGTTGTGTGTACATATATTTGCGTTTGGTTTGTTTCCGTTAGTTAGTATTGCATTTCATTTGTATACTTATAAACTTAAATAAGATACTAAAGTAGTTTCATTTGTTAGTACTACATTGCACTCATATTCTTAATACAACTTGTTCCCAGTGAAACTGCTATAATATTTATCAGGAATGTATAGGAGTCAATGGGAAATTGCAGCCACCATTGTGTGGATGGAACAGTAAAATATTTACCTTCCTATCACCTTGTGGGTTCACTTCTGGACCATGTTCCTTTATGTCACAATATCACTGACTGTTTTGTCTATTCTTCCTATTGCATGGCAGGTTCCAAAAAGTCTCTGCAGCATGTTTTTAGAGACAGAGGATGCCATCCAAAGATGGCCATGGTGATTGATGACAGGCTGCAGGTTTGGGATGAGAAAGATCAGCCTCGAGTTCATGTTGTCCCTGCATATACTCCATACTATGCCCCGCAAGCTGAGGTATTTATTTGTATTTTATTGCTTACATATTTTCTGTTAAACATATTCCCATTCGGAGTTGTGTGTATTTGCTTGCATATCTTAGATGGCAAATGCTGTTCCAGTGCTTTGTGTTGCAAGAAATGTTGCTTGCAATGTTCGTGGTGGTTTCTTCAGGTTGGTAAAAAAAAGTTATTGTGATACGACCTATGCATTCTGACAATAGCTTACTTACTGCTTTAATATTATCTCTGTTTTGATCAATTTTGTTTGTAGAGAGTTCGATGAAAATCTATTGAGGAAAGTGTTTGAACTAATGTACGAAAATGAGTTATTGGATCTTCCATATGCTCCAGATGTTGGTGACTACTTAGTCTCTGAGGTAAAATTCTTGATACTTGATGTTGTATCTGTAGTTTATTGTCTGAAAGTTTATGCTGTCTGCTAATTTCTTTCCAGGACACTAATTTTGTACCTAGCAATAAAGATCCTGCCCCTATACCTGAGGATATGAGTGGAGGTGAAGTGGAGAGGAGGTTGAGTGGGCTCGTGAGTTTTAATCTGTTGTTTCTGCTTTGATTGATTTTAAGGGAGACTTTTCATCACCCTTTTACCTAGAGCAAATGGGCTAATGATGCCCTATTTGCTATGGGCAAGAACTACCTCTTTTTACCACATCATATTTTGGAAATATACCAAATAGGTCCTACTTTGGCTTGGAATTGAATTTGCACATTTATCAAAATGTTAAGCACATCAGTCCAATCACTTGACTAGCAGGCACCATTAGTACCTACATTTAAAATAAAACTTTAAAGTATGAGCATGCAATGATGTCATTTATTTCAGGCATGTCTGGGGGACCAAAAACAAATATCATCGTCGACCCGTTCATCAGGTACTTCTCATGTCATCCTTTTTGGTCAACTGTCTTTGGGCTTCTTCCCGCAGGCCTTTCCTGGTCCCTTATATTTATGCATCAGTTTGGTTTTTTTTAATTTGTGGCCTACCCCAACTTGTTTGGGACAAAAGGCTTTGTTGTTGTTGATGTTGTGGTATTATCGTGTTAACTTGTAAAGAGGGAATGGACTTTTCTCTGCTAATTTTTTCTGTAAGGAAAAAGTACTCTACTATGTAGTGCAGCAGCATCAACATAATGCTTCCAAAGCCTAATTCTCATCTCACTACAGCTATTCTCAGATTGCTTTCATTAACACCTTTTGAGGCGTGCAGAAATTATGTTGTTCAATGCTTAATAAAGTATTGTCTTAAGTTCATACTTACTCAATGTCGAAGGTGTGGCCTCAGCTGGTCATTTTGTTAAGCATCTGAAGGATTTTGCCCATCTTTATCTAATAGCCATCATTTATTATTCATTTTCAAGTAGTATTATACCTGATTTCATTGCATATGTTGTATATGAAATGGCACTCCGTGCCAACCTTTGGTGTAGATGATGAGGGAATGGCAATCCGAGGCACTCTGGGTGGTACAAATATCCAATCCAATGGGGTATCACTGGCAATAACCCCATCAGTATTTGTTACAGTTTTACAAGAAATTGGGCGACTATGCGACTCTAAGGTATTCTGATGCCTTAATGTTTGAGCCTGTTTGTTTTCCTGTTCTTGACCTTAGAGTAATCTCCCACTTTTTCATCATATAGGTGGAGTTCAGGTCTACCGTAAGCGGTGGCAAAAGTATGCAATTTTCTGTTGAGGTTGGTGTTATGCATTTGTGACTGACCGCATTGTTTATGCCATGTTCTTTTGCCAATAACCTGGTCTGAACTTCAGATCGCCTCAAATATCCATTTAGAAGCTTAAGGAGCTATGTTACCTTAAGCACCTGAACCTCAACATCATTCCAGTGCTTTTGTTTCATGATGACTGACGAGATCTTTAATAATAGATTCTAATCAAAGAATAATTACTGACTTTATCTACTTTAGACTCCACATTACTTAAAGCTGCTCTGAATTAGCTTTATTTGCTTGCTTGCTGATGCATCTTTAGATTTATAAAATGTTGTTAGATTTCTGCTTAACCATTTGACCTTTATCTTAGTTATACATGTGCTGCTCCAGGTTTTGTTTAGTAATGAAAAGATTGGAATTGGCATCGGAAAAACAAGAGATGAAGCCCAAGTACAAGCTGCTGAAAAAGCTCTCCAAAATTTAGAAGGTGAGTATATATCCTTGACATCTTGAATACTGCAAGTCTGAAATGCTGTTACATTTTTTTGTGTGACTTCCTTGTGAGGTATCATCTTAGCAATGCAAGAACCATTGGTTGTTCCTTGTCTGCTATTTCTGCTATCTTTTGCTTCATTGTCTGCTATTTCTGCCATCTTTTGCTTCATTCTGCTTCTATTATTGTAAAAGAATGCACCTGAAAAAATAAACATGTTGGAACTTGGAAGCCCCAAAACGCTTTCATTTGCTTTCCTGTAGAGGCATTTGGTTTATTTTTGCTGGTATTCTTGCTTGGATATGGTTTGCAAATGTTATACTGCCATAGCTTCAGATGCTGTTTGATGTCATAAAGCAGCTTTTGGATCTTGACTTATTCATTATTTCATTTCATCCAATTGTTGGAATGTGTCAACTGATAATGATTAGTTCAAGATAACTGGTAATTTTGGACAAAAGGCAAAACCAAATTCATTGTTTTGTAAGACTAACTTTATGAAGATAATAATAGCTGGCTGGCTGAACAGGATGACTGGTGCACATGCTCATTACCCTTTCCCCAGAGTACAAAACCAAATCTCACAATTTGAACTCCCATTGCACTGTAAAAATGCTGGTAGCGGTTAGCATGAATTTAACCTTCACCAACAGTGGTGAAAATAATCAGGAATTGTGTATCCATTGTTTGTGTTTAATACTAGTAAGTGGGTGCATGTTCTTTGCATATTTCAAGATTACCAAAAAAAGGATAGCTGTGGAACATATTTAGATACTTTTTAACACAATATATTTTAAAGTAATCCTTCACTAATAAATCAAGTATCATATTTAGATATTTTTAATGAAACATCCACCTTGCTAACATGAATGTGAAACAACATGAAAAAACAACTTCCTAGATCTTAAACATTCCAAACTAGCTCTTCAGTCAATAACTGCTAGAGCTGTTTTGGCATCATTCATCCTTTTGGCAGATGAAGGGGAAATCAGGCTATGACTCATTAGTAGCATACACAGATTGAGGTCGTTTCAGCTTTAAAATACTGTTTCATGTACAAATTTCCAATAACAAATACTGCTTACTTTTGAACACTTGTTTACAAAATTATTTCTTGTTTAAAAGCACTCAATTGATTTGAATTTTTCTGTGCCTGAAATCCTCTTAACTGATTGACTTGTAGGCAATTACTTGTCATTCGTCGCTCCTATTGCTGGGGTTTGTAATAAAGACACGAGCAAGCCTCCTGGGAGTGGAAATGGCTTTCTGGAAGATATTACCAGTTCAGATGTTGATATTACTATGCAAGAACCTTCTGAAAGTACATTAAAACAGCAGGATCATTCAAATAATGTGGATAGATTGTCTTCTGTTATAAGTCTTATTAGAGAACTTGTAAGAGATGATGCTGCACCTGATATTTCATTTTCTTATCTACCTTTTAGGTGTGTTGTATTTTTCCCCTTTTGCTTCATTGAATTCTAACTTACATTTACTTCTTCTAGTGCTTGGAGGACCAACATGTAGTATTTCGAGATCAAGTCCGGAATTCTGGCTCAGCAATAAATGGGGAATACCATTCTGAGGTTACTTAGCTTACATAGTCACATTATTCTAGAGTTCTACTAGGATAGTTGTGGGCGGTGGGCCTTGTGGCTCTTACTGCAATGCACTCGAGTGTCGCAGTTCTGACCAGTTTCTCACCTGTGCCTAGTACCTGTCTTTGGCTGTTTGCTGGTGGGTACTGGTAAATGATCTGCCGGGTTTGCTAATTGAAAAGGTTTGCTTCTTTTTGTGTTTGGAAAGGGGAACTAGCTGGTCACCAGGTTCACCACATTAATCCTTACATTTTCTTTTTGTGTTTGCTTCTTTTTGTGTTTGGAAAGGTCCATTGACTTCTTAAACGTTTTCAAAATTAATCCTTACATTCAAATTTAACTTTCTGGTGAGTTTTGAATAAACTAATCTGAATTGGATCATCGCCAATTGGCAATTTAATATTGAACCCTGAATGCACCTTGTACGAGCTTGTTAATGCAATTAATATATCAGTTCTTGTTATTCTTTTGAAGGTTGAACTAGCAGGACAGATTCTTGGGAGGGGTGTTGGTTTGAGCAAAGATTTTGCGAAGCTTCAGGTACTATATTTCCTAGTGTTCTGCCCTTTTTGTTCGTAGCTTGTATGTCTTAGCGCCCTTGCCATATGAAATTATTTTTTGCATCAAGCAATGCACTGATTTGCATGAAGATGGGATAGTGGGGCATCTGTAGGCTTGCAAGATTGTACATCATATATACATACATACATATATGTATATATGTTCATGCGCGCGCGCGCGTGTGTATATGGGAGCATATGTAGTGCTAATGGGCAATTCAGTGCTAACATGCTAATAGCAAGCTTAACCTACCTTGGGAAGTGTTTAATGGTTGGATGGGCATCATGGTGTCGATCGAACCGACTTGATGTGGCGTAACATGAAAGCGAGGTTTGTACAGCTTTATATAAGCGAGAAAGATGATGCCACCTTGAAGAGCTTTGGGAAATTCCCAAAGCGGCTGAAGCACCCCCAAAGCTAGACTTAACATTTAAAGACAGGTCAGCTTTAATTCCAAGTATAATCGTTATCACAAGCATGATATCAGCCAAAGGGGGCATCCGGAAATGGGAAATGGCACTTTACCCTTGCCAGATCAGCATCGGCGAGGGTATCCAATGTAATTAGATAGCACAGGTCCCTATAAATACTCCTCATGACTACCACCATTCAAGGCACGCTCTCAAGCAGGGATCGAAAAACCGGTGTGGTTAGATAATGGCATATAATGCTTTCCGCAAATGGGTTAGCTGCTGTGTGAAATAATAGCTTTTCAATCATTATATTTTACCATCATGCTCCAAATGCATACTAGTTCAAGTGTGATTGGTATCATCTTTTGACAAAAGTTATGCCCCCCCCCCCCCCCCTTTTTGGACATTGTCTTGTTTCAGGCTGCAGAAGAGGCGCTGAGGACGTTGAAAACAACTACTGACCCACAGATTAAGAAGCATTTGAGACCAGTAAGGTAATTATTTGATGCTTGCAGTTCTTGCATATTAGCATGTGATCATGTCAGCTGTTCATGCTTGATTTCGTTATTTACAAAATGTTCTAAAAGGCGGTTTTAAGCGTCCGCCTAGGCGGGCCTAGGCGCTGGGCGGAGCCCCGCCGCCGCGCTTTGGCCAAAATCGGTGACCTAGGCGGCGAGCCCGCCTAAGCGGTCGTTGGCGGCCATCGGCGGGGTCAAAGGCGGGGTCTAGGAAGATGGTCTAGGGCAAACGGAGAGAGAGAGGCACCTGGAGTCTGGAGATCTCGTCAGCTCACGCGTTGTCGGCCGTTGTCGTCGCCGGATCCACTGCCTCCGCCGTCGCCGCAGCCGGATCTGCTGCCTCTGCCGTCACCGCCGCCGGATCCGCCGTCGCAGCCGCCGGATCCGCTGCCTCCACCGTCGCCGCAGCTAGATCCGCCGTCGATGCCGCCGGATCCACT
Source organism: Dendrocalamus latiflorus (assembly GCA_017311315.1). NCBI lineage: Eukaryota > Viridiplantae > Streptophyta > Magnoliopsida > Poales > Poaceae > Dendrocalamus > Dendrocalamus latiflorus. The sequence continues at coordinate 9,356,123 of CM029663.1, forward strand.
GGAGCAGCGGCGGCGTTGGGGTAGAAGGGGAGGTAGCGCTTGGGAAGAAGGGGAGGCGGCGGCGACGACATTTGAGAAGGGGAGCGGGGGAGAGAGCAAAGGTGAGGGGAGGGGAGGCGTGCGAGAGAGGGAGCTGTGAGAACGGGGGGAGAGCGAGAAGAGATAAGTGATGGCAGGCCGGGGCGTGCGAGTGAAATGAGGCGGTGAGAAGTGAACGGGTAGAGAGAGAGAGAGAGAGAGGAGGGGGTAAAAGGGGAGGTAAATGGGCTGGTGGGTGGTTATATACATAAATAGTTTTAAAGATTAAATAGGTTAGATAGAAAATAAAATAAAAATTAATAAATCTTAGTTTTAATTCCACCGCCTAGGCCCCGCTTAGGCGCTAGGCCCCACCTCGCCGCCCGCCTAGCGCCTTCTTGAACATTGTATAGAATAGTTTGTTCTGGAGTTTATTGAGCATTATTTTTCAGTCTGTGGTATCTCCCTAAAAAAGTCCTGAATTTTGGACAGTTTGGGGTAGAATCATTGTTATTCAGCAACACGCTCCAATCACCATCTTACAAAATTACTGTTCTTTTTCATTTTTATTCCAGATGCAACGGTTGATCGCTGCCGCTAAGTCCCACAACCAGATGAATTCAAGAAGGTTGGAATGTGAGGCCAACTGCTCATTTTACCTTCCCATCATCAAAATTGTCGCATGTCTTTGATTTACTGAAGCGCCTCCCTGTGAGTCTGGTCACGCCTCAACTATGCTGTGCATCCAAACGTGGAAGGCAAAGCTTTGAAGGTGGTACATTGTACATAAGAGGAACATGATGCTTTGTTGATTCTTTTGACTACCTTCATCGATGAAACTTCTCGACCATCTGCTCCCATACAACTACAGATGTGCTCATCTCGGAAGGATACTGGCGTAATTGGCTGTAAACAGGTAGGAATGTAGGATGTGTCATGGATATTAACTGTTTCCGTGACGAATGCAATGACTTGTAAACTGTTTAGGATCATTAGGGCATGTACAATGCAAGATATTTATATATGAGTGCTTAAACAGAGAGAATATAGCCACATCATCAAGCATTCATGCAAAAGTTATTTCCTCCAATGCAAACATCTCTTCCATATGTGCTTAGATGCTATATTATCTATTAATAGATATAGTTATACACATAAGCGCCTACTAAGCACCGGTGCTTATTTAAGCATCGATGCTTCAAAATAAGCGCCTTATCTATCCTATGTGGCAAGAAAAATCAGTTTTTTATTACTAAGCATCTCTCTAAGCGCCTGCATTGGACATGCTCTTAAAGGCGGAATGCTTGTGCTGATCGTTCGACTTTATAGGTTCATAAACGGCGCTAATTTTTTTTTAATAAATTAAAGAGTATTACCTGTTGTGCAAATCGCGCATATTGGCCTTACTACATCAGTCGTAGCCGGGCATATTAGCCTTGCAGCTGAAATGTTCTTGTGCATTGCATGGTGGTTTTAGAGTACACACGAACCAAAATTTCTGATTACTGCTTCCTGGTTCGTACGCTTGATTTCTAGTTCTATACATCAAGATTCATCGAACAAAAGTTACGACATGCACTTCAGGGCTAAAAAAGATGATTTTTACGAAGTGGTGCAAGAAAATGCACGTGCAGGGACGGTGCATCATATTTTGGACCTAGCAATTGGCAAATGGATAATAAAACCAAGAGTTGACCTGCAACCTTAACTTAAAAATTAAAATCTTGATTGATGTTCTTAACAAAAAGAAATAATCAAGGAACTTAGAAATACCATGTTTCTACTAAAATTCACGCTCACCAATGATTATCCGACTAAGCTGTACTGTAATCTTCCGTGCTGTTGATAATACAGATAATGAAATGCTGAGATTTGTTGTCCACTATCACGTCTATACGATCTGCACGCTTATCTACTTATGGAATTGAGCTTGGGGACTAGGTGTTGTAGGGGTGGTCTAACCTTTGTGACTGCTTCTTACAGCTAGTCTAATATGTAATAGGCCTAATAGTATAGATGAATATACCAATATATCCTCACCTTTTGTAATTACCAAATGGGTAGGATGAGAATTTCCCATACTACCCCATTTATGTATATAACCCCCCCCAAGAGGGGTATGAGAGGGGAAATCCACTCATTTCATACACAAGCACTCTCTTCTATTGTTGGTTCTCTCTAGTTAGTCCTCTCATATGTTGCTTGGTCAGTAGCCACAACAATTGGCGCCGTCCGTGGAGAACACTCAAGAAGCTGCGTAAGAGAAGACGATGGCAGCCAAGCGAAAGAGAGGTACGATGGCAGCGACTATCGAGTCCAACACACGGTGGCTGGTGGTACCCCATGGCAACGATCACGATGCCCACGCTATCTCGGCACTAGGGAGTCGGCCTCCGAACAACACCGACAAATGTCGAGCTTCTCTATGACCGTCGACCGTGACGTCCGCGCCGGTACGACCGTCGACTGCGGTGCCTGTGCTATCATCTCGACACCAAGGAGTCTCTCTCTGAACAACATCGGTGAATATCGAGCCTCTCTGGCGGGGATTCTGCACAGAGTGCGCACTCCAAAGCCTTCGCCCTGCCGCCGGCTGCGTCGACACCCATGACCATGACACGGTTGTGACTTCGACGACATCTCCGACCGCGCCGTGGTCAAGTCTTCGCTGACAGACGCGACCACCCCATGGTCGACACTTGGGGATAGAGGCATAGAGCACCCACCTCCGGCTTCTCCTCGGGACTTCACATGGTCTCCGCTGAGGGCTTCTCACGGTCTTCACCGGGCTCCGCGTGGATATCGTCTTCGCACAAAGACTTAGCACGATCTCCGTCGAGGTCTTCGCACGATCTCCTCATGGGGACTTCGCACGACCTCCGCAAGGCTTCGCAAGGTCTCCGTCGGGCTCCACGCGGATGTCATCTCCGCGAGGAGAGTTCGCGCACGGTCTCCACTGAGGTCTTCGCACGATCTCCACGCAGAGACTTCACACGACATCTGCACTGCTTCGCAAGGTCTCCACCGAGCCTCGTGTGGATGTCATCTCCGCGTGGAGACTTTGCACGGTCTTCGCTGGCCTCTGCGCAGATGTCGTCTCCGACGAACTTCGTGGGACTTCACGCAGTCTCTACCGAAGAATTTGCACGGTCTCCACCAAGCTTCGTGCAATTGTCGTCTCCGACGAACTTCGTGGGACTTCGCACGGTCTCTACCAAAGACTTCACACAGTCTCTGCCAAGCTTCACGCGGATGTCATCTTCGACGAACTTCATGGGACTTCGTGCAGTCTCCGCCAAGCTCCGTGCGGATGTCATCTCCAACGAACTTCATGGGACTTTGCGCGCCTTGCCCGATCTTTGTGGGACTTCGCATGGTCTTCGCCGACCTCTCCGCAGATGTCGTCACCAACAGACTGCGCACGACCTCCACAGGATTTCGCACGGCCTTCATCGAGCTCCGTGTGGATGTCGTCTTCGATGAACATCGCGGGACTTTGTGCGGTCTCCTTCTCCCGGTCTCTGTGAGACTTCGCATGGTCTCTGCTAAGCTCTGCACAGATGTCGTCTCCGACCACATTGCGGTCATACACGCTTCATCCGATCGCCACGCAGTCGAGACTTCGTCCGACCGCCTCGCGATCATAGACGCTTCGTCCAACAGCCTTGTAGTCGTGACTTCGTCTGACTACCTCGTGGTTGTAGACACTTCGTTCAACCGCCTCGTAGTTGAGAATTCGTTTGACCGCCTCGTCGTCAAAACTTTGCCCAACCTCCTTGCGGTCCTAATTTTGTGAAAATCATAAGGTGGCCTCGTGCCCCAGCGTACTCTACGGAGTATAAAGTTTCAGAAACTTAGCCATCCCGGGCAACTCTACGAAGTATAAGAAAAATCACACGGTGGCCTCGCGCCCCGGCGTACTCTGCGGAGTATAAAGCATTAGAACTTAGCCGTCCCGAGTAACTCTATGAAGTATTATTGTTATAAAAAAATCGCACGGTGGCCTCACGCCCTGGCATACTTTGCGGAGTATAAAGCGCCGAAACTTAGCCATCTCAGGCAACTATATAGAGTATTGTTATTATATATAAAAATCGCACGGTGGCTTCGTGTCCCAGCGTACTCTGCAGAGTGTAAGGTGTTGGGAACTTAGCCGTCCCGGACAACTCTACGGAGTATAAACAGCCACGCAGAGTCCACGACCTCCACGTCAACTCTACGAAGTATAGAGGGTAGCACAGGATAGCTAGCACGACCGTGCATGCATCGCGTGCTTCGTCCATCCCACCAGGGAGTCCCTGCCCTGGACTATAACCCCACGAGACTAAAGGTGGAGGGTGGGCCGCGTGCGCATTAGTTTCATCTTGCCGTCGACTTCATCGACCGTGAGTCCAAAGGTGTGGAACGGGCTGCGCACATCAAGGCTTCGTCTCACCAACGTCTTCGTCGACGCATGTCCGAAGGGTGAGGGAGGAGTCGCACGTGTCAAGCCTATGTCTCGCCACCGACTTCATCGACATCAAGTCCGAAGGACGTGGCAAGGATTTGGCTCACCGTAGCCTTCGTCGACCGCGAGTCCGAACATGAGGAGTGGGCCGCGCACATGTCAGTTTCGTCTCGCTGCTGATTTTGTTGACGTCAAGTCCAAAGGGTGGGGACGGTCTGCGCGCATCACAGTTCCGTCTCACCGCTGACTTCATTGACCTCACGTCCAAAGGGTGCGGGATAGAACGCATGCCTCAGAGCTTCGTTTCACCGCCGCCTTCGTCGACCGCTAGTCCAAAGGTAAGGGGCCGAGCTGTGCGCATCAGTTTCGTCTCATCGCTGACTTCGTCAACCTCGCGTCAGAAGGGTGCGGGATGGAGTGCATGCCTCTGGGTTTCATCTCGCCATCGTCTTCATCGATCACGAGTCCAAAGGTGGGAAGCGGGCCGCGTGCGCGTCAGTTTCGTCTCGCCGCCGACTTCATCGACGTCATCTCCGAAGGGTAGGGGACGGTCCGTGTGTCATAGTTCTGTCTCACTGTTGACTTCGTCGACCACAAGTCTGAAGGGTGCGGGATGGATCGCGTGCCTCATACCTTTCTCTCGTTGCCGCCTTCGCTGACCGCTAGTCCAAAGGTGGGGAATGGGCCACGCGTGTCAAGCTTTGTCTCACCGCCGCCCTTGTCAACGCAAGTCTGAAGGATGAGGGACGGGCCGCACACGTCAAGGTCTTCGTCTCGCCGCCGATTTCATCGATGCCAAGTCCGAAGGGTGGGGGCGGCCTGCATGTGCACGAGTCGTCTCGTCGCTGACTACATCGACTCCAAATCCGAAGGGTGTATGGGAAGGAGCGTGCCTCCGCCACCAACTTTGAGACTTTGTTCGACCACCTCGTGGTCGTAAATACTTTGTCCGACCATCTCGTGGTTGATACTTCGCCCGAGCACCTTGTGGTCGTAGACGCTTCGTCCGACCGCCTCACGGTCGACACTTCGTCTGACCACCTCGTGATCGTAGACATTTCTCGCGCAGACAAGGCTTCGACCTACCGCCGACTTTGTCGATGCCAAGTCCGAAGGGTGGGGGACAGGCCACACACGCAAGGATTCAGCTCGCCGCCGCCTTTGTCGACCGCAAGTTCGAACGTAGGGGGCGGGCCGCACGTGAGCCAGTTTCGTCTCATCACCAACTTCGTCGACGTCAAGTTCAAAGAGTAGGGGATGGGCCACGCACGCAAGGATTCCGCTCGCTACCGCCTTCAATGACCGCGAGTCTGAACGCGGGGGGCGGGCCACGCGCGCATCAGTTTCATCTCGTCACTGACTTCATCGACGTCAAGTCCAAAGGGTGGGGGACGACTTGCGCGCATCACAGTTCCATCTCGCCATCGACTTCGTCGACCTCACATTCGAAGGGTGCAGGACAGAACGCGCACCTCAGAGCTTCATCTCGCCACCGCCTTCGTCGACCGTGAGTTCGAAGGTGGGGATGGGCCGCGCGTGTTGGTTCCATCTCGCCGCTGACTTCGTCGACCCCACGTCCAAAGGGTGAGGGATGGAGCGCGTGCCTCTGGGTTTTGTCTCGCTGCCGCCTTTGTCGATCGTGAGTTCGAAGGTGGGGGCAGGCCGCTCACGTGTTAGTTTTGTCTCGCCACTGAGTTCGTCGACGTCAAGTCCGAAGGGTGGAGGACGACCTGCGTGTGTCACAGTTCCGTCTCATCGCTGACTTTGTCGACCATGAGTTCAAAGGGTGCGGGATGGAACACGCGCCTCAGAGCTTCATCTCGACTACAAGTCTAAAGAGTGTGTAGGAAGGAGCGTGTCTTCACCGCCAACTTCGAGACTTCATTCGACCACCTCGTGGTCGTAGATGCTTAGTCCGACTACCTCACGGTCGAAACTTCGTTCAATCACCTCGTGGTCGTAGACGCTTCATCCGACCACCTCGTGGTCGACACTTCGTTCGACTATCTCGTGGTCGTAGACATTTCTCACGCGCGCCGACTTCGTCAATGCCAAGTCCGAAGGGTGGGGGACGGGCCGCACATGCAAGAATTCGGCTCGTTGCCACCTTCGTCGACTAAGAGTCCGAACATAGGGGGTGGGCCGCACACAGCAGTTTTGTCTCACCGCCGACTTCATCAATGTCAAGTCCGAAGGGTGGGGGCGGGCCATGCACGCAAGGATTTGGCATGCCACCACCTTCGTCGACCGCAAGCCCAAATGTGGGGGTTGGGTCATGGGCGCTAGTTTTGTCTCACCGTTGACTTCGTCGACGTTATGTCCAAAGGGTGGAGGACATGCCGCACGCACAAGGATTTGGCTCACCACCGCCTTTGTCGACCGCGAGTACGAACTTGGGGGGTGGGCCACTCGTGTTAAGGCTTCATCCCTCCGCCGCCTTCGTCGACGCCAAATCCGAACGGTGAGGGAGGGGCTGCGAGCGTCAAGGTCTTCATCTCACCGCCGACTTCGTTGATACCAAGTCCGAAGGGTGGGGGACGGCCCGCGCATGCACGAGTTGTCATCTTGTCACCGACTATGTCAACTCCATGTTCGAAGGGTGTGCGGAAAGGAGTGCGTCCCTGCTGCCAACTTTGAGACTTCGTACAATCACCTCGTGGTCATAGACGCTTTGTTCGACCACCTCGCGGTTGAGACTTCATCTGACCTCCTCATGGTTGTAGACGATTTGTCCAACTGCCTCACGATCGACACTTCATCCGACCACCTCGTGGTCGTAGACATTTCTCATGCGCATAAGGCTTTCAGCCGTCGTCGACTTCGTCAACGTCAAGTCCGAAGGATGGGGGTGGGCGACGACCTGTGCATGTCACAGTTCTGTCTCGCAACTGACTTCGTCGACCCCGAATTCGAAAGGTACGAGATGGAACGCGTGTCTCAAAGCTTTGTCTCGCCGCTGCCTTCGTCAATCATGAGTCCGAAGGTGGGGGACGAGCTGCGCATGTCAAGGCATTGTCTCACCGCTGCCTTCATCGATGCCAAGTCCGAAGGGTGACGAACGGGCCGCGAGCATCAAGGCTTTGTCTCGCCGCTGCCTTCATCAACGCTAAGTCTGAAGGGTGAGGGACGGGCCGCATGTGTCAAGGCCTTTGTCTCGCCGCCGACTTCATCAATGCCGAGTCTGAAGGGTTGGAGATGACTGCGTGCATCCATGCTTCATCAACTTCCTCGACTCTGCCAGACCACTATGTGGTCGTACCTTCGTTCGACCACATCATGCTCGTAGACTTCATCCGACCACGTCGTGGTCGTAAACTTCATTCGACCTACTCACGGCCATAAACTCTGTCCGACCACATCATGGTCGGACATTTACTCCGATCGCCTTATGGTCGTAGATGCTTTGTCTGACTGATGCACGCGTGAGCTTCGTCTCACCACCGACTTCATCGGCCCTGAGTCTGAAGGGCAGGGGACAGGCCGTGCGCATTAGCTTCGTCTCATCATCGCCTTCGTCAACTCCGAGTCCGAAGGGTGCGGGACGGTCCGCGTGCACTGTTGCCTTTGTCGATGCTGAGTCTGAAGGGTGCGGGACGGACCGTGCATGTCGGAAATTCGTCTCGCTGCCGACTTCGTTGACACCTCTCATCGTATGAATTCCTTGTGGTCATACACTCCATCAAACCACCTCACGGTCGCAGACTCCGTCCGATCATGCCGCGGTCGTAGGCTCCATCCGACTACCTTGTGGTTGTAGACGCAGTCGTCAAGACTTCGTCCGACCATTTGTTCTTGGAAATTCATCGACACTTCGTCCAACCGCTTCGGGGCCATGACTTCGTCGATACCTACGACCACCACGTGGTCGCACCTTCAGCGGCATGTCACGAGCGACATAGTCGTCGGGTCTTCTCCGATTGCATCGGAGGCACCAACCCAACGGGGCACCCAGGCTTTTAGCATGGGACTTCGTGCTCGCTAGGTGTTATAGGGGTGGCCCAACCCTTATGATTAGGCCTTACAAGTGGTTCAATATATAATAAACCTAATAGTATAGAGGAATGTACCATGTACCCTCACTTTTATAATTATAAAAAGGGTAGGATCCCCATTCATGTATATAAACCTCCAAAAAGGGTATGAAAGGGGGAGATCCACTCATTTCATACACAAGCACTGTCTCTCCAGTCGTTGGCTCTCTCTAGCTAGTTCCTCATATGTTGTTTGATCAGTAGCCACAACACTAGGCATCCTTTCAAAACAACTAGATAAGAAATTGACGATAGCTCATTCATAACTGGTTCTAGACATACTTGCACTATGAACAGCTTTTCTGGGAGAACTTTTAACATGTAACAGAATTCAGAGAAAACAACTGCTTTTGCTGCTGCAACTGCAATGGATTTTCTATTACAATCCTACGTAATCTAGTTTCTTGCAAGCTTGCAGCATAGAAAAAATTGAGTTTTGAACGAAGGCACATCATGATCCTCCAAAACTGCAAGTCTGCAACATATACCTGGTGCTTATTTCATGTTTTTGTTGTGCCAATTTTGGAAACCAAGGCTTCGGAACAGCTGCTGCAGGGCTTTCCTGGCCCAGGCCATGTCGTTTTCAAATATTCTGGCCGGCCTACTCTCCACTTGTGCACCTACCTCGTGCAAGACAGTATCACCGCCGTTTCTTCCAGCATAATCAGCAGCAGCAATAGTAGCAGGGTTGCCATTCTGTGCTACCATGTATGCTTTTACATGAAGCTCGTCTGGAATCTTGTCTTTGTCCAAGGTTAACTGATTTAGGAAACAAAAGGCAGATGCATGATTAAATGAACCAGAAGGTGAACGTTAAAGATATAGGTGCGACTAGACGAGGCAGTACTATGATCAAATGAACCAGAAGGTGATCGTTAAAGCTCTAGTTGCAAGTAGACGAGGCAGATGTATGATCAAATGAACCAGTGGATGAGAAAGATTTCTGCTTATTGCGGTCCGTCTAAAGAATGTTGGCTTATGACGGACAATTTACCTCCGGTTGATTCGCTTCGTTTGCCCCCATCTTTTCCCTGTGCAGAGAAGCATCTGCAACCACAGCTGACGTCTTACCATCCACGCTTACAGTTGTTACGGACTTGTTGGTCTCTTGATACTCATCCGTTTGGAGCTCATCTGCCAGCACGGAGCCATTGCTTCCTGAAAAGATCACATCTTCAGCCCCAGTCGACAGCTCTACCTCCTCTGATACTTTCTGATTCTTGGCGTAATCCCAATCTTCGTAGACGACCAAGGTGTTTGAGGTCTCAGTTATTTGCAGAGTTCTATTAGGGCCGTGCTGCCAACGAACCTGCCCCGAGGGATCTTGCAGCAAGAACTTGAACTCGATCAACTTGTTTGCTGGTAAATCCTGGCCAGACCAAAGATGATGAAATCATGCACGGCCAGAGTGCAACATGACAGTGCTCGTGATTGGACCTCACCTTCTTCACCGTCCAAACGTGGTCTTCTGACCAATCCAAAGCGGTTGCCTTGGTCGGATCCCAAAGGCCAAGCGCCGGGTCGTCGCCGACGACGAGGAACTTCTGGCCGAACGCGCACTGCTTTTGGAGCACAAACTTAATATGCACTGTCTTCACAGGAACCGGCAAGAACAGATTCACAAAAGAATGGAAGTTAAATGGGTTTTATTATTGAGTACTGCTATACAACATTCGTATTTTGTTTCTGTACGCACGATTGGAAGTGAAGCTCACCATCATGGGGCGGCAGGATTTCGGTAGAAGCGACGCCCTCGTCAACCTGCGCGGCCTGCACCAAATCGACGGAGATCATGACTGATAACTGTGTGATTAACCTGAACTGAGGTAGCTTGCAGCCGGCAACAAAGCCACTGAACAACGACACCAAACATTCCAAACTGGAGTAGCAGGTTTCCTCCTGTGCTACGGCTACGGCGTTGGGCGAGGGCGCCGAGAGGGACTCCCCGACCGACGCGACGAGTAACCTCCGGCGAGCGGCGGACGCCGCGGGTCCTGCGCCTACGCCGTGGCGCCGCGCCCGCGCCCGCGCCCTGCCACCTGGCTGGGCCCGCGCGAGCAGCCCGCCGCGGCACACCACGGCCGCGGCCTCCATCGGTTACAGATCTCGGCCAGGCCCCCGGAGCCGAAAGCCTAAGCGCCGGCGGGACGGCAGCTGCGCAGCGCACGCTGCTCGTGTTCTGCAGATGGTGTGTCACGGCCGTCTCTCCGTTTCGGGCGGCCAGTTTGGTCTGCTTTTTTAGCCGTCTCTGCGTTTTCGGCCAGTTTGGCCTCATTTTTTTTAGCTTTTTCAGCTGCATGGCACGGGGATCGCGCGCGCGGTTGTGTGGCCGTGGTGCCAACCGATCATAATAGTATTTCATAAATTACAGATATCTTGGCTGCCAGTACTTCAGATGTATAAGACAGATATTTCAGTGTCGTATGGCCCAACCTCAATTCAACGAGAAACACGCATGCTTAGAATTCAATGTAACAGAAGAAAACGAAGCCGGAACCAAAAGACAAAGAAAACGAAGTAAATGAAATACAGTTCTACCACATGCATGAGTGGCTCCAGTGAAATGAACAAGTGTGCACTGCGGGCATTGAAAAGGGCAAGAAGCGTACGAGGAAATCTGGGTAAACGATAGGTACAGAAGTTCACCAAAACAGTCATTTCATTGACGTTAAACATGCAGTAAACAAGGTTTTCGACTAGGATGGAGTTACTGGAACTAAGAAAAATCTGGAATTAAAGCAAAGACTACGATACTATAAGTTGGATGAACTATGATACCAACTGCAGATCTGCAAATGGTAACATATAAGCCACTGTATCGTCAACTAGTCCTTCACAAGCATCCTCAGAACAACTTACTGACAATCAAGAGACAAGAGTGGGATTGTCTGTTACAAATTATGCCAAGCGAAACTAACAGTGAGGTAGCTGCACGTACACTAACGTTTAAGTAGGCAATAGTGGTGGCAAAGAGAGGGCCGATTCAGCAAACTCAAATGCTGCAGTCGCATCACAAAACCTAGGGATTTCATGAGTAACCATTGTTGGGTGATTGGTATATGACCAAAATATTGAAGAGAACGACACAACTACAAGCACAACCTAATTTGGTAGATAATAGAAGCCTAACGAAGCACTGATGGAAATTTAAATTATGAAGACACAGGCTGAGTAAAAACCAGTTCAGAAGTTTCTACAAGGGAAAAAAAATATTAACAAAACTGAACAGAATTTCTGTGGATTTTCGCCAGGAAAATACCTACTAGAATTGCAAAAACTTTGCACAATATAAATGTGTGTACTTAACAAGTTTACCTGGTAAAAGCATCATAATTCATACACCAGGACCTAGCTGTTCAACTTGGTCTCTACATTCACAATGTGACGACCCGCATTATTACCATGGGGTAATAACGCTAGTCAACGGATTATTATTCATTTTAGCCGATAAGACATCGCTCTAATGAATAATAAGCCCATCAGAGTGTTATAGCAGAACAATAATTAGAGACAAAACACGATATTACAAGAATCTCGCCACGCAGGGCTAAAATTTATTACAAAGCCTTAAGGGCTTAAATATTACAATCTTTAGACACAATATTCTAACTACTTCCTATTCAATAACGATCACACGGAGTGTCCACCTTGTACCCACTGTAATCCGAGTCTACGGTATTCCATGTAGGTAGCTTCCTCCTGATCTTAGCCATTCCCTGAATTGACATGCTCCTAAGCAAAGGGGGAGATAATAGCAAGGGTGAGTACAGAAGTACTCAGCAAGCGTTATAATACAAATTGCATAAAATGCCCATCATTTACACTATGTAGGAATCTCAATTCCTTTCTTCAGTCTTGTGTTCATTCTTAACACTCTTTTCATCAACCATATCATTCCATGACTTATAGAAAATAAGGTTTGTTGGTTTTGAAAGAAGTCCGATTTATTAATTTAGAAAACTACTGAACATACGCATGAACAGCAAAAACCCCCATAAGTTTCCGTAATTCTCCTTTCCCGGAGACAGGCATGAATTCATGATTTGGATAGCATTGCGCAAGCTGGTATCACTTTACCCATAACCACTCTGATCCTGTTGGCTTCCCGGAACTCCGCAATTCCTTAGATGCGGCGCCCAGATCAGAGTACAGTACGTTTGCATCTATCGCAGTAGTTATATCTCCACCCAGTTACTCACAATCGGCAGCCTGGAGCGGTGTACCACCCTCACGCAGACCCACCGAAAGCGACATTAACTGTTGGCTGGGGCGGTTCCTGACCATCTCCCAACACTCCACGGCGTAATATATCGCCCATCGCTTACCCGTTGCTGATAACGAACCAGTCTTGGGTTCTTGCGATCCGCCTCACCCGTTGCTGATAACGAACCAGTCTTGGGTTCTTGCGATCCGCCTCACCCGTTGCTGATAACGAACCAGTCTTGGGTTGAGCGCGGATGTGGATAGCCCACCTTGCTGATAACGAACCAGTCTTGTGGGTTCCACTCCATAGTTAATACTTACCCATGTGGAGAATATAATACTTTGATAGAGCTACTAGTATGTCCGTCAATACGGGATGTTGGTTGATACGATGTGGTACGGTCTGTTCACACGGATGAAGTTGGTAAGTTCCTTATATATTATTCTTATGCAGAGGTCCCATACCTTCCCACTCATTACCTACCCTGGCAACCTCTGCCCACCTTCTTACATAACTGAAACGGCCAACTGCTCCATCAGTTGCCTTTTATTTCCTTTCTCAGGTCTCTTATTTCAACTGTTCGATTTAAATATCTTTTATTTCTTTCATGCAAGGTGATACCAGATTAATACTAAAATATTGGTTTTACGAAATACACTCAGAAACTGTGATCAAAGGAATGCTTGCCTGGATTTCAACCATAAATTCGGATTCAAGTAGGATCAAGTGAAGTCACCCTCGTAGCTTGAATTATTGCCTGCAATTAAATACGTTGGCTACGACTTAATTTATTCTAGTCATTGTAAATACAAATTAATGGTTTTCAATTGTCTAGATGAACTTAACCAAGTTATCTGCGTAATCAAATCTGCAACAAAATGGTCTTAAACTATAGTACTTTAGTTTAATCCGTACGCGTATAAGCTTAATCGACTTGCTTATTTTAAATCATCGGACCCAATTAACCTGTTCTAATGATCTTAAGTAATCAAGGGTGGATTTCTATAATTTAAATGCTACTAATCAAATTGTCTGAGTAGTTAAATATGCCATAGAATGGTTTAAATGACGATACACAAATTTTAATATACCCAAGTATATGCTTTAATCCTTAACGTTGAAGTGATACTATAGCTTAATTAATTACGCAGATTCTACGAAATGAGATCGTAGGGTTTCTAGGTTTTCGTTTAGCTCTAAAAGCATTTCTATAATATTGACATGGCTACCAATTTAGTTCTATAATCTTTTATTTTTCCTAATCTATTTTCTTCTTTTCCTTCCTTTTCGCCCGATCCCCTTTTTCCCCTGGCCTTCGGCCGACGCCTCGGCTCCTTTCTTTTCCCCACCGCCGCCTCAACTTCCTCCTCCCCCGCCTCCTTATTCTCTCGGCGCCTCTCTCTTCTTCCGATTTCCCTCACCCCGGCGCCACCACTCGGCGCCTACGCGCCGCTCCACCGGTGCGCCGCCTCCAGCCGGCGCCTCCGCCTTGCCGCTCGGCTCCTCCCCAACTCGGTGCCTCCGCCGTCCACTCCCTCTGCGCCTCTTCCTCCGGCGTCGCCCCTACCGACGCGCCTCTCCTCTACGTCGCCTCCTCCCTTAGCCCGGTCGGCTACTGCCGGATCCGTGGCCTATGGCCCGGATCTGGCGCTCCTCCCTCTGATCCAACCGGATCCACGGTTGATTTTATTACTATTTCATTTTGGTTCTACACTTTGATTTGTCTATTGTGATTTTTGGGAATCTACCTGAGGGTGGGCATTGGTGGCTCCGGCGGGGCTCGAGGTCGTGCCATGCGCCGGGGGAGCATGGACTGGCCGTCGGGTGCGCGGAGTTCACCTGGCCCTATGGCGGCTTGCCTTCTCGGTAACTTCTGTTCCTTTGCTCTATTTCCCCTACTTTCGATGGTTGCTCTGTGTGATGGTTCCATGTATTCTACTGAGGATGGATGCTTATGGTTTCTATTTCAATGTGGCCATAATGGATGAATGTAGTATATGGATAGCGATTTTGTGGGTTTACCTGCACTGGTGATTGTGAGGAAGGTTAGGGTTTGGGGCTGGTTGCGGTCGCTGGCTTGCGGTTGCTGGCTTGTGGGCGCTGGCTTGCGGTTCTCCTGCCACCGCCACGGTCGCCTTGCTCCTTCGGCTTGCCGTGCCTTCGCCTCCCTGGCCTTAGGGCTCCACTCGGTGGCTGGCTTCTCTGTTGGTCTTGGGATTGGCTGGGGAGTTTGGGGGAATACTTACCGTGCCTTGCTCTGCCTCTTGCGCTCTTTCCTCTGGTTGGCTATTGATGTATTGGCAGTGGGATATTTGGCCGGCAGTGCTGTGGTTTTGGCCGTGAGGTCTTGCTGGGGTTTTGGCCGTGATGGTGTGCTGGCTGGAGGTGCTATCTCGGCCTCACTGGCTCTGGCCGTGTGCTATCTGGGGGATATTTTTGGGATGCTACTGTGGTCTCTCTGGGGTGGCTTATGCTCTCGGTTGCTCCCTGCCTCAGTTAGCCGTGGCTCGGTTGCTCGGTTGTGGTTTGGCTTGAAAATGGAATTATGGCATTTTTTTGGCTTTGCCCTGGTTGGTTCCTATACTCAAAACAGGTTTGTATAAAAATACCGTGTGATGAGCCTATGGTTGTGAGAGGTGCCGACTGGCCCCCGGACGGTCAGGTATCTCCGTGAACGGATTACCCCGCCCGAAGTTAATCCTTAGGGCTCTGACGGCACCGCTTACTTTACTTTAATTCGATTAATTCTTTTGTTCGGTCTTTTTCGGTCTTATAATTTAGTTGCTTGTTCATATGTAAATAGCGGTGTATCGGCAATTTGACGATAATCGGATTCATGTATGAAATGGCCTAGATTGTAATTCGGCTTTCTCTTAATATTGTTGTATTGCTCGAATGTAGTTTCTAATGTGGCAATTGTGTTGCAATTATCTAAGTTTGTGATGCGGTCATTTGATTAGGATCGGAACTTGTAAACTTATAGTAATTTGTATTGTCGTTATTAATGTAAAGAGAGTTGTAATATCTTTATTTAATTTAAGTCAGTTTTAGTTGTAGCTCAGTGAATGTAACCTGATTTGTTGTGTAAGAATTGTAATAATTACACTGTTGTATTACGGACGGTTATACATATTTTAATTGACTTGAAAGTTTTTATTTGTCGTGCAACTATATTTTATCTAGCTCTAGTTTGTACAATTTGGTCTGCGTCCTCGTCGACGGAATTACGGTAATAACGTATTCGTTTATCGTTCGTTGGTTTCAATTTATACGGCTACGTAGAAAAGTTTAAATTTTCTCGTATTTTTAGATTATCATTTATGTAATTAATCCTACTTAACGTCCTAATTCGCTAATTAGGGTTAATTAACGACGTGGGTCATTACATACTTCCCTCCTTAAAAATGATTTCGTCCTCGAAATCGGAAATGGCTTAAGAAGGTTGTGGTAGGTCTCTTATTGATCCATTACGAAATGTGCTTTTAGATATTCCTATTTATTCCGCCTTTGGTAGATACACCTCCTAGGCTTGTATCGCTCGTTGACTCCTCACATGTCATCGTTGAAATTCGATATCAAGCTACGGGTTATTAGTTATCGTTACTAGTGATTTGGTAGCCTTAGGATCGGAATTATAATTCATGTTAAGGTAGGAAAATCGTTCAATTTATTCTATATTGCACTGGTTAGTATTCTCCTTTTTCTAACCATTGCCCCTTCCTTCCTTAATTCTTTAGCTACCCCTTGATTCCTTTAGCTGGTCTGAAGTGCTATGGTTGATAGTTTAGTAGGGTGGTTCAAAGAGGATGGTATTGCTTAAAGCAATTGGGTTGAAAAGAATTCTCATGGTAGGAAGATTTAGGATTAGATTAACATTATCCTAGTTTCCTGGCATTGTACTTGGGCTATTTAATGGTTGGGAAATATCGTTACTTCCTATTCGGATGGCGTTATGGTGCCTGAAATTTTGAATTGAAACTCTATGTCTACGGTACTAGCTCTTTAGCCGTGGTTTAGCTCTTCGGAATGGAATAACCCTTGCTAGATTAATAAACAGACCTGGAGGTTTATCTGTTACATTCAGGGGTATGGTATTGTCATACAGTTTTGGGTTCAGTTGATGATAGATCAATGACATTGAATGAGTGGACATTTCCCCCCTATTCATAATATATGTCTTCCTGGAATGCATGAAACAGATTTTTCCAAAACTTTAAACACTATGGTGCAAGAAATATTCATATAGAATGATGCAAAAGGGTTTTGTGAAAATACTTATTTCCTAATGTTGTGTTGAAACATTTTCGTTTGCACAATTTCATTTTATGAGCTCATGGTCAATGTCATACCCCGGGAATTATGCCAAAGGTTCCTGAAATCATATATTTATGAACTTGGGGAAATGCACCCGACATAGACAATAATATTTCGGTGGATGCTTTAGGGCAATTCATGGATGTCGAGGTGATTAATACTGCGACAGTCTTGGGCTGAGAAGCCTAGAGGTTGACATTTTAGGTCTGAATTAAAACAAAGGGACACAGATATATTTGGACTCATTCTCTCGGTCGGATACTAGAGTTGGTTACGGTTCTAACCATGCTCTCCAGAATAACTGGGACTTAGCAAAGGAAAATTTTCTCGAGAATGTTATAGGTAGACTACTAGGGAAAAAGATTCGTCTGATTTAACGTCTTTAATGATGGGTTGTCTACTATTCGAGGGATGGTGAGTATGTAGTCGATTTTAATACGATTACACTTTAAGGATGTCTCATTCTAAGTCATGTGCTCTGTAAAAATTAGCTGGTGGTGGATACATTACCTACAGTCGGTCTCGTAACAACTCGTCTAAGTCTAGTAATCCTGGTAATTCTATACGACTGGCTTTTAGAAATAATAAGGAATTCGAGCGTTTTTCCTATATTGTGGACTAGTCTCTAAATTTTCACTTGTTTTAATTCGATTGTTCCTCCGACACTTAGTCATATTAATTTGAGTTATAATTAAATTTAAGAAATTATATTTTTGAAAATAATGGTATGTCATAACGTTATCAACTCCTGCAGCAAGTTGTTACAAGAGGAAAGAATAAACTTTATTCATCTTGTGGACACAATTTTTCTTATTAGTGTTCAGCATGCAAGTAGATGAGAAATTATTTATGTTTAAGTAGTAGAAAGCAACATTACTCCCTCTCTGATGTTGGTCTTCACATCACAGCATTCACAGTAGGCAAATAAAACCCAAGAAACATAGAGATGCAAAAAGAATCAAATTTCTACACTACTCTGGGACTACGTGCCCAGCAACGCTCGAGAACTCGCTCCCAAGACCGCCCAAATCTTTCGCGTTTGGAACCACGCTCAGAGCTTGCCTCTGAGTGCGAACCTACACTACCCTGAATCTCCGTGTCCAGGCACGCCTGAGAACTCGCTCTCAGGATCGCCCAAAACTTTCGCGTTTGGAACCACGCTCAGGGCTCATCCCTGAGTACGCCCAGGACTTCGTTCCTGGGTACGTCCGAAACTTACGCGTTCGGAAGCGCCACGGACCACTCGTCCGGGAAATCTCGTATGCAGAAATGGGGTAAAGCGATTTTTAGTGGACTATACATCTTGCCATCTTAGTACCTTAGCTCCATAATTCATACTCTCCTTACTTAGCTGTCTAAGATGGCAGAGTGTTTATTTTAGTTCTCAGATTGAAAGAGAGAAGAGGTTATGATAATATAATTCTCTCTACATTATTTTTACTTACTAACACTCAAGTTTTCTATCCTAAGTTGCAAAATGAAGTTTCTAGACAGCAACATGCATGTAACAAAATGAATAAGTACATGAAGTAAAAACAAGTAATTGCTATAATTTTAATTATTCTACACCTCCCCATCATATTACTTACAATTCCAGATATACACTAGCATGCATAACTAAAATGATGTTTAATTATTTCCCTCTTTTCTAGCATGATTCTACCATGGCATTTATGTTTCTCAATTTAGCAAACATTAAATTTATAAATTTTAGCCCACTACTACCCAAAACTTATACATTAAAGATGACCTCAATCCTACTCATATTTATCCTCGATTGCCCTATGTCGCTACAATTGAGCCTATGTCGCTACGGTTGAGACAACAAGATAGCAATCATACGTGGACTGAAATGTAATAATTTAAATGCAGATCGTCTAATTGCAGCAAAATTAAATACTAAACTCATGATAAAAATTATATTGCATACCCACTACCACTAGATTTTTGTAGACTACCACTGTTACCAATAAAACGAACTAGTACCATAATGTAGTTTGTCATAATGATTATCATCACCATTCCCATTCTCGCTACCCATTCTGGCTATAAAATTAGATGGTGGTCCAGAAGTAACAATGCCGAAGCCTAGAGCTCACTAAATACAAAGTTATGTAAAGATGAGAAGTATTAAAGAATACATATTGCCATATAGCAAGAACAGCATCCTTAAGTCCAGAACAGTCTCTAATTATTTGCGTGGCCCTCGAACCATTGCTCTGATACCACCTGTGACGACCCGCATTATTACCATGGGGTAATAACGCTAGTCAACGGATTATTATTCATTTTAGCCGATAAGACATCGCTCTAATGAATAATAAGCCCATCAGAGTGTTATAGCAGAACAATAATTAGAGACAAAACACGATATTACAAGAATCTCGCCACGCAGGGCTAAAATTTATTACAAAGCCTTAAGGGCTTAAATATTACAATCTTTAGACACAATATTCTAACTACTTCCTATTCAATAACGATCACACGGAGTGTCCACCTTGTACCCACTGTAATCCGAGTCTACGGTATTCCATGTAGGTAGCTTCCTCCTGATCTTAGCCATTCCCTGAATTGACATGCTCCTAAGCAAAGGGGGAGATAATAGCAAGGGTGAGTACAGAAGTACTCAGCAAGCGTTATAATACAAATTGCATAAAATGCCCATCATTTACACTATGTAGGAATCTCAATTCCTTTCTTCAGTCTTGTGTTCATTCTTAACACTCTTTTCATCAACCATATCATTCCATGACTTATAGAAAATAAGGTTTGTTGGTTTTGAAAGAAGTCCGATTTATTAATTTAGAAAACTACTGAACATACGCATGAACAGCAAAAACCCCCATAAGTTTCCGTAATTCTCCTTTCCCGGAGACAGGCATGAATTCATGATTTGGATAGCATTGCGCAAGCTGGTATCACTTTACCCATAACCACTCTGATCCTGTTGGCTTCCCGGAACTCCGCAATTCCTTAGATGCGGCGCCCAGATCAGAGTACAGTACGTTTGCATCTATCGCAGTAGTTATATCTCCACCCAGTTACTCACAATCGGCAGCCTGGAGCGGTGTACCACCCTCACGCAGACCCACCGAAAGCGACATTAACTGTTGGCTGGGGCGGTTCCTGACCATCTCCCAACACTCCACGGCGTAATATATCGCCCATCGCTTACCCGTTGCTGATAACGAACCAGTCTTGGGTTCTTGCGATCCGCCTCACCCGTTGCTGATAACGAACCAGTCTTGGGTTCTTGCGATCCGCCTCACCCGTTGCTGATAACGAACCAGTCTTGGGTTGAGCGCGGATGTGGATAGCCCACCTTGCTGATAACGAACCAGTCTTGTGGGTTCCACTCCATAGTTAATACTTACCCATGTGGAGAATATAATACTTTGATAGAGCTACTAGTATGTCCGTCAATACGGGATGTTGGTTGATACGATGTGGTACGGTCTGTTCACACGGATGAAGTTGGTAAGTTCCTTATATATTATTCTTATGCAGAGGTCCCATACCTTCCCACTCATTACCTACCCTGGCAACCTCTGCCCACCTTCTTACATAACTGAAACGGCCAACTGCTCCATCAGTTGCCTTTTATTTCCTTTCTCAGGTCTCTTATTTCAACTGTTCGATTTAAATATCTTTTATTTCTTTCATGCAAGGTGATACCAGATTAATACTAAAATATTGGTTTTACGAAATACACTCAGAAACTGTGATCAAAGGAATGCTTGCCTGGATTTCAACCATAAATTCGGATTCAAGTAGGATCAAGTGAAGTCACCCTCGTAGCTTGAATTATTGCCTGCAATTAAATACGTTGGCTACGACTTAATTTATTCTAGTCATTGTAAATACAAATTAATGGTTTTCAATTGTCTAGATGAACTTAACCAAGTTATCTGCGTAATCAAATCTGCAACAAAATGGTCTTAAACTATAGTACTTTAGTTTAATCCGTACGCGTATAAGCTTAATCGACTTGCTTATTTTAAATCATCGGACCCAATTAACCTGTTCTAATGATCTTAAGTAATCAAGGGTGGATTTCTATAATTTAAATGCTACTAATCAAATTGTCTGAGTAGTTAAATATGCCATAGAATGGTTTAAATGACGATACACAAATTTTAATATACCCAAGTATATGCTTTAATCCTTAACGTTGAAGTGATACTATAGCTTAATTAATTACGCAGATTCTACGAAATGAGATCGTAGGGTTTCTAGGTTTTCGTTTAGCTCTAAAAGCATTTCTATAATATTGACATGGCTACCAATTTAGTTCTATAATCTTTTATTTTTCCTAATCTATTTTCTTCTTTTCCTTCCTTTTCGCCCGATCCCCTTTTTCCCCTGGCCTTCGGCCGACGCCTCGGCTCCTTTCTTTTCCCCACCGCCGCCTCAACTTCCTCCTCCCCCGCCTCCTTATTCTCTCGGCGCCTCTCTCTTCTTCCGATTTCCCTCACCCCGGCGCCACCACTCGGCGCCTACGCGCCGCTCCACCGGTGCGCCGCCTCCAGCCGGCGCCTCCGCCTTGCCGCTCGGCTCCTCCCCAACTCGGTGCCTCCGCCGTCCACTCCCTCTGCGCCTCTTCCTCCGGCGTCGCCCCTACCGACGCGCCTCTCCTCTACGTCGCCTCCTCCCTTAGCCCGGTCGGCTACTGCCGGATCCGTGGCCTATGGCCCGGATCTGGCGCTCCTCCCTCTGATCCAACCGGATCCACGGTTGATTTTATTACTATTTCATTTTGGTTCTACACTTTGATTTGTCTATTGTGATTTTTGGGAATCTACCTGAGGGTGGGCATTGGTGGCTCCGGCGGGGCTCGAGGTCGTGCCATGCGCCGGGGGAGCATGGACTGGCCGTCGGGTGCGCGGAGTTCACCTGGCCCTATGGCGGCTTGCCTTCTCGGTAACTTCTGTTCCTTTGCTCTATTTCCCCTACTTTCGATGGTTGCTCTGTGTGATGGTTCCATGTATTCTACTGAGGATGGATGCTTATGGTTTCTATTTCAATGTGGCCATAATGGATGAATGTAGTATATGGATAGCGATTTTGTGGGTTTACCTGCACTGGTGATTGTGAGGAAGGTTAGGGTTTGGGGCTGGTTGCGGTCGCTGGCTTGCGGTTGCTGGCTTGTGGGCGCTGGCTTGCGGTTCTCCTGCCACCGCCACGGTCGCCTTGCTCCTTCGGCTTGCCGTGCCTTCGCCTCCCTGGCCTTAGGGCTCCACTCGGTGGCTGGCTTCTCTGTTGGTCTTGGGATTGGCTGGGGAGTTTGGGGGAATACTTACCGTGCCTTGCTCTGCCTCTTGCGCTCTTTCCTCTGGTTGGCTATTGATGTATTGGCAGTGGGATATTTGGCCGGCAGTGCTGTGGTTTTGGCCGTGAGGTCTTGCTGGGGTTTTGGCCGTGATGGTGTGCTGGCTGGAGGTGCTATCTCGGCCTCACTGGCTCTGGCCGTGTGCTATCTGGGGGATATTTTTGGGATGCTACTGTGGTCTCTCTGGGGTGGCTTATGCTCTCGGTTGCTCCCTGCCTCAGTTAGCCGTGGCTCGGTTGCTCGGTTGTGGTTTGGCTTGAAAATGGAATTATGGCATTTTTTTGGCTTTGCCCTGGTTGGTTCCTATACTCAAAACAGGTTTGTATAAAAATACCGTGTGATGAGCCTATGGTTGTGAGAGGTGCCGACTGGCCCCCGGACGGTCAGGTATCTCCGTGAACGGATTACCCCGCCCGAAGTTAATCCTTAGGGCTCTGACGGCACCGCTTACTTTACTTTAATTCGATTAATTCTTTTGTTCGGTCTTTTTCGGTCTTATAATTTAGTTGCTTGTTCATATGTAAATAGCGGTGTATCGGCAATTTGACGATAATCGGATTCATGTATGAAATGGCCTAGATTGTAATTCGGCTTTCTCTTAATATTGTTGTATTGCTCGAATGTAGTTTCTAATGTGGCAATTGTGTTGCAATTATCTAAGTTTGTGATGCGGTCATTTGATTAGGATCGGAACTTGTAAACTTATAGTAATTTGTATTGTCGTTATTAATGTAAAGAGAGTTGTAATATCTTTATTTAATTTAAGTCAGTTTTAGTTGTAGCTCAGTGAATGTAACCTGATTTGTTGTGTAAGAATTGTAATAATTACACTGTTGTATTACGGACGGTTATACATATTTTAATTGACTTGAAAGTTTTTATTTGTCGTGCAACTATATTTTATCTAGCTCTAGTTTGTACAATTTGGTCTGCGTCCTCGTCGACGGAATTACGGTAATAACGTATTCGTTTATCGTTCGTTGGTTTCAATTTATACGGCTACGTAGAAAAGTTTAAATTTTCTCGTATTTTTAGATTATCATTTATGTAATTAATCCTACTTAACGTCCTAATTCGCTAATTAGGGTTAATTAACGACGTGGGTCATTACATACTTCCCTCCTTAAAAATGATTTCGTCCTCGAAATCGGAAATGGCTTAAGAAGGTTGTGGTAGGTCTCTTATTGATCCATTACGAAATGTGCTTTTAGATATTCCTATTTATTCCGCCTTTGGTAGATACACCTCCTAGGCTTGTATCGCTCGTTGACTCCTCACATGTCATCGTTGAAATTCGATATCAAGCTACGGGTTATTAGTTATCGTTACTAGTGATTTGGTAGCCTTAGGATCGGAATTATAATTCATGTTAAGGTAGGAAAATCGTTCAATTTATTCTATATTGCACTGGTTAGTATTCTCCTTTTTCTAACCATTGCCCCTTCCTTCCTTAATTCTTTAGCTACCCCTTGATTCCTTTAGCTGGTCTGAAGTGCTATGGTTGATAGTTTAGTAGGGTGGTTCAAAGAGGATGGTATTGCTTAAAGCAATTGGGTTGAAAAGAATTCTCATGGTAGGAAGATTTAGGATTAGATTAACATTATCCTAGTTTCCTGGCATTGTACTTGGGCTATTTAATGGTTGGGAAATATCGTTACTTCCTATTCGGATGGCGTTATGGTGCCTGAAATTTTGAATTGAAACTCTATGTCTACGGTACTAGCTCTTTAGCCGTGGTTTAGCTCTTCGGAATGGAATAACCCTTGCTAGATTAATAAACAGACCTGGAGGTTTATCTGTTACATTCAGGGGTATGGTATTGTCATACAGTTTTGGGTTCAGTTGATGATAGATCAATGACATTGAATGAGTGGACATTTCCCCCCTATTCATAATATATGTCTTCCTGGAATGCATGAAACAGATTTTTCCAAAACTTTAAACACTATGGTGCAAGAAATATTCATATAGAATGATGCAAAAGGGTTTTGTGAAAATACTTATTTCCTAATGTTGTGTTGAAACATTTTCGTTTGCACAATTTCATTTTATGAGCTCATGGTCAATGTCATACCCCGGGAATTATGCCAAAGGTTCCTGAAATCATATATTTATGAACTTGGGGAAATGCACCCGACATAGACAATAATATTTCGGTGGATGCTTTAGGGCAATTCATGGATGTCGAGGTGATTAATACTGCGACAGTCTTGGGCTGAGAAGCCTAGAGGTTGACATTTTAGGTCTGAATTAAAACAAAGGGACACAGATATATTTGGACTCATTCTCTCGGTCGGATACTAGAGTTGGTTACGGTTCTAACCATGCTCTCCAGAATAACTGGGACTTAGCAAAGGAAAATTTTCTCGAGAATGTTATAGGTAGACTACTAGGGAAAAAGATTCGTCTGATTTAACGTCTTTAATGATGGGTTGTCTACTATTCGAGGGATGGTGAGTATGTAGTCGATTTTAATACGATTACACTTTAAGGATGTCTCATTCTAAGTCATGTGCTCTGTAAAAATTAGCTGGTGGTGGATACATTACCTACAGTCGGTCTCGTAACAACTCGTCTAAGTCTAGTAATCCTGGTAATTCTATACGACTGGCTTTTAGAAATAATAAGGAATTCGAGCGTTTTTCCTATATTGTGGACTAGTCTCTAAATTTTCACTTGTTTTAATTCGATTGTTCCTCCGACACTTAGTCATATTAATTTGAGTTATAATTAAATTTAAGAAATTATATTTTTGAAAATAATGGTATGTCATAACGTTATCAACTCCTGCAGCAAGTTGTTACAAGAGGAAAGAATAAACTTTATTCATCTTGTGGACACAATTTTTCTTATTAGTGTTCAGCATGCAAGTAGATGAGAAATTATTTATGTTTAAGTAGTAGAAAGCAACATTACTCCCTCTCTGATGTTGGTCTTCACATCACAGCATTCACAGTAGGCAAATAAAACCCAAGAAACATAGAGATGCAAAAAGAATCAAATTTCTACACTACTCTGGGACTACGTGCCCAGCAACGCTCGAGAACTCGCTCCCGAGACCGCCCAAATCTTTCGCGTTTGGAACCACGCTCAGAGCTTGCCTCTGAGTGCGAACCTACACTACCCTGAATCTCCGTGTCCAGGCACGCCTGAGAACTCGCTCTCAGGATCGCCCAAAACTTTCGCGTTTGGAACCACGCTCAGGGCTCATCCCTGAGTACGCCCAGGACTTCGTTCCTGGGTACGTCCGAAACTTACGCGTTCGGAAGCGCCACGGACCACTCGTCCGGGAAATCTCGTATGCAGAAATGGGGTAAAGCGATTTTTAGTGGACTATACATCTTGCCATCTTAGTACCTTAGCTCCATAATTCATACTCTCCTTACTTAGCTGTCTAAGATGGCAGAGTGTTTATTTTAGTTCTCAGATTGAAAGAGAGAAGAGGTTATGATAATATAATTCTCTCTACATTATTTTTACTTACTAACACTCAAGTTTTCTATCCTAAGTTGCAAAATGAAGTTTCTAGACAGCAACATGCATGTAACAAAATGAATAAGTACATGAAGTAAAAACAAGTAATTGCTATAATTTTAATTATTCTACACCTCCCCATCATATTACTTACAATTCCAGATATACACTAGCATGCATAACTAAAATGATGTTTAATTATTTCCCTCTTTTCTAGCATGATTCTACCATGGCATTTATGTTTCTCAATTTAGCAAACATTAAATTTATAAATTTTAGCCCACTACTACCCAAAACTTATACATTAAAGATGACCTCAATCCTACTCATATTTATCCTCGATTGCCCTATGTCGCTACAATTGAGCCTATGTCGCTACGGTTGAGACAACAAGATAGCAATCATACGTGGACTGAAATGTAATAATTTAAATGCAGATCGTCTAATTGCAGCAAAATTAAATACTAAACTCATGATAAAAATTATATTGCATACCCACTACCACTAGATTTTTGTAGACTACCACTGTTACCAATAAAACGAACTAGTACCATAATGTAGTTTGTCATAATGATTATCATCACCATTCCCATTCTCGCTACCCATTCTGGCTATAAAATTAGATGGTGGTCCAGAAGTAACAATGCCGAAGCCTAGAGCTCACTAAATACAAAGTTATGTAAAGATGAGAAGTATTAAAGAATACATATTGCCATATAGCAAGAACAGCATCCTTAAGTCCAGAACAGTCTCTAATTATTTGCGTGGCCCTCGAACCATTGCTCTGATACCACCTGTGACGACCCGCATTATTACCATGGGGTAATAACGCTAGTCAACGGATTATTATTCATTTTAGCCGATAAGACATCGCTCTAATGAATAATAAGCCCATCAGAGTGTTATAGCAGAACAATAATTAGAGACAAAACACGATATTACAAGAATCTCGCCACGCAGGGCTAAAATTTATTACAAAGCCTTAAGGGCTTAAATATTACAATCTTTAGACACAATATTCTAACTACTTCCTATTCAATAACGATCACACGGAGTGTCCACCTTGTACCCACTGTAATCCGAGTCTACGGTATTCCATGTAGGTAGCTTCCTCCTGATCTTAGCCATTCCCTGAATTGACATGCTCCTAAGCAAAGGGGGAGATAATAGCAAGGGTGAGTACAGAAGTACTCAGCAAGCGTTATAATACAAATTGCATAAAATGCCCATCATTTACACTATGTAGGAATCTCAATTCCTTTCTTCAGTCTTGTGTTCATTCTTAACACTCTTTTCATCAACCATATCATTCCATGACTTATAGAAAATAAGGTTTGTTGGTTTTGAAAGAAGTCCGATTTATTAATTTAGAAAACTACTGAACATACGCATGAACAGCAAAAACCCCCATAAGTTTCCGTAATTCTCCTTTCCCGGAGACAGGCATGAATTCATGATTTGGATAGCATTGCGCAAGCTGGTATCACTTTACCCATAACCACTCTGATCCTGTTGGCTTCCCGGAACTCCGCAATTCCTTAGATGCGGCGCCCAGATCAGAGTACAGTACGTTTGCATCTATCGCAGTAGTTATATCTCCACCCAGTTACTCACAATCGGCAGCCTGGAGCGGTGTACCACCCTCACGCAGACCCACCGAAAGCGACATTAACTGTTGGCTGGGGCGGTTCCTGACCATCTCCCAACACTCCACGGCGTAATATATCGCCCATCGCTTACCCGTTGCTGATAACGAACCAGTCTTGGGTTCTTGCGATCCGCCTCACCCGTTGCTGATAACGAACCAGTCTTGGGTTCTTGCGATCCGCCTCACCCGTTGCTGATAACGAACCAGTCTTGGGTTGAGCGCGGATGTGGATAGCCCACCTTGCTGATAACGAACCAGTCTTGTGGGTTCCACTCCATAGTTAATACTTACCCATGTGGAGAATATAATACTTTGATAGAGCTACTAGTATGTCCGTCAATACGGGATGTTGGTTGATACGATGTGGTACGGTCTGTTCACACGGATGAAGTTGGTAAGTTCCTTATATATTATTCTTATGCAGAGGTCCCATACCTTCCCACTCATTACCTACCCTGGCAACCTCTGCCCACCTTCTTACATAACTGAAACGGCCAACTGCTCCATCAGTTGCCTTTTATTTCCTTTCTCAGGTCTCTTATTTCAACTGTTCGATTTAAATATCTTTTATTTCTTTCATGCAAGGTGATACCAGATTAATACTAAAATATTGGTTTTACGAAATACACTCAGAAACTGTGATCAAAGGAATGCTTGCCTGGATTTCAACCATAAATTCGGATTCAAGTAGGATCAAGTGAAGTCACCCTCGTAGCTTGAATTATTGCCTGCAATTAAATACGTTGGCTACGACTTAATTTATTCTAGTCATTGTAAATACAAATTAATGGTTTTCAATTGTCTAGATGAACTTAACCAAGTTATCTGCGTAATCAAATCTGCAACAAAATGGTCTTAAACTATAGTACTTTAGTTTAATCCGTACGCGTATAAGCTTAATCGACTTGCTTATTTTAAATCATCGGACCCAATTAACCTGTTCTAATGATCTTAAGTAATCAAGGGTGGATTTCTATAATTTAAATGCTACTAATCAAATTGTCTGAGTAGTTAAATATGCCATAGAATGGTTTAAATGACGATACACAAATTTTAATATACCCAAGTATATGCTTTAATCCTTAACGTTGAAGTGATACTATAGCTTAATTAATTACGCAGATTCTACGAAATGAGATCGTAGGGTTTCTAGGTTTTCGTTTAGCTCTAAAAGCATTTCTATAATATTGACATGGCTACCAATTTAGTTCTATAATCTTTTATTTTTCCTAATCTATTTTCTTCTTTTCCTTCCTTTTCGCCCGATCCCCTTTTTCCCCTGGCCTTCGGCCGACGCCTCGGCTCCTTTCTTTTCCCCACCGCCGCCTCAACTTCCTCCTCCCCCGCCTCCTTATTCTCTCGGCGCCTCTCTCTTCTTCCGATTTCCCTCACCCCGGCGCCACCACTCGGCGCCTACGCGCCGCTCCACCGGTGCGCCGCCTCCAGCCGGCGCCTCCGCCTTGCCGCTCGGCTCCTCCCCAACTCGGTGCCTCCGCCGTCCACTCCCTCTGCGCCTCTTCCTCCGGCGTCGCCCCTACCGACGCGCCTCTCCTCTACGTCGCCTCCTCCCTTAGCCCGGTCGGCTACTGCCGGATCCGTGGCCTATGGCCCGGATCTGGCGCTCCTCCCTCTGATCCAACCGGATCCACGGTTGATTTTATTACTATTTCATTTTGGTTCTACACTTTGATTTGTCTATTGTGATTTTTGGGAATCTACCTGAGGGTGGGCATTGGTGGCTCCGGCGGGGCTCGAGGTCGTGCCATGCGCCGGGGGAGCATGGACTGGCCGTCGGGTGCGCGGAGTTCACCTGGCCCTATGGCGGCTTGCCTTCTCGGTAACTTCTGTTCCTTTGCTCTATTTCCCCTACTTTCGATGGTTGCTCTGTGTGATGGTTCCATGTATTCTACTGAGGATGGATGCTTATGGTTTCTATTTCAATGTGGCCATAATGGATGAATGTAGTATATGGATAGCGATTTTGTGGGTTTACCTGCACTGGTGATTGTGAGGAAGGTTAGGGTTTGGGGCTGGTTGCGGTCGCTGGCTTGCGGTTGCTGGCTTGTGGGCGCTGGCTTGCGGTTCTCCTGCCACCGCCACGGTCGCCTTGCTCCTTCGGCTTGCCGTGCCTTCGCCTCCCTGGCCTTAGGGCTCCACTCGGTGGCTGGCTTCTCTGTTGGTCTTGGGATTGGCTGGGGAGTTTGGGGGAATACTTACCGTGCCTTGCTCTGCCTCTTGCGCTCTTTCCTCTGGTTGGCTATTGATGTATTGGCAGTGGGATATTTGGCCGGCAGTGCTGTGGTTTTGGCCGTGAGGTCTTGCTGGGGTTTTGGCCGTGATGGTGTGCTGGCTGGAGGTGCTATCTCGGCCTCACTGGCTCTGGCCGTGTGCTATCTGGGGGATATTTTTGGGATGCTACTGTGGTCTCTCTGGGGTGGCTTATGCTCTCGGTTGCTCCCTGCCTCAGTTAGCCGTGGCTCGGTTGCTCGGTTGTGGTTTGGCTTGAAAATGGAATTATGGCATTTTTTTGGCTTTGCCCTGGTTGGTTCCTATACTCAAAACAGGTTTGTATAAAAATACCGTGTGATGAGCCTATGGTTGTGAGAGGTGCCGACTGGCCCCCGGACGGTCAGGTATCTCCGTGAACGGATTACCCCGCCCGAAGTTAATCCTTAGGGCTCTGACGGCACCGCTTACTTTACTTTAATTCGATTAATTCTTTTGTTCGGTCTTTTTCGGTCTTATAATTTAGTTGCTTGTTCATATGTAAATAGCGGTGTATCGGCAATTTGACGATAATC
Organism: Dendrocalamus latiflorus; assembly: GCA_017311315.1. Lineage (NCBI taxonomy): Eukaryota > Viridiplantae > Streptophyta > Magnoliopsida > Poales > Poaceae > Dendrocalamus > Dendrocalamus latiflorus. Next base: position 9,386,389 of record CM029663.1, read on the forward strand.
GGATTCATGTATGAAATGGCCTAGATTGTAATTCGGCTTTCTCTTAATATTGTTGTATTGCTCGAATGTAGTTTCTAATGTGGCAATTGTGTTGCAATTATCTAAGTTTGTGATGCGGTCATTTGATTAGGATCGGAACTTGTAAACTTATAGTAATTTGTATTGTCGTTATTAATGTAAAGAGAGTTGTAATATCTTTATTTAATTTAAGTCAGTTTTAGTTGTAGCTCAGTGAATGTAACCTGATTTGTTGTGTAAGAATTGTAATAATTACACTGTTGTATTACGGACGGTTATACATATTTTAATTGACTTGAAAGTTTTTATTTGTCGTGCAACTATATTTTATCTAGCTCTAGTTTGTACAATTTGGTCTGCGTCCTCGTCGACGGAATTACGGTAATAACGTATTCGTTTATCGTTCGTTGGTTTCAATTTATACGGCTACGTAGAAAAGTTTAAATTTTCTCGTATTTTTAGATTATCATTTATGTAATTAATCCTACTTAACGTCCTAATTCGCTAATTAGGGTTAATTAACGACGTGGGTCATTACACACAAGCTGATCGTAGATCATTTATTTTGCATCTCAGACTACATTTGTTACCTGTTTCAATAATACATATCATCTTCTTCGAGGTCTATATCTAACTGTTGGCGCATATCAATATGTGAGCATTGGTTTATGTTACTTTCTCACACCATGTTACAATAACAGAATATGAATCGGACTACAAAACATAATCTTTTGGGGCAAGCAAAGCAAGTATCCTTGAGCCAAACATAAGCATATAAAATCACATGTCATGGCAAAACTCAAGAGAAATAACAATATTTACTACACTATAAACAAGAGTTACCAAGATGCACTATGAACCTATTAGCTCCATAAGTACAAGACTGACCACATATATTTCATAAAGGCCAAAGGATGTTGGGAGTCAGGTTAGCATTCATCTCTGGAGCTTAGCCTGTAGTACATATTTACAGCTTGACATTTCCAATAATGAGATGGGGTATATAATCAATTGAGTTATTAGCTGTAATCAATGGATCTATACTTGTAACATCACTGGTTGCAGCTGTTTTCTTAATCAAGTAACTTTAGTGCTGCATGCCTAAAACCATACTGCTATACTTAAAAATCTTATCTGCAGCTTTGCATCTGTTTTCATCAACATTATTACAACAGACAATTTCATACAAGCTCATAGAAAACACATGCATAGATCTTTCGCGTGGAAATCAATCCTGCAACGTCCTTTATCTCCTGATACTGAAGACCAACGGTTACCATTTGTTTTCTGTGTAACAGTGTAAACAAACAAGTTCATCATGGCCAACTAAACATAGTTGCTAGAGTAGGCAAACCAAGATCTCAAATAAACGAGATATGATTCAAGCATAACTTCATGGATTAAAGCAACTGGATAATAAACCATAATAAGTCAAAATCAGTAAGAAGCATTAGCTTGCGCAATTTGCTATGACTTTGCACATACACTTATAGAGCTTCATATAAAAACTGAAATAACCAAATACAGATCAATTGACCAAACAAATTGAGCAATATTAGATAAAGTTACAACCACAGAACTGAACCATAGTATCAAAGAGCACGCCATACACCAAAATCCCGAATTTATTCCCCGATAACCACACTAATATACTATATACACATGCACACTTCATATCCGCGAATCAGGAAACACGAACCATAACTCAAAACCTAAAGAAGTACCATAGAATTGTGTAGAGTTACAGGGAGCACCGGTCCTTTTGCTCACCAATCAATCGATGAATCGATCACTTGTCACCGTACGAACCTTTCAAAGCTAGATGCAGTGAGTGACTTAGTGAATAAATTTGTCAGATTCTCACATGACTTAGTATGCAATACTTTCATCTCGTCCATCTTTTGCAATTCATGAGCATAGAAGAATTTGGAGTTGATATACTTTGTAAGATGACTCTTCACATAGCTCGTCTGCACTTGTGCAACGCAAGCTACATTATCTTCATAGATAATTGTGGGGTTTTGCATAATATTCATCTCACATGATTGTTGGATGTGGTGAATCATTCGCTGGAGCCAAGCGCATTCTCGTGCGGCTTCATACAGTGCTATAATTTCTGAGTGGTTCGTCGAAATTGTTACAAGACTTGGCTTAGACGATTTTCAAGAAAATACAGTTCCACCACACAGGAATACATAGCATGTTTGTGACTTTGCGGTATGCGGGTCCGACAGTTACCCAACATCTGCATAGCCAATCAAGTTCAAATATTGATTCTTTCTGTAGAACAATACAAGGTCCTTACTTCCTTGGAGATATCAAAAGATGTTATTTATTCCCTGCCAATGCCTTTTGGTAGGTTGTGCACTATACCTTGCTAACAGGTTTACGGCAAATACAATGTCCGGTCTAGTGCAGTTTGCTAAATACATAAGTGCTCCTATTGCACTTAAGTATGGGAATTCCGGTTCCAGGACTTCCTCTCCCTCTTCCCTAGGCCGAAACGGGTCTTTTTCTTGCTGTAAAGACATTCCGATCATTGGTACTTTCCATAGGTATGCCTTATCAAAGCCAAACCTTTCAAACACTTTCTGGGTGTAGGCCGACTGATACACTAATATTCCTTCCGGGACATGCTCGAACTGCAGGCCTAAGCAAAACTTGATTTTGCCTAAATCTTTCATTTCAAATTCTGACTCCAAGTAAAAACTTGCTTCTTTTATATCTTCTGTTGCCCCGATGATATTCAGATTAAGGATGGTAATCGGGCGCGGCGGGTACGGGTAGTTCTCGCCCATACCCGTACCCGCGACCTCGATTTACGCCCACGGGTATACCCGCGGAGGATGACGGGCAAAAAACCTCGCCCATACCCATCGCTTATGGGTATACCCGTTTACCCGCGAATTGAGAGTCGTCATCTGAGAGTTGAACCAATAACAGATATATATAAGCAACCGCTGTTGCTAGGGAATATAATAGCTATCAAAAAAATTTATAACAATCAATAGCAATTAGAGATATGAAAAAGTTTATAACAATCAATAGTAATTAGAGATATTGCTATAACTGCGCCACATGTCAATCTATATCGCGGGTAAACGGACGGAGTGGGTATGGGTGGAGCTTACCCATACCCGTGCCCGTTTACCTGACGGGTAGAGTGTTTCCCCCATTTCCATACACGTGGGTAAAGAAAATATCCCATACCTGGCTCCATTAGGGTATTTACCCACGGGTATACGGGTAAACGGGCACAATTGCCATCCCTAATTCAGATCATCTACATACACTGAGATTATACAAAATCCATTCTGGGATCATCGTATAAACAACACATTGACAATCTTCATTGTTTGTGTAGCCTTCGTATAAACACACAGGGACAATCTTCATTGTTTGTGTAGCCTTTCTTGCATAGAAAGTCGTTTAAGTGATCATACCACATCATGCTAAATTGCTTCAGTCTATATAGTGATTTCCTGAGCTTCACACTATACAGATTTTTATTTGCTCTATCTTGGTTCGGGACAAGGATACCTTTAGAGACCTTCATATAAATCTCCGAATCCAAGTTTCCGTAAACGTATGCAGTTACCACATTCATTTCTTTCATTTCTAAATTCAAGTTTACTGCCATTGAGATCAAATATCTAAAGATAATTCCAGTCATGACTGGAGAGTAGGTTTCTTCATAATCAACTCCTGGACGTTGAGTGAAACCTTGTTCTACTAGCCTTGCTTTATATCTTACTATTTCATATCTTTAATTTCTCTTTTGAACAAATACCCACTAATGCCCTACAGGTTGCACATGGGGAGGTGAGCGACATACAAGCCCTAACACATCTCTTTTGTTTAGAGACAATAATTCAGTTTCTATTGCCTTCTTCCAATATTTTCAATCTGATCTTTTCTTACATTTAACGAGCGATGCAAGTTAGGGACCAAGATTGATAATTGTGGCAATTTTCTTTGCGAAGTAGATATCAATATTGGCTATTGTCCTATTCATGGACTCTCCTGTGTGCACATAATTTATAGCTATTTCTTTATGAGTTGCTTCTTCTGGAGTGATTGTTTCTTTTGGAGCTTCTCCTTGCTCATCGCTTTTTCTAATTGCGGTGGCAAGTCCCTTTAGTTTTTTGGCTTTGATGTGTGCGCACACATCCATGCCAATTTCTTCTTCCATGAGGATATTCAGATCCGGTATACCCTTTTCTGAAGGTGTCATACTAGTGCCAGGTCTCAACTGGCTCCCCTTCTGGTTCTGGGGGAACTTCAGTGATCGACTGTGATAAGTCCTTCTTATCCTTCTTCTCCGGGCGTCCCCGGTTACTTGGGATTCGAGGGACCGGAGTTTTCGTCCTTTAATTCTGAGGCTTCTGGACGGGATTAGGGATACCTTCTACTTTCTTTGGTATTTCAACCCTCTCCAGTGCATTGCGTGCACGCAAATGCGACTTAGTCACGCTCTTCAAATCACTAAAGTGATCAGGCAGTTGATTTGTTAATGCTTGCAAATCAATGATCTTCTGGACTTCTCTATTTGCTTTACTAGTGCGCGGGTCATGTGCATGGATTCCCGTGGCTTGCCACGTAATTTCCTGACATTTTTCATCAAGAGGTTGATTTCCTCCCCCTAATGTTGGGAAACTATCTTCATCAAATATGCAATCAGCGAAGCGGTCGGTATGCAAATCTCCTGTCATGGGTTCTAAATACCTGATTATGGATGCAGTCTCATAACCAACGTATATCCCAGTCTTACGGAGAGGGCCCATTGCAGTACGCTGTGGAGGGGGTATAGGTACATAAACCTTGTATCCAAACCTCCTGAGATTAGAAATTTTCGTTACTGACCCTTACGCTAGTTGCATAGGTGAATAGATGTTGTAGACCGATGGTCTAAAGTTGATGAGATTCACTGCATGTAGGACTGCGTGTCCCCAAGGAGGTGGCTGGACTATTTATCCCCGAACCTCAAGGAGTCCATGGCAGCACAGATGCCAAGTCCAAGGCGGAGACGCGCGGACGCCAAGATGAACTCGTCTCGCGCACGGTGGCGGGAGTCCATGAGGAAGACGATGAACAGTGCCTACACCGTCGGATGGGCAATGCGTGGCATAGTAAAGATTGAACAGCTAACAGTAGACTACACAGATGAGCAGTGCTTGGGCACACGGATGCTTGACATATGTCATTGGAGCGATCCAACAGCCGATACGGAGCATGGCTCGGATGGCCGACATGAGGCAAGAGAAAGATCAGATGACTGAGGTTTAATGGGCCGAAAGGGAAATGTGGGCCAGCTAGGGTTTTGGCCCAAAAGACCTTAGGGAATTTTCTATTTTAAGATATTCAAATAAAATCTCTTGAGCTCTAGAAAATAGCAAATAAATCCAAAAAAATCACAGAAAATTTTAAAAAATCCTTGAGATTCAAGGAACTCAAATAAAATGCTTTCACCAAATGTTAATGTTTAATTTAATCATATTAAATTTTTTTAATTAATGAAAATTCATTTTAAGCTTGAATTAATTCCAGAAAAATCCAAATGGTGAATTTTATTTTAAAAACTTCAAAAAGACCCTAAAATCAGGATGTTACACTATGTCAGTTACTCAACAGTTAATCCAAATGCTAAATACATTTCTTAATGTCAACAGGACCCACCATTACTACTAATTTAGATAGTAATACTCTCTGAACCATTAGGTAGGTTCTTTTGGACTGATGCTTATGACTTATAGCTGTGGTTTTTGAATTCTGGCCTGTTCTTGAGAGGCAGTATGCAAAGAGAAATAGCCGCATGCAATTTTGGCCAGTATAGTTAAACTCGATACAGTTTGTACTACAATTTACCTATAAACCCCATCATGACAAAATGTGTCGTTTAACAGCGCGTTAATGTTCGTCCGTACATAAGCCGTAAGCCAAACGTACAAACGAACCCAACCGTTAACTATTCAGGGTCCAGTTATCATTGAGATTGAGTTCTTCAATTGGAATAGAAGAGCACCGACGACGGTTCTTGTCATGCTCACTTGTGACAATGGAGGTGTCGGGGGGCTTGGCCGATGGGCAAAACAGGTTGTGGGGTTTACGTACTGGATAAGGGTGGTGGAAGTGGTCGACAAGGTGTACCGGAGCGATGGTTCACTAGCAATTGGTGGCGGGGCGGCACGACCGAAGGACAATCTCAGCACATGGTGAGGTGGGAGTGATTTCTTTGCGTGCTAGGCTAAGGTTTTAGCTGCATGACTAAGTAAGTGGCTCGAGGACCGAAGGTCATCATGGTATGACCGGCGGTGAGGGACCATGGTGGCGGTGGGATGCCGGTGACGGTAAGGTGCACATTTCACAGCTAAACCCTCAAATTGAGGCTGGATTCATGATCTATAAGGCGATGCTAGGGGTGATGATATTGTGGCTAGAGATGGCTCTACCTGTAGCACGGCTATGCATAGTAGCGATTTGGCCAGGGCGGCGATGGCTAAACTTGACATCTAGGGCATGCATAAGCATCTACACCCTACGGGGTTTCTAGTGGTATCACTTACCGGCACAAGGCGCTACGTGTGAGATTGCCCATGGTGGCCAGAGTTGGGAACGAAGGCCTCACGGCAAGGCGGATCTACCATGCGCTAAACTCAAATCGAATAACCTAATGATCTTCATTACTTCTAGAACACAAATTGACACAAGTACTTATAAGCTTGGGGTCGGGGAGGCGGAGCTGGGCGGTGCGTGAGGATGGCGAGCTCGGCCGAGTTTGGAAATAATGTCTGACCTAATGTGGGGGAACTAGTGAAGGTGGGGCGAGCAAACTAAAGAGTTGGTCAGGCGAACTCAATGGCATGCTGCTGGTGGTGGAAGCTTATCGGAGCAGTGGAATTCGTCGGTGGAAGCCGATGGCCGGGTTCAAGTCGATTTACTTCAACCGAAAGGGATGGGAAAGTTCAAGGGAAGTGGAGAGGGAAGGACACGGTTAGGCATGGCTTAAATAGAGGGAAGGAGGGGGAACGAGAGGAGGGTGCTCGGTCATGGTGCGACATCCGAGCGGCGGGGCTTGTAATGGCTTTGGCGTGGACAAGACTATCTCACGTCGACGCAATGCTTAAGGGCAGCGTTGTAGGTCTTCAATGCCGCTTCACGAGTTTATCCTAGTGATGTGGAGAGAGAACGAGTGAGAGAGAGCTTAGGCGAGAGGGGGAGAGAGATAGGGGAGAGAAAAAGAACAATAACCGGGAGCTGACAGGTGGGACTGTGGGGCCGATCGTCAATGAGACGCGTGAGAGAGGGGCGGCAAGGCTGGCGCATGCGCGTTGGCTGCATGTATGGGCCGTGCGGGGAAAGAGAGGGAAAGCAGGAGTGGCCGGCTTGGCTTGGGGCCTTGGGCCATGACAGGGAAATGGGTCGGGCCGACAGAAGGCTTTCAGCTCTAAGGCAGGGAGGGAAAATAATTAAGTTTAAACTTTAATTCTAACTATAATTTAAGTTTGAATTTTTAATTTGAATTTCAGAAGGTGTTTGCACACAATATTTTTAGGAAAAATTTCTCGGCATCTAATTAACTTTTAGAAAAATTGAATTCACATTTTTGGCTAAGAAAATTATTTAAAAATATCAAACTCCAACAAGGCTTCTAAGAAAAATAAAAATGCACAAAGATTTTCGAAATTCATAAAAAAATCACGCATGCTTATTTTTAGGAAAAAATATTTTTTGCGCAAGATTGGGTGTTACATAAACCCTGTTTCAAAAAACCACAAGGAACCAGCCCAGAGCCCCAAGGGCCAAACCCCTCCTCAAACCGCACGGCCGAGTTGACAGCGGCAAAACCACGCTAAAACCTGCCAAAATTCCGCCCAAATCGGTCATCGTCCGCACGCCGACGCAGCCATGGCGACCTCCTTCGCGTTCGGCTCCTCCGCCGCTGCGGGATCCACCGCGTCCTCGCCCTTCTCCTTCTCCACCGCCCCATCCGTCTTCTCATTCTCCCAGCCCGCCGCGGCCTCCTCCTCCCCCGCCCCCGCCTTCGGCTCCTCCCTCTCCTCCTCTGCCGCCGCTTCCTCTGCACCCACTTTTGGCTCATCCTTCTTCACAGCCTCCCCTTCCTCCGCGTCCGCCCCCACCACAGTCTCTTCCCCATCCCCTTTTGGCTTCGGATCCACTGGTTTCTCGTTCTCTCAGTACACCGCCGCCGCTTCCTCCGCCGCGTACGCCCCATCCCTCTTCGGCGCATCCGCCACCTCCACCGCGGCAGCCACTCCTAGCCTATTTGGCGCCGCTTCCTCCGGCGCAACCGCCCTCGGCCTCTTCGGCGCATCAGCCACCTCCTCTGCGGCTACCACCCCGAGCCTCTTCAGCGCCGCTACCTCCGCCGCGGCAACCCCAAGCCTATTCGGCGCTGCCTCCTCCGCTGCGGCCACACCCAGTCTCTTCGGCGCATCCCTCGCCGCCGCCACCACCCCCAGTCTCTTCGGCCCCGCCGCCTCCGTTGCGTCCACGTCAAGCCTTTTCTCTGGTGCCAGCACGGGCTTCGGCTTTGGCTCATCCGCGTCCGGCACCGCCACTACCACGACCGCCGCCTCGACACCATCATTCGGCTTCGTGTTCAACACCGGGGCCGCCGCATCGAGTACCGCCACTACCTCGGCTTCCGCACCGGCTCTAGGGTTTGGGGCCGCCTCTGGCTCGGCGCTGTTCGGATCCACCACCTCTGCGCCACTCGTCAGCACCACCACCGCCTCGTCTCTAGCAACTACCGCTATGACCGCGCCATCCTTTGGCTTCTCATCCTCGCCAGCAACTACCGCCTCTGCTCCGTCGTTCGGCTTCACGCAGTTATCAGCAAGCACGACGACGGCGAGCACGGCCCCTTCCTTGTTCTCGTCCGCTTCTTCCACCCCTGCCTTCTCCTTCCCTAAGAGTGCCTCCGCCACTCCCACCACGCCAGCGTCCGCGCCCTCCACTGGTTTCTCCTTGACCACTTCGCAGGCTGCATCTGCTCCCTCACTGTTCTCTAATGCCAGTGCATCAGCAGGCACGTCCGCAAGTTCTCTTAGCTTCCCGTTTGGTTCATCTTCTGCTGCTTCCACACCGACATTTGCTTCTGTTTCTGCAACGAGTGCATCCACTGTGCCATCAGCTGCTGCAGCCCCTGCAACGTCGGGGTCATTGTTCTCGGTGCCAGCACCTTCTTCTTCCACTAGCGGTTTCAGTTTTACACTAGCGCCATCATCGTCATCAGCAGCGGCAGCTACAGCCACTACCACCACTGTCACAAGTGCGTCAACATCTGCAGTCATGACAACCACAACTCCTTCAACCACAACAACTGCGTTTCCTAGTTTTAGCCTGCAAGCAACTACACCTGCTTCTGCCTCAACTTCGGCAACCCAATCAATACTGTTTGGTGAGCTGTTATGTTTCTTCATTCTCTGTACTTATTGTTCAACTTGATGTCTTCTTTTGTTTAGTTCAGTGATACCATTCACAATGCCTCTGTATTTGGTTCCAAACAATTGTCACTTAACGTAAATAATAATAGCCGGTTTATAGTTCATAATAGTATCTCAAACTACTCGTTGGATCATCATTTCAGGACCCAACATATCACTGTACTGTTGTAGATATTAGGTTTTTGTAAAACAGGGCAATTTTTGTTGTATTACTATTTTGACTGTAAGGTTTCAGGTTTGCCTTGTAATTTGTTTCTTAAAATTTTGTAAGTGGTCACTACTTGGTCTAATTTGGTAATGTTCAGCTTTGTATTAAATGGGTATAATCCGCAGGCGGTTCTACTACAGCTGCAAGCACAGCAGCCACCAGCACCAGTACAAGTCAGGCAACTTCATCAGCTGTTCAAGCAAGCAGCACTGGGTTGTACAAGCCCCCTTCATTTATTTCATTTGTTACATGTAACTGGAGCTGGGAAGCAAGGTATTAACATTTTCCATGATGCAGCCCTTCTACTGCTGCTATCACTCCAGCAGCATCCCAAGCACCTAAGCTTCCATCAGAAATTGTTGGTAAAGGTGTTGAGGAGGTATTGCACTTATCTTTTTCGATTACAGTTTGTTGGTTTCAGTATAGCACGTTGCTTTTTTTTTATATTGACACTGCATTGAAGGTTGGACTGATCTTCTATTGTGGTTTCTTGAACATCTTTATTTCTTTATGTAAGTAGTGCAGTAACATTTCAGTTTGTGGACGTTCTCATGAAAGTACCTATTGTAGATTATTAGGGACTGGAACAATGAGCTTCAAGACCGTACTGCAAAGTTCCGGAAACATGCCACTGCTATAGCTGAATGGGACATGAGAATTCTGCAAAACAGGAGTGTTCTTATAAGGCTTGAGGTATGCTCTGTCACTGATTTTATATGTATTAAACTTCAAGTCTCATTTGTATTTTGGGGCTCAAATTATCTGGCTGTCATTTGTCAAATATGAACTGACACGGGACAGGCAGTATGTTTGCATTTGACAATTCAGTTTTTCGAATTCTGTTCATGTGAGCGTTTCAGCTTTTGCAGTTAGGTATTGATCTGAATCTCTGTACATTATACATATACTTGTGGATGTTTAGTTTGTCATCTAATGTCATTTTCAGAAGACAACAGTCAAGACAAATGATAGCACATTTCATTATTTTGTGTTAAAAGCAGTTGAGCAGGGTAGAAGGAAGCTTGGTTGAATTTAATGATCTTTACACTGCACAGAACGTTTGTCAAATGTTGGTAATTCAAAGACTTGAAGTTCTTATTCACCCAATGCTGGATGGTTTGTGTATCATTGTAAGATAGCACATGATCCTTAGTCGATCTTCTAGTAGATGATTGGCTACTGCACAAAGCTCTGTTGATTTGACTTATTCATGTGAAAGTTGGCACCATGGTTATTAAGGCGCTGCCTAATCGTCGCTTGATTGTAGATTAGGCGCCGAGGTAGCTTGGGGGATGCTGCCACGGCTGTCACCTCGCCTTATGAGTGAGGGGGGAAGAATCCAGGAAAAAGGTTATCAAAGGTAGCAGAGCATTGATCCGAGGTCAGGGGCGGCAGATCTGACTCCAGGGTCACCTCTTCACCATTGCCGCTGGCTTGCTGTCGTGGAGTCCACACTGCTGCCGCTAGAGCTTGGTCTGTTGCCACCGAATCGGTTGCAGATCATTGTCGCTACTGCTGTCGTTGCTCCTGGTAGTCGTCGCCATCTCCGGTGGTGGTGGCTAGCGAGCGGCGAGGTCGAGCCCCGGTGGTGATGGCTGGTGCGCTGCTGGCTTCCTCCTGTTCTAGTGGCTGCTAGTCTTGTGGTGGTTGGCAGCTGGCTCTTTAGTGCACACAAAGCATGGGTGAGTGGATGAGGAGGTGGGTTAGGATGTTGGGCTTTGTGGGCTAGGCGGCTTGGTTGATTCTTTTTTTCCTTTTCTCATTTCCTCTACCTATTTCCTCCTCTATTGCTGCTATATTCTGCTTCATATGGTGTCGCCTCGCCACATGCCTTACACGCCTAGGCGTCCAGGCGGTGGTCTGGCACCTTGCCTCGCCTTATCGCCTTGATAACCATGGTTGGCATAGAATTTCTTTCAAAAGTTTAGTAAATTCCTTTTTTTGTTAATTATTTACTTTTTCAAAATTATTTTTTTGTTCCTTGATAATATCTAGTTTATTCATTTTTGCAAGTATAGTTTAGATCTTTGATGTTGATGACATAGAAAACAATGATATGGAGTCCGGAGGTTTAAGAAGAGCTGTTGATTCCAAAGTTAGTGAACTTGTTTATGTCAACCCAGTAAAAGGCGGGAACATGTCTCTCTGTGTTATCATATAATGCAGTTCAGGTTTATCCAGGTTTTAGACGGATTTTGTGTTAGAAACTGAAAATCTGTGATTCTGTGTTAAAATGCTGCATTGTAAATTAATCTGATCCGACACCTACTATATTCAATGCTACCTCAGGCCCAAATTATTGGTTGTTTAAGCTCCCCAAAATTGGTGTTCAAATACTTGTCCTTTTATACTTTCTAGGTGATTTTTTCCTAAAGCCCCCTTATTATATTGACAGCTATAAATGTTCTCCATCTCAACTACTACTATTGTTCCCATTGGACCAATGCCAAAGAGAGACGGTCATTTAATTAGGGGAGGATATCCAGTGCAAAAGCACAATTTGGAGCAAACATGCTAAAATGTTTGCTTTGGGCACTACTAAAGAAAATCCGAAAAAAATCTAGACATATGTCATGAACCGGGATAAACACCACCAAGATGGCCGGATGGCGTCGGCGTAGAACGAGAGGGAGAGAGACTAGAGATTTAGACGAAGAGAGACTTGATATTTCTCTGATTGATTACAATGGCATGCGGTAGCCCTCTTATATAGACGGCTCTGAAAAGTTCTAGGGTTTTCGGGTTAAGGATCACCTCCGATCCCTTCATGTTATATAGGCTGTAATCGCCATAGAATACAGGGTATGCCGCAGGGATTGAGGAGTCCTGGTAAATCTCTAATAGCTGTTACAACAGATCAATCTATTCTATCTATAACCAGGACTTTCCAAAGTATCCCTGCGGCAGATTACAATCAGGGATATTCCCTTAACAGGCAGATCTCGGTCAGGTACTTACCTGAACCAGATATCAGCCTTATCTCTAGCCTTATCTCTAACATCCCCTCTCAATCACAGCTTTACTAAGTTGAGATTGTTTCTGAAGTTTTTGAGACATTGGATAGGCAAGGCTTTAGTGAAACCATCCGCTATCTGATCGCCTGTTGAGATAAACTTGATATCAAGCAATTTTTGATTCACCCTTTCTCGCACAAAATGATAGTCAACCTCAATGTGTTTAGTTCGAGCATGAAAGACTGGATTGGCAGATAAATAAGTTGCTCCAAGATTATTGCACCACAATCGAGCTGCAGGAGGACTAGAAATTCCCAATTCTTTTAGAAAAGTCTGAATCCACATTATTTCAGCTGTACAATTAGCCATTGCTTTGTACTCAGCTTCTGTGCTAGATCTGGAAACTGTAGGTTGTTTCTTTGCATTCCATGAGACAAGATTAGTCCCTAGAAAAACAGCAAAACCTCCTGTGGATTTTCTATCATCTAGACATCCAGCCCAATCTGCATCAGAAAATCCTGAAACTAACATAGAGAGAGATTTAGTAATTTTCAGACCATATCTCATAGTGTATTGCAAGTACCTGAGTATTCTTTTGGCTGCTGTCCAATGAGCAGTAGTTGGTGCATGAAGATACTGACAAACTTTATTTACTGAAAAGGAAATATCTGGCCTTGTCAGAGTCAAATATTGCAAAGCTCCAACTATGCTTCTATATCTTGTGCTATCCTCAGGATTTAATTTCTCTCCTTCTAATGTCAGTTTTTCAACAGTAGACATAGGGGTATTCATTGGCTTGCATTCTTGCATTTGAACCCGCTTTAGCAAATCAGCAGTGTACTTTGCTTGTGTTAGGAGGATTCCATTATCTATCTTCTTCACTTCTATTCCAAGAAAATAATGTAAGTCTCCTAGATCTTTTAGTGGAAACTCACCTTGAAGATCTTTGACAAGAGCTTGTGTAGCTTTAGCTGATGAGCTGGCTACAATTATATCATCCACATAAATGAGCATAAAGATGGTTACATCCCCTTTTTTGTAGAGAAAGAGTGATGTATCAGCTCTTGAAGGCTGAAAACCAAGTTGTAGCAGCTTCTCACTTAGTCTTGAATACCAAGCTCTGGGAGCTTGTTTTAATCCATATAGTGATTTGTCTAACTTACACACATAATCTTTCTCTTTCTTATCTTCATACCCTGGCGGTTGCCTCATAAACACCTCCTCCTCAAGAACGCCATGAAGAAACGCATTCTTAACATCAAGTTGGCGAAGATTCCATCCTCTTGAGATTGCAATAGACAAAACAAGTCTAATCGAAGCAGCTTTAACTACTGGACTAAAAGTATCTTCATAATCAATACCATACCTTTGTTTGAAGCCCTTGGCCACTAAGCGAGCCTTATATCTATCAATTGTTCCATCAGCTTTCCTCTTCACTTTGTACACCCATTTGCAATCAATTAGATTCATCCCTTGCTTAGGAGGTACAAGATGCCATGTTTTGTTTTTCCAAAGCGCCATGTATTCTTCATCCATGGCTTTCTTCCAGTTTTCAGATTGCATGGCTTCCTCCAAATTACATGGTTCACCATTTTCAGCAAGAAAGCCATACTTGATTCTTCCATCGGTATACTTTATGCGACCATCTGTGAAAATCACTGGTTTAGTAATACCTTGCTGAAGACGGGTAACAGGTCGGTGTTGGGGAGAAGAGACAACCCCTTGTATCATCACAGCACCGTCAGAGAGATCTTCTGAAGCTTGCTCATGCGCAGACATCATTTTAGGTGGTTGATGCAGATCCTCCAGTGAAGGCTGAGGGTCAGAAGGTAGATGTGAGGGCAAAGTAATCTTAGAACGCCGACTGTATACCTGAGTGATGGGTGGTTTGGATATTGATGGATTGTGCTGTACAGGCTGCTGCTGTCGCAGGCTTTCAGACTGCTGAGCAGATTGCTGCTGCTGTTGTTGTTCCAGATGTGCAGATTGCGACTGCACAGAATGCTGTTGCTGTCCAACCTGCTGAACAGAGTCTAAAATAGGAGCAGCAGGAGAATCAGAATCATTAGTATCAACAGAATAATCATCATATTGATCAGCTAATTGTGCACCCCCGTGATCAATAGTTCCAAACAAGTAGGGAAAAAGGAGAACTTCAGACCGAAGGCGAGCACCAGCATTGGGATGGAGTTGTGCAAAGGGAAACACTTCTTCATCAAAGACTACATCGCGAGATATATAGATACGCCCAGTCTGAATGTCAAGACACTTGAATCCCTTGTGCATATTGCTATAGCCTAAGAAAGCTACGCCCAGTCTGAATGTCAAGACACTTGAATCCCTTGTGCATATTGCTATAGCCTAAGAAAGCACATTGTTTTGAGCAAAATTGAAGTTTGCGAGTGTTATAAGGACGCAAATTGGGCCAGCAAGCACAACCAAACACACGAAGAGTTTCATAATCAGGTTTGACCTTAAACAGCCGCTCCAAAGGAGTTGAGAACTGCAAGAGTTTGTTAGGTGTCCTGTTGATCAAATATGTGGCTGTAGCAAAAGCCTCATCCCAGAACTTAAGCGGCATAGATGCATGAGCTAAGAGGGAGAGACCAACGTCAACGATGTGCCGATGTTTCCTTTCAGCAGCACAGTTTTGTTGATGAGCATGAGGACAGGAGACCCTATGGGATATACCGATTTGCTTGAAGAAAGGATTGAGTTTTTCATATTCACCACCCCAATTTGTTTGTATAGAGATGATCTTCTTGTCAAACAACCGTTCAACAAGTTGCTGGAATTCATGAAACTTTTGGAAAACTTCAGATTTGTAACGAAGCAAGTAAATCCACACAAATTTGCTATAATTATCAATAAAGGTGACATAGAACTTGTTTCTTCCTACAGATTCACATGCTGGACCCCAAACATCTGAGAAAATTAACTCTAGAGGAGATTTGGAGATACTAGAGGACTTAGA
Organism: Dendrocalamus latiflorus; assembly: GCA_017311315.1. Taxonomy (NCBI): domain Eukaryota; kingdom Viridiplantae; phylum Streptophyta; class Magnoliopsida; order Poales; family Poaceae; genus Dendrocalamus; species Dendrocalamus latiflorus. The sequence goes on from CM029663.1 coordinate 9,402,010, forward strand.
ATATGGCAATTGGTGACTTTTTGCTTGTTGGCAAGCATCACAAACAGTTGCTTTATTGGACTCTGGAGTACAAGGAAGATTATTCAATCTAATGACCTGCTGCACTATTGAAGATGCAGGGTGACCTAGGCGGCTATGCCACTTTGAAGACGAAGGTTTTATTGCTCCAAAAATCTGCTTCCTGGGACCAGCCGAAGGAATGGATGAAAGGGGGTAAAGACCTCCCTCACATTTGCCTTTGAGAAGAACCCTCTTCGTGATCTGATCCTTAATCAAGAAGAAAGAAGGGTGAAACTCAAGGAAAACTTGATTATCAGAGGCAAGACGATGAACGGAAACTAAGTTTTTCTTGGCACTAGGAACATGAAGAATGTTATTGAGATAAAGATTATGAGAGGGGGCGCGAACAACAGTGTGACCAATGTGATGAATATCCATACCTGCTCCATTTGCCGTGTGGATTTGATCACCATTGGTATACTTCTCGCGAACTGCCAACTTATCAAGTTCACTTGTGATGTGATCTGTTGCACCGGTGTCAGTGTACCAATTTGTGTCAATGCCATAAGAGTTTACCACTGCAGATGCACTCTTCTCTTCAAGTACATAATTCTCATCGAAGCGATGCCAGCAGGCTGGAGCAATATGCCCCTTTTTCTTGCAGAGTTGACAGGTAGGACGAGTATCAGCAGTACCTCGGTTGCCATTGCTAGAAGTTGTGCCACGGCCGCGACTTCCATTACTGCGGCCTCTTCCTCCATTGCGCCCTCCACGACCGCGCTGGAATCCAGGATAAGATCCATGCATCGCAGAGTTGACAGAGGGCTGGTACTGATTGCCCTGCAGAAGATTCAATCTCTGTTCGAAACTGAGGAGTTGAGAGTAAAGCTCACCGACGGAAACCGGATCAGATCGCCCAGTGATATTGGTCACCACCGAGTTGTATTCCAGATCAAGTCCGGCAAGAATGTAGGACACTAGTTCTTCATTGATTGGTTTTCCAGCGGCTGCCATCTCATCTCCAAGTGCCCTCATCTTTCCAACATACTCCGCAACTGTCATGGAACCCTTCTTTGTTGTTGCGAGAGCAATGCGCGTGTTGACAGCCTGCGCGCGGGTTTGGGCACAAAACATCTGCTCAATAGCCTTCCAGACCTCTGCAGCCGTCTTTTTGGAGGCGACATGAGTCAGTATCTCCCGTGAGAGGGAGGAGAATAAGTAGCCCAGGACTTGTTGGTCCTTTTTGAGCCACAAATCATACGCCGGGTTGAAGGTTTTGGTTTCCTTCTCGCCGTCTTTGGTGGTGATCTCTTCCGCTGGAGCAGCTGCCGATCTATCAAGGTAGCCGACAAGTCTTGCGCCTCGGATTGCTGGGAGGATCTGAGCTCTCCACAGCGTGTAGTTGGACTTGGTAAGTTTTTCTGTCACAGGATGACCTAGAGGGGCGGCGGCCAAAAGGGAGGATGAACTCGCCATTGAGGAGTGGCTCTGATACCATGAAAAGTTCTAGGGTTTTCGGGTTAAGGATCACCTCCGATCCCTTCATGTTATATAGGCTGTAAACGCCATAGAATACAGGGTATGCCGTAGGGATTGAGGAGTCCTGGTAAATCTCTAATAGCTGTTACAACAGATCAATCTATTCTATCTATAACCAGGACTTTCCAAAGTATCCCTGCAGCAGATTACAATCAGGGATATTCCCTTAATAGGCAGATCTCGGTCAGGTACTTACCTGAACCAGATATTAGCCTTATCTCTAGCCTTATCTCTAACAGGCTCTTCCTAACATATGGAATCTAATCCCAATCATATCTCCAACTCATATCATATCTCTAACTCTATCTCTAATACAAGGCAACTAATCTCTAACTCAAATGGAAACCAATCTCTAATTCCTAATAAAAACCCGACTGGGCCTTGAGCCCAAGGCCCACACTCCTGACACTACACCCCTCTCGGACATGCAGCTCGTCCTCGAGCTGCTAGACGGCGGTCAATGGAAGACCTTCGATGCCGATGTAGAAAACGAACGGTGGCGGGGTGCTGCAGTGGACGGAGACAACCGGACAGATCTAAGCGGAACAAGGCGAAACGATGCCTGCAAAATAAGGTTTTTTTTTTGGAATGTAAAAGATTTTTTTTGGAAAATATTTTTTTTGTTTTGTTTTTGTTTTTGTTTTGTTTTTGCCTTGCCTAATCGGTCGGTTTTAAACCGACCGACACCCATGCTCACATCGGCCAGTAGCGTCGACTAAAGGCGCAGAGGCGGCGGCGGTTCTGGGCGACGCAGCAGGCGGCGCGGGCGGCCAGAGAAACGGCGGCGCCGCGGCGGAGGTGGCCCGGCGGAGGCGGATCTGGAGCGGCGGCGGTCGGCGTCTCCGAGCACGGAACCGGCGACGGCGGCGGCTCCGGGCGGAGCGGGCGGTCGGAGGAGCGGCGGCCTGCGGGCCGGCAGCCGAGGGAGCGGTAGCCTCGTCTCTGGCAGATGCGGCCCGGTTGGCGGCGTCGGCACGGCCCGGGCGACTGCAACCCAGGTGGCGGCGGCTCGGGCGGAGCGGCCGGGTTCGGCGGAGGCAGCAGAGGGGGCGCGGCGGAGGTGGCCCGGGCGGAGGCGGCCTCTCGGACGGAGACAGCCCAAGCGGCGGCGGCACGGATGGCGGTGGCCCGAGTGGACGGAGACGGCGGTGCGGGGAGCGGCGAATCGGCGGCGTAGAACGCCAGATCCGGTGGCGGCGGCTCCCAGGCGCAGGGGCTCGGGTGGCGGCCGGCGTCGGCGGTGGCGGATCCGGTCGGTGGGCGACGACTCGGGTAACGGCGACCCGAGCGGTGGCGGTCTGCGGCCGAGACTGGAACCAGACGAGGGCGCCGTGCTGAGGATCGGCGGACAGACCGGTCGACTCAGAGGAATTGCGCCGGAAGCAGTGCAGCGGTCGGACCGGGGAAACTAGGGTTTCCCCCGGTTGGACCGGATGATTGGTGGCGGCCGGACCGGAAGGAGATGCTGCGGCGACCACGACGACTGTGGAGGGACTGGACGGAGATGCTGTGGCGCTGGGAGCTGGCAGTAGATGAATAGATGGTTCCTGTTGTTGTTGTAGATCTGGTGATCTGGGGATCTGGTGTTGAATGATGACGCGCCTTCATTATCTCTTGTAGCTGCTTCATCGTATTCTCATTCGATTCCTTGATTTCCTTCAACTGCTCGCGGATCTCCTTGCAGAGCGCGATCGCGTCGCTCCAGCCGTTAGCCATGGTAGCAGAAGTTGTGGGAGGGGATCGACTGCTCTGATACCATGTTGTCATGAACCGGGATAAACACCACCAAGAAGATGGCCGGATGGCGTAGAACGAGTGGGAGAGAGACTAGAGATTTAGACGAAGAGAAACTTGATATTTCTCTGATTGATTACAATGGCATGCGGTAGCCCTCTTATATAGACGGCTCTTCCTAACATATGGAATCTAATCCCAATCATATCTCCAACTCATATCATATCTCTAACTCTATCTCTAATACAAGGCAACTAATCTCTAACTCAAATGGAAACCAATCTCTAATTCCTAATAATAACCCGACTGGGCCCTATGTAGCACGGACACGGATACGTCGACACGACACGACACGACACCGACACGGGAATTCGCCGTTTTCCTAAAAAGACCGATACGGCGACACGGCTATATATATATTTAAATAATAAATAAATTATATATATATATATATATATATGTATTATTTTCTAGTTTCTACATGCTTATTAAACTGCAATAATGTAAATTGCAAACTTGTAATTTGTAAAGTGTATACTCGGAATATGTACCTCATGAATTGTTTTGTTAATCCTGACGGCTGACGACAATTGTTGATGTGAATACCATTTTGAGAAAGAATTCCATTAACCTGGGAAAAAATAATATGATCAGATCGACAAGACTACAAAATGACATGTATATTTGATTCTTTAACAATTAAAGCAATGGACTAATAGAGCAACAACCCAACAACAATTGATAATTGATAAGGATAAGCGATAAATATTAAGAAATACCCAAGTTCAACCATAGAAACTGAAATGTAGAGTACAACCATTCAACCAAGAGCAAATATCCACTATCCAACATAGGATAGGAGTGGTTTAACTTAAGATACATCACAAACTCAAATTCTAATAGCAAGACTACTAGACTAGTTTAAAGACAACATGAGACTCCTAGACTTCAAGTTCATCCTCATTTTCTTCTTGGATCATTGCAATAGGCTCATCTTCAAACAGCACACCCTGCAACTCTGGTTCTTCAAGAGAGAGCTGAGCAACCTCTAGAATGCCAACACCAGTTAGAGATTCAAAGCTATCTCCTCCTACATCCCACATTCTAGTTGTCCCTGTTTTATATGATTCTGTTCTTCTTGAGAGAAGTCTTAAATTGTTATGCACAAATACCAAATCTTCAGCACGCTCAGGAGTTAATTTATTTCTTCTCATGCTATTGATGAAGCTATATGTGCTCCAGTTTCTTTCACAACAAGAAGATGAGGCCGGTTGGTTAACCAATTTGAGAGCCAAACTTTGTAGCACAGGTACGGATTGTCCATGATTTGCCCACCAATTCATTGGATCAAGGATCCATCTATCATAAATAGAATCGAAGTCATTGAATTCTCCAGAACAAGTGGAAAATCTTGCATATTCTTCTTTCACTTTCTTGAGATCGTCAAGGAGAGGGAAGAACTTTTTGAAACACTTCATTCTCATTTGTGAAATCTCAAGATCCTTGTGTGGGGGTACACGGCCAACAACACCTTCTTGGTTGATCCATTTGTCACTATAATATCTACAAACAAAAATGGATTATAATATCTAGTAATCTACAAGCAAAAGCAAAGGAAAAACGAAGATTTATAATTTACCTTGGATTAAGTGAATGTGCCAAACAATGGAGTGGAGTGTTGCCTTTTGCCCAACGATCAATCAATATGCGATGAACAACCTCATAAAAGCAAGACTCCTCATTTTCTTCCTTACCTTCATGCCTATATATCACTTTCTTCACAGTCTCAATCATTGTATCCCACATCTCATAAATTAGATGAAGGCATGGTGTGTCGGTGTCCGCCACACGTATCATTTCATAGATTGGCTCAGTGAATTCAACAATGTAGTTCACCTTGTCCCACCACACTTCATTAAGTACTAGGTCTCTAATGTTTTGTGCCATTCCTCTATTGTCATCTCTATATGTCTCCCATTTGTCACTAATCACCATGTTTTGGAGTGCCCTCTTGATCATGCAAAACCGCTTCAACATAACTACAACTGAAGCAAACCTCGTTTTAGCAATAGCAAGTAACTTTAGTTTGCTAAACTCATTGAACATTGATAGCCTCATGCCATGGTTCATTATAAAATTCTTGATCATATTAGCATCTGCAGCAATCTCAGTTATCCAATGGCACTCACTAAAGATTACTTCTTCCTCATCAGTTCTTGGCATTTTAGCAGCACAAATACTCTTGAGAGCAAGATTGAGAGTATGAACAACACATGGAGTCCAAAAAATATGAGTGTACTTTTGTTCAACAATCAAACCCGCACCTTTGCAATTTGTAGCATTGTCAGTGATGACTTGGACAACACTTCTTGCACCCACTTCTTCAATAACAGCAATCAACTTCTCAGAAATGTACTCCTTTGTCTTTACCTCGCCTTCTGCATTGATAGCTCGCAAGAACATCGGTGCACCCTCAGAAATAGCAAGAAAGTTAATGAGAGGTCTTCTCTGTGCATCTGACCATCCATCTGAACAAATGGTAACACCCTTTTCAGGCCATGTGCTCCGCGTATGCTCCAATAAGGTCTCAATGTGAGTTCTTTCTTGTTGAAGAAGTGTAGTCCTCAACTTGTTGTACCCAGGTGGGACATAACCAGAAAGATTATTGTTTGCAGCAAAGTTATAAGATTGTTGAAAATGTGGATTTCTTGCTAGATTGAAAGACAATCCTGTCAATTTCACATAACCAAAATTAGTTGAATGCAAATTGTAAGTTGGATAAAATTGAAACAATGATTGAAAGTTGATTGCATACCTCCAGAATAAAACATCCTTGCAATTTGTGCATCCAATTGATTGCGCAAATCCTTAGCCCAAGCTTTCTCTAATGCTGAAGGAGGTCCTCTCCGCCTCTTAGTTCCCAACATAGCCGAGTCCATGCTTGAGGACGAAACACTAGCACTAGCACTAGCAACGCTACCCATAGTTGATGGTGGCAAGGGCACATTTCTTGGTTTTGTTTTTGCTTGTTCTTCCTCAGCCTTTGCAACTTCATTTTTAAGCTGAGCAAGAATTGGTACTGTCACCCTAGGACATATCTTGCATCCACCATTAGTAATTTTCAGCAGGTGTGCTTTGACTCTAGAGTAGCTACTAGTGCCAACATATTTGCAATACTTGCATCTCCATTTCACATTCCCTCCCCCTTGACCACCTCTATCTAGAATATCAACATGATTCCACAAGGGAAGCTTTGTCCTATTGTTGCTTGTATTTTCCTCCTCTCTAGCATTAGAATTAGAGGCTTCCATCTAAACAAGCAATCTAAACAAGCAATCAATAATAAATGTTAATCGTGTATTCGTGTACTGCATCTAAACTAAACTCTACGGCATGAGCATATAAAAAATCTTGCGCCGACTGCATCAGTCTAAACCTACTGCGCCGACTGCCTCTAAAGTCTAAACCTACTGCACCGACTACTGCATACCTGCGCGGGGGAGCGTCGGCGGCGGCGGCGCGGGGGAGCGGCGGCGCGGGGGAGCGACGGCGGCCCGGGGGAGCGTCGGCGGCGCAGGGGAGCGACGGCGGCCCGGGGGAGCGTCGGCGGCGCGGGGGAGCGACGACGGCCCGGGGGGGCGTCGGCGGCGCGGGGGAGCGACGGCGGCCCGGGGGAGCGTCGGCGGCCCGGGGGAAGCTTCGCGAGAAGACCGCGTCTGCGCGTGGGGAATGGCCGAGGTGAGGCGTCGTCCCGCTCCCGCGTGCTCTCGGCTCTCGGGTAGGGTTAGGGTTAGATGGCGCACGGGTGGGCCGGCTCTCTCCTGGGCCGGATGTAGGCTGGGATGTGTCCTGGGCCGTGTCCGATGCGTGTATTTACCGTGTCCGACGCGTGTCGTGAATTTTAGCAATTAAAATTAATTCTAAAATTGACCGATACGTCACCGACACGTGTCCGAGCCGTGTCCGTGTCGTATCCGTGTCGGACACGGATACGGCGGTTTAGACACGTGTCCGTGCTACATAGACTGGGCCTTGAGCCCAAGGCCCACACTCCTGACAACATACTTCTCAAATTACTTTGCCTATGTATAGAATTTGAAGTTCAAATTCATTTTATGTTGAGAGGAACCAAAATGAGAAAATTCTGAAAAATGATATATGAAAAGAACAAGGAAAAAAAGCAAATGTTACTATTCACAGGAAATTTATCTTTTATTTTGTTTACTTCTAACATATTTTGAGTTTGAAGCTGAAATTTTAAAGGGTGCTACAACAGACCATAGGCTACACCTAGATTTTTTTTCTGGATTTTTCCATGTTGATATATAGTGCACAAACTAAAAGTTCTTGCATGGTTGCACAAATTTGTGCTTTTGCACTAGATATCTCCCCATTAGTTAGGGTAAACGTGCCATACTGCTACATTAATTGTTGCCTTGTTTTGTGTTCCAAGAGCTAAACGACAATAAGTAATTTGGACTGATACACAAAATCCTAAACAGGTCGGTCAATATTTTTAATAGAACCACTTCTGCCAATAAAATATTTAAACAAATTATTACTAGTTTTGAAAAGGAAAAAAGAATGGAAATCGGTACTTTCTTATTGAACTCTAATTAGCTATCTAGAAATAATGTTTGTTAACGAAAAACAATAGGGGAGAGCCATACTGCTAAAATATATTAAAATAGGATAATAATAATGTACAGAAAGCTACAAACGAGAAAGGGATAAACTGTCCCAGCCACTAGGAGATATCAAAACTAACTTTCTTGGAAACTTAACTCTCAGCAAATCTATAGCAATAAGAATGGACCTCTTCCATCTGAACTTATTTGGGGGCACCCCATCAAAGATACATCTATTTCTCTGCAACCAAATATGCCAGCATCCTTGAGTGATTAATTAGTTGAAAAAGCTTATTCTTCTCTCTTCTGATAATTTTGCTTGCTGCCACATACTTATGAGGCCCAAATATGTATCCCAAACAATGTTGATCAAAGCCCAACAATCCATGCTGAAGCTACAGGTGAAAAATAGATGAAACCAATCTTCCTACAATTCTGATCACAAAGAGCACACAAATCTGATTCAAGAAAACACTGTTTTTTCCTTAGCATTGCTCTAGTATTTAGTTTCCTTTGCATTATAACCCAAAAGGAAATTTTATGCGTCAACATGCATTTATTTTTCCAAACCCAACTGTATATAGGTGATGATTGAGTGCTTCCTTTAAAAATGTTTTAAGCCTTTGAAGTGCTGAAATCATTTGAGCCCCATATGTAAGACCAACAATCAGCATTGTTATTCAATTGCACTTGATCCAGAATGTTTTCCAATTCTTCTAGCTGTTGAGTAGCTATTTCTGAAAGAGGTCTATAGAAGTTTGTGGAGATATCGTCTGAAGCTAGAAATTTTGCAACTAAAGTTGAGGACCTCTTAGTGAAAGAGTGAAGCTGAGGAAAATCATGGTCTGAAACTGAGTTTAGCCATAAGTCAACCCAGAATAAAACTGATTTCCCATCACCTATGGAAGGCTGTGCAATTATCTTGAAAAGATCCAGTTGTTTAAGGACATCCCTCCACCAAAATGACCCTTTTGAACCAGGTCCAGATTTAGAAATAATGTGATTCAGATCAGTACAAAGCAGGTTCTTTGCAGAGGTCCACAGACCACAATAGATAATTAGATTTTCATTGTGATAATGTTTCAAACTGAATATTTACCTCTTCTCTTGCAGGCTGAGGTGGCTAAAGTTGTTGAAACACAAACAAGCTTGGAGCGGCAACTTGAGTTGATAGAAACTCACCAGAGAGAGGTGGGTGTGGGTGCAAACCTTTTCTTTTTCTTTTCCTACTATATTTGTTATAGCTTTTTTTGGTGTATGTTTGTTGTTATATATTTGTTGAATCTCATTGTTATGGTCTTATGGATCTCCAAATGGCATTGAGTTGCTTTCCTATAACTCACTACTCAACTAGATTGTTTAGCCCATGCAATTGCACGGTGTACTCTAGAATATTATAGAGACTTAATGTTAGAATAATTGATTTGGAATATATCTTAATCAGAGTTGTTTTTGTGGCTGAGGACTCTTTTATCTTTTGAGTTTAAATATGTTGTAGATTATGTCTAACAGTTGTGGTTTAGCCATAATTAGGACCCACCAAATTGACGGCTAGATGTTTCCCTCTTTTTTGTGATAATTTCTAGAAATTTCTCTCTTTCTGAGAACTGTTAACCATGCATCATCACCTTTTATTGTATAACAGATTATGTCCTTTGTGACTGTGTTATTAACACATATAGTGCTAGTTATCTATCAACATATCATAAAGTCACGTTTGTGTTGCCTTCTTAGTCGATTGTCGATGGGTAAAGTTGATCAGTTTTTCATGGATGGGAAGTTCAGCTTGACTTACAGTGAGGATTGTTAATTTGTTATGCTTGTTGAGAATCTACATTGCAGATCAGATCTTTGGTAACCACAACAATCTTCTAACTGCAAAGTTCCCTGGTATTTGTCAGGATTCAATATTGTTATATAATGTGTGTTTTATGTTTTCATCAAATCTAGAATCTACAGCTCTTATTTCATAAGCTAGGTTAAAAATTTGTCAAATATACTATGTTCAGGAAAGTTAAAAACTTTGTTATGTGTACTGCAATATGCCTAACTGCTGGTACTGTTTTGGAGGGAAATGAAATATTTTCTCAATGACACAGCAGTTCTTCCATATCAACTTAGCTGTTCAGCGCTGCTATTGGCATAATAATCGGTACAACATAGGCATAATGTTCACAATCTGATAGAACTGATGTGACCCACTGCATGTTGAGGCTGGTCCATGTCAGAAATTTGGTGGCTATTTGGCAGTACCTACCGGAACTAATGGCTCAACTATTGAGTGGGTTACAACTGTCCTTGAACTGAAAACAAGGTGTTTTGACTAGATCCATCAACATTCTTGTGTGGAATACTGTCTGTATACCCTTCATTTGGGTACCATGCACCTTGTGCATGACACTGCTTGTTACTTTAGACTAAAACTGTCTGATTTAAGCTGTAAAAAAATGAATATAGGATGTATTAAAGGCCTGCAATACTGATAGCAGTGTTTGGCTCATTGGTTGTTTACGGCTTAATGATTGCTCTCATCATTTGGAAGCATCATCACCAATGCCCTTGTGGTTACACATTAGTATTTTACTCTTGAACTTTTCTTGCTCATGAGAATAGCTCCCAACATTGCCAGAGCCCAGAAAAAAGAGAGGATGTGCATAGTTTTACAACAGTTTCTTATATGATCCACTGCCCTTGTCTGGATTCATGAAGTGGGAACCAAAATACTGTTTTAGCTTACAAAAGTGTGAATTCAACTATATCGAGCAATCTCTTTTCGGTAACCAGTACTAATTTGTTACTGGACTATTTAGATGAGTCTGTTCATCCGAACACTGTGATCTGCAGAGACTAGTTGTTCAGCTTTGAACTTACAACTGACCCATTTTGTAATTTCAGGTGGACAAGGCTCTACAGAGCATGGAGGAGGAAGCAGAACGAATATTCCAGGATGAACGGGTGTTACTTCGTGAAGATGAGGCTGCCTCTGCAAGAGATACAATGTTAGTTCAATATACTTTCAGCTGGTTAAGCTACTTATTTCAGTCTTTAACTTTTGTTTCTCTTGAATCTATGGTAAATGACATAGTTTGCTTAAAATGATCTCTAACCAAATTGTTTTGCAATGCAAAGGTATGGGCAAGCTGAAGTTGTGGAGAATGAATTGCAACATATGACAGAACAAGTGAAATCCATCATTCAGACCATGAATGCTACTCAGGTAATCTTTAGGTTTCAGTATTTGTCTTGTGGTGAGCATTGCCTGAGTCTCCTTGTCCGATGCAGGGTGGTGAGCTAGAGGCTGCTGATAGTATGACACCATTTGATGTTGCTGTCCGGATATTGGACAATCAACTGCGTTCTCTAATGTGGATTGATGAGAAGGTCACTTTACCTAACTGTTTATAACTGCTTTATGATTTATTTTGAAGTGTTTTCAATGTCTTTCAGTTGGACATGTTCAAAGCTTGCAAATGCTTGTCACAAAATGGGCCTAACACAACTTGTGTTGCATGTTTCTTAGTTTTTGTTGTTCCGAATTTTCTGAGGAGTTTTGAAGGTGGTACCTTGCTTTGTGCTCACCTTTTTCTCGTGACTTCATTTAATTATCCAATATATTTCTTTTGCATCCCTACAATCCTACAGTTTTGATGATATAGGTGCTACCAATAATGTTGATATGATACAGAATGGTATTTCCAGGATTGTGTGCTATGATTTAGTAGAGTCCTGGCTTTGAGCTAAACTCAGGAACTTGATCCCTTTATGACACACTGTTGGGTAGAATCTTTTCTTTGAATAAATCCTGGAAACCTATCCCTGTACGTTTACATACTGTTCAGTTGAATCCTGCTTGCCAATATCTTATCTTTCATTGTCTGGTGAAATCTTGCCTTTGAACAAAACCAGAGGAACTTGATCCCAATCGTCTTCTCTCTTTACATGATGTTAGGTATATCTATGCACATGGTTCTTAATAGTGATTATTTGGTGGGATTAGTTGGTCTGATGTGCTGATGCAAAATCGTTATTGATTATCCTTTTTCCATTTTTCCTAGGCTAACGAGCTTTCAACCAGAATACAGAGGCTGCCTAACAACAGTGCTGCAGCTGAACGTGACTCAGGATTTCCAAGGCTTTGGTTGAGCTGATTCAATCCTGGATGGATATTTGCTTTCTCCTGATCGAGGCTAGTAAACATACTATGCTTGGTGGTCCTGCTGTCTCACGGCAAAGGTTTCACCGTTTCTCATGATCTCATCATCCAAGTACTTCTTTGCTATGTGGCTCTAACATGATGTACCGAGTTGATGCTATTCATTGGAATTCAAACGGCTTGTTATATAAACTACCCTGCTTCATAACCATGGGATGCATTGGTCTTGGGATCAGTGAACTGTTGCAATCACTCTAGTCTTCAGAACAGGAAACAGGGAGGCTGTGGGATATTGGTTAACATTGGTTCCAGATGTGTTTGGATCAGTTGAGTTGAAACTTAGCTGTTCTACGATGTGTCGGGTGGCCTTAGTACCTGCTGTATTGACCACTGGGCCGTGCCTTGGCATGTGTCTTACCATAGGCCCATCAGATATCTTTTGAGCTTTCTCGTGCGATCCTCTGTGATACTTTTGTCCAAAAGCATATAAACTTTTGGGAAAGATGCTATATTTGCTATCTCGGTTGCGTGCAAAAGCTGTAGGTTTTAACTGGCTTTCGATGACACAATTTTGCTTTGCTACTCCATGGTATGCTTGCCTAGCTTCTTGTGCTTGCCTAGCGTGTTTTTTTTATCTGTTTTATGGTCTAGATTGCACCTATAAAGAAAGCTGTTGTCTCCCTTTACCTCAAACGAAAGGCTTGGTAAAAATAGTCAAGACAGCGAAAGGGATTGGAAAATTAGGCACGCCGGACATACTGGTTTCCGGCATATCTTAGCATCACATAGAATTCCGTTGCGAACAGCAGTAAGCACAAAGCATAGTTCTTTAGATCATCACTTGCTATTCTTTTTCATTTGGGATTACATTCAACGGCAAGTCGTAGCTGCATGTGAAAGATGGGACTGGAGCGGAGCAAGTAGTGTACGATAACATAGGGTGTATTCTTTTTTAGCTGTGGCTGATGGTTTTTTATCCTAACGTGAGCACTAGTACGAATGAACTGATAACTTGTGCCGAAAAAGCTGTCTTGATAAGTTATTTTGAAACAGCGACGAAGAAATTATTTTATTTATTTGAAAGAATTCATAAGTCAAAAGGAAGGATCCATAAGACGAAAACAATGGGAGCGATATGCGAGGAACTTACATCACGGTAATCAAATCAAACAAAACCATCATCAACGGCTACTTGCTGTTAGATTACATCTGTGCTGTGAGCTCGAAAGCACATGCTTCCTCAGTACTCAGGACCACCGCTACTATCTCTTACTCGTCTCAAGGATGGTCGGAACACAGATACCAACAAAAGGAAATCTGGAGAAGGCAGTCAAGGGAGCACATGCCCCCTCCATGTGAAGCCTGATGCCCGAGGGAGGATTAGAGAATCTATCTCCCATTTGCAAGAGCTTGGGGTGTGAGCCTAGGAGGCTCACATGGGCAAATTAAAGCACAGTCCTGTCTGTAATCACAGCCCGTATTGATGCTGCTCTGATGCACAAGCCAATAATGTATGTGTTGTACACTAGTAGTAGTGGAGTTTAATCCTTGAAATGAAAGTGAGCATCACCCACCGGTGTGTGGGGCATGCCAAGATCGGTTGCTAATCAGGGTCGTTTGAGTGACACCTTGTCACTATGCAAAGCCAGTACGTACTCCATCTTTAGAACTCAAAACGTTTCGGCCTCACAAAAGAAGACCAGTGTGCGGGTCATTATGATATGCGCCGACCCACGGCGCACCCGCAACACAACCCCACTCCACCACCATTCATTACTGCGGGCGAGCACGTCTTTCTTCCTCCCCCTCCTTTCTCCCTAGCTTTGTGGTCCTTTCAAAGGCTTGGCAAAGGCAACAACAACACGAACCAAAAGGTGTAGCGAGCAATTGCTACATTTACACGGAGAACATCCATCCAAAGCGGACGCAATCAACGAAGGCCCCTGTGTTTTGCCTTTAGCTGGCATGAGGAATCAATCGTCCATTACAATTACTCACGCTAAACAACATGGACCAAGCTCCATCGGAGAAGGAATGGGTGGGAAAAGAACCACATAGGATACGTTGTATCGTCATATGAAATGTCACATGAGCTGAAAACCTTATAAGATATGACGACCATCACATATGGTTATATGGGGGCAAGCCACACAAACAACAAGGACACCAATGGACCATCGAGGGGAAAGCAACGCGGCAACGGACGGCCCGGGGCGAGATCTTTGGGGACCCATGCCCCTGTTCTACTATGGTGTGACAACCTAGGAGAGGAGAGGCTTGTATATTACAAGGCGACCAAAACCTAGCAACACTGGTTGTGCCGTACCGACCGAGAGAGCTCCTTGCTTCCTGCCGGTGTCACTGCCACGGTCCGCTCTAGGGAAGGCGCTAGTGGTGCGGCAACGGCGAAGGCGACTGCGCCGCCGCCGGGACGGGCGGCTTCGGGCACTGGTAGCACTTGGCGAAGAGCCCGAACGTGTCGATCTGCCTGACGAAGTTGACCATGCTGGCCCAGCCGCCGAGCCCGAACCCGACCACCAGCACCCACACCACGATGAAAACGTTGAGCACGAACATCCCCGTCCAGCTGGGCAGGAAGAACGGTGGCTTCTCCGCCGCGTTCTGTTGCATTCACAAGGGAAAGAAAGACACTCGTCAAAAGCTAGAATATACACATGCACAGCAAGATGATATGCCACGACTGCACAAGATAAACGCCCTGCATGTATGGTTGATTCGCCGTGCCTCGTTCGTACAACTATCGCATTCGACTCCCTTTTGCAAAGCCGAAGGAAAGAAGGGGACGAGAGGGAAAGGAACCCCGCAACCCACACCGACCGAAAATCTCCATCGCCATCGACCTCTCCTCATGGGAGACGCCTCGCGCGGCTGCTAGCCCGTCGGCCGCACGCGCGCGAAAAGCCAGCCGAGCCGGGCCGAGCCGAGTCGAGACGCGCGCGCCGGGCCAACGCCGCGACGGCGACACCGGCTTGCCGCCAGGGGCTCCCATGTTCCACTCGTGACAGCATGGCACCAAACATCGGCACCGCATCCGTCCTACATCAGCAGGCGCGCGAACACAGTACATGAGATGTCAACTGTCGCCTTCCCCGGTGACCCACGGCCGCGACTGCACCCATCGCCCCCCAATCCCATCGCGCAAAAGCCGCGCACGGTGCAGTGGACGGACGGATGGTTGGATTCTTCTCCTCTCCTGTGCGGCACTGCGGCAGTGGCCAACGGATGGACCAAGCCACCACATGTAGTACTGGCCGTACTAAGCCAGAGGGTATACCAGAACTGACACGATGACCACTAGAGTGGGTGACAGGCTAAGAAGCTAGGGGAGATTTGCCGTGCCAAAGCGACGGGCGGACGGAGATAAAGGAGGTTGCGAAGGGATCCATATCGCTGTCGGGCGCCGGGAGAGGGGGCCCGGCGCCCCAGCTTCGAAGTGATGCGGTCGTTGGCTGGATTCAATGATTGGCGATTTGCCCATTGTAGGAGGTGGTGGCCCGGCGGGAGCTGTGCGTTCAACATGAACTGCTGCCTGTGCACAGATCACCACTGTCTATTCCATGGCCTGTGTGTTCCAGTCCGGGCACTGTTCATGATGGATCATGGATGTATTGTAGTACTAGTAGTTCTAGTGCTAGAGCAAGGGATGACGATTCAGCCGATGAACAAGTTGGCAATGCATGGCTCCATCTATCCTTAATCCTAGCTAGATTGGTTAAGGAAGAAGAAACGGGAGTGGCATCACGTTGCATTCGCGTACCTGCCATTTAATACGTGGTGCACCGAAATAAAACATGCGCCGAGCAGACGTGTGTTAGGATGCATGCATGAAATGGGCGAGATCGAGGGGGGCTTACCATGCGCGCGGAGGCCGTGCGGTAGGTGAGGATGTGGGCGAGCGCGGGGATGATGTAGACGGTGAAGCTGACGAGGAGCGCGCCGACGGCGGAGTTGATGGGGCCGAAGAAGGGGAAGATGATGGCGAGGAACCAGATGGGCACGACGATGGGGAGCCGGACGAGCGCGCGCAGGCAGATGCTCTTGGTGTCGTGCATGCCGATCACCTTCTCCCACACGAAGTAGAGCGGCGTGCACGCGAACCCGAACGTGATGAACTGGTGGATCAGCATCAGGATCACCGCCGCGTCGCGCCACCCGGTCTTGGGCAGCAGCGAGAAGGCGTTCGAGTGCGTCAGCAGCTCGTCGCCGAACGCCCAGTACATGGCCGACGCCGACGGCAGCGTCAGCGTGAACACATACAGCGTCGCCAGCAGGTAGATGTACTTGAACTTGGCCGGCTTCCACATCGCGTGCATGATCTCCCTGCGAACGATCAATCAATCAAAACATACACGGAAAAAAATCTTCAGTCTCAAAAGGTCCTCTCTTTTTTGCATCGGCTCCACAGATAAATGAAATGAAATAATCATGAAATTAGAGGGCAAAACGGCCTGTGCGCGTGCGAGTCAATGATGCAGAGACTTTAGTTCGATCAAATGATACGCGAGGACGGCGAAAAGGCTACTAGTGCTTCTCCTAGTCACTCGCAGGATACTTGCAAAGATCGCGGCGGCAGGGGGGATCTTGCAAGCTTTCAACAACACCTGCATACGCCTCCGGTCAAATAATAGAGGAGCCGACAAATACGGCCAAACAAGGTCGTTGCCATTATACTGATCACCTAAACCTCTGCTCCAGCTTACAGCGAGATCTCATGCATGGTGACTCATACAGAGCAGTGACTACCTAACTGGACTCTGGACTTGCCTGAGACCGGAATGGCGAGGGGCATTGTCAACAACTCAACATAGGCGAAGACACTCACCTTTTATGATGCAATTCTCAAAGTAGGTCTGTGTCTCCTTCGCTCCACTAAGCTAAACTTTCCCATGCTAGCCTAGCCTGGTAGTAAGATAAACGGAATCGTCAAGAGATGATTTGGCACAAATAGGTCCCAATCCACGGATGGTTGTATCTCATCGTTTCACCCCTAGGATGAGGGCAATTAGGACGGAATTGCATAACTTATGTGAACTCCGCACTAGCTGAATTGAATGAGACCAGGCCCCATCGTTTCATTTCAACCTACCGAAAAGCTTTTTTCAAATTTCACCACTAGAACAAGTACTACCCTAATTGCCGAAGCTAGGAGATATAAAATCTTCAAATCTCCGACCCAACGGCGCCCACTAACGACCGAGGCGTTTGAGCACCGCACTGAATCGCTAATTATTCCTCGCATGGCCTCTAATCATGCATAGGCAAGAAACATCAATAATCCAAGCAATAGATTAATCACAGCAAATGAGCAATGGGAATAAAGGGGGTCTATTAGCATGGTGGCCAACATACATCTCAATTCTTTTCTCTCCTAGACTATACCATGTGTACTAGTAGGCGGGACCTTTTGGATGCATCACCATGCCACACATGCACATAAGCGCACCAAGCTTTAGCGCCTGGATCATTACATTTTTATCGGTTTATCGAACTAACTAATGGTTTGTATGCTAACGCGGCTGGTTCCCACCACGCACAACCTAGAATTTTTTCTTTATGTGCCCCTAAGTATTCATTGGGATCTGCACTCCATGGAGCTAGCTACTGCAATTATGTTTAATTATGTTCAACTACACTGTTCCAGTGTAGTACAAGCAGTACCATGGAGGGGAGGGAGGGGGCCAACGGAATGGAAATCAGAACCAGATTTCCAATCCGGACATGTCCTCCCCATTGCCAGGCAAAAGCTGCAGCTTAGTGAAAAGCTCACGTCACTCCACTTCTTCAGAGTATAAGTGCTACTAGTAACAACTGAACAAATGACCTACTACTATACGCAGCATATGTATATTTCGGGAATGATTATTCTTGCTTACACTGTGACGGCGTGGCCGCCGAAGGTGTAGAGGATGTTGGTGGCGCCGGTGAAGTAGAGTACCAGCTTGGTCGGGCCGGTGTGCGAGACGCCTTCGGCCTGCGCGGCGGGCGATAACGTCGGCACGCACGGAAACGATCAATCATTGTTAGTCCAAGATGGATGCATACTATGTATGGGATCGAAACATGATCATGTGCGCGCGTCCTCCTCTCCGTCAAAACGGATAGGGGAGATAGACCGGCGATGATGACTGGGCCTGAACCGACGACGACGGTCAGGGACGCGAACGCGACACTCGTGTGTGTGGGAATGCGAATGCGATCCTCCCTCTCACCTGGCCGTTGAGGAGGGCGGCGATGGCGAGGTACCACGCGGTGTAGGTGGTCATGCCGAGCCCCAGGAAGGACCAGATCCGGTAGTTGTGGAACGACGGGATGAACACTGTGGTCGCGCAGCACGCGCCGAAGATGTACGTCCATGTCCGCTTGTCCAGCCGGTCGTTGATGTAGTAGATGTTACTGAACGACAACAACAAAATCTCTAGCTCATCCGTATAACCCATCTGACACACGCTGTGCAGTAGTACAGTGAGAGTGATGGTTGGAGAGGAAAAGAACTGACCTTGCGCAGGCGATCAGCTGGATGACGGAGCCGAAGAGCAGGAACGTGCAGTTGAAGGCGAGACCGGCCGCCTTCCAGTACGGGCCCAGGAGCCCATCCAGCACTTCGAACCACTGGTCAACATCACAAGCTCCCTCCATTAAATTTTTAATTATTAACCCTTAATCACAGTTCGTTTCTCGTTGCGTACTTCAGCAAAATTACTCGATAGAGTTTTGCTTTTGCGATGAATAAGGAAGGATTAATACAGGTCGTCTCACTTTTCGTTTGACAAGCAACTAGGAAAGCCCAGAGCATGCATATCTAACGGAAGCATGAGCCAGGGGCAGGGGATCCAACGCCCCCTCCCATTTTCACATAAGTGGATCGACAACGACCAAACGGAACCAAAAAAGCGTGTTTGATATAGCCGGAGGAAAGGAAACTGTAATCCGTTAATAAAGAGATGAGATGATGGGAGGAGGAGCAGGAGGAGGAGACGAAGACGCGACAAGGCGAGCGAGGCGAGCACGGCAGGTCAGGTACCTGGATGACGTGGTTCTTGAAGTCGACGCCCTCCTTCTCCTTGCGGTTGCGGTACTCGACGTAGAGGACACTGATGAGGTAGGCGGTCCAGCTGCCCATGAAGCCGTAGAAGAGCTGCAGCAGCAAGCCCGAGAGCATCCCCAGCTGCGAGAAGGAGTACGGCAGCGTCAGGAGCACCTGCGCGACCTGCAAACACGCGAAGAAAAATCCATTCATGTCTCTCGATGCTCCTTTCTTTTGAACACTCTGCATAAGCAAGGTGCATGCCAGCCATGGCGGCATGGCGAAGATATGCGTGTGTTTCTCGGACATACCTGGTTGGAGGCGCAGCTGAACCAGGCGTCCCAGATGGAGCCGCCGTGCCAGAGGAAGCTCTTCATGCTGAACTTGCCGCCGTCGTGCTGCCCCTGCCCCTGCTCCTCGCCTCCATCCTCCTTGCCGTTGCCGTCGGCCACGATGGCCTCCTCCGCCTGCTCGTGCGGCACCATCCTGCGCACCCCGGCCTTCCCGTCGCGCGCTGTGTACGGAACACGTTGGAACAAGATCCAGAACAGTACAACATGTATTACGAAAACCACACCCCCGAACAGCAGAGCAAGAAACTGAGGCGCGAATAAAAAACACCACCACACACCGACCTTTTCGCGAGAAAGGATTTGGAGATCGCGGCCGGGCGAGGGATGAGCAGTAAATACAGGGTGCTGTAACAAGAAATGGAATGCTATGGAATTTACTGTGCTATCGAAGCAGGGCTCTGTTCGCTGCTAGGAGCGTGGTGACCGCGCCGCGCCGGTGGTGGTAAAAGTCGGGCAGGCAGGGAGGCGCAGCCGCGCAGAGCCGATATTACGGAGCCTCCTCTCTCTCCCTCCCCTGCCCCGTGTTCTTTCCCGGCTCTGCTTCCACCTCTCCCCTGTCCTGCTGTGCTCTGTTCTGTTCTGCTCTTCCTTTATGAGGGAGTAATGGGGAAGAGGTTCTGGAGAGAGAGAGCGCAACAGACTTGTGGGCTATCACTCGTAGGTGAGGGGCGGGAAGAGAGAGAACGAGAGCCTCTGTGTGTGTGGGGTGATCTGGTAAGAGGGATGGAGGGAGATGGGGGAGGGGAAACGAAGCTACTTCCGGCTTTATAACGCTCTGCTCGGCTCGCCTGGCGTTCCAAGACCGTTCTTTCCTTATTTCTCCCTCGCCTTTTCACATTTTGCTCTTCCATTTTGTCTACTCCTCTTTTTTTTTAGCACTTTTTTTTATCTCTCACTCTACGCTTCCTGGAGAAACTCGGTGTGAGTCTACCTACAAACAAACGAAAAAAAGAACTCGGTGTGAGTCTTGGGCTGATTTTTTTTTTGCTACGGTTAATGGATTTTAACTTTAGTTAAGCGCTCGTGCGAACAAATCGAATAACGATAAGCCGTTTCGAAAAGTCTGTTTCGATGAGTCACTTCAAAAAAAGACGAAGAAACTGTCTCTTTTATTTGTTCGAGAAAAACTATAGGCCATAAAACAATCCATAAGCTTAAGGACCTATTCGTATTGACTTTTTGCTTTTGACTTCTATTTAGAAAAACTAAAAGCTAATATGAACACCCGGCTTCTCGAAGCGGGTTTCCCACTTCTCTCACCACCTTCTCACTCTGGGAATAAGACAGGGGTCACGGGTGCATTATCCACCCTACTCCTCTCGCTCCTGTCACGCGTATACATCTTTTACATTTTGCACCGTTCGTTCTCTCTTTCTAAAAATTATTTTTTTCAGCTATTGTTATTTATTTTTAGGTAAAACTTTAAACTATAGATAAAAATTATCAACAAAAGTTAATATAATCGCTCCTAAAATAACCCACCCTTTATGGCGGGGACTGTGGATTACAAAAATGGCTAGGGAGGGAGGGGAGCAACGGCAGGATGTGAGACGCCGTATTAACTGCTGGCCTCTCAAAAGTCTTCGCTTCTGTAACACGGTTACTGCCCAGGGTCAGAGGCAGAGCCCCGTTACCGCTTGCTTGGCATAGCTGGAAGTGTGACTGAAAAACATCAGCGTGTACTGACGATGGTTGATGCCAGATTGAGGCTAGTTTTCTTATGCTCCAGCCGATAGGTTTTTAGCTACAATTAATATTCGATAGGTCTGATAAACAGTATCAACTGATAGATGAGGGTACTGAAATTTCAAAAGGAATTGCCAGGATCTTGCCATCTTAGGTAGATGAGGGTACTGAATCCGGGGCCCAGCCACCGGTAGAGGATCATCTGCTGTTGTGAAGTCTGTGACTTGTGCATCCCAAGCCGTTTCATTAGAACTACTGCCAGTAGTTGCTTGTAAAAGACTAGTAAAATCAGTTGATTGTGAATTTTAAGGTGCAAGTCTTACCACACCACACATGCCAAATGCATGATGGGAGTGTTTGTTGTTTTACTTTTGCATTGCAAACACTCCATTTTTTAGAAGAACTAAATGTTGGGGTTTGTTTGTAACGGCCATGGTTCATGGATGACAGGACTGCTTTCCTTTTGTGCTTCTAGGCTTCCAATAAAAAAGAGTTGCTTGTACTATCAAACTAGCACATGGAAATGCAATGTTCTTGTTTCGCATTGTGTAAATGCTTACTTTTTCTGTGATTTACATGTTTAGGAGTACTAATTTGGACACTTTCCATCTTAGTTGCACTTTTTAAAATTCAAATTGATGAAAGAGATGAGCACATTTTTCACAACTTACGCCCGGGCCATGACTATTGTTCTCTTCGAAAAAGTAATCATACGGACGATATCATCATATACACTAGTATATCATCTCCGGTGTATCATTCTGCAAGAATATGAGTTATTGTTGTATTGATTCGCAAGGTCTAATCTGATGCACAAAAAACCTGTTTGCCACTGTTCAACATTAAGTGATACCATCATATCACACTCTTGAATGGAGCATATATACAATAGCTCCTCCACAAAATTCTTCTCTACCTAGAACGCTTTGATTTTGCATCAACCTGTCCAGCAAGAATCCTGCATAAATTCTGTGGGAGTCATTCAGGAGGAGAGAAAAAAAAAGCAGCAAAACAAGTTGGTTCCAAATTGATGGTGTCATCAGCATATATTCAGCAAATCAAGGCTGCAAAACGTTGGATTTTTTTTGAACGAAAAGCTCGATGCAGTGGTAGTTGCCAATTGCAGAAATTATAATAAAGTGCCAGATTAGTACCTACATTTAGGGTCCCACGGTTGCTCACAAGGGTTTGCATGGGAGGTGGTTGGGGAGCTTTTTCCCCTTTAAACCGATGGATGTTACGGATGGATTATGGGTCTATTTATTTGTTATACTCTGATATTCGATCAAGACACAATATGAGCATGTATGGTAGCAAATACGAAGTACATGAATCTCGTAGAAAGAACCGAAATAACACGCTAAAACAATAACAACGAGAGAAAAAGATTTAGCAAAGTCACCCTTAAATTTCTTAAGGATAACCTCAAAATAGAACAAGAGATTGTCAGCCCAAGAGAATCCACCCGATGTCATTCCTATCGAATTGTGTTAGATCCACACGTCGATACAAGGTCATAAAAAATTCCACAGAATTACTTACTCTATCCACAAATGTAGATCACCATGGGTTCCGTATAGTCAATCTTTTCAAGTTTGACCATTAATACATGTTAAAGTATATAGATTGACTATATGAAAATAATACCATTAGATTTGTCTTGCAAAATACTTTTATAATATATTTTTAATTATTTTTGCTAGTATATTATGATAATAAATTATAGTCAAAATCTTACATTGGAAACCGTAAAAAGTTACAAATGACCTACATTTGTGAACGGAGAGATTATATGTTATACTCATTAGTGTCCCCAAAGGAAAATATCATAGATAATTGAATTTTTGTAGTATAAATTTCATAGTAAAGAATTTAATCTATGTAGAAATCAGAGAAAATTTCCGTGTTCCTAATAAACCATGGTCTCTATTCCTGTTAGAATGTTGAGGACATTACAGCATGCATGCTGCAACGAACCCTGCTACTAGAACATACAAACACAGAACAATACTCTTGGGTACTGTTTATGTGAATAGTATTCTTGAGTACACACGCACGTAGGTACTTCTAGTGATCAAAGCGTGTGCCCGCGCTCCGGGGACTCTTGGGTCTCTGTCTTGCTTCAAGCGTGTACATTGAACTTTTGCAGGTGCGTTAGAACAGTGTGTTGGCGTCGGACGCAAAATATTTCTCCACTCTATTTAAACTTTTTGGTAACCACACTTTATGCTCTTCTCCGATCAGATGAGAGCATGTGCTTGTTCACTTTTCGATGTCTCCTCTTCTTCTCCTCTTCGTTCGAATGGCAGTATCTTCTTCTAGGGTTTCGTTTTGGCGGCCACGATTCCCTATGACTCGGCGCACACCGTGCACTACCCATAAGACTTGGTCCAGCTGAGACCAACTCAAATGCTTACAACCACATATACAGACCTAACCATGTCGACTCCTTACGACTTGCAACCTACAGTAGCTCCAACTGCCACGACGTTTCGACCACAGCAATCTTGCCACAACTCTGGTCATACCGCTCACACAAAGTCGATACTACCAGTCTTTGACCACGCAGGTCTTTCGAGCACTGATCGGGTACTGTAGCTTATGAGTACTGATCAGTATTGTAGCTTACAACTATCGACCTATTACTATAGATTATGACCATCGATCGGTTAGAGAACAGCGTAAGGTTATGCGAGGTTCTCACCATGAGGATCCAAAGGTGAAGGACCATGTGAGAAGGTCCAGGATATTGTTGTGATAAACCATTGCAAGTTTTGTGGAATAATGAAATGGCTTTGCAAAGATTGCATTTGATTTGGGCTGTCTTCAGGAAGTGTTAGGAAAATCGAAAGTACCGCAAGTATAAGCGTAGTAGTTCCGCTTGGCAGAAGTACCAGGTTGAGTTATGGTTTGTTTTTTCTAGAGAGCCCCAAGCGAGGTTTTTAGCGTGCAAAAATACCATTTTAGGATACGGTAGTTCCGCATTGTGGAAGTAACGGCGTGTTAGGCGTGGTACTTCCGATCTTGCCAAAAAACAAAGGTTTTAGGAATTAAGTTATGGATCGAGTTGGGATAGCCTAGGTCAATGGATTAAGGTTGCATGATGCATGTCTTGACTAATGTGGGTCAAGTTGTGAAGAACTTGTGCTTGAAAATAATTTCTTTGTCTTTGGATGTGCAGGGTCACTTGGAGTCAACCATGGTCAACAGCGAGGATCAGGCTAGGCTCATGGAGAAGTTGAGGCCCAGAATAGACGAAGATGCCGGGTGAGACGGTGAGCTCAAGCATGGCATATGAAATACAAGAAATGTTGAAGGCGAGTTCGAACGACTAGAAGGTGCCATGTAGCTTACACGGGCCAAATGAGCTGTGGTTCAGTGGAACCAGAATGAGAGAGACTTGGTGACATTGATAAGCTAGTGGTGCACCTATGTGTGGCAAGCATGGCGACTGATTGCAGTGGTTGGTGATGACCGGGTCAAAGAATGGTATTTTGGTAGTTTGACCAAAATATCAAAAACTATCTTGAATCAAAATTGCGGCACATGGGCGATGCGTTGGAGAGCAGTTTAGGTCAAGGTGAAGCTGGTTGGATCAAGGCTAAGGATTTAACGGACGCACACTTATACGCTTTGAAAAACATGCATATGTGAACTTGTGAGAGTAAAACCCGTGTGTAGAGGGTTAACAACCTTAGGGAGGTCGACCCTCACCTTCTGATTCTTCTGGAGTTTGTGGCTCTGCTCCTACCTCCTCAACTCATAAAGGTAGCGGCCACTTATTCTCATCCAGGACTTCCCTGACACATTCAGCGCTGTCATCCTCCGGAGTAGATCATAGGAGATCTTCATGAGTGTGTCATGCGCTCAAAGTTTGGCTTATCTCACTTTTGTTTATATTCTACCTATGTCGCCTCTTTTGAACCCAACGATATCTATCATGCACTTACTGATGAGTCTTGGGTCAATGCCATGCATGAAAAATTAGAGAATTTTGAGAGGAACAAGGTTTGGTCGCTTGTTGAGCCCTCTAGTGGTCATAATGTAATAGGAACTACGTGGGTCTTCAAGAACAAGCAGTGTGAGTATGGGGTAGTCATTCGAAATAAGGCTAGACTGCTAGTTTAGGGTTTCTCCCGGGTTAAGGGTTTAGATTTTAAGGAGGCCTTCGCCCCTATAGCTAGGCTATAGGCCATTAGAATTTTGCTTGCATTTGCAACGTTTAAGGGCTTCAAGCTATACCAAATGGATGTCAAGAGTGCTTTCCTCAATGGGTATATTGAGGATGAGGTCTATATTAGACAACCTCCAGGTTTCGAGAACCCCAAATACTCAAACCATGTCTTCAAACTTTCTAAAGCCATGTATTGACTTAAGTAAGCCCCTAAAGATTGGTATGAAAGGCTTAAGTCCTATCTCTTAAGTCATCGGTTTGAGATGGGTAAGGTAGATAAGATGTTGTTCATTTGTGGGTATAGCAATGACCTTCTACTCGTCCAAATTTATGTGGATGATATTATCTTTAGTGGATCCTCTCATGCTCTTGTTTCCCAGTTTTCTGATGTCATGAGCACAGAGTTTGAGATAAGTATGATGGGCGAGTTGAGCTTCTTCCTCGGCTTCCAGATCAAGCAGACTCGGGAGGGTACCTTCTTGCATCAAGGCAAGTACACTCGAGATCTCTTGAGATGCTTCAACATAAGTGATGGCAAGCTATTGTCAACTCCAATGGCGACCTTGACTACACTTGAACTTGACGAGGATGGCGAGTCTATAGATCAAAAGGAGTACCGCGACATGATTAGCTCCCTCCTGTACCTCACTAATTTTTTATCACCTCTCACCATGACTAACGTCAAATCGAGGAATTGCTCTTTCATATGAACCTAGAGTGAGATTTCCTGACACTTTTGGGTGGATATGAAGTGTTTGTGCAAAACTATCATTTTCAGCAACTTCTATCTATTTTTATTTCAAATGGTCATCTTCAGTTTTTCACAATCTTCATTTGACCTTTTAGAGCTCTCTTTACAAAATTCCTCTTTTCTTTCTAAAACCAGCTCTAATTTGCATTTTAAAGAATTGCCAATGGGTTCATCAAGGGGGAGATTGAAAGACCATACGAGAAGGTCCAGGATATTGTTGTGATGAACCATTGTAAGTTTTGTGAAGTAGTGAAATGATTTTGCAATTTGGGCTGTCTTCTGGAAGTGTCAGGAAAATCGGAAGTGCCGCATGTATAAATGCGGTAGTTCCGCTTGACGGAAGTACCGGGTTGAGTTGCGGTATGTTTTTTCAGAAAGCCCTAGGTGACGTTTTCAGCATGCAGAAGTACCACTTTGGAAGGCGATAGTTCCGCATTGCAGAAGTATCGGCTGTTAGGCACGGTACTTTCGATCTTGCCAGAAAAGGGTTTTGGGAATTGAGTCATAGATCAAGTTGAGATAACCTGGGTCAATGGATTAAGATTGCATGATGCATGTCTTGACTAATGTAGGTCAAGTTGTGAATAATTTATGCCTAGAAACGATTTCTTTGTCTTTTGATGTGCAGGTCAACCGTGGTCAACGATGAGGAACGGAGCGGCTTATGGAGGAGTTGAGGTCCAGAATGGTCGAGGATGCCGAGTGAGACGGTGAGCTCGAGCATGGCACAAGAAAGGAGAGCAATGTTAAAGGCAAGTTCGAACGGTGAGAAGGCGCTATATAGCTTGCATAGGCCAAGTGAGCCATGGTTTGGTAGAACCGGGATAGAAAAGGCTTGGTGACGCATGGCGAGCTAGTGGTGCACATACACATGGAAAGCATGGCGATTGCTTGTAGTGATTGGTGATGAATGGGTCAAGGAAGGGTATTTTGGTAGTTTGACCAAAATACCGGAAACTACCTTAGATCAAAACCGTGGTGCATGGGCGATGCGATGGAGAGCGGTTTAGCTCAAGATGGAGCTAGTTCAAGGCTAAGAATTTAGCAGATGCACACTTATGCACTTTAAAAACACATGCATAGATGAACTTGTGAGAGTAAAACCCGTGTGTAAAGGGTTAACGGGCTCTCCCTTTGTAATAATGGATATGATTCATTAAGGGGTGTAGATGGCTAGTTGCCCACCTATAAAAGGGGTTAGGATGGAGACATGGAGGGTTAACCATCCAACCCCTCTCTTATGTTCTCTCATATTTAGGTTTAGGGTTTGAGAGTGGAGCACTTGGTGTGCTCTATGTCCTCAAAGGTGAAGTGGCTATAAAACTTTCTATCTCAAGTAAGCAATACATCAATCTTTGTGTATCTTCATGGATCGATCCTGTTTTGATTGATTTGCTCTAGATTTGATTGGTTTGTTCTCTTGTCTTTCCTTTTCTTGGTCTTGTTGTGCCAATGACGTGTAAGAGATGGAGACTAGCTTTGGGAATCTATCTCCACCCATCTAGACACTTTAATAGCAAGAGTATCGAGAAAACTCGGTTTTGCTTGATTTGGGCTAAAAGTGTGATTTCTTGATCCGAGGGTATTAAAGTTGATTTCTTTGGTGTCCTAACTTGCTGTGATATGTGGCAATACATCTAGACCCATCTTAGTTATCATCCACCCACGAGCAAGTTGTATTCACCGATTTTGGTTTTGACTCGGTTTTGGTGGAACCTTCCAACAAACTGAAAAGGTCTCAATTTTGGCCATGATTTTTATGATCATTTGTTGAAATATGTTTACAATACTCTAGAAAATATATCTACAAAATTTCATATCATTTTGATCTATGGATCAAAAGTTCCATCATTTTTTATTTTGAAACTGTCCTGACAGCAGACTGCTCTTCTCTGTTCCTCTGAAGTTTTTTTTACCATGTTCAAGTTTTCGACCACATTGCTTCTTTTCGACTACATTGGGTTTTCGACCACTCACTAGTCGTCGATCTCGCTGGTTTCGACCATATTGATTTTTGACCACGTTGGTTTTGCACCACTCTTTGGTCGTTGACCACTTGAGTTGAATTTCGACCGCGTTGGCCTTCGACTATGTTGGCTTCGACCATGTTGATATTTGACCACGTTGTTTTCAACCACTACTCATGTCGAATTTCAACCACGTTGGTTTCGACTATGTTGATTTTCGACCACTCTCTGGTCGTTGACCACTAGAATCGAATTTTGATCACGTTGATTTTCGACTGGTAGTCAAATTTCGACCATGACTAATTTCCTACTGGTAGTCGAATTCCGACCACGTGGATTTCCATGTGGTAGTCAAAATCTGACCACGTTGATTTCTGTTCAGATCACGCCCAGCTTGTGTTTCTCTAGTTTTAAGTAGAATTTCTATCCTAATCTTCATAGCTTTGTAGCTATCGGAGTAAATGATAAGTGAATAATTGGGGGGATTTAAGGCACAATTCACCCTTCTGTTGACAATCCGGTTCTACCAAAGGTTTAGGTAAATGACAAAGTAGCGGTGTGGCGTCAACTTTCGGGCCGAATCAAATGAGTTAATGGGCCTTACGCACGAAAGCGAGTTGGGGTAGTTTGGCGTGCGTGGAAAAGCGAGTCGGATGGCCCAAAGGTGAACTGTCCGCGTGCGGGAGCACGAAGTGGAGAGGTCGCACATTACAGCTATCGCGCTACAATCATGTTGTAGTCACATAAAAAAACTATGCTTGCGCCAGAGCAAAGGTCGCCATGGCAACGCAACTATGCGAGGCACTCGAGCAATTGCATTGCATGATTCCATTAGAATTTCCAAAAGGGCGTGTGGATAGGTTGATTAGACGGATAGATCGATACCGGCGACATCATACTAATCATTGTTATAAATAATGTTGACTTAGAGTCCGAGATGCAATAGAGTTCGTCTCCGTGTGTTACTCGAGTCGAAGTCGAGGCCTAGTTGAAGTTCGAATACGTATATTAGTAGAAGAGTGTTAGTCTATATATTGAAAAGACTTCTAACCAGTTTATTGAACGGGAGCAAGTAAGAGAATAGAGAAATTCAGAAATTCTTTTGCATTCTCTTAGTTTATTTGCGATGTGTGCGTTTTCTCCTGGAACAAAGTTAACAATTTGTATCAGAGCCTACGCGAGAGTCGAGTCGCTGAAAAAATCGTCTCAGCGATTTTCGTTGCATGCTTGTCTCGAGCGGTGCTTCCGAGGCCTCCGTGCGCACGTTGCTCTGTCCACCAACCACATCCTCGTGCAGCACGTACTCCTGAGGCAACATTGAAGATCAACAGCCATGAAGAAAGAGAAGAAAGGTGTTTCATTGTTTTTGCTTTACGGCAGGAAATAGAGCAGCACGTCAAGCCAACATCTTGTCTCTCTCTTCTGTTCCTTTTAGTCAAGCGAGCAACCAAGTTGCAGCAGGTGGCAGAACAAGTCAAAAGTAGTAGTTCAGCGGGAGAGAGAGATAAGATAGAGAGCTCAGCTTTGCTTTCTGTCAAGCACGCGTCCGTGTCGGAGCCAACCAAGTGGAAAGAAAAGGCACAGCAGTGCTATCTCCGAAACCGAGGCGTGTTTGTCTCTGAGATCAGCAGCAGTAGGCGCAAATAAAAGGCATTCATCATCTACCCCAAGTCGACACAGAGCAAGTCCAAAAAAAAGACAAGGAGCAAGCGACAATCACGTTAACAAAAAAATTTATAAGCCAGACGTGATTAGAGTTACGAAACATATTTGTTCTCCAGGTCCCCTCGGTCCAAGAGCCACTTCAGAGTAGCCCAAGTTTTTGATCTGTGTCCAAGATCATGTTACGTTTTTCGAGAAGTGGTGTCACCAGTGACAAAGCATCATCCAGTATAATGGCGAAGGAGAGTTCCGCTGTCTCGTTGCATTATCCGATGCTCACGATAAGCAATTATGTAGCCTGGGCAATCAAAATGAAGGTGTACATGAGAGCTCAAGGAGTGTGGGACGCGATCGAGAACGGCAACATCGATGTATGCAAGGTTCATATGGCATTGGCAGCTATCTATCAGGGCATCCTAGAGAAAATGCTCTTCTTACTGGCCAAAAAGGAGATGGCCAAAGCCGTATGGGAGGCATTGAAGACGATGCATCTTGGCGCCGATCATGTGAAGAAAGCAAAGGTACAAACTCTCAAGACCAAGTTCGAGGTGCTGTATATAAAGGAAACGAAGTTGATTAATGACTTCGTTGTCCGGTTGACGATCATCATCAACAAGATTCGGGCCCTTAGCGAGAAGATGGAAGAGTTGTACATAGTGAAGAAATTCCTTCGTGTTGTTCCCTCCCAGTTTCTCCCAATTGCTTTGATCATAGAACAATTTAGAAACCTAAAGACAATGACCATAAAGGAGGTCATCGGTCATCTTAAGGTGTATGAGAACGCATCCACGGCAATAGTAACAACGGCGACGGACAGGTCTTGTTGACCCACGCTAAGTGGGAGATATGATCATCGAAGAGTGAAGGCAAGAACACTTCCAATGGTGGTGGCCAAGGCCATTAGAATCGGAAGTTTGATAAGGCAAAAGTGAGGTATTATAATTGTAACGATTATGAGCACTTTACTTCAGAATGCCACAAGCCGAGGATGAAGAAAGTGTTTCTTGTTGAAGCGCTCAGCAATGATGAATCAACACTGCTCTGATGATGAGTTGAGTCAGGGACGTTGAGAAGATGTGTCACTGTCCAAACTCAAGTAAGGTGAAATGAAATCGGAACATTGAGGCGATGTGTCACCATTCTGTGTCAAGTATAAGTTTAGTAAGTCATAGTTGAGACCGACTGCTTCAATATTTTAGAATCTTTGCATCTGGATGACCCATACCGGTTGAGTTGAATTCCTACATGTAACTTGCATATAAAACGCTTTATATGGAGGCGTGACTAGTAGTTCATAATGCATTGAGACTAAAACTAAAGTATGTCAAATCAAGATTAGGGGGAGATTGTTAGAAATAATCTTGATTTAGAGTCCGAGATGCAGTAGAGTTCGTCTCCGTGTGTTACTCGAGTTGAAGTCGAGACTTACTCGAAGTCCGAATACGTATGTTAGTAGAAGAATATTAGTCTATATACTGAAAAGATTTTTAACCAGTTTAATAAAAGAGGAGCAAGTAAAAAAATAGAGAAATTCAAAAATTCTTATACATTCTCTCAGTTTATTTGCGATGTATATATTTTCTCATGGAACAAAGCTAACAATCATGGTTAGATCGGTGGCTAGCTAACAACCACGTCCTTGTTTAATGGGCGCCGTGCGGCCGGCGAGATGGAAAGAGAGGAGGGATTAAAAGATCTGCGGAATTGGGCGTGTTAGTACGCTAATCATGTAGGATGGCTAGGGTTATTCAAGGTATCATCGAGTGCTCGATCGAAGTTGTTCTTTCGTCCTCCTTTCCTGAATAAAGGAAATGATTGGCTCGTTTAGGCCGGCAAGCTAACCCCTCTTTTTGGAGAAAGTAGGCCGGGTAAATTTACTTAAGGTTAAGGGGCTGGCTGGGCCCATGCTATTTGAGTATTTGGAGTTTGGCTTAGGTGAATTAATGTTTCATACAACCATGTTGGGTATATATCCAAATGGATAATAAAAATGAAAAAAATATAAGGCAACTTTTGAAACGTGGAAATTTTGGCATATTATTTTTAAAACAAATCCCACCAAATTTATGAGAAACTAGCAAAGTAGCC
The DNA here is from genome assembly GCA_017311315.1 of Dendrocalamus latiflorus. Classification (NCBI taxonomy): domain Eukaryota; kingdom Viridiplantae; phylum Streptophyta; class Magnoliopsida; order Poales; family Poaceae; genus Dendrocalamus; species Dendrocalamus latiflorus. The sequence continues at coordinate 9,433,790 of CM029663.1, forward strand.
CATGTAATTACGCAGCAAGTCCTATTACTTTCTGGTTAGTCAGTTAGACAGTTACTGGACTTTTGTTTCCTATATAATTTCTAATTTGTAACTATATAAGCAACCGTTAAGATTGAAGGCACCTGGATGTTGTGCTAGAATATAGATGTGGTCTAAATCTATTGCTAGTATTTGGGTTTTTGATCTTTCCATGCCTGGTCCAATCGGGATAATGTTCTTAACCTGTAGTCTTCTCTCTTCTTGTTCAACTTTATAGGTCGTTTTTTTGTGGCTGAATGTTTTTATTTGTGTTTTTTAAGACAATAACGAATGATAGAGATGCAAATGTGGATGGCGCACATGGTTTTAGGCTTAAAAAGCAGTTTGAAAAATCCGCTTTCAAACAGTGGTACCATTTGTTTTGACTTTCAGAAAAACCAAAAGCACAAAAGAACGGACCATCCTATAACTCTTATTCTATTTTTTTTATTTGCCTCTCAAATGTTCATCGTACATTTGTTAGTTAATGCTTATTTCTCTTATTGTATATGGAGCCCCTAATCTCATTTCCTAATGGGATTGATATGCCGTACATATACAACTATATATTGCTCCAAGTTATGATAATTCATCAAATTAGTGCTAATTAAGTTTCCTTTAGTCAGTCGTAAACTCTATGCTAATTACATAGAAAATCTTAAAAAGTTAATTGCACAAACTCTAAAAAATTACATATAAAACATGTTGTCCTTTCTTTTGAAACCATTAATCTCTTGTATTATGCTACACCATGCTCTCTACGTGTATATCATAAATCTTGTTTTCCAGCGAACAAGCAACTCTGTTGGACTTCAGCACAAGGAGAAAGGCATGTTCCTTATTTTCCGCGTTCCTTTTTTGCGTCTCATTTTTTCCTATTTTTTTTCCATGCGCGTAGTCTCACTCTTTCCTCGTGTTTTAATTTTAACTAGTCTCATAGGCGCGGCGGCACGCCGCGCCAGCCACCGTGTGTACAAAAGTAAAAGAGGCGAAAATCCGTAGCTAAAGGAATGCGTAGGGTTTTTTTAAAAAAAAGCGAGGGGCTTTTCGCAATAAAAGGAGATCAGAGGGTTTTTTTCGTAAAAATCAGGGGTTGGTTTGAAAGAACTGAGGGCATGTACGTAATTTTCGAAAATACGGATCGTTATCAGCGAAAAATTAATATGCGTAGGGGTTTTTTTGAAAAATACAAGGACCTGTTCGCGAGGAAAAAGGACCTTTACGTAATTTCGGAAAAATAGAAGGGATTTGCCTCCCCCAGCCGTACCAAGAACCGGGCGCCACGCGCCGGCCGGCCGTGCGCCGGGGGCGACGTGGATGGCCTCCCGGGCCGGGAATCCTTCCGGGCGTATGTAGGGGATGATGCCGTATGTGTTTTAATTAGCTGACCGTACTATGTGGCTGACGGAACACGGTATTTCCATTTCCTTTTTTTTCTTGCCGTATACGAGGAAGGTCTTATCTCTTCTTTTGGTTTTAAATTACAAAGTAATATATATCTGTAACTAATGATAGCTATATTGCATTTTTAATTAGGTCTACTAAATAAATGGATAGATGTTTTGTTTTTTCTGAGAATTTCTAGTCTATTTTCTTAATAATATCCAACAGCCAAGCTATAGTTTAATTTTAATAAATTAATTATGGTCCATCAGACTAAGGATGTATGTTTTTATTTTTTGTAAGAATTTTTAGTATATTTTTTTCTTAGCACCTGTTAGTCGCCTATCGTGAGCTTTTATTACATAAAATAATATATAGATTAGATTCCTACGTTATGTGTAGGTCCTAAGTAAAATATATTGTCGGTAAAATGTACAAGCTACAAAAAAGAAAACCCTCGCCTTCACAGGTGGATGGGCTCCCTAAGTTCTACTGCTGGTAGACGAGCCCCTTGAATCCTAGCCTGCTCCTTGACCTGAACCAAATGTATTAAAAAAACAAGAATTTTCATTGTAGGGGTGCAATCAGAGCAGATACGGACGGATATCGCTTATCCTGTATTATATTCCATATTTTTTTCTCAAAGTACGATATAGATAATGCCAGATATCTATTTCTCCATTCCATACCTGTTCCATAATTTTTCGGACGGTCAGTCAGATGGAAATTATCCGCTTCTTTGCACAGGACATTCAATAGTATGGTACAATCAAAACAAATATAGAGAGACTAATTACTGAGATATTGAAGGAAAAACACTTAGTACTTACGTCTGTTTAGATGTGTCAATCTGACTATATGTTATCTTGTTCTTAGCTGAAGTCAAAACAAACTTCCTCATATCACTTGACATATGGATATATACGGACGGATATCACTTATCTGTATCATATTCTATATTTTTTTCGAAGTCGGAATCGGACACGGATAGTGCCAGGTACCCATCTACTCTTTCTGTATTCGTTCCGCAAGTCTTCGGTCAGTCGGACAGACAAAAATTATCCACTTTGTTTGCACCTATACTTCATTGCTCGTCCACATTAAAGACAGAGCCAAGTGTTTTTCTTCATTAAGAAAACCATTCACAAAAAATATATTTTCGTATGACCAACAGGTGGAGACTGTAGACCCTAAATTGACCGCTCAAACCAGCATCATCAATTCCCCTACCCCTCTTAACTTTTTGGTGATCGGTTCGGCTGAAAAGCTCGTGGCTTATGGCTGAAAACACTGTAGCTGGCTGAAAAACACACTGTAGCTGACAGAGGCTTATTTACCATAATTAAATTTAAAAAATTTAAAAATATAAAAAATATGTCAGCCCATTACGTATAATACAAACGAATACGGGGAAAAATAGAACCGGCAAAAAAGCTCAACAAAAAACCAAAAATTCAGAAAAAGACGAAATTTATAAATAGTGCAAAATAAGCCAGAAGCCAAAAGCTCAAAGATTTCCGTTGATACCAGCTGATCTAAGGTGGAGTAATATTCGCAACATTCTCCGTCCAGAGAATTCGCATGTGACTTCATATCATCTATCGTTAATCCAACTCGTTTCCCACACCTACAAAACTTAGGCCCCAAATTAACAACATCCCGGCTTTGATCAAGTGATTAACCTTTCTTCTTGGATTCGGGATATGGCTGAGATCCTCCCTAGTTTCCATCCTACCTCACAGGCCCTTTTCTTTTCGGTTTCTAAAAATCATTTTTTTTACAATAACTAACTTTTAAACAAAGTATCTTTTTAAAATGAGGTCAACAAGTTGATTATAGTACATAGTACAACAACTTCATTTATATCAGTTAAAATCACACACGAGTCTCTATCTCTCCGTACTCTCTCGCGAACAGCCAAAAGCCATAAACCACATCTATGGTGGTGATCGGTTCGGCTGAAAGCCTCATGGCTTATGGCTGAAAACACTGTAGCTGGCTGAAAAAAGCACTGTAGCTGACAGAGGCTTATTTACCATAATTAAATTTAAAAAAATTTAAAAATAGAAAAAACATATTAGCCCATCACGTATAATGTAAACAAATACGAGGAAAAAAAGAACCGGTAAAAAACTCAAAAAAAGCCAAAAGTTCAGAAAAAACGAAATTTATGAATAGTGCAAAAATAAGCTGAAGCCAGAAGCCATATTGATCAGGATCATAAACCATAGCTTAAAAGAACATGCCTACAATCTTTTCACAAAACCGATTCAATTCCTAGATCGCCGGGCGCGCATTTTCCCGTCACTACCCAACGAAAACGACGTGCATCACCATGTAACAGGCCATGCATGGAATTTTCTAAATAAACCACTTTTTAATTCAATTTACGCAAATAAACAACTTCTTTTACAAATGCGGCTGAGCCTAATCGCGCTGCCAGCATGCGATTGAGGACAATATGACATCACGTCGACCAGTTGCGTGCCCGTTGCACGACTGAGGCCTCCTGTCTAGAGCTGGGACTTGGGCCGTGCCGTGCCGGCACGGCCCGGGCCCATCGTGCTTCGTGCCGTGCCGGCTCGGCCCAGTCATCTCGCCGTGCCGTGCCGTGCCGGCCCACGTCGTCTCCGGCCAGGCCCAAGCCCGGCCCAAAGCCCACCGTGCCAGCGTTCGTGCCGTGCCAGCCCAAGCCCAGCCCAAAATTACTATACGCGAACGCGATGGCGACGGTCATCATCTTTCTTTCTCTCGTACCCGCCTCCTTTGAAACTAGTTGAAATTAAATTAATTGCATAAAAACATAGACACGCAACAACATAAATATTTCGGAAAAAAGTGAAATTTCTTTAATATTTTAGAAATACAATGTTACTGCCTCGTTAAAAACCTTACGCCCCAGAGTGGGGTTTCCCGAGTAAGGAAAAGAGTACAGTAACAATATATGTATATACAAAATATTACAGCATGCGTAGATAATATCTACTCGGCAATGTCTAGGTCAGCATATGCTTGTAGGATTTCGGGATCCTCCAGTTGATGTTGTTCCCGCTCTTTGGCTAATTCCCAGTCTTTGGCACATGTGATTGCCTCCACCATCCTGGGCGTAAGGGATGATCTTCTCTCTTTTATTATTCTCCCTACCGTACTGAACGTCGCTTCTGAAGAGACAGTGGACACTGGTACCAGGAGAACATCCCGTGCGAAATGTGACAGCACAGGAAAGATCCGCTTGTTGTTCTTCCACCACTCGAGCAAGTCTATCTTGCGTCCATCAGTAAGATCAGGATCAATGTTTGCGAAATCATGCTCCAAATAGTGGTTCAACTCCGAGGTAGAATTCCACTTGGAGGATGCCTGAGACTGAGAGGACGAAGAAGTAGACTTGTCCTTTAGTTTCTTCCACAAGTGTTTGAAGCTTGTCTTCCCCTGTTGCATCTGCTGTGAGGCCTCCGATCTTCCGCTGCTGGCAAACTTATCATGATACAAACGAAAAACACGAAAAAGCTCCTGTTTGACATGTTCAAAAGCTTCTGAAAAATCTAAGCCAAGACATTCACCTATCCCCTCCATAGCTTCCTGTAAACCTACCAACTTTTTTGTAGGATCAAAAATAATAGCAAAACAATACAGGTGTGAAAGGGAACCAAAATATTTAACAAATTTTTCTTCCATTGCTACGACGGCATGGCCTAAAATAGCATCGTCCCTAGAGTTAGCAATTTTATCTGCAATTAACCAAATAAACTCTATAACTAAGCAAGAGGTAGGATAATAAATACCAGATAAAACCTTTGTTGCTTTATAAAAAGGTTTTAAAAACTCTCGAAAATGACTAGCAACCTGCCAATCTGAATTAGTAACTAGCAAATCATTATTTTGACAGTTAGCATTGACAAAAACGGATATAATATTTTCGTAACCTTGTATCTTTTTTAGCATGATATATGTTGAGTTCCACCTCACCTTCATGTCAAGGCCAAATTTTCTTCGCTCTTTCCCATTAGCTGTACAGTACTCCGCGAACCTAGCTACCACTTGTGGAGAACTTGCGAGGTAATGAATAGCATCACGGATACTGTTCAGATATGGACCAATTACTTGCATGCCATCTTGAACAACAAGATTCAAGATATGGCATACACATCTCTGGTGGAGGACATAACCACCAATATATGTTTGTAATCTTGGTGTGAGGATGTTCATAGCCGTTGTGTTTGCCGATGCGTTATCTAGAGTTATAGAAGCAATTTTATCATCTATCTTAAAATCATCAAGTACATATAATATACGCTCTGCAATTGCCTCTCCCGTGTGCGATTCATTTATTAGTTTAAATCCTATGACCCTTTTGTTTAGTTTATAATTATCATCTAAATAATGAGCTACAACACTAAGGTATGCACTTCTTTGGTGGGATGATGTCCAAATATCGGAGGTTATGGCAAAAGAATATTGAACTTGTTGGAATTGTTGTTTTAACTCTACCAGTTCTTTTTGATACATCCGTAAAATATCGGATGTAGTAGTCCTCCTACTAACATGTTGGTACTGTGGGCAAAAGCCGTGTTGGATCATTCTTTCGAACGCGCGGCTTTCACCCATCCTAATCGGCTGATCTTCAGAAACTATATATCTAGCAATTTCCTCCCGTGCATTAAGCGGATTGTACACCCAAGTACTTACAGAGCCATCGGCCTCGAAGTTTAGCTGTGTTTGTACTCCTCCTCCTCCTCGGCCCTGTGCCGCCATCTTGCGTAAGCATGCTTTGTAGTGGCGGTTTAAGTGTCCTGTCCCTACAGCTGTACGAGCACTTAATTTAGCATTACAATAATTACAAGTTGCGATATCTACCGTTTCACCGTCTCGGATTTCCTGGCTCCAGGTCATATGCTTCCAGCATTCCGCCCTTCGTGCAGACCCGCCAATGTTGGCGTCCGTGGACGCTTGAGAGAATTCTGGTGTGCCCGTTGCGCCCTGGTAATCCTCATAGCCCTCTATACCGTCCATATGACGGTCATCCATGCCGTAGTCTCCCATGCTTGGCGAGAGCCGACGAGCATCAATGGGGGTCGGAGGAGGACTAGGGGAGCGACGGCGAGAGCTTACACTAAGTCGTCCCGCTGTCCTTTTCGAGCTTCGATTTCTCTGCGTACTGCCTGATTGCTCCCTGGAACTGCGGCTTCTTGGTAACATGGTGATTAATTAATAAATAAGAAATATAAATACAATAAATGTGCTTGCGAAATTAGAAGTAATAAATAAATAAAGAGTATAAATGCAGAAAATATAAGAAATAAACTTGTAAAATGAGAATAAATAAATATGATGCAGAGTGAATAAATGGAGCCTCTATGTTGCTGCTGGAAAGAAATTGCAGAGTGAAGATCGAAGAGAGTGAAGAATGAAGTTGAATGAAGTTGAATGCTGGAAAGAATCTGTGATGCTGGCGGAGGCCGAAGGGAGTGCATTTATAACTATAAAATCGAACGTTGTTTACTGAACGTTATCTGCTAAAGTTAGATGAACGTTGCCTCTTGTCTGCGAACGTTATCTGTTAAAGTTATACGAACGTTGTCTCTGTCCATCTTTTTTCCCATCGGTGGAGCCTGGAGGGGCCATCCTTTACTTTTTTTCCCCGTGACTCCCGTCCCGTCCCGTCGCCCCGTCCGGCCAAAAGCCTCCTCGGTACTCCCTCCCTCCAGTCCCGGCTCCCTCTCTCGGTCTCTCCCGCTCCGCCTCCCACGCCGCCTCCCCGGCTCCCCCTCCGGCCCCCACCCCCTCGGCCCCCCTCCCCCGCCGCTTCCCCCGCCGCCCCCTTCCCCTCCCCCGCCTCTCCCCCTCCCCCCGCCGCTCCCCTCCCCCGCCGCTCCCCCTCCCCCGCCTCTCCCCCTCCCCCCGCCGCTCCCCTCCCCCGCCGGCTCCCCTCCCCCGCCGCTCCCCCTCCCCCTCCCCGGCCCGCTCCCCTCCCCCGCCGCTCCCCCATCCGCTCCCTCCCCGCCGCTCCCCCCGCCGCTCCCCCCGCCTCTCCCCCTCCCCCCGCTGCTCCCCCTCCCCGGCCGGCTCCCCTCCCCCCGCCGCTCCCCCTCCCCGGCCGGCTCCCCTCCCCCCGCCGCTCCCCCTCCCCGGCCGGCTCCCCTCCCCCGCCGCTCCCCCATCCGCTCCCTCCCCGCCGCCCCCTCCCCCGCCGCTCCCCCTCCCCCCGCCGCTCCCCCCGCCGGCTCCCCTCCCCCGCCGCTCCCTCCCCGCCGCCCCCTCCCCGGCTCCCCCTCCCCCGTCGCTCCCCCATCCGCTCCCTCCCCGCCGCCCCCTCCCCCCGCCGCTCCCCCTCCCCGGCTCCCCCTCCCCCGCCGCTCCCCTCCCACGCCGCCCCCCGCCGCCCTCTCCCCCTCCGCCCCCTGCCCCCGCCGCCTCCCCCTCCCGGCTCCTTCGGCGCCCGACACCCTCTCCTTCCCCCGCCGCCCCCTCCTCCCCTGGCTCCGAGCGACGGCGACGGCGACCTCGACTACTCCGAGAGCAAGCCACCAGCGGCGGATGGTCGGGCGGCGACGACGAGTTTGTCATCGCGCGGGATGCGGGATGCTGCGGCGGTGCGGCCGTCGTCTACTCGTCCAAGGCTCCAAGCTCCGGTGTGCCTCCTTCCCCTGATCCCCTCTGTTCTCTCTTCTCTGCTCTGTGATGATTGTGATTGTGGGGATTTGGATGTCGATGGGATCGGGACTGGGGGAGGCCGCCGCCGTGCCGCCCGTGCCCGCCGTGCCCGCCGTGCTGGCCGTGCTCGCCGTGCTGGTCGTGCCCGCCGTGCTGGCCGAGCCTGCCGTCGTGCCCGCCGTGCCGTGCCGGCCCGAGCACGGCACGAATCGCCGTGCCGTGCCGTGCCGCCCACCGGGCCGGTTCTCCAGGCCCAGCACGGCCCGCCGTTCGTGCCGGGCCGACACGGCCCGCCACGTGTCGGGCCGGGCCGTGCTTGGGCCGTGCCGGGCCGGCCGTGCTTCGGGCTGGCCCAAAAAAGCACGGCCCAAGTCCCAGCTCTACTCCTGTCAACACTCTAGTCTCATGACCGGTGCCTATATGAGATAAAAATAAATCGGTCAAGATCCTCAGTTTAACTTGAAAAAAAGTAAACCAAGATGGCTGCATGTGTGTAGGAAATCAGGATGGCTACGCATGCAAGTACACCATAGCGTGGTCGTACGTTTTTTTAGATAAAGGATATAAAATCCGGCTTCTATATCCACGCGGGATATACACAGCCAAAAGATACATGAGCTCTTAGGCTCAAATCCTCAAAACTGAGGAGCTAAAAACAACAAAAAAGATCTCTTAAGGACTATGAAAAAAGCTAGAAAGACTAAGCTTCAGAACTTCTTCTCCGTCCTTGCTCTCAAACAAGCCCCTATCCCCAACCGACTGCGCCATCCAAACTTCGGTCTACATTGCGTGGAGAAGGACCTCCGAGGCGACGCCTCCAAGTAGGCGACTAGGATCGCCGACGCCGCCCGCCTCACCGAGGCAAGGCTTTCACCCGGATATCAACATACATGAGGGCTATGGAGTGCCATGACAACTCCTTCAGGAAGGAAAATGGCGCCCGAAGGCGTCATCGTTGACGAAATCGGTAAGAACACCGGTAAGGCTTTCGCCACCACTTCCACAGCACCCCACGTACTACCCACACACAAGAAAGACCGCCACCAACACATCGGGGTCCTGCACGCCTCAAGGCCATGGCAAAAGCCACCCATGAACTCTACAAAGAGCCGCTTCCTGCAATGCTCGCCTTCGAAGAAACCACTACTAGGCGCCTACGCGCTACCACTGAGCAGATCTAAGAGCACGAACCACGGAACAATCCTAAATCAATCACAATGCGACAACGTCGCGCCATGGCCTCCTGCTCGAGCTAACGCCGCACCATGGCTCGAGGACTAAACGCTGCAGCGCCTGCCTCCCAGCACCAAAGCCAGCTTCGCCTACTCCGGCCGCCGCGGGATGTCTCAGGAACCCAACAGTCGAACCGCCTGCCGCACGACAGGACAAGCACTGAAACGTCACAGCAGAGGAAGCCGCCGCTGACAAGGCGACCCACCGGCGACGCCGCAGCCAATCGAAGACACGCCCGCTGCCGCTCAGCCATCCCCACAGGCGACGCCGCACCGGCACCAACGGAGCCGCCCGAAGCCACCGCCGACCACCCGGCTGCACCCGCTGGCAACGGGCATCGAGCCTGCGCCTTGCCGCCGTGGCGACCCGAAGCCGCCCGGCCAACCCAACCCACCTGCGCCGCCGCACCCGATGCCGCCCACTGGCCGCCTCCGCTCGGCCTAACCCTCCAAGGGCGCCAACACGCACGAACCCCGCTGCCAGGGAGCGCTCCGGCGACGGCGAGGAGGCGGGATCCGGGAAAGCCGCCGCAGCGGGAGCGGTCGGCGCTCCAGGCGTTCCTCGCCGGCACGCCGCACGAGCGGGTGCTGGGTTGGAACGCATCCACGCCGGCCTGCGAGTGAGTCTTAGATTTTCATTCCACCTCTTTTAACATGAGAAGAGAAAAGGAAGAATACATAGAGAGCATACAGAAGGTACACAAAAAAAAATAGTATAGCCATCACTCGGATGTTTTCTTTCTAACTATCATTCAGTTTTTAGACCGTTGGATCGGATTAGAGATCCAACGGCCCTTTTTTTGGAGGGGGAGATTATTTTTTGAGGAGGGGGAGATTTTTTTGAGGGGGTGGAGGAGAATTTATGACCGTTAGATCTCTAATCTAATAGTCACAAATCTGGATGATAGTTAGGAAGAAAACATCCGGATGATGTTTATCAATACCTAATGTACTATTTAACATTTATTTTGGCCATATTAATAAAAGTTATATACCTTTTTTTAAAAAAAACCCCCTCAGTCGCGCTAGGCTCACGATAGAGCCCGTTCAGTCACGAGCCCAGCACGGGAGGGTTATTCCTGTAAAAAAACATAGTTTATTTGCACAAATGGAATTAAAAAGAGTTATTTTAAAAACTCACCATGCATGCATGCTGTGAGGCTGTTGCTAGTACATACATGCAGCTAGCTAGCCCCCGTGACCAATCGTTGATATGGCATCAATCTCAGGATATCGCAATCATATATTATTCCTTGGTTGTTAACTACACTTAATTAGGCGATAAACTAATAAGAGGTGGATAAACACAAAGGTTGAGGCCTAATCTGGAGGACGATTGGTAGGAATCTAGGACAAAACCACGTCCAAAAAACACCTTATTGTGAGATAAGAAATAATGGGGTTTGCTTTTGTGGACCCTGCTAATGGAGATGTGGGTAATATTTTAATTTTAAATATCAATAAAAGACATATATTACAAAATATTAGTGATGAAAAGTTCATAACTAACAGCAGCAGACAAATCTTATTGTATTTCAAATACACATAAGAACAGAATTATGTTAGAGTCAATCGGTTGCACGAACAACTTACAGTGGATTGATGAAGAAAAGAAGCAACACATAAACATGTGATCGCAGAAGTAGTCAACATCGACAAAGAAGACGAGCGGTCACGCAGGTTGCGCTGCCCAAAAACCTTATTGTCACCCCATGCAAGTTCTCTTTGCACAATGGCTCGAAGATACCCACTCTCTCTTCCTTTCGGTGCACGTCGAGAAGAAAGGCTGGTGAGGTTCGGCAGCTCAACAGATTCAACACATATTCAGTAGAGAGGAAGAAAACGATGTGAGAAGAAATGGAGAAATTGAGTCACCCTAACCTGGACGTCTCCATGTCTTTTATAGATGTGCGAATTCCTCTGCAATAACTGACGCTAATAAGTTGAAATAATTCACATATAACTGCTAATTCAAACCAAATAATGGTAATTAAGCAGTCTCCTGACTAGTTAAAGAAAGAAAGAGAAGCGCAATTTAGCAACATAGGTAAACTCGTCATGGTGAGACTGCATCATGGCACATGCACGGTCGTGTATCATAAGTCACAAGTCGCGCAATTTCACTTGAAAATACGTAAATACGCGCGCGCACACACGCATATGCTTAGCCAAAGTCCTTCTCATACCACCTCATGCCATATGTCACATATTTATGTGGTGGCAATGACTTCACCTTATATATCGCTTTCCTCCCACTTGTTCAAGCAATGTGAGACTAAAGCATGCCATGCTTTGAAATTTAGGAATGAATGGGTGTTTACCTCATGGGTCAAATTCTAACAATCCCCCACCAATTTTGAATCATGCAGCAAGAATAATGATAGGAATTATTGTGCTGAATTATTGTTAATATACTAGTTTTTGTGTAAGTTCCGTATAGGTTGAACTTTCATGTAGAATAATAAGATTTATCTTCTCATAGCTAATGAATGGATTGTACTTTGAATTCATATCTTTTTATTATCAGACTTTACCTGAAATATCAACTAATACTAGGCTGTGGAACAATCATGGCTATAAATGGAGCGTTATAAGGTCATGCTCCCTTATCTGCTCATAGGCTTTCTAGAAAATGCTATATTCTTGTGAACTACAATAACACAATTAGACTCAAGTAGGTGTAGTCTTTCTAGATATCCTGCAGGCTAATACCTTTTCCTCGTTGGGACAATTTAATAAATTAAGGATTTAAGTCAACCTTTCATGCAGTTGAGAGTATTTTATTTATTAGGACACAGATATAATTAATATATACTCTCTTGTTACAACATCAACTTGTTATTTTTGTTGCCTTAATCATGGGATCTCCGATCAAAATGGTATAGGTTACCATTACGATGTAATTCAAATGGGCCTCATTACCATGTCTATAGATACAACAAAAACCGCTTTCCGTGCTAACCCCTTTGTAAAAGGGTCTGCTAGACTTTTTTTTGTAGTGCGAATATAATTCACATCAATTACTTCAGAGTTTCTTAATTTTCTGACAGATTTAAGCCTACGCTTCACATGTCTGAAGGGTTTCATATTATCCTTAGTATTCATTACTTTAGCCAACACCGTTTGATTATCGCAGTACATCAAGATTGTTGTTATTGGTTTCTCAACCAATGGCAAATCCAACAATCATTCTGCATCAACAGTGATTGTGTCAAGTGCTATAAATTTTGATTTCATCCACATCAGAGATCCAATTGGAATTACTGCATCCTTCTAATACAAAAGGATATCCAGTATAATGAATTCTGCAAAATGTTGTGCCTCTTAAGTAATGTAATACTCTCTCAAGTATCTCCCAGTGATCATTTCCTTGATTAGATGTAAACTAACTTAATTTGCTCACGGTAAATAAAAAAGTCATGTCTTGTTACAGCAGCTAAATACATAAGTGACCCGATAATTTGTGAATATTTCAATTGATCTTTTTCTAACCATTTGTTCTTGCGCACCTTAATGCTCGCATCATGCGGTGTTAAAGAAATCTTATAATTCTCACAGCCAAAATGATTCAAAATTTTCTCAGCACAATAAGATTGATTCAAAGTAATCCCGTCCTCGCTTGATCAATCTAATAGTTAGAATGACACATGTCTCTCTTAAGTTTTTCATATCAAAATACCGTGATAAGAAAGATTTGACCTTGTTTACGGCATTATTTGTTCCAAAAATAAGTATGTCATCTATATACAAATACAATATCACTCCTTAACCCCCACCATAACAGTAATGTACACATTGATCAGCTTTGTTCACAGCAAAGCTAGCGGGTGTACATAACGATAATATACACATTTATAAACTTCATTCACAGCAAAGCCAACGGATATCAAGATTTTATCAAATTTCTTGTGTCGTTATTTAGGTGCTTGCTTTAAGCCACACAAAAACTTCACGTCATTATTTAGGTGCTTGCCATATAAGGACTTCTCATGCCATTACTTAGGTGCTTACTATTGTCACACGATTTTCATATAAAAATACACGAATACACACGTGTGTTTTTAGCTAAAGCTCTTCTCATGTCGTATCATGTCATGTATTGTGACATCCCAAATTTTTCCTTTATTTTAATTTCTTTTTCTGGAATTTAAAGTCCTTCTTTTGTTTTAAAAAGTTAGTAAGTTTGGGAGAATTTGTGATCAAAATAAGTTTATTTGCCTTTATTTGGGTTCCTTGCATTTTCTAGACTTATAGGATTTTTCTGGGATTTATTTGGATTTTTTCTGCTATTTTCTAAGCCCAAAAGTCTTTATTCGGGTTTTCAGAAAATCAAAAAGAGAAAATAAAATTCAACCCCTCTCTCCGGCCGCCACGTGGACGGCCAGATGCCGCCCACGTCGCCACCTCCATCCCGCCTCCCCTCCCTCCCCGCGCGCCACGCGTGCGGCCCGATAGCAGCCACGCCGGCCCATCTCGCCCGCCCCTCTCCTCCTTCTCCCACCGCTGCCCGATCCCAGCGATCGCATCGTGGCCGCTCCCTCCCACTTAACGCCTCGCGTTCTTTTCCCGCCGTCCGATCTCCCCCGCCCCGCGATCTCACCCGCTCCTGCCCCCTCTCTCTCTGCCCGGCCCCACTTGTCATCCCCGACCCCCATCCCCTCACGCGGCCCTCACGCGGACGCCGCCGCCATGGCCGTTGGCCGGCTCCGCCCTAACCGGACCTCTCCCCCTTATCTCTTCCGCACACCGCCCCTCCCTTCGTGCGCCGCAAGCCCGCGCCCCGTCTCCCCCGTTTTCCGCGCACGACGCCCACGTCTCCCACGCGGCCGAGGCCACTTCCGTTGCAACCGCCGCCCACCTCCCCGCTTTCTCCGGCGAGAGATTCCGCAGCGCCTCCACCCCCTCGGCACTATAAAAGCCACCCCCGAGCACCACCCTTCCCCACTCCACCTCGCTCCACCTTCCGTTTGCTCTCTTCGGCGCTCGAGAGCTCCCCCTCCGAGCGTCTTCGCTCCGCCGCGCCGCCTTCTCCTCCGGCGAGGAATCGCCGACGAAGGAGAGCCGCCCGAGCTTCGCCGAGGCCGCCCCGAGCTCCGCCGCCTCACGCCGAGCCTCCTCCGCCTTTTCTCCGTGCCCGAGCACCGCCGGAGAGCCCTGCCCGCCGGAACCCGAGCACTTCGCCGCCTCCACCTCGTCGCCGGCCACCCCCGACCGCCGTCGAGCTTCGCCGGAGGTATAGGCCTGCTCCCCGTGCGCCCCTCTCTCCGTTCCCGCCCTCGCCGTCCTTCGCCGTGGCCGCTACCGCCGGCGACCCTCGGAACCCGTGCACCCCGCCGGTGGCCGAGCCACATCGGCCAGCCCAGGCCCGCGTGGCGTCCACGTCGGCGCCACCCGCGCACCAAGCCGCCCCGTCAGCGCCACCCGCACCTCCCTGCCACGTCAGCCACCGCCCCGTCCGTGGACCCGGTCCATAGATCGGGCCACATGTCAGCCGGCCCAATCCCGAGATGACGTCATGCTGACGCAAAAACTCAGATTTTCCCGTAGAAAATTAATTCAGCCGAAATTAATTTTGGTGCTGACGTCATAATTCTCAATTTCCTATACAAAAATAATTCCAAAAATAATATTTGAAAGATCTTGTAAAATCTTGTCTGTTCTCTTCCTTTACTCAACATCCTTCTACTCGCTTTCTAACCCCTTCCTCCTTCAAATTGTAGATGTCCGAGACCCCTACCCAAGTCACTTTTGGCACTCAAGCCAGTCACTTAGCCTCCTACCTTCAGAGTCTTCTGCTAGAGATAGGCTTCAAGGGCCGCCCAATTTATCAGGGGTACCATCAAACCATTGGAGAGCAAGAGTACTGGCGTGTTGAGGTTCGGATTTTCGCCAACGTGGGAGATACAGCCGCCTTCCACATCTTCGATGCCCCACAGAGGCGAGACACCTTCCTTGCCGGTATCCAGGATGCAGCACGGGAGGCCATCCGACGATTGAGAGAGATGTATTCACCCGAGCTCAAGGACTTCGCATTCCGGTACTACCCCCGCAGATACCCGGCGAGTTCACGCAGCATCTATGCATCCACCGAGACCGAAGATGACTCCCGGCTCAAGCAGCAGGTAGAGCTCACTCAGGCCTTGGATGGAGCTTATGAGATGGCTATGGATGAGTTGAGCTACCTCGCCTACAAGCTTCGGAGGGCAGAGGGGGAGCTAGCCATGTTCCGAGGGGCAGAAGATTGCGCTTCTTCCGTCAGTGGGATTAGCGTTGAGTCTGCACCTAAGAGGCGTCGCACCGGCATCAAGAAGCATTACTTAGCTCAGTTCAAGCCAGCCCAGTAGGAGGTTCTTTAGAGTTAGGCCTTAGGTTAAATTAGAACGCATTTGTGAGCTGTATTTCCTTGTCATCAGCCACAAAATTAATAGGTTGAAATAAATTAATAAAGGAAGTGTGTTTTTTTTCTTTGGAAAATTGCCTTATTTGCTTGTTTTTGTGTTCGGGATGGAACAAATAGAACCCCTGGTAATATCTCTCTTCTCTTCTAAAACCTTGGAGGAAATCAGATGGTGAGCACAAGGGGCAACAGCAATGGTAATCTCAATGAGACGCAAGAGAGGCAGGCCACTCCGCCACCCCCGCCAGCTAATGGACCCGACTGGACTCAAATGATGGCCAACCAAAACCAACTGATTCAGCTGCTGGTCCAGACTGTCTCCAACCCTGCGCAGCCTACTCCTCAGCCGCAGCAAGCTCAGGCGCCTCAGTCCCGCCTATTGGAGTTCATGAGGATGCGCCCACCGACCTTTTCGAGCAGCCCCGAGCCTATGGATGCTGACGACTGGCTTCGAGGCATCGGCAAGAAACTGGACTTACTGCAGTGCACTGATCGGGAGCGAGTCCTCTTTGCCTCCTACCAGCTGCATGGACCTACCGCGGAGTGGTGGGATGTTTTCATCACCTCGCAATCTGATGCTCAAGCCGTCACCTGGAAAGAATTCTTTCGGCAATTTCGCAAGGCCCACGTCCCAACTGGTCTTGTCACCTTGAAGAAGAAGGAGTTTCGAGCTTTGCGCCAGGGAGGTCGTACTGTGAGTGAGTACCTCCAGAAGTTCAACCAGCTGGCACGTTATGCACCTGAGGACGTTGCCACAGATGAGGCTAAGCAGGAGAGATTTTTGGAGGGCCTCAATGACAATATCTCAGTTCAACTCCTCTCAAGTGACTACTCCGACTTCCACCAGTTGGTCAGTAAGGCGATCCGCCAAGAGGGCAAGTACGTAGAGATGGAGAATCGCAAGCGGAGGATGGCTACCCAGAAGGCCAATACTGGAGGATTCCCTAAGCCTCGCCACACCCAACCATCCCCTGGCAGTTTCAAGCCAACTTTTCAGCGCCCAATTTTCCAAGCCAATCGCCCTCCATCACAGCCAGTGAGGGCTCCTATTTCCGGTGGATCGGCACAGAAGACCCCCGCTCAGCCCGATGGGACGACCTGCTTCTACTGCAAGGAGGCAGTGCACTTTGCCAGGCAGTGCCCCAAGAAGATTCAAGCCAATACCGGTGCAGGGGGACAGAACTCAGGAGCAGCTTTTAAGAAGCCTCAAGGTTTTATCAAGGGCAGAGTGAACCACATTACTGCAGAAGAAGCCCAAGCCTCACCGGATGTTGTCCTGGGTAAGTTTTTGGTAAACTCAATCCCAGCATCTGTTTTGTTCGATTCCGGAGCTTCCCATTCGTTTATTTCTGAAACTTTTGTGGTTCAAAATGGGATGAAACCTGTTCCCCTTAGTATTCCCATGATAGTCCAGTCTCCTGGAATTGAGATGAGAGCCAGTACCCTATGCCCGAGAGTAGAATTACTCGTGGAAGGAGTACCATTCCTAGCCGAGTTGATCGTCCTAGACTCTCGCGGGTTGGACGTCATCCTTGGTATGGATTGGTTGTCCAAGAATAAAGGCAAGATAGATTGTGCTTCCCGGTCCATCACCATCACCAATGATCATGGAGTAAAAGTGAACTTTGTACCCAAGATACCCAACCAGTGTACCCTTTCTCATCTTCAAGTCTTGGAAGAAGTGCCAATAGTACAGGAGTACCCGGATGTGTTTCCGGAGGATCTACCTGGGATGCCCCCGGACAGGGAAGTTGAATTTATAATTGACTTAGTCCCTGGCACCGCCCCTATCTCCAAGAGGCCGTACCGAATGCCCGCTAATGAGTTAGCCGAACTTAAGAAGCAGATTCAGGAATTGGAAGATAAGGGCTATGTTCGGCCTAGCTCATCACCATGGGGTGCACCCGTCCTTTTTGTCAAGAAGAAGGATGGTAGCATGAGGATGTGTGTGGACTATAGGGCACTTAATGAAGCCACCATCAAGAATAAGTACCCACTACCTAGGATCGACGATCTCTTTGATCAGTTGAAAGGAGCAAGAGTTTTCTCTAAGATAGATCTGAGATCCGGGTACCATCAACTGAAGATCCGGGAAGAGGACATACCCAAGACTGCCTTCACGACTCGTTATGGTCAATATGAGTTTACAGTCATGTCGTTTGGGTTGACAAATGCCCCGGCATATTTCATGACCATGATGAACAAGGTGTTTCTGAAGTATTTGGATAAGTTTGTGGTAATCTTCATTGATGACATTCTCATCTACTCCAAAAGTGAGGAGGATCATGAAGAACATCTCAGAATAATCCTAGGAGAGCTAAGAGCCCACCAACTTTATGCCAAATTCAGTAAATGCGAATTTTGGCTAAAGGAGGTAGCTTTCCTTGGTCATATTGTGACGGCTGAAGGAATCGCCGTGGATCCCTCTAAGGTTGAAGCAGTAATGGATTGGAAGCAGCCTACGACAGTAACAGAAGTCAGAAGTTTTCTTGGACTTGCTGGATATTATCGTCGCTTCATACCGGAGTTCTCCAAGCTAGCCAGACCCATGACCCAACTCCTAAAGAAAGAAAAGAAGTTTGAATGGACAAAGGCATGTGAGCAGAGTTTCCAGGTACTCAAGAGCAAATTAGTGTCAGCTCCGGTACTCACCCTACCAGATATTCATAAGGACTTTGAGGTGTACTGTGATGCCTCCCGGCAAGGACTTGGTTGTGTGTTGATGCAAGAGGGAAGAGTGGTAGCTTATGCTTCTCGCCAGTTAAGGCCTCATGAAGGGAATTACCCCACTCATGACCTGGAGTTAGCCGCAGTAGTTCATGCTTTAAAGATCTGGCGGCACTACCTCATCGGTAACCGTTGTGAGGTATACACGGACCATAAGAGTTTAAAATATATCTTCACCCAGGCAGAGCTCAATCTGAGACAGCGACGATGGTTAGAGTTGATCAAGGATTACAACCTTGGGATTCATTACCATCCAGGCAAGGCCAATGTTGTGGCCGATGCTTTGAGTAGAAAGGTTTATGCAAACTGCACTTTGTCAGCGGAAGTTCAAACCCGACTTCAGGAAGGAATTGCCCGTCTTAGTTTGGAGCCCAGGAACCAGGGTAACCTAATGACTTTGGAAATCCAACCTACCCTGCCCGAGCTAATCCGAGAAGCTCAGAAGATAGATGAGGATATTAAGGAGATACAGAAGAACATGAGAAGAGGCAAGGCCCCCGGGTTCAGCGAGGATGAACATGGAGCCGTCTGGTATGGGAGCCGTATCTGCGTACCAAGCAATAAGGAGATCAAGGATATGATTCTGAAAGAAGCTCATGACACCCCATACTCCATACACCCCGGTCGTACCAAGATGTATCAAGACCTCAGGGAAAAGTATTGGTGGGTCAGTATGAAGAAAGAAATTGCTGAGTACATTGACGCATGTGACACCTGTCAGAGGGTCAAGGCGGAATATCAGAAACCTGCTGGACTTTTGCAACCCCTACCTATACCCGATTGGAAGTGGGAAGAGATTGGCATGGACTTCATCACCGGACTACCCAGGACTCAGTCCGGATACGACTCTATATGGGTAATAATAGACCGTTTTACCAAGGTTGCACATTTCATACCGGTCAAGACTACTTATACTGGAAGTAAGTTGGCAGAATTGTACATGTCTAAGATTGTGTGTCTCCATGGAGTTCTCAAGAAGATTATGTCAGATCGAGGGAGCCAGTTCACTTCCCGGTTCTGGCAGAAGCTACACGAAGAGTTAGGGAGTAAGCTAAATTTCAGCACGGCTTATCACCCCCAAACTGATGGCCAAACGAAGCGGATCAATCAAGTGTTGGAAGACATGTTGAGAGCTTGTGCCTTAGACCTTGGTGATAGTTGGGACCGAGCCCTACACTATGCGGAGTTCTCCTACAACAACAGCTATCAATCCAGCCTGCAGATGGCCCCTTTTGAAGCCTTGTATGGAAGAAAGTGCAGAACACCGCTGTTTTGGGATCAACCAGAGGATCCTCAAGACCCCAGGCCCACACTCCTACAAGACGCCGAAGAGAAGGTCAGACAGATCAAAGAAAGACTAAAGATAGCTCAGTCTCGACAGAAGAGTTACGCGGATAATCGTCGACGAGACCTGGCCTTCGCAGTGGATGATTATGTGTACCTGAGAGTGTCCCCACTTAGAGGAGTCAAGAGGTTCCAAACCAAGGGAAAGCTTGCACCAAGGTTCGTGGGACCCTTTAAGATATTGAGTCGCAGAGGTGAGGTAGCATACCAGTTGGAATTACCATCCACCATGGTTGGGATCGATGTTTTCCATGTCTCCCAGTTGAAGAAGTGCCTTCGAGTACCCACTGAGCAGGCAGCACTTGAGACTCTCGATCTTCAAGAAGACCTCACCTATAGAGAGCAGCCAATCAAGATCCTTGAGACAGCAGAACGTCAGACCAGAAGGAAGACCATCCGTTTCTGCCGAGTGCAATGGAGCAACCATACAGAGGATGAAGCCACCTGGGAAAGAGAGGAAGATTTGAAGGCCAATCACCCCCACCTCTTTTGCTAGCCTGTTCGAATCTCGGGGTCGAGATTCCCTTAAGGGGGGTAGGTTTGTGACATCCCAAATTTTTCCTTTATTTTAATTTCTTTTTCTGGAATTTAAAGTCCTTCTTTTGTTTTAAAAAGTTAGTAAGTTTGGGAGAATTTGTGATCAAAATAAGTTTATTTGCCTTTATTTGGGTTCCTTGCATTTTCTAGACTTATAGGATTTTTCTGGGATTTATTTGGATTTTTTCTGCTATTTTCTAAGCCCAAAAGTCTTTATTCGGGTTTTCAGAAAATCAAAAAGAGAAAATAAAATTCAACCCCTCTCTCCGGCCGCCACGTGGACGGCCAGATGCCGCCCACGTCGCCACCTCCATCCCGCCTCCCCTCCCTCCCCGCGCGCCACGCGTGCGGCCCGATAGCAGCCACGCCGGCCCATCTCGCCCGCCCCTCTCCTCCTTCTCCCACCGCCGCCCGATCCCAGCGATCGCATCGTGGCCGCTCCCTCCCACTTAACGCCTCGCATTCTTTTCCCGCCGTCCGATCTCCCCCGCCCCGCGATCTCACCCGCTCCTGCCCCCTCTCTCTCTGCCCGGCCCCACTTGTCATCCCCGACCCCCATCCCCTCACGCGGCCCTCACGCGGACGCCGCCGCCATGGCCGTTGGCCGGCTCCGCCCTAACCGGACCTCTCCCCCTTATCTCTTCCGCACACCGCCCCTCCCTTCGTGCGCCGCAAGCCCGCGCCCCGTCTCCCCCGTTTTCCGCGCACGACGCCCACGTCTCCCACGCGGCCGAGGCCACTTCCGTTGCAACCGCCGCCCACCTCCCCGCTTTCTCCGGCGAGAGATTCCGCAGCGCCTCCACCCCCTCGGCACTATAAAAGCCACCCCCGAGCACCACCCTTCCCCACTCCACCTCGCTCCACCTTCCGTTTGCTCTCTTCGGCGCTCGAGAGCTCCCCCTCCGAGCGTCTTCGCTCCGCCGCGCCGCCTTCTCCTCCGGCGAGGAATCGCCGACGAAGGAGAGCCGCCCGAGCTTCGCCGAGGCCGCCCCGAGCTCCGCCGCCTCACGCCGAGCCTCCTCCGCCTTTTCTCCGTGCCCGAGCACCGCCGGAGAGCCCTGCCCGCCGGAACCCGAGCACTTCGCCGCCTCCACCTCGTCGCCGGCCACCCCCGACCGCCGTCGAGCTTCGCCGGAGGTATAGGCCTGCTCCCCGTGCGCCCCTCTCTCCGTTCCCGCCCTCGCCGTCCTTCGCCGTGGCTGCTACCGCCGGCGACCCTCGGAACCCGTGCACCCCGCCGGTGGCCGAGCAACATCGGCCAGCCCAGGCCCGCGTGGCGTCCACGTCGGCGCCACCCGCGCACCAAGCCGCCCCGTCAGCGCCACCCGCACCTCCCTGCCACGTCAGCCACCGCCCCGTCCGTGGACCCGGTCCATAGATCGGGGCCCACATGTCAGCCGGCCCAATCCCGAGATGACGTCATGCTGACGCAAAAACTCAGATTTTCCCGTAGAAAATTAATTCAGCCGAAATTAATTTTGGTGCTGACGTCATAATTCTCAATTTCCTATACAAAAATAATTCCAAAAATTCATTTTATTCTTTTTTCCTGAATTTAAACTTCCCCGAGCCCGTTCTCCTTTGTTCTAACTCCGATTTAACCCGTTCAAATTTCTAAATTCATCAAAAAATTCCCCTCTACCCATTCCTAGCCTCAATTTGGATTTTTGAGTTTATTTGAATTCGTTTTGAATTTATTTTGAGTTTGGAGGGTTATTTTCACGTGTAGATCACGACGATTCTGAAGATTTCCTCGACGACGGATCTCACCAATTCGAAGAGCAAGGCAAGTCACCCTCCTTGATCATGTTGATCCCAGAATTGCAAATAAAATTATGTTGATTTAAATTATATTGCATGCGTATTTCTATTCAATGTATTTCAATTCAGTTTTAAATTTAGTTATTGCCTACTTGTTAATTCCCCTTTTGAATTTGAATTCCTCAATACCTTGTAACCCTAGATTAAAAACTCTGGTTAGTTCGATAGAATGGCTAGAGAAAACTTTATAGTATATGCTTAGCCATGCATAGATGAAACTTAGGTTTGGGGACCCTTTTCACATAAAATGACAAGCTTTTGGATAGTATTCTTGACTTTGGAGAGTCAAGGGAATTTACAAAACCATTTCAAAATCAAATATAAAATCTGGTTTAGACTTAGGTTAATGGTTAGAGTGGTGGGTGCAGGCATGCCCTGTTGGTTGGAGCCGCAGTGGTTGACTGTCGTGCACGGGGGTATGTGGTTGAGCCTAAGTCAATTAAGGACCGGTCTTTGAGCTACTGTTGCTAAAGCCTTAACGTACTACCACATGGCTGGTATGGGACAGCCCTGGCCAAATAATTTGCGGAGTCCAAACTCGAGTCAAGTCGTAGGTTGAAAGTGGGCGTGGTTGGTGCCATGCGAAGTCCCACTTGGGTGAGCGTGGTTGTAGCCATGAGAAGTCTCACCTAGGCTCAAGAGGGGGTCCCGGTCTGGTGGATTCCTTACTGGGGTGAAACCTTAGAGTTGGCTTGGCCGAGTTGACGGCTTCGCATTGTAAAAGCCTTGTTATGATTACTCAGTCGCACGCCTAAGGAAGCGTGTATTGGCCGACAATATGAGGACATCATATCTTGTGGGTAAAGCTGTACAACCTCTGCAGAGTGTAAAATCTATCCTGGATAGCCGTGCCCACGGTCACGGGCATGCTAAGCAAAAGTTTTTCATAGATTAGACTTGGTTTTACAAAAAATGCTTTCAAAAACCTTATGGATGGTTGGAGTCCATGAGTGTATATTTACAGTGTGGATGGATGGAATTCACATGGATTGTTTTTGGAAAATTGGTCCGGGAGGGATTCCCGTGGTTAGGTTGGTGTATGGTCGGAGCCTGCACTAACGTTATGAATTTTACTCAAGTATGGTTTTTACTTACTGTATTAAATCCAGCAATTTCAATCTATTTATTGTATTTCTTAATGCTGGTTTTGCAAATTAACCCTAAAAGCCTTCCTTCAAGCCTTTATCATTATGTTGCATTTTTCCCGGGTGACTTGCGGAGTACAAGTTTGTACTCATCTTGCTGCATCTTAACAGAGGAGGATGTCTACGACTACGGTGAGGACCAGGACGAGTAGGACGTGTCTTGCAGTCGTCTGCCTGTGGGGAGGCAGTTGGGCTTCGCCAGTTATCTTATTATTTTCCGCTGTTATTTCCCTTTTATTTGATTTATCAATGTAAGACTTGGCCATAAGGTCGTACCCATTTGCTTAATATATTTGGTCATTTGCGTTCGATATGTATCTTTGTTTGGCTGTGTGCACTAGATGTTCCTAGACTAGTGCGATTTACACAGAGGGTTTCGGAGTCGTTACTCCGGGATCCGACATGTATCGCATATTTTATATGGTGGCGAAGATTCCATCTTATATATTACTCTTTTGTAACTTGTCTAAGCAATATTTGACTAGGTGGTGATCAAAAGAGTTTTAGCTTCTTGCTTCCGGCTTATTTTTCACTATTCATAAATTTTGGCTTCCGGCTTATTTTTCACTATTCATAAATTTCGTCTTTTTCTGAACTTTTGACTTTTTGTTGAGCTTTTTTGCCGGTTCTTTTTTCCGTATTTGTTTGTATTATACGTAATGGGCTAACATATTTTTTATATTTTTTAAATTTAATTATGTTAAATAAGTCTCTATCAGCCACAGTGTTTTTTCAGCCACCTACAGTGCTTTTCAGCAATAAGCCACAAAAAAGCCCAAATGATCACCCCTAAATCATACGGTGCTTTAGAGCAACTCCAGCAAGGCCCCTACTTGAGCCCTCATCCTACTTTTGAGGGCCGAGGGGCAAAAAACTCACTCCAGCAGGGCCCCTACTTGAGCCCTCATCCTACTTTTGAGGGCCGAGGGGCAAAAAACTCACTCCAGCAGGGCTCCTACTTGAGCCCTCAAAAGTAGGGGGCCCTCAAATCTCCCCCTCGAGCCCTCATTCCTGGGGGTCTGGAGGGAGCCCCTACTTTTGAAGGCTCAAGTAGGGGCCCTGCTGGAGTGAGTTTTTTGCCCCTCGGCCCTCAAAAGTAGGATGAGGATGAGGGTGGGTCCTATGTGTCATCCCCTCTAAGAATGAATTTGAGGGTCTTGTTTTGAGGGCTCCTGCTGGAGTGTAGCCCAAAAAACAGAGCCCTCAAAAGTAGGGAGAGCCCTCAAATAAAAAGTAGAGGCCCTATTTTAAGGGCTACTGCTGGAGTTGCTCTTAGAATTTAAGAATAAATAAACAGCGCTTTGCCTCGTGGGCCCAATCAGGACAATCCGTTGCGGCATGGGAGAGTGGCCGCCGGGTCCCCGATGCGTGAAGCATGCTTCGTAACGCCCCGCATCGGCCCCCTCCCACCCGGGATTTGTTGCGCTGGTGCATCTTCTTTTAGTTCCCGGTGCGTATGCGCTTCCCGGTATTTCTATCCTCTTTTGTTTCGAGGGGAAAAAAGAATGGGTACAAACCAACCGAATCTTCCGGAAATTCAGAAGCCAAATTCTCCTGCAAGGCTACAAGCAAACTCGATCAGTTGATCAAATCCTCCTACGTACAAACTTTGTGTTGCTCAACTACGTAGAAACTTTTTTTCAGGGAGTATATAATTATAAATGATTTACTACAATTCCTCATCAAAGGAATGCTTGATTTATATGCTGCATATGCGCTGAGATTCTATTATCTTTTGTCAATTAAGCCAAATCCGCGCGCCATTTATACCTTAAACCCCAAATTACTAATTGTGACCAAACGGCTATCAGTCGTTAAATACTGTCACCAGTTTTCCTGTCCAAGCACATGCAGTTTGCTAACTTACTCCCCTCTAAGCAAACATCTACATGGAGGGCAAAATATACTTATACCTAGCTAATATAGGCTAGTGGAGATGATATATATAGCGAGCTAATTGATCCAACCACGCAAAAGAAAAGGTAATCTCCTTTGCTTTAGATAGTGGATTGGGTTGGACCAGCTATTAGCAATCATATTAGATACACCGCCTCTGTGATCTCCCACAAACTAAGTGTGAGCCACCAGGTTTTGGCAGTCTAATCCTGCGCCTAATGATTACAGAGTGGACTTTTGGCACTTCCAAGTCCGATCGATCTCGATACAGACCCTAGCCTGCATAATTAAGCAACGAAACTTAATCATGTCATGTGCACACGGGTGGCCTCTGGTGTCCTTTTCTGCTTGGCAGTCCGGCGGATCCACCGCGCAATAGCTCCTACCAATAAGGAAAATTATACCCAGCTTGCCAAAAAGAAATCGAGATATATGTTTGGTTCTTCTAGAATGGCAACGAGGCTACTCATAGTGATATTCTCTTATCCCCACTTCCTAATTAACTATCGGGGACGATTTTCCTCTTTATCTCCATCCCCACTAGGGAATTGGTGGGGATAGAGTCGCAATGAAAATATAAATCCAAATGATATTGAGATAATTTTGTAAACTTATCATATTATTGCATAAAAATACATAATTTATTAATACATACGGTGATAGAATAATACTAAATAAGTTATATACTATAAGATTATATTAAAACATGCTAGGCTTAAGACAACATACATAGTTTGAGACATTTAGATATATCAATTTTTATATATATGAATGTATATCGAGGATATAGCGAGATCAAGGTGGTGATCGGTTCGGCTGAAAAGCTCGTGGCTTATGGCTGAAAACACTGTAGCTGGCTGAAAAAAACACTGTAGCTGACAGAAGCTTATTTAGCATAATTAAATTTAAAAAAATAAAAAATGTTAGCCCATTACGTATAATACAAACAAATACGGGAAAAAAGAACCGGCAAAAAAGCTCAACAAAAAGCCAAAAGTTCAGAAAAAGACGAAACTTATGAATAGTGAAAAATAAGCCAGAAGACAGAAGCCGAAGCCGAGTTGATCAGGGCCCAAGGATGAGGTATGTATTCTCGAATTTTTTGTACGAATAATCCATTTTTTATTCAAAATTACAGAAATATACCCGTGGGAAAATTTTTTACAAAAATAGGCTCCAGTCGCCCAACCATTGGGCGACTAGAGCCTTTCGCCCAACCCAGCAGCGAAAACTAGAAAATCTCCCAACCGTTGGGCGATTAATTGCAGTCGCCCCACCGTTGGGCGACTTTAATCCAGTCGCCCTCCCATTGGGCGACTGCATGAAAGTCGCCCAATGGTTGGGCGACTGCACTCAGGTCCCCGAGAGAAAAAAAGAGAGGAAAGAGTCTATTTTGCCGAAATTTGGAAAGTGCATCAAACCTTCGCCAAAAATAGTGAAAATTGGTGGAGCTGTTCTTCATACATCCAAAAGCCTCCAGAAAAAAATTTGAGCAATTTCGGCAATAGGATCAAAAGTTATACCAGTTTCAATTGAGACCGAAACGAATTCGAGTCCGTTTCCGACACACCTTTAGTAAAACGGGCATAACTTTTGCATACGGTGTCCGTTTTCGACGTTCTTGTACTCGTTGGAAAGCTAACGACAAGCCCGATCCAAAAATAATGACCCGCTTGCGCCAGTCGCCCTCCAAGACCCCGAAAATCGGCTATCTTTGGACCTAAACCTGCGTCGTAAGTTTTTTCTTTCTGTTTTTGGCCTTTTTCTTGTTCGTCCCTTTGGAATTTGGATTTTTCTTCAACTGACAAGTTGTAGATCTCGTCGAAACCTTTCAAATGAGTATATATAAGCCATATATAACTTTGCCATTTTATCTTTTCAGACTAGTTGTTTATATTGCATCGGTATATAAAACGATCGGTACATACGGTTTTGTCGGCCCCTGAGTGTAGTCGTCCAACCATTGGGCGACTGCATGAAAGTCGCCCAATGGGAGGGCGACTAGATGCAGTCGCCCAATGGTTGGGCGACAGCTATTGTGTCGTCCGCTGGTTGGGCGAAAGGCTCTAGTCGCTCAACCATTGGGCGGCTGGAGCCTATTTTTGTAAAAAAATTTTCTCGCGGGTATATTTCTGTAATTTCGAATAAAAAATGGATTATTTTGTACCAAAAATTCTGTATTCTCACCCGTCCCCATATATAATAGCGGATACAAAATCTCCTCATAACCATGCTCATGCTAGTAGAAGAATTCCTCATGAGTTACTGGGTTGCCATCCTAGATTCTACCTCACAGCAGGCCATCTCTGGTGCATATGTTTGGTGGGGTGCCATTAGTCATTTACTCTGTTGGTCCAACCAAATCTTAACTTTAACAGTACTAGTTCAAAAATAAACTGTGTCATTTAGCAAACCAATACAAGTGTCACACCGGTTGGCCACGACCTCTGGTGCTAAACAGCTCTTACGATTGTGGTTTTTCCCGCTCTGAAAAGAGTAATGAGTTTTTTTTATATGGGTTTAGCGCAGAGGTTCTAAACAGGGTCTAGGTTTTTGGTACTCTCTCTGCTACATGAAAATCCAAAAATATATGGATTTTATTTACATGGCTCCAACAATTATTAAGTGCCACACTCTGACTGGCCGTACATTTGTCTAGTCATGGTCTCATGGACATGCAATTATCAAACAGATTCGGCGCCAACCCCTAGCAGAAGACCTTTTCGATCCCTGCACATTAATTAATTATGCGCGTTGGCCATTCGCTGGGCTACCCGTTCCGGCTTCAGTTTCTGACTTCTTACTTTTTTTACTATTCATAAATTTCATCTTTTTCTGAATTTTTAACTTTTTTGAGCTTTTTTACCGGTTCTTTTTCCGTATTTGTTTGCATTATATATATGATGGGCTAATATATTTTTTATTTTTAATTTTTTTAATTTAATTATGCTAAATAAGTCTCTGTCAGATACAGTATTTTTTAGCCAGCTATAATACTTTTTAGCCATAAATTACAAAAAAAAAGGCATATTGAGCACAGAAAACTCTCATGTGTGCGCGATGTGCGTGCTCGCTTGGACGGACGAGGAAGAGAGGCTGGCGAGCGATTTCCTTTGGAACCCGTGAACCGAACGCGACATCCGATAAAATGTGGTGCGGCGGATCCGATTTCGGACCACGCATTTCGTAATCGTAATCATACTACGTGACTCCCCAAGCCTCATAATCATACGACGTGACTTCCCAAGCCTAACTCGAACTCGGAAGCCGTGATGTGCTAGGCCTTGTATTATCTTTTGCCGCTGGCTGTGGTTTATACTTTTTACCTAAAAATAAATTATTGGTTTATATCTTTTATCTAAAAATGAATAATAATGATTAAAAGAAATAATTTTTAGAAGAAAAAGACATACAGTAAAAAAAGTGAGTGAGAGATGTGTGTACATGATGGGGTAAGAGTGGAATACGTGATGCATCCGTGACCCCAGTTTATCTCCGAGATGAGATGGTAACGAAAAAATAAATAAGCCACTTTTAAAAGTCAGATATTTATATTGATTTTTAACTTTTCTAAAAGTTGGAAGAACAGGACCATTCGTTTGGATTTCTTAGCGTGTCCTTTTTTTCCTCTTTCGGGGACCACGAATCTATTCGCGGATTAGTCATTTACGGCCGCGATGGCGGCAGGAACAGCTTGATCATCATTCCACCGGGGCTCACGGTGTATTCAGGCGTGCTTATGCACAACTTCTTTTCACAAGAGCAAGTTCAAGTCGATGACCCGTGTGTACATTTGTTGCACGGCCGGGCTACATGGATGAGTGCCTGCATGCATGTTTACTGTGCATGCCTGAATGCAGCTAGCCAATTGCCCTCGCCTTTCTCCCTGTAGCTAAACTGAAGCCC
This sequence comes from Dendrocalamus latiflorus, assembly GCA_017311315.1. NCBI lineage: Eukaryota > Viridiplantae > Streptophyta > Magnoliopsida > Poales > Poaceae > Dendrocalamus > Dendrocalamus latiflorus. The sequence goes on from CM029663.1 coordinate 9,462,847, forward strand.
ATAGGTTAGGTAGTTGGTAGTATCTCAGGGCTACTGGAAGTACTGGCTAGCTAGGCAGTCAGACCAGGCTCTGTACCTAACTCCGAAGAATCAGAAGAGAATATGTTTTCAAGATTTGGACTAGACTGGAAAAAATCTCTGCATTTTCTACCTTTCATATGGGGACCGTCCACCAACCTTAGGAGATCGATTGTACTTGAAGTTCCTTCCACGTCAGACCAAATATTTCCAGGTTCCTTTCAGAACCATGACATGCATAAACATGATCAGACAGGCAAACAATGACTAGGAAAACCATCTATAACCAACACAGAAAAATCATGACGAATTGAAGCATGCAATTATTCTGTGTACACCAGAGAGGTAACCATTCCCACACCCATCCAATGACCACTTAGAGCATCTCCAACAGTATGAGCTAGTTACTAGCTCTAAGAGCAATTCCAACAGTAGCCCTCAAAACAGGGCCCCTACTTTTTATTTGAGGGCTCTCCCTACATTTGAGGGCTCTCACTACGTTTGAGGGCTCTGTTTTTTGGACTACACTCCAGCAGGAGCCCTAAAAACAGGACTCTCAAATTCATTCTTAGAGGGGATGACACATAGGACCCACCCTCATCCTACTTTTGAGGGCCGAGGGGCAAAAAACTCACTCCATCAGGGCCCCTACTTGAGCCCTTAAAAGTAGGGGCTCCCTCCAGACCCCCAGGAATGAGGGCTTGAGGGGGGATTTGAGGGCCCCCCTACTTTTGAGGGCTCAAGTAGGGGCCCTGCTAGAGTGAGTTTTTTGCCCCTTGGCCCTCAAAAGTAGGATGAGGGCTCAAGTAGGGACCCTGCTGGAGTTGCTCTAAGACAACTTCTCCAATAGTACTAACTTTTAGCACATAGCTCATAATATAAATAGTCTCACATGACACTCTCACATAATCTTGGAATGTGTGTATGAGACTAGCTCTTGATCAAGAGATAGCTTTTCTCTCTCTTCTATTAAAATATGAAATAATATGCTTAGAGCTAGCTCATAAGTCACTATTGGAGATGCTCTTAGAGCTAGTAACTAGCTTATACTGTTGGAGATGCTCAGCACAGAAAAATCATGACGAATTGAAGCATGCAATTATTCTGTGTACACCAGAGAGGTAACCATTCCCACACCCATCCAACGACCACTTATAAGGCCCTGTTTGGAATGCGGGAATTTTTCCCGATTCCTGCGGGAATTGAACTGTTTCCTGTAAAATTCCTGTGAAATTCCTCTGTTCCAAACAGGCCCTTAGCTCCGGGGGGACACGGTCCAAAGTCAGGCAATCCTGGGGCAAACTTTTTTAGAGATTTGTTTGTTTCTCCCTTCCACTATGCACTCTCAAAAAAGGCTTCTGGAGCTGCCTAGATTTCCTCCCCACCTGGCCCAAAGCCGGTGCACTTTTCACGCAGCAACCAAACAGGTCATGAGCTGCCGCTGCTGCCTGCACTAGCAAGCTAGTGATTGGCACACTGAGAAGTGAGAACTGAGAAGACACCACAACCAAAGTGAGCAACAACAGCGATGGCCATGCGTGCGTGATGCGTGCTAGCTAGCTACGCTTGCAAGTTGAACGCAGCAGCGGCAATGCCAAGGCCGACGGCCACATACACGGCAGACCATCCGCTCCACCACCATCGCCTGTCCCCGTCCTGTCTGCCTCTGGGGGATCCCAATGCTGCCGTGGTTTAGACTGGATCATTGCTTGCACTCAATGAACCACTGACCTGGCTGGCCACTGCCATCTATCTATCTGGGTCTTTGGGTAGTGGTGGCTGGTAGGGTATACCGCTACGCCAAAGTAGCAGTAGTAAAGCGGTGAGATCGATACGTGCACAGCATTAGGGCATGTACAATGGTATGAGCTAGTTACTAGCTCTAAGATAACTTCTCCAATGATATTAACTTTTAGCACATAGCTCATAACATGAATAGTCCCACATGACATCCTCATATAATCTTGGAATGTGTGTATGAGGCTAGCTCTTGATCAAGAGCTAGCTTTTCTCTCTCTTCTATTAAAATATGAAATAATATGTTTAGAGCTAGCTCATAAATCACCATTGGACATGCCCTTAGTAGCAGTGGCATGTACAAGCACACCAGCTACTCCTCGGCTCCACAGGGTGGGTTGGGGAACAAACGGCCAATCAGGTTGCGTCAGTCCGGTGGCTGTACGTGTTTTAGGGTGCACCGGCGCACCAAAACGAGAGGAGATAGGCTGATCCATGATTCCGTGCTGCTCGTTGCGCCGGCGAGATCCGGCGGCCACCATGCCCGCATCACAGTGCTGGTGCGTGTCGGTTGATCTCTTTTTGTTAGCCATAAGATCGATCGGACGGTCGAGATTGATTGCGTGTGCGTTAATGTGTTCATCATTAGTAGCTAGCAGCCAGTGCGAAAAGCGCTTTTCCATGGGGGAATTAATTTGGAGAAAAAGTAGAAGGAAAATGAAACGAAATGCTTGTCAAAAATGTGCCGATCGAATATTTGTCATCGTCGAGAAAAACTCCAAATACTTCGAAAAAAAAATCTCCTAATGTCTCGCTCGATGTGGAAGTCGATCGTCTCGCCCGTGGAAAAAAAGTTTTAGTTCTCTACTGTTTTAGCACGAAAAAATAACGTAGGAAAAGCGAATGGATGTTTGTTTGACTACTGCCACGCCAGGATAACAATGGTGGTTATCATATGACGTCCCGAATCCTCCAATGTATCTGATCCCCTGCGGCTGATGGTGAAAAGATTTGTGCCCACTAAAGCAATTAAACGTACGTGTAGCCCAAATCAAACACACTTGGATCATTTCTTTGCACTTGTTATGTCAAAAAGGGAGGGACGCATGCCATTGAACCTGCACAAGCAAGTAGCAACAGGATTTGATTGAGGAGACGTAAGAAATCCTACCGTGGAAACCAACCCCCGGGAAGCAAGAGCTAATGGCTCTAATAAAGTATGTTCAGAGGCTTTGGGACTTGGATTTGGGTTGACAGCAAACAAATTTTGACATTTGACAGCCGCTGTCAATTCAGTCACAGATTAATGGAGAATGTCTTGAGCTTTCGATGCAAGGATAATATGACCCCATTTTGTAGTTTTTGAGCATTTCTTCTTCTTTTGTTTTTTACCCAGCCTCTGAGCTGATGACAAGTTGGACTGGGCCGCCCTATCTCACTCACTATGTGGCCCATTTCTTGTGTGTGAAATAATTGGTAGTACTAGCACCAGTTCGGTCATGTCATCATGTCGAGTGATCGATGTAGTAAAATGATTCACGCATGACGCATATAGCTTGTCTTTCCTTATTATTTTCGTTTCAGGTCTTATGGTTTATAGTTTTTTAAAAATAAATAAATCAAATGGTTTATTCGGCGCTATTTCAAAACGATTTATTAGAATAAATTTTTTGAAACGGTTTATTAGTATTCTATTCGTTCACACAAACACTTGTATTTTAATCAAAAGCTATAAGCTGCAGCATAAACCGTAGAAAAAATAACGCACATATAGTGTAGCTGTTCCGGTGAGGGAAGATTCTACTAGGGGACGTGTCAAGTTTTCCTGTTACAGCCAACCCCATTCTCCAGCTTAAAGCGCAAAATGTCAAAAAAGAAGCAGCAGCAGCATCATCTGGGGCATGATGATCGGATCAGAAACATACTGGCATGAAGATCGAATCAGAAACATACTCAAAGTCACTAGTTAAGATATTAAATTGCTTCTTAAGAGACGGTCTAGTTGTATTGCTCAAAAAAGACAAATAATCAAACAACTAGCTCCAGACAAAACATGCTCCCAACGAAAAGAATTAGGCTAGATTACCCTACCGGCATTATTATCAATCCGAGTACTTTGGCCCCTAATGACAGCCGATCTTGGCATATGCCCTCTTAAGTGCGTCCACTACTCAGAATCTTTTGAATCTTTTGACTAACTACTCGCTGATCAACATGTATATAATCATGGGTTTGAACGCTATCTCAGACGCGTCTGTGGACTGCACTAACTGACTTGACCTGCCAAGTGCGCCCGAGCCGAGTGAGGATAATTACAAAAGAGTCGCAGTCACATCTCAGAGAGATCGTACTAGTGCTAGTAGTATACCAAAAGCAAGCACCAAACAATCTATGTGGTTTCGAGTGTTTGGACACCACGGCTTCAGCGTCCTTTTTCCAGGTACACATTGATGGTGCCGGTAGATAAACGGGGTTCAGCCATTCAGGCAGGGGCACTGCCCATGATGCACACGGCTCCAAAGGGCAAGCATCTGTTAATAAGATCCGCTTCGAACGGTTTTAATTTTTATTTTTTTTTAGCTTTTGATTTATTTAAGTTAGAAATTATTTGAAACATATTACCTTTTAATTTTAACTTATTTTAGTTTTTTCAGGTTTTTGTCTTTTCTTTTTTTCCCTTTATTCTTTTGCATTGTTAGTGATGATATGGTGGTTTTTCTATTTTTCTCAATTATTTATATTTTCTCTCATTTTTTCTCAAAAAAACTAACCGTCGCTACAGTGCAATTTCAGCCAAAAGACACAGCTATAAACTTAAGGCATAAACTAGTTGAAGCGGGGCCTAAACCTATCCCTGTGGGTGTGGTTAGGACATGGGTCCCGCGTAGTTTCTTTCTTAGACTTTAAGTTAAAGACGTGAGTGTATACCAAAAGGATTCTTAACTATAAATATGGGAAAGAGGCTTTTATTGTATACACATCGATTAAGATCAATAAAAAAGATCGCCGACTGTTCTTCATTATCTCTTGTGTCAATTGTTCATCTACTTTTGCATAGCTTGATTGTGTAATTGTTCTGATCGCTCGATGACACTAGTTTTTAACATATCATCAACAAGTGGTTGTGCGCACGGATAGAAGTCGGCCTCCTGGAGCGATCGCATTCCTACAATATTTGGCACATACTGAAATGTGCCACACTCATTGGCTATAACATACAAATATTGGTATAAGCGGTCTGGAACCGCGTCGACATTGGAGACTTTATTACTTACCTGAAGTAAGCTCCAGGATAAAGATGATGACCTATTGGATTATAAAGCTCCATAATAATATAAATTGGCCATAGCTATATTTATGTTGGCAACATAAATTAAAGGCAGGCATATTGTTTATCACCCGCTTAACTAAATTGTCATATTCCTATAGAATAATGAATAATCTCGTAGAATGGTGAAACTCCTGGGTGATTCAACTAAGGTTATTTCTCAGAAAAATCTAGTATTTTCATGCAAATTAATTAAGATCAATGTTTTGTGCTACAACATTATATTTATGTTCCTAAAGAACATCTTACAGATTTATATTATACTATTAGAACACCCTACTTGTGACCATAGACAACATGTTACGTAATTATAAACTTAAAGTTTGAATGATCTAAATTGGTTTAAACATGGTATGAGTAATTAGATCAAAGTTTTGGGCAAAGAATAAAAGGCTAGACAATAAAACAAGCCTACCAACTCTCAGATCCCCGTATAGGATTTTTGTCAAACAATAATAACCAACCAGGAGATAGGATACCCTACAATTGTTAGGGCAATGTAGTTTTCACGCCACTATATTAATAAAAAGTCTAGCGCACTACATATAATGAATAACCCTCAAAGTGAAATTAGGATATTTGAAAAAATGAAATATTTTTCACATTGTATCACCACCATAGCACACATCTATGAGCCTCCACCTAAAGTTGGGCATATACGTTGGATCTGAAATTCCACCAATTCAGTAGTACCTATGAAAGGGGATTTTTTTGGTATGCTAAAAATATCTAATCTCAACATTAGGGAGAGACAAAAGCCTAAAATTCTTAAATGCCTTGATATTTTCTTCGAAGAAAAAGATCTTTAATGTTAAGATTCACGCACTAGCTAAGTTAAAATAGAAGTTTAGTTGAAACTCCTATAAGCCAAAAGCAAGAGCTTGCTAGATATTTTTCAAGAATTTATGAAGGAATAACCAAGTTAATTTTGCTAGAGGCAATCTCACCACTAAAAGTGTTGTAACATCCTGAAAAATATAAATAATAAATTATGGAGTTTTTGGATTATTTTATTTGTTTTCCATTTGAAATTGGAGTTTATTGGCTTTTTGTAATTATAAAGGAATTTCAAAAGTGAAAAGAGGAAAGAAATCAACACATAAAATAATTAAACATGAGCACCCAATAAAGAATCTGAAAAGATGATCCATAAACTATCAGGGGAGAAATGTAGTCAAGTATGAGATAACATCTTTAAAAATATTTGGCAAGAAAATTTAAAGGAGGTTAATGTTCATGCATATATGCAAACTCATGTGAAGAACCATATATATATATATATATATATATATATAAGGACATATATATACATGAATAACAGAAATAAATAAATATATATATTTGCACAAAAATAAGGAGGAGATGAAAATATATATATAGGTACATACCCAAGATGTATGTGCAAGTGTATATACATGCAGAATTTAAATGCAAAAGCAAAATAAAACAAAAGAAAAAGAAAAGTGAAATGGAAATAACCCAGCCGGGCCGGCCATCACCCCGGCCCAGCTTCTCGCGCCGCGCCCCCGACCGCGCCCGCGTGGGCCAACGCTCCACGGCCCAGCGCGCCAGCACCCGCAGCCCGTGCTCCCTCGCGCCCGCTTCCGCTGGCCAGTGGACCCGCACTCGCGCCTCGCTGCCTCGCGGCCCCCGCGCGCCAGCCGCTTTCCCCGACCGGTGGCCCGCCTCGCCCCGCGTTTCTTTCTCTGGCCGGTGGCCCCGCCCGCGTCTTCTTCCTTCTCCCTCTTCTTCTCCACGTGGCCGCGCACGCAGCCTCTCTCTCGCGCTCACTCCTTCTGCGCAGCAAATCCTCTGCGCTCATTCTCTCACCTCGCGGGCAAGTTTAAAAGGACAGCTACAGGAGGGGAGGCGAACCTCTCCCGCCACCTCTCCCCTGCGAAATCCTGAAGAGGATCGCGTTCCTCCCCCCTGCCTCGCCTGAACAGCGGCGGCCAAATATCTCCCTCGCCGTACAAGCCCTCTCCGACTATAAAAGCCTCACCCGGGAGTCTCAATCGCGCCGTAATGTTCCCTTCTTCATCCCCCTGCAAGCAATTGACCTGTAGTGCACCAATTCCCCACCGGCGACCTCTTCTTCCCCACGGCCGGCGACCGAGCTGCCGCTGATTCCGACCACCACCAGCCAATTCCTCCCTCCTACACCCTCTTCAGGACCTGGCGAAGTAGAAACAACCCTCCACCGAGATCCCCGATCACTCTACATCGCCGGCGTCGATCGACCTCTTCGGACCGCCGCCACCTCTCGCCGCCAGCCCTCTCCGGTGAACCCCACCTCCGGCCGTCTGCACCAGAAGACTCCCCGTCGCCCGGGGATTATATTCCACGCAGCCCCTAGCCCTTTCCGGCCACCACTCGCCGCCGGTGTCGTCGCCCCCGACTCCTCTGCCCGACCGCCTCCCGGAGCTACCTCAAAAGGTATACTTACCCTATATGGGTAAGCATCGCTTGGCTCGGCCGAGTGGCTTCCAGCGCCAACTCCTTCTCCCCCCTCGCTCCCGCGGCGCGCATTCGAGCCCCGGCTCCGCGCGTAGCGGTCGAGTTTCTTTTAATTTCTGCGCTGACAGGTGGGCCCCGTTCGTCAACCGTCGCGGTACCGCAGGCCCACTGACAGCCTGACCCCACCCGTCAGTGTCTAAGCACGCCGACAAGTGGACCCCACTGGCCATAGAGACAGAAGAAATAATAAAAAGAAAAAGATAAAAATTAAAATATGACAGGTGGGACCCAGTGTCAGAAATTTCACATTTTATGGAATTAATTGAACTGAGAACTTCAAATAATCATAACTTTTTCATCTTAACTCCAAATTAAGTGAGACAAATTTCTAAATTCATCTAAAATCAAAATATGTCCAATAGAACTGAAATTGTAATTTTTAGAGTTCATTTGGATTTTTGGTGTTATTTGGTTTGATTCGCCGCTTTTCTTTTTGTACGAATTTTGGGCGCACGCTAAAATAGCTTACGAGGCTCAAGAGGAAGAGATCGAGGCCGCAGCTCTAGAAGCCCCGGACAATCAAGCACCCGACCACTGTGACCAAGGCGAGTCAATACTTTGATCATGTTGAACCTACATTTCTGCAAATTACTTTATTTTAAATTAACAAATTGCATTGCTGTTATTTTTATGCAAATACATGCTAAATTTGATATTCTAGTTATATGCCATTGTTTACCTTGAATAGTATTACCCCCTCCTTTGAGTATTTGAATGTGTGAACCTTGTCGCCCTAGCAAAAATATATTAGTAGCATTTCGAAAATAAGTCCGTAACCGTATGCCATGCTTAGCATTAATTAGGAACTCGGGGCAAGAAATTGTCCCGAGCATCACTTTTATTCATGAGAAATTGGTTTGGGCAGTCATTGTGATAATGACTGGTATATGTTGGATATGATTATTTTACACTCCCAAGATCCCCAACTTGCTTAATTATCTGGGCGGATTGGTTCGATGGTGTGTATGTGTGTGGTGCAGTGATTGCACAAGTGGGTTAGTGGTAGACCGCCCAGATACCACTAAGGACTGAATCTTGTCATGTCACCCGTGTAAAACAGTACAACCACATGCTGGCAAAGTGTAGGCATGGTTTACTAATTTGTGTGGCTCTAGGTGGTTACGTGAAGGTATGACCACGAGCAAAGGGATGGATGGTCGCATCCCCGCCTTTGCCCGTGATGGCTCACGAGGGACCCTTCCCGAGGGATGGTCGGATCCTACGGAAGATAGACCTTAGCGGGCGTAACCACAGTAGGACTATGCATTGCAACAATCCTGTGATAGTCTACTCAACCGCATGGCTAAGGAATCATGTGGGGCAACGGGTGGATTTATCTCTTGTGGGTAAAGTGTGCAAAACTCTGCAGAGTCAAAACTATTCGAATAGCTGTGCCCACGGTCATGGGCAGACATGGGAACTTAACTAGATATAGTTCTGTTTACAAAAATATTGGAAAATGGGGATGGAAAAGTGGAAGGGTAGAGGAAAGCCCTGATTTGAGTTGTCCTGGGTGTCGTCCCAGTGTGTCCTGGAGGTCGTTCCAGTGGTTCCTGGGTGTCGTCCCAGTGTGTCCTGGAGGTCGTTCCAGTGGTTCCTGGGTGTCGTTCCAGTGGTAAGTTAAGCGGCTATAACGCTGAAAAAGGTCATACGGTGTGATGCCACATGTAGGGAGAAGTTATGGTGATATTAGGCATATGGTGTGATGCCATATGTATGGAAATTCATATTAATACTCCTTGAACATTAGGCTTTTGTTCAAATGCTAGGTCTTAGGAATTTTTATATAATTGTATTCAAAAGCACTCTTCGCAAAAATAAAATAAACCAAAGCCATCCTTTGAATAGCCATACATGTTATATACTGCATTCTGTGTGTTGATTCGCTGAGCACGGGGTCGGAGTGCTCACGCTCGCTTTGCGGCAAAAAATCCAGAAACAGGAGCGCAAGACCACTACGCCTACGAGGAAGCTCCCGCTACGGAGGAGAAGAATGACGAAGGAAACTAAGGCGTAGGCTTCGTTGATTAGACATGGACAAGTGGACATCCGGCGTTGTGTGCACGTATGTTACTAGTTAACTGGCGACATATAATGCACACAGTACCTTCCAGTCGCTTGCCTGTGGATTTGGGTTTGCTTTTGCTATGATTCCGCTGTGCGTGTTTGTAATAAAGACAAATGGCCTAATCGGCCCTCCTTTTGTAAACTATCACCCGACGTGGTGTATTTCAATTCATGTAATATAATGGATGATTATGCGATGTATGAAATGATTCAACAATGTACCTGTGTGCACTAACTACTGATCCAGGGATTAGTGCAGTGAAACACAGTAAGATTCAGATTGAAAAATCTGGGTCTGACAAGTGCGCACAAAGCATAATGCTAGGAAAGAGTAACAACCAATAATCTTTCATTTTGGGAAATGACAAAGATTTGGTTAGTGATAAAATAACCTCAAATTTTAGGGATATAGGAGAAATAAAATAGTTGTCGACAATGTTGCCTCTAAATTTGCTAATGTTTCTTTAATGAGAAACCATATCCAGAACCAAAATTCATGACAAGATACGCCTGAAGCGCTCATATTGGGGTCAAATGGAGAATGCAATTGAGGTTGCACCATAATCACTTAAAGAAAGTCTTAGAACCAACAAGTTCAGATTTAATGGGTCATTATGAATAATGAGGTGGTGAACAACGATGATTTATATGTCTTTGCAAAAGATTGGTACTCTCCTATTATGAATGAATGTATATTCTGCTATATAGTATTTTTGTCAAATGGCATAGATGGAAGTTATGCAGTTAATAGATTTTGAAAATCCGTACGAAGAGATCCCTAAAGGACTCATGTCTCCTAATGAGAAGGAAAGAAAATTGCAACATGTATATAAACCTCATACTTACTAATAATAAGTCTCAACCTAAACATTGGGCATTTTCCTTGAAGGAATAAGCTAATATGTGACTTACCAGTTGATATTTAAAACTACACCAATGACTATGTGATCCCAGAAGTGGACAAAGACCCATATAGATCCGAGAAAATGAAATGATGAACCATAAGACTAGCAGTGCATCAAATAAGCACTTGTAAAGTGCATCTCTACTAGGAAGAGATTGGAATGGTTGTATCCTCTAATACCATGAAGGTGCAAGTATATTAGTGATAATGGTAATTTGATTTATCACCTAAATGCCAAATTTAGAATGGTTGAGATGAATGAACCATGCTTGCCCCTTCTTCATGTTCAGGGCATACGTACGTGTACGTACATACATAATATAATATATATATATATATATATATATATATATATATATATATATATATATATATATATATATATAAAGCATAGTTACAATCTTGTAACTTACAATCATGCGTCTTCCATAAGGGTATACATGTCATTACATATATCATATTGGGCCTTACAATTTCGTAACAGGTCGGATAGGCTCAGGTGGGGCCACCCCTACTACAGGCATGATATTTAGTTATGTCCTACCACCTAAAAAAGCATAATTCAATTTGATGGTCATATTCACCTTGACAAAACTTTGTATTATTATTAATACTACTTAAATAATCATGGTAAATTAAAAACTCAACTATTTTATACAACTAAGAGACTTGGCACTTTACCAGTAGAATTTTAAAAGTGGCTCTAGGGTAAGGAGATATCATGAGAGGCCATTAGATGGGAGGGTCTCATGATTTTATCCTAGGGTGGAGGCTTAGACTGGAAAGGTAGCAGTGCAGATAGGCACTAAAACAAGGTTTTGTGGATAAAAGTTGTCTCGATGAAAATATAAAGACTAGAACCTTATGCTAAGTAAAGAACATGATAATCGCTCAACACAAGCGTTGATTCGTCGAACCTGCTTTAGTAATTGCTCAAATTCGATTGAATATCTACAAAAAGGAGGAGGAAGAGCGGGGGAGTTTTTGTGGTATGAGAGAGGAAAAACCATACTTAACAACAGTATATCTGTTTTGAATTGGGCAAGGCTGTGGGCCACCCGAGTTTGTTGGGAAACAGTACCTACTGAGTAGATGCTATATAAAGAATTGAGCACTAAAAGGTCTTATTTTCTTAACTCAGTTATGAGGGTTAAGAGATTTTATGGGTAAAACTGAGCAACTCTGCAGACTTATAACTTAATGGTATTCGAATACGTCGTGCTTCTGGTAAATAAAGTTATGTTTAATAGATGCTTCCAATAGCGAAGCATAAATAGATTTGAAAATATTGTAGTCTGGTAATCAAGTTTTGAAACTCTAATTCCTTGAGCAGTTACTATTCTTTTATGTTTAAATATGTTTACAAATAAAATTGCATCTACAAATACTTTAATAAAACAACTATATCCCCATCTCTTAGAAATCCTATCAAGTAGTTATATAGCATTTCTCTATGTGACTTGTTGAGTATGGTTGGTTGTACTTGGTCTTGTTTCATTTTCCATCAACACAGAAATCAGAAGAAAAAAGGATGCTGCAAGTTTTCGTGTTAGGGTTATGACCGCATTCAAACGTTCCTGTGGAAATTTTCTTTGGATTTCTGAGTGTAAGTAAATTTTGGGCTTGAACGCCCTTAAAGGTGTTAAAATTGATCATTATGTCTTATTCTAATCAAGTTAACTTTTTAAATGTTCGTAAATAGATATTATATTCTCTCTGTTCATAACTGTAGTCGTAGGCTATTACGAAAGGTAATTTGTTCCTGTTCTAAAAAACGACAGTGTTATAGACGCCAGATCCGTCGTGCCGTTCACGTGCTGGCACCAACCCATGCCGCGCAACAGCGACGGCGACGTCGCTGTTGGGCTACACGATCTGTCGCTGATTTGGATGGTGATCCCCATCGAATTCCCGTCGCAGGTCCAGAGTTGTTATCGTGAACTGGTGTCCATTTTTGCTGTTTCGTGATGGCCTCGCGGAACGAACGGCCACACGGCCGGCCTCGCCGCGCCGGGCCCCAAGAAACGCTGGCCGCACTGGCGCCGGGTCGCCACCAACCGAACGTTGCGGGGCAGCGAGTACTACAGCGCGACTAGCATGGGAAACTTGGAAGAGTTTGGCAGGGATTCTGCTGCTGAACCATCCCATTCTCGGTTTGCTAAGCTGTTCTCTTGATCTTTAGTGCGGGGCTTAAAGAAACAGGATGGTGTGGTGCACAGTGCACTTGGTTTTAACTGTGTGAAAACAAATGCCGCGTCAAGTTTTTGGGGTATTATTTGATTATTTCACCGGGCTTTGGGATGCAAGAGAAAGGAGGAGAGAACAGGGGGATTTGGAAACCTGGAAAAGGTGGGGGCTAAAAAGCACAGCTTTGTCCTTTTGGAAAAAGCACCATGGATCCACTTTGCCTGCATTTTAGTCGTATTTTCTTTCTGTCGGCTTTGGACTGGAGTGGGGTGAGGTATACTATAATACTACTACTAGTGTCATCAGGATATCAGTGGCCGTCATTTCCAGTTGTAGGCGCCGTACCTTGTTGAGCCGGACTAGGCAGCATCAAATGAGTGAATCTGAGCTGTGACATGATGAAGATGGTCTCGGCCAATTCAGTGTATTCTTTTTTACTGTAGTTCATAATTTATAGCTACAGTGAATTATTTTTTTACTCTAATATGAGTATTTGTATGAATGAATAAAATACTAATAAGCAGTTTTAAATAAATTATTTCGAAATGGTAATAAAAAACTATCTTAATTATTTATTAAAAAACTAAGTTATAAATTATAAGTTAAAAAGTACTGACCCGATCTGGTGGTGGGTCTCTTTGGAACTTGCGACACTGCGTCCTGACATGGACCAGCATCTATTCGCTTCAATCCACACCTAACCTAAGCAGGCATAGCAGTGGCTTATTCTACTGCCTTTCCTCCTCTTACCTAGAGATGGCAATGGGTACCCGATACCTAAATACCCGACGGGTTTTACCCGATAAAGAGACGGGTATGGAAAATTTTATATACCCATGGGTACGTTATTGGGCGAAATCCTCTACCCGCCGGGTAGGCGGGTGCGGGTGTGGGTATATACTGCCTACCCGTGGGTAATGAATACCCGCATTAGACAACTAGACATCCCACTCAAATGTTAATTTTATTATCTACTTGTTGTTGATTGTTTATTTGTTTGTCATATGTTGATATGGCCATGTCAAGTATGTTTATGTGATGTACTAATTTTGATCATTAGACGCTTTTGTGCTTGGCATGTATGATTAATGAATGTCTAAATTGATGATATTCTTATGTGTTGAACCGGGTATGCTTGCGGGTACGGGTTACCCGTCGGGTAGTAATACCCGCGCGGGTATGGGTAAATTTTCCTACCCGCGTGCGGATACGGGTAACCCGACGGGTAAATTTACACCTAGCGGGTACGGGTATGGAATGGCAATACCCGATGGGTATTTACCCGTTGCCATCTCTACTCTTACCTTCTCTTTACTGGTGCCGTTTTGTACTAGTACTCCACTGTTTAGCTATCACGACAGAAACATTTGGCTTTTGAGACAAGGGAATAAGCTGGAGCATGGAAAACATTATCGGTTTATAAATTTTATCGGATGGTAGCAATAGAACCGGTAACCAACAGTTATCAAAAAATTTCAAAAAAAAATTGATTTGAATTTTTAAATGTAAAAAAGAAAATTTTGAAAAAATCGCAAAAATTTCTTTATATTTAATGAAAATTAGATAAATCTATTTTTTATCCAGTTTGAATTTTTATCGAACCCAGCAATAATCGGTGGTTTTCAGTGAAATTTCGAGGCAATAAGTTTTTCACTAAGCTGGAGTAATATGTTGATTCATGCCAGCATTAGATAATTATATGACATATTCCCTTGCACTAAGTTAGCTAGAATATTGGTTGACTTGATGTTACATCATGATCGAATAAACTTCTGTCCTAACAGTGTATGCGAAAGAAGAAAAGGCCGCATCGTAATTACGGAGAATATTCTGAAAGAGGCCCACACAAGCCCAGTTATGACATGCACGTGTAGGCCCGTTCGTCAAACTCGATCAAATTTGCAGAGAATTCTCACTACTCCGACAAAGGCCTGCACAGAAGCCTAGTTAGCATAAACAGAGTGCAGGCCCACGGCAGAAGGGCTGTATGCCCCGTTGGAACTTGAGCACCTTTCCGATTATGGGCCTGTTTGGGAGAGCTCCACCATTAAAAATGTAGATCTGGAGCAGCTCCACCGTGGATCTAAGATCCCACCATGGAGTGTTTGGCTTGTACAGCAGCTCCAGATCCACGAAATTGAGGTTTGATGGGAATGGCCACTTTTGGTGGGATGGGGTGTGTAACCAGTGGCATTGGTGGGTAATTACCACCCAACTCCACGGTGGAGCACCTTTTGAGGAGCTCCATGAAATCCATGGATCTGGCCCTCAGATCCAGGATTTTGGTGGATCCAGATTTCGCGGAGCTGGAGCATTTGGGTAAAATTTCGTGGAGTGGAGCTGTTTTTCGTGGATCTGGAGCTGGTGCAGCTCTCCCAAACAGACTCTATATTTCCTCTCCAGGAAAAAGGTCATCTGAGTAAAACATCACTGGTGTGTCCATAAAAAAAAACATCACTAGTGTACAACTGCTTTGGCAACTCTAATTAAAAAGGTTCCAGCTTTGCATTACTGATCTCAACCAACATATATTATTGGTATGTCAATGTTTAACTACATGATCAATTGTGTTGAAAGAAACAAAATTGGAAAATCAGAATTACAGGTCTACTATCTTTTGGAAGAATTGTGTGAGGGACTATCACAACTCATCGCATGTACACTTTCCGCTCTGAGAAAGAATTTCTTCATAAATCAACGATCCTGACAAACAACAGTGAGGACCGGCTAAAAATTTACCACGGCTTGATCCAATAGAATGCAACCACCTGAGACAACAAAAAATCACTGAGTTGTAAGGAACCCATAAAGGGGGAAGAAGCAGGAAACTGCAGTTAGTTGAATGCATGAGGATAGCCAGAAAATGTATTTTCATGGCAATGCTAAGCCTACTCCATTATCACTTAAATGCTTGCTCACAGGAACATAACTAGTATTATGGGAGTTAAGTTAGAAATTCACCTGAGCTTTTGGGCATTCTTGGTTTGATTTGTTGGTACTTGGTAGTTTTAGTACAAAGAGAGAATCTATACACACAACATGGCAGCATGGTGCTATCTATCAACTAAGATTTTGTCTGCTCCAGACACTTCTGAAAGAATCGGTTACCCTGTATCATGAATTAAACCAATAAGTGCACCTGGAAACAAAACAACTGACATATTGATGTAATTACAATAGTAAGAACCTCTGCCCACACCTTAAATGCAAAAGTGATATCTGAACTGTCAATCTGAAGCGCTACTCTCCTGAGCTTATCTTCCTTGGATTGCCCTAGCTTCATGAATCCCTACAGTGTAAACTCCATTAGACATTGGAAAATAGTTTTGTTTTCTTTATTTTCTTTGAGTAGTACTGATATAGAATGAACCATGGGTGTATACAGACCTGATCGCTCAAAACCATGCACATGTTATAAAATTCAAGCATCGCGACTGCTGGGACTTGGGTTGATCTGCAAATTTCTATGTATGATTTGTTGAGATGAAACAAGGCATTCATACAGATAGGTTAGAAATTTAGAATTCTACAAGATGAGGTGATCAAGTGTTCTTTCATAATGTCATTGAGGCAATATTACCTCTCCTAGAGTAGTAGCCTTTTTCTTGCAATGCTGAAAAGTATTTGCCAATGCACACAACACCATCTGGCCAACATGCCATGCGTGAGAATGTGATTTCAGGAAATGTAACAAAGTAGTTTTAATGGAACAGAGGATGATAAATCTGACTTTACCTGCTGGTGTTGGGGAAGACATAGTATGCTATCTACTACTGCTGACTTGAATGACTTTCGTGATCAAGTTTTAATAGTGAGCTCGAGAAGAACCTCTTCCTGAATTCTGTAATTATCTAAATATCATCATTTCAATTTCATGTATACATCTTTCAAAGTTAGATGTTAGAAATGACTTAGTGAATAAATCTGTAAGATTTTCACATGATTTAGTATACAATATCTTAATTTTGTCCAACTTTTGCAATTCATGAGCATAGAAAATTTTGGGATTGATATGCTTTGTGAAATAACTCTTCATGTAACCAGTCTGCACTTGTGCAACATAAATCGTATTATCTTTATAGATAATTATAGGAGCTTGCACGATATTCAATCCACATGACTATTGGATGTGGCGAATCATTTATCGAAGCTAAGCACATTCTCGTGCAGCTTTCGTACAGTGCTATGATTTTTGAGTGATTTCTGACATGCGCAACTGCCCAACTGCTCCCTTAATAGCTGCGTACAAACCTACAGGTGGAACAGAGATGGATCAGATCAAAACTAAGATAAACTTGTGGACAATGGACGGAAGTGCAATTGGCCAGAAGAAATGCGTTTGCTGGATTTTGCCATGGAAATCATCATTTGGCCGAGCGAATCACGTTCGGCCAAACGAACGGCGTCCCGCTGCGCGAATCAGAAAAACTCCCATATGAATCTACATTCGATCATGCTTCCGCCAGCTCGACTGCTCCGGCCACCGCCGCCGTCGGCCGCCACCACCCATGCCACGCCGCCGCCTGCTTGGCCACCTGCGCCACCCGACCATGCAGCCAAATCGGCTCCCGCCGACTTCTACTGCTCGCTGCCATCGCGATGTCATCGCTCGCGCGCCACGCCGCTACCTCTGCGCCGCTTGGCCGCCTGCGCCACACGCGTCCACGACCGCATTCGCTCGCTTGTGTGCCGCCATGCCAAACCCGCGCGCCTAGCACTGCAGCCAAGAGTCGGCCGATGCCGCATGCCACCGGCGCCCAACCACACTGTCGCTTGCCCCGCACCGCCTTCTGGCCACTACGCCCGACCACGTTGCTGCTTGGCCCGCGCCGCCTTCTAGCCACCACAGCCGAGCCACGCAGTGGCTCCTGTCCATGCCAGTGCGCCGCCGCACCACGCGGTTGCCAGACGAGTTCCATCATAGACCAATACCTTAGGTCTAGGCTCAGGTTTCCAACACCTTGTACCCCATCATACTTACTCCGAGTAACCGAGTACGCTGAGAACGGTTACATGCCAGTTTTCCTTTTGTTTTTTAGAAACAGCTTACTACATGTAGTAGTATATGTTTTATAGTAAAAACTTATCTTCATTGAATCGAAACAAAATATTACATCTTTTCACACCACCAACATCTCATAAAGTGAATGTAATAAGATATAAACTCAAAAGCCACGCAGTATTACTCCAGTTTCCACCTATATGGGGACCAAAGTAACATGTTTCAATTTGGCACAATACAAATATAAGCAAAAACAAGTTCGCCCTGAGCAAAGCTTATTTTAGAATCAGTATAACCTTAGGCGCTGATGTAGTTTTTTTTTAAAAAAAAGTAGTATGGGTTTACATCAGTAACACGAAAAATAAGGCTTCAAAAAGAGAGAGAGAGAGAGAGAGAGAGTTGACACAAGTTGAAGTACATATATAAGGGCATCTGTAGTGTATGAAAAGAGGAGGTCTTAAGCCACCTTAAGGTCAACCTTATACATTACAGGGGTGACCTTAAGCAGACCCTAAGCAAAAAAAGCTTAAGGCTGGTCCTCAAGCTAAAGACCTGGCCATAAGCATTAAAATACAATTTTTCTTTATCTGCCAAATGGGACCGTCTTAAGGCCCCTTGGGTTATATACACTATGGAGTTGATCTTAAGGTTTAGATGGGACCCACCTTAAGACCCTTTGGGTTATATACACTACAGATGCCCTAAGTGCCTAAGTTTTACATTGTAGACTACGGGAGAACAGCACGTTGCAAGTCCTTCGATCCAATGAACTTGCTATGACTGTTATCTTCCATGCGGGAAACTCCGCATCTAGCAACAAGCACACTGACATCGTGACATAATTAGCACCAAGCAGTCGGAAGTAAATATTCGTGGATAACCTATGAAGTTGGAATAAGAAGTTCAGCCTGCTAAAGCCCATGTGCAATACTTGTAAAATTTGCCACTTGGATTTTCACTTGAGTTTTGTAGTAAACGGTTCAGGACTTTTAAAATATATTTAGAAATCCTACATTCCAAGTAGAGCTTAAGATGTGTACATGTTTTGACTTAGCACTTCGGTTGACAAGCACATCAGGCATGGACTCGGATAGTTGTGAATTTGTGTTAATTAAGAAGATCATAATATATTCATCGCAAAAAAAAGGAAGGTCAATATGTATTGAGCTGTTATGCTTGGCCCTCGTTGATCCATATCCACCGAGCGAGTCAAGCGGATCTGATGAGCTGCCGTGTAACGTGGCTGTCACCTCAGTGACCTCACCTGCAGGACGCTCTTACGAATTACGATCTTATCCGACAGGCCAGCCGGGTCGGGCACCTCACGTGATGGGCCGCGCCCAACCCTGCGCCGGCCCGCGCGGCAAGCCATGTGCCCGACGGGGTCCCCGCCTCCGCGGGTTGGCGTCCCCGAAAACTCAAAAGCCCTCTGGGCTCTGGCCCACACGGACCTTCTTGGCGGGTCGCCTTCGCTTCTTCCTCCGACCTTCCGATCCCGCCGCACGTGAAGGCGCGTCCGGTGGGGGTGGCGGTGGGGGTGGGGGTGGGGGCAAAGCGCGAAGAAACGAAGGCTGCACATCCATCAAGCTGCCGTCGTTGGCCCGGTTGCACCACGCCGTGCTGCATGTACAGCACGCAGATGCATGCTCGTTTTAACAGTAATTAGCACGGTAATTTGTACACACACGCGGATCTCATTATTAAAGTATATCTAATTGTTTAACGGTATATATATAATAGATAATAAAAGATTAGCTCGATTTAATTTCTGTATTTATATAATTGGTTTCATTTTGTGACATTAATGTATGATAGTATAAGTTAAAACAAAGAATATATATTACATCTTTGAGAGAAAATACTTATTCTTTATAATTTTTAATCAGCACCTATTATAATATAGACAATAGTTGTATCATATTAATACAATTAAAGAATGCAAACTATAATGGATGCTGAATGTAGGTTCGCGTCTGTGCGTGGATTGCATGAGTTCAATTCTATCTCTAGCATCTCATGTCTTAATTCCTTACAAGAGTTCATCTACTATATGTGCAGGCATACCACGATGCAAATCAACTTCATACACACTTTCATAGATAAAAAATCATTGATTATAAATCTGTTAATCACAAGAATAGTCCACCTAATTAAGAGCTAGATATTTTTCTTTTTTTGAGAATTTTTAGCAATTATTCTCATTTATCAGGTAGCATCTATCGGTTATAAATTGGTAAACATAATTAGGGTCCACCAAATTAAGGGTAAGGTATCTTTTATTTTTGGGAGAATTACTATAATATTTCTATTTTTTTTCTTAGCTAGTGTAATCAACCATCTTAACACTAACACACATAGAGTCATCACAGACGGTTCGTAACCCTCATCAAAGACGTTTTTGAACCGTCTAATTTGTTGTGTCGGTGATAATAGGTGGTTATCACAGATAGCTTCCAAACCATTTATGATAAGTCTCAACACAGACGGTTTTTCAAAAGAACCGTCTGTGATATGTCACAACACAGACAATTGTTAAAAAGAATCGTCTATGATATATCATATATCACAGACGGTTTTAGAAAATAAACATCTGGGTTGTGACTTATCACAGACGGTTAATACAAAAAAGTCTGTAATGGTTATTTGTATAGCTAAAAAAAATTCGGCTAGCCCCAGGAAATGCTAGCCATGACTTTTGAAAATAAGTAAATAGATTACAGATAATTATAGATCTTATAGCACATAACAATCATTACACATATCTCACAAATGAATTACAACTAAATGAGTTACAATTGAATCAAATGTTTGAACATCTATTAATTGTTGTTGCTGGAATTGAACTCTCCTTTCGAGTCAATGACCTCTGTTATCAAGAAGGTGGAGAGCCGTCCTCGAACGTTGGACAGTTCGTTAAGATCGAATGTACTTGAGTTGATTGTCATGCCCTATTGCTAGGAGTAAAGTAATAAACTAGACAACATAAAGTCACAACTAAAAACTTATTCTTGATTTAAATAAATGATGCTCACATATTTTATGGTAACACTAACATAGTTTTGTACACACCATAGTTTAAATGAGATAGAGACAAAGTTAGATCTCACATCACTTGACAGCTACAACTATGTCACTTAGAGTAGTTGTATTAATATACCCTTTCCAATGAGATTTTGTAGTAATAATATATGCCAAGATGAGAAACAAGAATTGATTATCCACAAATTCTTTTGAAAAGTAGTTAGACTGCTCATGTTGGTATTTCTCAACAACTACAAGAGGAACGTTAAAGCACTGTACACTTGGGTTTCAAAAGGCATAAATCAAATCATACACCACAGTTTATTAGGTTCTATGAAGCAGGTCATGGCTGTTGTTTCTTTCTCCTATTCATGCTATGTGTTGAACTTGGTTGCTGTCTTAGGTGTACTTGTCGTCTTCTTCACGACTATCTAGTATGTCTAAGATAGCAACAAAGCCCAATACGCAACATGAGGAGGAGAAAGAGACAACAATTATGACCTACTTCATAGAATCTGACATACTAGAGTGTGTGATTTGCTTCATACTCTTTAAAGTCTAAGTGTACAATGCTTTAATGTTTCTCTTGTAGTTGATGAGAAGTAACAACATGAGTAGCCGAACTATTTTTCAGAAGAATTTATAGACAATTGGTTCTCTTTTTTCTCATTTTGGCATATATTATTGCTATAGGATCTCATTGGAAGGTTGTTTTAAAATAAGTACTACTTCGACTAATATAGTTTTAGTGGTTAAGTATGAAATGGGATCTGAATTTATCTTTAACTCATTTAATTTGTGGGGTGTGCAAGACTATGTTTTGTTACTATGAAATATGTGGACATCATTTATCTAAATCAAGAACAAATAAGTTGTGAGTTGTGACTTTATGTTGTGTAGCTTACTACCTTAATGTCAAAAGAGAAGCCGTCCTCTGATCTCGAAGGATCTCCATGATGGTCATTCGGCACCCAGATATTTTCGATATACCTCGACACACTTGCTTAGTTGCTCCTTTGGTCTGGTCATCGAACATATTCAGTGGAGACTGTGTGGACGTCATCTACAATTTGAGCTTGGAAAATTGAACCACACTAGTATGCTTCTATACTTATAATTAATTAATCAATCATGTTTATAGAATCTTGATCATAGAGTGATAATTATCTAGAATTATATTCAAGTGGATATTACGAATGCCATTACTTCAAGGACATGTTTGATATAAATAAAACCCTATTTATACTAATGTTTAGGTCAATCCTATTATTCAGTTTATGAACAATAGTGATATTCATGTAGTATTTCATTTTTCAAGTTGTATTCTCTATACGTGTCAAATATTTCATTTTTTACTTGCCTTTTATTAGCAAAGGAATATCAAATAAATTACCACATGGTAGTTTATTAAACTGGATCTTCTATAAAAATATAGCATCACACTCATGTGCATATCAACCATTCATATATGTCATGGTACTAACATAAGTATGGAAATACATTAGAAATCAATGCGGACATGCGCATGATGCACACCTTGAGCTTGGCAGGTCAGCAAAAGTGAAAGTTGGATTTTCTTGCTTCACAATATTATTCCCAATCTACTCTCCCAAACTGTAGCAATATTCTCAAGTGAAAACTACAATAGGAATAGAGAAGGATGGCAAATATATTAGCGTCAACTGTAGATCCTAATGCATATAGCGAGCTACACAGATTACCGCACGACGGAGAGCCAAGAAGGCAATGATGGTGGGGAGCTGGGAGGAGGAGCCATGCGACGAGGAGCTGAGGAGGAGGCAATGGTGATGGGGAGCCGAGGAGGGTGCGGCGGTGCTAGAGGTGGAGAAGGGTGGAGCTGAGAAAGCACACGGGTGTGTTGGAAAACCTAATTAGTGTGCACAAGAGTATAGTGAGTTAGATTTTCGTCCTAGTATATGTAGAAGAATATTATTACAGACGATTTTTAAAAATAATCGTTTATGAATTATGATAGACACTTCAAATTGAAAACTGTTTGTGATGTATCCCATTATCATAGACGATTTGTGGTTGAAAGTGTTTGTGAATTATCACAGGTGGTTCAGATTAAAAACCGTCTATGACGTCTACAATTATCACAAACAGTTTTTAATCTAAATTATGTGTGATAACTCACAGACGGTTGTTAACAAGAAACTGTCTCAGGGACTCCTCCCTTGTTGTGGAGCGTCTCGGGGTCGATCGACCTGCCGATGCGATCGAGTTGGTTTCTTCGGATATTGAAACGGTCTTTGCAGCGACGTCGACGTGCGTGCGTTGGCGTGGAGGTCTAGTTCATCTAGAAACGAAGCAGTCCTGGCGATTTACTCGGATCCGGTCGACGTTCACCGGTCTCCATTGGTAGCACGCGGGCGAGAAGGAAGACGGCCGTCGGCTACCTTAGCTTAGCCATCTCTTATCCGGAACTCCTGTTTATGGCCATAATCTTGGATTCGTATCGACATGGACCCGCCCGCTTGCCCATCCGAGGCGTCACGCATCGGCGCCAGCCATTGATGCACGAATCATGGGCCTTGCCGAAACGATCGTAACGAGTAATATCGACATGATTGGTGGATGCACACCAAGCATGGGCCTTGCCGGGATTTTCGTACAATTTAATGGCAGGTTCATGCATGCATGAGGGGGGGCTCGCGTGTAAGTTTGATGGGAGCTATCGAAAAACGCATCCTATTCGGTAGTATATATAGGATACTAGGAGGAGCTAGTAGTTTGTTTATATAAGACGAAGAGCGGTTGTTTTCACAAGATCGCCAATGGCATACGAAAGAGGAATCAGATGCATTGAACTCTAGATTGTCCGATCAAATGTGCTCCATACGTCTGGTACTGGTTGCCGTTTGAGTTAACTACGAGACTTCCTGCCTCGTGTGCTCAGGTGAATATTTTCAGAGACGAGACCATTTTTCTGAACTTTGGCCTGATCGCTCCCTTCATCTGAAGTCTGAACTAACGAGATCCCCCGAAAGCCAGTAGGACGTGCATGTGCGTTTGAGGTAATCATTTGAACTCACACAGTTTCTTGCTCGGATGCTATGTAGATCGACCGTTCAGTCGGTGCACGTATGCTCTGGCGTCCCGGGTAACGTAATCTGCTGACCTACATACTTTGCTTTGGCTTATCGACATGTCTTCTTCACCTAAAACTGTTTCCCTACTGTACCTCCCGGATATGCACGAATACCTACATAGCAGGAACCAATTGTCAACTTTGCTTTTATAAAAAAAAGGACTTGCCAAATCTGTGGTCAACTTAATGAAACAACATCTTATAAACTTCATAGTTATCGTGACAAGCCTAATTCTCGCAATATGTCTACAGCAGCTAGCACCGGTCTCTTGACTACACTCGGTCAAACTGCGTAAAAATAATTACTCCATCAGTGTCAAGAATATACGATGTTTTGAACGTCGATACGATTGTACAATTTTAACTACTATTTCTTTATATGAATATATTCATAAAAATATAGAATCATTATATTATGAAAATATGTTTCATAACTAATATAATGACATCCTTTTCTCATGACCAATCTAAATAGTTTTTATATATTAGCAGTTAAAATTAAAGAAGTTTAATCGCACTTTTTTTAAAATGTCATGTACTTTTGAACGGAGGGAGTAGTAATATTGAGGTCGGCACCAGGAATAGCTTTCGCTCCTCAAGCAAAGGCAGCCTTCTCGGCTGCTTCCGCTTCCGCTGGTTAGAACGAGGGAGTTGATCTCAGTAGACTCAGTTGGCGCGTCCGCCGTCAAAGTTTGGCAGCGCGGGCGGTCTCGCAGAGCGCCAGCCAAGCCCAAAGTGGCGGTGCGATGGACTTGCAGTATTTGAGGTTTTGATTGGTCTAAGATCTCGAGCAAATTCGTGCCAAAATATCACATGTGAATGGGACTGTAAATAGAGCAAATGATTTTTATCTGATTAACCGATCAAAGGATCATGTAGCGAATACGAAATGAATAAATAAGCATCTGGCATTATCCATATCTAACTCCGACTTAAAAAAAAAATAAAGAATACAGGATAGATGATATTCGCTTGTATATATCCGTATATCAAATAATATGAGCAAGCTTGTTGTAACTTTACTTAGTAACAACTAACAAAAGAACAAATTGGTGGATTGCAGCGTCTAAGCATATAAGGAATATTAAGTGTTCTTCTTTCGACATCTCGACGATTAGTCTCTTTATGTTCGCTCTGATTATACTCTTAGTATCTAATGTCCTGTGTAACGGTGTAAAAAAGTAGATAATTTTCATCTGACCAACCGAAGTCTTGTGGAACAAATATGGATTAAGGAAATAGATATCTGACACAATCTATATATGACTCCGACACCCAAAAAAAATGAAATATGATACAGAACATGTAATATATATTCGTATCTGTTCCGATTACACCCTACAGCCGAATCTTCCAATGAGCGGCAAGCCGGTGTATTTTGAGTGACAAAAGAAATGAAGGGGTTGGTGCCTGCCGTATCAGCATTGCATTGTGCGTCCTGCTGAAATTCGGTTGTTTTGCACTAGCCAATAACCATGGCTGCCTGCCTGTGCTTGCTTTTTAGGATACTTAGGATAACCGAAAGTTAACCGTAAGCGAAGAAATTGTGCATTATATGAGATTATTTTCGTTGATCACGCATTCTGGTTCCGGCGTAATACCTGAATTAATCTATAGTTGTAAGTACCTGTTATCAAATACAGTGTAAACGAGGTCATGTTCATGCAAGATTGGTCAAATTATTGCGTGCTGAACAATCCAAGAAGATAAGAAGAGGGCAATTTTAGGCCTCACTTATTTAGACTTGACCTTATAGTTTCTAGCTTATTTTTCATTATTTCTAAATTTTGTTTTTATAGCTTTTCGGTTTTTTATCGGTTCTTTTGTTTCCATATTTTTTTTCTATTTTTAATTTTTTAAATTTAATTATACTAAATAAGCCATCATCAGCTACAGTGCAATTTCAATCAGCTATAGTAAAAAAAATCAATTATAAACCACTAAAATTCTGTGCAATTGAGCGGGTTCTTAAGCGCTTAGAAAACTGGTTGACGAGAACGTTTAGAAGCACAGCTAAAAGTCAACTAGCTGCCGAAAGCCGGCCCGGCCGAAACTGCGGAGCCTTTTGATGGCACGTACCTCACTTCTTGCAGATGAAAAACAAGCTAAGACTGCACTTACGACATTGCCGACCAAAATCACAAACTACACTACGTCTCTCGCTTGCAAAAGGGAAAAGAGGATGAAGTTTTCGTTTGATAATCTCCACCACACGAGTAGTAGAAAAACAGAAATTTTCTGTTCTCCAGCGAATACAAACGGATGGACAAACGGATAAAGACGGCCGCGTTCCATAAAATACAACGGCGTGCGCTGCCCGAACACAAGAAAACATCGCCGGTTCACGAAACGCATCGCAGTTAACCACAGGCCACAGCTAGCTCTTCGGATAAGCTCAAATCCTCTTCCTTTTTCGCGCTAATTTATTGCCTTTCAGCGTACTACCCCACGTACGCCAGCCCATCCGCGGTTTGCAGAATTCAATTTCAAACCACGCCGCACGGCCCGCACCACGGTCCACACGCCATCACGCTCCTCTTCTTCCTGCTCCCATCGAGCGCGAGCAGTATATAAGACGCCTTGCCTTGTAATTCGCCAGGCAAAGCTCAAAACCAGAACAGAAGCTTCGAGCCTAGTACAGTGGTAGAAATTTCAAACCAAGCGTTTACTCGACTGTTCAACTGGAGCGCGGAAATGGCGACGCCCAAGCTGTCCCCGGTCTCGCCTGTGCGGCCGGACGATAAGCCGTGCGCGCCCTCGTCGTCGTCGGCTGTTCTGAGGGTGCAGGACGACTCGGCAGCGGAGGCGTACGAGCAGTACCTACGGCTGCCGGAGTTGTCGAGGCTGTGGAAGGGTAGGTGCTGCCCAGAGTGGGCTGACGAGGGCCTGGTGAAGCCGGCGCTGCAGGCGCTGGAGATCACCTTCCGCTTCGTGTCCGTCTCGCTCTCCGACCCGCGGGGCTACGCCAGCCGCCGCGAGCTCGCGCAGCGGCTGGAGGCACTCGCGGCGCGGGAGGTGGAGGTGGTGGCCGCGCTCTGCGAGGGCGAGCGGTGCGCGCCGCTGGCCGAGCTGAGCGCGGCCGAGGGCGTGCTCCCGCGGGAGCGGAGCGCGTCGGAGGTGTGGCAGCTGCCCGGGAGTGCCGCGGCGGTGGTGTGCCACGTCAGCGAGGCAAGCCTGCTCCCGCGCCTCGCGGCGTGGGACAAGTCCGAGACCATCGCGGCCAAGATCATGTACGCCATCGAGAGCCAGATGCAGGGCTGCGCCTTCTCCCTCGGCCTCGGCGAGCCCAACCTCGCCGGCAAGCCGGTCCTGGAGTACGACCGCATCGTGCAGCCGCACGAGCTGCACGCCCTCAAGCCGAAGGTCGCGCCCGAGCCCAAGACCGGGTACCGCAACCGGGAGAACGAGGCACTGTTCACCATCTACCAGATACTCGAATCCTGGCTGTGCGCGGCCTCCCAACTTGTCACCCGCCTAAACGACCGGATCGAAGCAAGAAACTGGGAGGCAGCGGCGAGCGACTGCTGGATCCTGGAGCGCGTCTGGAAGCTGCTCGCTGACGTCGAGGACCTGCACCTGCTGATGGACCCGGACGACTTCCTGCGGCTCAAGAGCCAGCTCGCGATACGGGCGGCGCCGGGCTCCGACGCGTCCTTCTGCTTCCGGTCCAGGGCGCTGCTGCACGTCGCTAACGCCACGAGGGACCTCAAGAAGCGTGTGCCATGGCTGCTGGGCGTCGAGGTGGACCCCAACGGCGGGCCGAGGGTGCAGGAGGCGGCCATGAGGCTGTACCACAGCCGGAGGCGTGGCCAGGGCGAGGAGGCCGGCAAGGTGGAGCTGCTGCAGGCTTTCCAGGCCGTGGAGGCGGCGGTGAAGAGGTTCTTCTTCGCGTACCGGCAGCTCGTGGCGGCCGTGATGGGCACGGCGGAGGCGTCGGGCAACCGGGCGCTGTTCGTGCCGGCGGAGGGGATGGACCCGCTGGCGCAGATGTTCCTCGAGCCGCCGTACTTCCCCAGCCTCGACGCCGCCAAGACGTTCTTGGCGGACTACTGGTTTCAGCACATGGCCGGCGACACTGTTTCGTCCAGGCGAAGCTGAAACGGTGAAATTGCGCGGTTGGATGCCGGTCGACTACCTACGAATTTTGCAGGCTTGAAAATATCTATGCATCATTGTGTCTGTAATGATAAAAGCGATTCATTTCTGTAGCGGTAGCATGTAGTACTAGTACATGTACGTGTTGTGATGTGATCTGTTCTTCATGTTTTACTGAGACATATCGATTCCGTCAGATCATACTTGTAACATTTGGTTGATGTATTTCAGTTACAGTTCATGTATATATTCCACTTGTAAATACCATTCAATGGAATATTTATTTGATTGAATATTATCATTGATCTACTAAGAAGAGTTTACGCCTCAAAAAACTAAGAGGAGTTTGTTACGAAGTTGTAGAAATGAAATCCTATTAGCATCAAACAAAGCGTTCAATTTGCTCGTAAAAATTATCGCAGTGGACATAGAACTCTGATATTCACCAAGCAAACCAACCGGTTGTGTTTGTAGCCATGCTGAGATTTAGGTCCGAAGGACTAATCTGATGACCATACAAGAGTCGATCGAATAGGACATGATAGAACAGTTCTGCACAGTGTTAAAGTTGAAACTCGAAACGGCTAATACGATTACCAATGCTTATTGTCCCATTTTTATGCTAGAAACCTGATAAGGTAGCTAAAATTAGTGTTGAGCCAAAACCCAAAGGCCCTGTTTTCTGTCAAGATATCATAGGTTACTGGAGCTATTCAACTACTACACTTTTCAGCTTATACAATGGATTAACATGCCAGCTATAAAGCACAAGGAAAACTCATAGTACACTAGTTCTAGAGAGGCCAACTGAAATTGGAGCATGGGCCCCCAGGATTTGGTCAACTGCTGGTCTAACTCAGAGGCTCAGAGCCCACAGGCAAGTGGAGAGAGACGACTTTAGATTTTAGCCCATACCTACAGTTCACAGGCCACAGATAGGGTTGGAGTAGGCCGAAAGTGGAGAAACCACGGTTTTTCCAGTACATCCGTTCAGCGTGAATCGTGATGAACATGAGAGGGTTCTCGGCTCACATACCTAACTTCGATCCACTACACACACGATTTTTTAAATAAATCATTTTATACATTTTACAAAAATAAATCACATTTTATTTTTCCCACAAATAACCCATAATCGTTGAGCCACAACGCGACTGGGCCTAGTTGCACCGCCAACCATCGATTAGTTGATGTGGCAGACATAGTCACTCGGTTGAGACGCGATTGAGTCTTGTCCTGTGCCCATTGCGTGACTAGGCATGTGCCTGTGCCCAATCGCGTAATGGTTTAGTGACTTGGGCCTCAGCCGCACCTTTAGCGGGCGACCGAGCCCAGTCTTGCCACAAAAGTATGGCTAGGCCCAGTCGCCCAATGGATGCGTGACGATGGCCCAGATTTGGGAATTATGATATTAATTTAGTTAATAAAAATAACCGACTGCAGACATTACAATATTTATGATTAATTTATGTGTTTATATTTTAATTAATTTGAAAGGTGTGTGCAAAACTTCTAAAATAATAACTATTCAGATTAAACAGACAATTTGACAAGTAAGTTGTATGCAAGGGAAAAAAGTTTTGTAATCATCGAGGTAGATCGATGAAAACTCTATGTGTGCACAAGGTAGACATTTATAATGAAGGTAAGATCCTAAGCCCAACATAATTTGACAATAATGGTGGGAGTTACATGGTGTGCAGTGTATGGTAAAGTGCATCTGTTTGCCTGGACATTCCTAAGGTACAAATAAAAACATGCACGAACCATCAACCCAAACTATAACTAAGATATATATGTGCGCCTTTTGGAATTAAAAATACTTGACAATGGAAAGAAAGTTAGCCTTGTGGATTTACATCCTACTCCCTACGGGCACGGGCCTTGGTCGCAGCTAGCTTTTCCCGGTATTTGTCTATAAGGTCCTTTGGTCGCTCCTTGTCCTTACGCACCTCCTCCTGAATCTTGCGAAACTTTTCCTTGTCCTCCTTTTGTTTCCTCTCGTGATACTCCTGTAGATTTCTCTTGACCACATCAACATGTTCAGGCCAAAGAAGATAAGGTCTTTTTCTTCTTTACTTGGCCAATAGTTGAATTTGCACCTTGGTTTTTTTTCTACTATAGACAAACAAGCTAGCAATATTTCAAAAATGTGTGCTGAATATCTTGATACAAGACTAACTTTATTTTACCTGCACTAGAAGGCAAATTGCCTGAAGGGATAACTTCTGTGGACTATGGTGTTAACCTTACCTTTAACTGTCTTGGATGAGGACCTAACATCTACCATTGATATAATTTAGGTGTTGGCTCCGAGAAGAAACAATGGAATGTTGCCTATAGTGGTGGAGGGTGCCCCGATCTTATAGGCGGTTGGGCTATGGTATTGAGGGAGTCAATTTACAGAGAAAAGATGGAGCATGTTGAGTCTGAAAAGGTGGCATGGTATGATTATTTCAGTCTAAACATTTGGTGGCATAGTACATTCACTTCAGTGTGAAAAGCTGGAGTCACGATGTTGTCACTAAGAAGGCTACAGATTTGGCCTATAGCAGATGTAGTGAGTAGGTGTGCATTATGACATGTTTGAGGCATACATTTAGGCAGTAAGTATGAATAGAACATGTGCAAGACATATGTAAGTCTGAGGAATTCTTGGAGATCATTCATGAAGTTAATATGGAGTTACATGGCGCGTTGAGTATGGTGGAGTGCATCTCTTGCCTGGTTACAGCTATGATGCAAATGACAAGATGCACGAACCAACCAACCAGACTACAAGTAAGGTGCATGCACACCTTTTGGTAATGAAAAGAGTATGCTTGATGCAGATCGAGTCGGGCTTGCCGATGTTCATCCCTAAGGCGAATAAGGAACACCGTAGGGCACCCACATAGAGTGGTCATGAAGGCGTCTTGGACATGGCTGGTTGTCATGACTATGACAGGCACATGGGCAGCTCATGTCTGCACAACAATAGAATGGGTGGTAATCATTGTCAATGTTGACTAACTTCTCATTGTACCTCTCCCCAAGCCTTTGTTCGTTGTTATTCTCCCCCTTGGTTTCGAGCTAGGTCTCTAACCCGTCTATCCTCTAACGGAGAAAGGCCATGTATATCCGAGTAGGTATAGGATACTCGGGATCAACCTAGGTAGCGTAGCTATAATCTTGTATCTATAGGAAACAAGAGGTAATTATGGTTGCACACATATTTTTGAGAGCAAGTTTCATCTGGCAATGATAGCAAGCTTCACGCACCCCATGCAAGTTTGGAGAAGAACAACATGGAGGAGCATGTGTATCCTGAAACTTATTGAAACCCTAATGAAACTTGGTCATACTTACTAAAATATGATGAAACTTGTTGAAACTAGCTCAAAACAATTGAGATTTGCTAAAACCTTAATGGAACTTGTTGAAACTTTCGATACTTTGTAAAACCTAATGAAACTTATTGAAACTAGCCCAAAACTTTCGAAACTTGATGAAACCCCGGTTGAAACTTGTTTGAAACTAAATTTGAAACTTACCCAAAACTTGCTTAAAACTTTGAACGATTCATTACCCTACCATACAATGGGATATCATCTTATCATTCTAGAAACTTGTTTTTGCTTGAAACATGTTAAATACACTAAAACTTCCTTCAAACATGCTTGAAACGATCGTGAAACTTTTGAAATACAATGAAACTTGCCTAGAACGTGCTTTGAACTTGCTAAAACTTATCCAAAACTTGTGAAATATGTTTAAACTTTTTTTACACTTGTAGAAACGTTTGTGAAACTTACGCGAAACTTGCCCGACACATTCTTGAAACTTACTATGCACTTTTTTTTTTGCATGAAACGTATTAAACACATTGAAATTTTGCCGAAACTGAATCATTTCTAAAACTTGTTGAAACATAGTTGAAACTTTTAGAAGTTACTAAAACTCATTCTACACCATAAGAACATGACACTTTGATTATCTTGAACAGAGAAACTCAGGTAATACCCAACAAAATCATATATTCAACATAAGAAAGAGAAGCATGAAACTTTGGAATCTTAATATATGCATCTACATCGAGTAAAGCATGCATAATCCTCTTTCAGACCATCATGTGCTTTGGTAACAGGATTGACGAGGATATAATAATCAAATTATTATTTATCTATAAATAGTATTATTATATCGTTATACTCTTTGAGTATACATCTTATACATAAGGGAGAGAATTAACCATAAAGTCGTAAGTCTTTCTATGAACACGCTATGGTTGTGAGCCTTTTCACGACCGCTCCATGATCGTAAGTCTTTTTACAAGCATGATATAGTCGTAAACCATCCTACGACCACCTAATAGTTGTAAACTCTTCTACGACTAAGCCTAACTTCGGCAGGCTTATCTACGACAACCTGCCACATCGTGGGTCTGTCTGGTAAGGTGGTTAATGTGCGTACTTATTCTCTAGAATAATTGTGCATAACTTCCCTCTATCCCTGGTGATAACTGCCTAACGGTGAAGTAGCCTCACGTCGCTGACAACTAGAGATGGCAACGGGTACATACCCGCTGGGTATAGCCACCCCATACCCACACTCGACAGATATAACTCTACCCGCTACGATACCCGTATCCGCACATGGGTATAGAAACTTACCCGTACCCGCACCCGCGCGGGTATTTATACCCGACCGGTAACCCATACCCGATTAGTTTGCTGAAGTATCATCTTGTGCAATTTAAAACTAAAATTTTCCTCTTTCTATTTAGCTTATTCCAGAGTATCGGCTACTTATTTGTTGAGTTCTTTTCCTTAATGTTGATGCCAAATGATTAATATAGTACAAAATTCTCTTAGTAATGTGTAAATTCGCCACCATGATTCCATGAAGCACATAATGTATGCGGGTATATTTTACCCACGGGTATGCGGGTACGGGTAATATACAGCCGTACCCGCACCCGCTCTACCCGATGGGTAGAGATTTTTTCCCAACAGTATACCCGCGGGTGAAGATATCTTTCCATACCCACCTCCTTATCGGGTAAAACCCATCGGGTACTCGGGTTTCGGGTACCCATTGCCACCTCTACTGACAACAACTCCCACGATGGTTTCTCATTTGAAACGTTAAGGCGTCTCTTGGTATGGAACAACTGCCACCTCTTCGTACGCTATATAAGGATAAACATCAGGAAGAGAGGGGGGAGAGGCAACCAAAGTAGCGCAAGACATTCCATATTACTTTCTTTCCCAATTATAATCAGTTGATCGAGCAGTATCCACATAGGAGTAGGGTTATAATTCTTCTAAGATAAGGCCCAAACCTGTACAAAATTTTTTGGGTCTTTTCTCTGTGTGATCATAGCTAGGTCTCTGAGAGTTCCCTCAAATCCAAATAATCATACGTAAGATTAGTATTAAAACACCAACAAGGATCAAACATCACTTCATTTTGCTGGTCTTTTTATTGAGGAGTCAGTTCCCATGAAACCTTCTTGCTAGCTGTGTCCATGACCAAAATATTTTTGTAAAGAAAACCATGAGGATGCTGAGCATTTTTCTCATGGATTGGATGGCAAGAATGCAATAGATCTAAATTTTTGTTGCAAAGCTAGTATGAAAATTAAACAAACTTTTTTAATAGCCTCATATATCAAAGAAATCCTTTAAATCAAACTTGAAAATAACAGCAAAAGCAACCCAATCATTTTGTCGAATAATTTATATGCAACAAGTCTGAAACTTGTACACAGACTAAGCTTTGTCTCTAAAGAAAGCCTCAAAGAGTCATCGATCATGGTTAAATACAGTGAGATTCCACCTAGTGCATGTGAAAGAAGGCCCTTGAGGTCTCGATGACGCATATGGAAGAGGTGGCGAGGTCCACATAGACGACATTCATGCTCACTGGAGGCAAAGTTTCGTGTGTGGAGGACAAGGATGACGACGAGGACGACCGTCGGGCACATGTGGAGGATGGCGATATGGTGTTTCACACAAGGAGGAGGCTGGTGGCCAGATTTCACGGCGGAGGATGGGAGCGAAGGAAGATGCGAAGGAAGGAAGTCATAATAAAATATATTCTCCATATAAAACAATACCAATCCATAAATAATTATTGGGCCTGTTTATTTTTTCTTTTGGCTTTTACGTGGTTTTCTTGTGAACTTTGATGTTCCTAATGAAGAGTTATGTTCAATTACATAGAATTATTAAATAGACTTTGATATTTAAAATCATTTTATCCATACAAACGATTCATTTATGAAAATACCATTTACCTTTACTTGACAACTAGATCATTTTATCCATATAAATCGCTTGAACGCCTGGACAACTCGAATCTCCTAGCTCAGGTACCAACAAGGAACGCCGCCGGCCACAACTCCGTTGTCCCTCTGTCGGTCCTTATCTTCTCTTCTCCGGTGTTCACACCAATGTTGAGTGGGCGGAGGATCCATTGATTTTTTCATAAATAACTTTGGATTTCTTTAGCTTTTCTGGTTTTCTTTCCAGATTAAAATTTGTAATTTTGTTCTTCTCTAACGAGTTTTTACAAAGATTTTATTTACACACGATGGGTTTCATCAGATCAACTCACTTGAACAATAATAACAATGCCTATACCAAAAATTGACACCAGGTCGAGGAGGGTGCAAATAAATCTCTTCTGATTTTCATACGATAAACAACATCACTACTGATGCATAAGTCTTACATATCAATAGAGATCATCGGCAATCTATTTTCCACTATCGTGTTTGTCGGCAGCTAAGATACTGTTGCAAGACACGGAGTCAATAGCAAGGAAGATAACAAGTTCAACACGTTTATCGACCTAAGGACTTAATGGTGACATGTTGTTCATCTATAATCTTCAATGTTAAAGTTTGACACACATGTACTTTATTCATCAAGTTATCGATATAAATCATAGGTTTTTTTTCTAAAGAAAACTTATAAATTGCTTGCTTTAACAAGCTGGCAGTTCAAGACTAAGTCTTTGTTCCAACAGCTGCTGACTTTTAAAAGTCGGCTTTTAAAGTCATTTGTAAGAGTCATAGTACGAGCTACTTTAAATAGAATGGCTTCTCAATATGGGTGTCCCTTACTCTCTCAATCTCTCGTAATTAGCAAAAAGCAAAATGATCTTTACCACCTTTCTCCGGTGACGTGTTCATCTAGGAGTGGAGACATGGCGTGAATCAGACCGGCTGGAACATATGGAGCACCACGGCACGATACAAACAGATCAGAAAAGAAGTGTGACAGCCACTAAAATCTGCCAAAATGCTTGAAGCTTGAAGCCCAAACAAGACCTAGGAAGCTGAATGAATTCGTCCAGCAGTACTTGGGCCTCTTGAGACAATACTGTTCTAAGCCTGAAACTTCGCCTCAACAAAAAGACTGAAGCTTAGGTTGGCCTTGGGCTGCTAACGGGCTTGATTATTTCGAAGACTTCGGCCCAAATTTCTGTGACTTTTCCTTTTTGGAGATAGGCTTCAAATATATTTGGACCGAATGCATGTCCGGACTGAAGAGGGAATTGGCCGAGAGTAAAGCTGGGTATGGGCTGGCCTATTGGCCACAGGACAATACGGCAGTGAGGAAGGATGGGAGTCGGATCTCAGGCCCAGTATTTGGCCCAAAGTTTATGTTAGGTCTTCGTAAGATTTTTTTATGTTGGTCTAAAAGATCTGGGCTTTGATGATTAGTCTTCTCATTTTGAGGTCGCAATGAAAAGCATTGCTCTAGTCTACAAGTTAAGACTTAATTTGATTTGATGTTGGGTTGCTCCAGGCCTAGCCGAATTTGTTGTGTCTCTGAACAAAATATGTTGAGTTGTTCGAGCCCGATGCAGGTTGCTTGGCCTGCAAACAGCTTTGGTCTAGTTCGATTGCCCTGCTGCAGACCAAGAGAACAAGTCCAATGAATGCAGATATGGCAAATAGATCGGAAGCTAGGATAGATTCTATTCATCTCGCTTACGTATATGATTCTTCAGCTCTACATAATCCGAAGGGTAAATCTGTTCGCTAATTGAAACATCTCCTAAGAATTCACATATTCCTTCTCCGAATTTTCCTTCTCAACCCAACAGGAATGTACTACTCCCATTAAATGATTAAATATACATGTGTTCCCCCCGTTAAGTCCCGTGATGAGATCGGTAATCATGCATGCCCGTATAAGAGGAAGGCATGATGATAATGCTTAAACAAGTCGCAGCAAATCAGCTTCGAAAGAAGAAAATCCCAAAGCGATTAGGGCATATTCTACTTCCATCAATCTCGATAA
The DNA here is from genome assembly GCA_017311315.1 of Dendrocalamus latiflorus. Classification (NCBI taxonomy): domain Eukaryota; kingdom Viridiplantae; phylum Streptophyta; class Magnoliopsida; order Poales; family Poaceae; genus Dendrocalamus; species Dendrocalamus latiflorus. Next base: position 9,499,132 of record CM029663.1, read on the forward strand.
AGCAAGCATGCATGGAATTATGGAATGCTGCCTTTCCCTCTGGCCATTGTCATCATCCCTTTGTTGCCTACTAAGCTACATTAATCTGAACCTAACTTTTGCCATGGATTTTTCTTGGAAATGACTCGAAGCTATGGATCCTAGTTGGGTCAGCGGAGCAAGCCAGACCAAGCAACACGGACAGGCTCACATCAAGAGTTGGTATCGATGTGATCAAGAACAGCAGTTCAGAAAATGTTCAGGTACAATCCTACACATTGCAGGTGGCCCAGCGCATGTGCCGGGTCGATCACAATCGTGCATTCGTGCTCCCTATTAGGGTATCTCTAATGGTTATAGCTAGCAACTAACTATAAGAGCAAGTTTAATAGTACAGATAGCTGCTACCTCTAATACATTTTCATGTCATCAAAAGATAATGATGCAGTCAACTCATACAATAAGCTGGCTATAAGTTGTCTCCACAAGAGCTCTCAATCATTTAATACATACATGTGTATTGATAATTTAATACATGCATAGGTATAGCAATTAGTTCTATGGGTAAATGCATGGATAATGCCTCTTTTCCTGTGCTATAGCCTGACTCTTGCATAGGAGTCAGCTTGACTCTCTCTCTCTCCTTTTCTCTCCCCTCCACATAGAACTATGCTGACATGTATTCCCTTATAGCTAGCACAGTCAGCCTTACTAAACTTGCTCTAAGACTTCCACATCATCTATATAGTACACACTAAAGCTAGCATTCTAAAGAACTATCTATAAGGATAGCTATTTGATGCTTACATGCACACACAGAATTTATATAGGCTGCCTCGTTTGGCGTTATAGACTAGTGCTTAAGGAAGAGCTGGCTCGATTTTTTTGCATACTCTCTTTCCTCCACATAGGATATATGCTGATGTGTACATGCATATAGCTAGCTGACTCAGACCATTGGAGATGTCCTAATGCGGTGGACGTTCGATTGGCCCCGTAGGTCACATCCACCGTAGGCGTCTTGATTGGAACCATCTCAGTTCTTAGAACTATGGAGCTGATCATATTGCCTTCTGTTTTTTTGCTTTTATTTAAAAAAGGTAGAAGCCAGATATCTGACTTTTTGAAGCGACTTCTCCATTTATCTCGCTCTCGTCTCGCTCCTTGGATAAGACAGAGAGTCACGGATGCATCACATACTCCACTCTCTCGCTCTCGTCTCATGCACGTATCTCTCACTCACTTTCCCCACCGCTCACCATCTTCTTCTAAAAGGCACTTTTTTCAGACACTATTGTTTATTTTCAACCAAAAGCCATCAGCTCTAGCTAATATGAATATGCACTATAGCTCAATCAAGTGACATGAGTTAGATTCGAGTGGATGTCGTTTTCACGCTGTAGGATCGATGCCGATAACTAGAGGAGGTGAATGATTCTCTAAATTTTTCTCTCAACGGCACTCAAAATATTTACTCAAGTGACTATGAGAGTCGCCAAGTTCAGATGATACCAAATATACTTCACAAAACAAAACTAGCAACCTAAATCAATAAAATCAACAACCTTTAGTACATGATGGTCGGACCACTATGGATGGGCTGGTCTAACCACCACGGCTGATCTGACCGTAAGTCTATGGCTGGTCTGATCGGTCCTCTGTTTCAGATCTAAAAACATCTCATGACAAAACTCAAATATCAAGAATTTACTTAAATATCATTTAAACACTTCTAAATTTTGCTTAAGACTTATTCAAGACATTGAGAATCTAAACCAATGAAAAATCATAAAGTTCTTGGGTTCAGGTTCAATACATTGAAGGAAATGATCAATCTCGAGAGGATCTAAGTCATGAGGTCTTTTAGATCTATTTTCACATGTCCTAACAAGATAATTTAAGCAAAAATTTAGGGTAGAACTTCCATGACTATGAAATCATAAATCTTGCTTAAGAATACTCATGTACCGAACATAATCTCTTTTTTTTTTGCTATAAAGGTGATTTAGATGGGCAATGATTGATCGATAGGATTTTCTAGTGTCTCTTACTCATCATGAATCACAACATGATCAGGAGGGAGCTCAGGAGAGAAGAAATCACATTAAGAACACAAGATACAAGCAAAGTTCAAAAGCATGATCAACTAGCAATTTGAGAGGCAAGATTTGATCTTCATTACCACATAGAGAGGAAGAATTACAACAGTATGAAGATTATAGGGTGCTCCCAAAGTACCACCCTTTCCTCTCCAATCTCTCTCAAACCATGGAAGGAGGTAAGGTGGAAGAACAGAAATCTCAACCCTAGAATCTTTCAATTTAACACATCCTCTCCTTATTAATAACCAGCCAGAAACCCTAATGGCTTCAACCCATTAAGACAACCGGAGAAACCTGTTAACCCAAACTAACACCGGGTTTTACTCTGTTACACGCTTCTCAAAGTGCACACAACTACTAACCCGCTAGTGAATAAACATTTGATTCACTTAACATTTTTAGCACATCTTTAATCTAAACCACCTCTCTTGCGTGTTTTCACATTGTAGTTTGATCAAGTCTCAACTTTCTTGTTTGGGACAAAAGGATTGCTTTGCCCTCGAACCACTTTCTACGAAGCTTTGTGCTTCCCTAGCTTTGAAGCAACTCCGTGCTTTATATTCAACTCCATATGGCCCTAATGACTTGCCGCTAAGCCTCCTATGTGTCTGGATCCCATCGAACTGTTCTCGCTTGTAAACAGGCCCAAGTCACTCAGCGCGCCACATGTCTCTTTATAAACCATGACAACACCCGGCTTTCCTGACCGTTCCATACCTCAACTCCTCCTTGAATTTAGTCTCGATCCACCTTGCTATTGCTCATCGTGTCCACCACTAGTACCTTCAACTTTAGTTCCTTGTCTTCACAGTTTGTAACTACTCTGATAGACTCAGTCATTTTTCGATGACACTTTGATCATTCTAGACCTTAGTTCCCCTAACTTAGTCCCGATCCCTTGACCTATCTAGACCTATGATTTTCTAGCTTAGTCCCGTTCCCATCTGTTTCACCATAATCTAGCTTCAGAGTCCTGCAACTAACATCGATAAGCAAAAGGTTACGTAGCACTGTACAATATACAAAATCTTCAATTGATATAATTGATGAGCCTAGAACCTTTACCTTTATGTCAAAGTATCTCTGTATGCTTTAACATGTAGTCTATAGTGTCCAATAACTAGCTATCATGTCTTCACATATTCGTACTCTCCTGAACCATCTCTACGTGCATCGGCCTCATCACTGCGCACCACATGCACCAATTCGTCTCTTTATGATCATTGTCTTTTATGTACTTCCCGCTTGATCACGTATTCTCACTCAGACTTACCCGACCGCACGGATCTCAGTTCCCCTGTCTAGTTCTGGTCCCTTGCCGTTGACCGCTAACGTTTTCCATGTCACCTGCACATCCAAAAACCAAGTAAATATTTCATGCATAAGTTCCATACACTTGACTCACGTTTATCAAAACAATGCATCATGCAACACAATACAACCAACAAATGGATTCCACACCATGTGCACACTCTAAATACTCAAAACACCTCCCACCATTCTCTGACCATAGCCACCGGCCTGACCGCTCTCCCCACGGCGGTCGGACCACATAGGTCGGACCATCAACTACCGACCGGTCTAATTGGCCAGCCGGTGTGATCACATCTTCAATATCGGTCACACCGTCTAACTCAATTTCGGTCCGACCGCATGTGCCTAATTCCAAAACACGTTTTATGCAAAAAAAAAAAACAACCGCAAACTATAATTCAGTCATACCATACCGGCGGTCAAATCACCAACCAGAGTCTGGTCACACTGGACCAGCAGTCAGACCACCACGTATCTACCGGTCAGACCACCCTTGATAGATAGCAACTCTAAAAATTATAAGTCTTAAAATCAAAATCAAACTTCAATAGCATTTACACAATAAAGTTAAATACTCATTACGTACCATGGAATGACACGTCGAGACTGGGCATGGACCTGCCGGGTTTGGCTGCTCATCTTTGGTGCATTTAGTCGACTGGGGTGTGTTGAGCATGGCGTTGGACAGGAAAGCCTATGATGCATGCAATGTATGTGTATCGGAGAGGACATTGCCACAGAAGGCTCTGTTGTACTCTGATATTTGTATCAGTCACCACCAGAGGAGAAAGCATATCGACCAGTGAGACAGTGACTGAGCAGGTCGGTGGAAGATTGCGATTGTTAGGTTACTTGTCAATTCTAGACTTCTCGAGCCAGACGAAATGCTGTTTATGGTGAGGTGGTGAGTGGTGACACCGGCCTAAGCATGCTGTTCCCGTGTAATTCTTGTAACTTTATCACCGGTGATGATCCGAGTAATTAAACTATGGCTCAAAAATAGCAGAAGAACTTCTCTTACGAAGTATTGTATTGTCCATCAGAAAATCTCATCCTAGATCATACCCACTGGCGAGCGACGAGTATCCGTACTAATTTCTCAAAATTAGGTTCGTTCGTACGCATCGGGCGGGTCTATAATTCTGCATCATCATTCATGCGTGCATGGACGGATGGAATGCGGACAGAGGGCAGACGAGGAGGAATTGTTGCTTACACTAGCCACATGCTGACGAATGACAATTGTAGTGCTGCTACTACATCTGCAATTACATTTCCAGGGAAAGCTCTTGTATGTGTCGTGACGCTTATGCAGTCCTTCCGGTAGGAACAGCACGGCTACAAACATACGATCGGCCCATGTGCGCGTTGCAAGAGCTTGATAAAGATGGACAGTAGTTCAGCTAATTGAGTAGATGGCATAGAACGAAGTTATTCCAAACTTGCTAATGGGCAGGATTTTGGATGTTCTTGTTTTTTCCATCCTAGTATGTAGTACTAGTTCGTAAGCAATTTATTACTTCATTTTTATATAGTTCAGCTAATTGAGCAGATGTCATAGAATGTTGTTGTTCCAAACTTGCTTATGGGCAGGATCTTGGATGTTCTTGTTCTTTCCATCCTAGTACGTATGTAGTACTAGTACGGAAGCAATTTATTACTTTATTTTTGACGGCTTATATACAGTCTCTTGGTATGTACTATAGTCGTACTTCAGAATCTGTCTTCCAGCTGGGTTTCAAAACAATTTTACAAAAATGATGTAAATGAACGTGGTCGAGTTAAAGTCATATCTAGCACTGTTTTATATCGTATTTACAAAAACAGCTGTATATATCTCGTATTGACAAAAGTGTCATTTCTGTCGTCCGATGAGCGGACGACAGTGACCGCGAGCCGACACACGGTGTGGCCACTGGTGGCAGACGCCTGCTGCCCCCTCACCAGACGACAAGTAGCCTACCACCTAGTGGACATATGATAGACTTGCATGCTGCCTGGTAAGGGGGCGACGGGTGATTGAGCCAGCTAATTAATTGGCTTAATTAGCAGTCCTAATTTTTTTGTTTAGTGTTTGTTTGAATTTTTAAATATATGAAATCAGCTCAAAATTATGAAAATTTATGTACAGCCTGTCGACATAACGTACCTCGTAGTGTAATTTTTAGATAATTTTATCCATTGCAAATGTTGCTCAAAAATTCATAAAATTTTGATAATTTTACGAGTTTTTACATATAGCAAATGAGCTCTAAAAATTACAAAATTTTATGTGAAGCCTTCCGATATAGTCATAGTTATTGTGTAATTTTTTTGGAATTTATGTGGTCCAAATTTATAACATTTATTCGGGTTAACTTAATCATAAATTTAACGATCGTCATGCATCTTTTGAAGTAGCATGTGTTGGTCAATCGTGCTATATATTATTTGTTGCTATTTGATTCACACAATTGTCACTCTCTGTGTATGTGCCCCCCTTGCACGCTCTCTAGTTCGCACCAATGTCATTATTTCCATGTCGTCCCCCTCGCCCGCTTCCTCATTTGCACATTTGTCAGTATTACGATGCCGACCCCCTCACCCGAAGCGTTGCTCGTGATAATGGATCCTCAATGTACGGGGTGAGAGCACTGTGTTCACCTTTCGCTCGGCCATAAATATAAACATCTGGCAGTTCGTCGTTGCTCATCCCAGTCGCTCATCGCAGAAGCTGATTGCCACGGTCGTCGCTGAAAATTGGGAGTGCATAGCTCATTAGTTCAAGAAGCTAGTGCGTAGCTCAAAATTGGTAGTGCTGAATTTTTCTCCGGAAAGACAGGTAATTTTGATCGTATGCTTTGGACGTTATTCCAATAATCGTAGTTAATTAGTGTTATTTAGTTAGTCATAATTAATGTAGTTTGTATTATGAAGTAAGTATGTTGTAGTAATTTAGATATAGTTTGTACTATTTTTTGTGTATGTACGGTACCCATAATTTGTTAGTTCAGGGTAAGTAATGAGTTAGTGTTAAGGACGATGGTAATGAACGGTTCGTCATTTTTTCGGACAAGTAATCAAAATATCGGTAAGTAGTGAAGTATTTATATGTAGTTACACGCATGTAATCATTGACTTGTACTATGTTGCTGTCATTACTAATCTTCGCACTAATATTTCTTCTATCCCATTTGTTGCAAGGTGCTCTCAAAATTAATAGTGCATAGCTAATTATTTGGAGAAGACAGTACATAAGTCATTGAGGACGCGGCAGTGCTGATTACTTCCCCGAAAGGCAGGTAATTTTTTATAGCATGTTTTCGACGTTATTCCCATAGTCATAGTCATAATTATTGTTATTTACTTTATTATAATTAATGTAGTTCATATTATAAAGTAAGTTTGATTGTCATTATTAATCTTCTCACTAATATTTGGTCTGTCCTATGTATTGGTAGGTATGGCTTTACCGGAGCTTCTGGAACACTCATACGATGAGAAACACTGTTATCACTCATAGATAGCGAGTGACGTGGCTGGCCCTTCGCCATTCAAGCTGTAGGGGGAGGGATCCGTGGGCACTGGACGAGCGCTACGTCCCAACCCTGTGGGCCACAGACTTATTGCTGTTTGCGAGGCTGGTCTCCACCAGGCACGAGTTCACCATCGATGGCAGCATGCACATGCACTGGTGGACAGGTGGAGGTCCGAGACACACGCATTCCACTTTCAGTGGGGTGAGATGACGGTCACTCTGAAGGACGTCGCGTTCTTGACCGGTCTCCCTCTCGGGGGTGACGCACTTGTTCCAACCCCTGCATCAGCCGACTGGAAGGAGAGGCTGGCGGACCGGTTCGGCCGGTCTATCCTAGAGAGTGCTCGTGGCGTCCTCCGCACTTGGCTAATCAATTTTAGTGTGTGCCCGCAGGTTGCACCGTCGAAGGTCATCAGGACACACCTCGTCGCATTCCTTATCCAACTCTTTAGTTGGAGCATGTTTCCAGCCACACACGGCGATATTTGCAATGTCGAATTCATTAGCCTCGCTGAGTCTTTAGTGGACGCAGAGTTTGGGGTGATGCCTCGGTACAACTGGGGATCAGTGATTCTGTACGTCACGTATCGGGGGTTATGTGACGCTTGCCAGCGCGCCACTGCTAGTACCCTCAATCTGGCTATCTGCTACGTGCTCTTGTAGCTGTGGAGTTAGGAGCACTTCCCTATCGGACATCCGACCATCGTGACGTTAGTGCACCCATTTGACGAGTTCATCGACCTGATAGACAGGCCCACCATGGGCATCCGGTGGACTGCTGCCCATCTGCGGTGGGCGAAGGGCAAACCGTCGAGGTGCTACTTGGTGTGGTACAACGAGTTCGAGTCATTGCACGATAATGACGTCATATCGAGTCCATAGACGGTAGATTTCATGCATCGTGTATCGCCGTACAGGCGTCCCTGCATTGCCTGGAGGACGTAGAGTTATAGGCGACGACACACCATCTGGTGTTCTTGTACATGGTGAAGGCTTACGCACCACAGTGCGTGATGCGACAGTTGGGTTTGCACTAAGTTGTGCCCCCTCTGGACAGCAGGTTCCTACCACAACCCGTACACCGGTGAGTCAAACTCCATCCAACTATTGTGTACACTTTGCATGTCTTGCTATGTAACATCGATAATTCTAGAAATGCAGGCAATCAAGGGCTGATCGGCATAGTACAGACTGGCGGCCAATGCAGCAGCAGTGGACGACGGCATGGACAGAAAGGGGCACACCTCGATGTCATCATTGAGCAACGTCCGTACGACATCCAGACGTACGACGAGTATCTAGAGTGGTACGTACCCCGGTCACGCAGTAGACTCACCATTCCTTCACCAGATCGCCCCGAGCAGATCACACACGAGGAACGTCTGCAACATGAGGAACGGTTACCAGTTATCACTGTCCTCTGATGAATTTTACAGAACCATAGCATTTTCCTTGCTCCCTTCGTCACTTTCGACGACATTACGATACTAAAGCATCCAGACGCGACACCAATGGGACGGACCCCATCGCCGAACGCAACCGACAGATCAGGTGAGCCGAGCGGTTGTGATCCATCAAGCTCGCGGCTAGGGCTGTTCGTTTTAGTTTTTATAAATATTTTTTCTGTACTAAATAGATTTTTATGGTATCTAATTTTTAAATAGATTGTCTTTTTAAGTCAGGTTCTACTATTCGACTGTAGTATACACTGTAGTGACTTTATTTATATCGACCAAAATCATACATATCTCTCTATAAATTTCTCTACAAGCTATTACTATTTATAAACTAAAATAAAAAACCATCAGGAAACGAAAGCTTATACTGTGTACTGTGTATCCGCTTCACTTGTAAGAGTAGTATTGCGCAAGTGGTCGGCCAAGCGCATGCAAGAGTGAAGTGCGTGGACTTCTTCACAGGGAGTGGAGTGGAGAGTAGAGTAAATTTTTGAACGGGCATATTTTTTGTTTCGTTTTCTGGGACGTATCGAGCAGCAGCTGTTGGATCGCTGCGGTACACACATCAGTCGAGGGGGTAGCACGTGTCCTCACCGCCCGTGTTCCACAGGAAGTGCGCGTAGGCTGCCGCGTGGTGCGCGTTGCTGGGGTCGACGGCGATGGCCTCCTGGAACGTCTCCTCCGCTGCCGCGAGGTCGTTGCGCGCCTTCCACAGGAAGGTCGCGTACCGCCCGAGCGCCTCCGCGTCCGCCGGCTCCACGCTCACCGCCCGCTTGAAGTAGTGCTCCGCCCTGCGCGCAAACCACCACCACGGTCAGCGACTGTAAAACCCAGAGGCCATCGGAAACTTTTACTGCACGCTGTCATTTCGTCGAGCAGTTGGCGACACCCACCGGTCGTGATCGCGCTGCACCAGGTACAGGAACTGCGCGAAGTTGGCCAGCAGCAGCGAGTTGTTGGGCTCCTCGGACACGGCCTTCTCGTATCTACCCTTCGTCGTCGAGTACTCGGCCAATACCTCCGTGTCCAGCTTTGCCTCCACCGGCGCGACGAGCTGCCCCAGCATTTCCGGGTCCATAAGCGCTTCGGCGAGCACGCTCGCCTGCATCCGGGTAGCTTCGTCGGAAATCCTTTTCCAGATGACTAGCTCGTCCTCTGTCTCCACCACGGCCTCCTCCGCGCCCTCCCCCACTGGCGTCGCCTGTGACGCGTCCTGAGGCAGCACCGCGCCGCTTTGCCGGTACGACGTCTCGTCCGGCCGGTCGTCGCCGGAGGCCCCGGCGACCGGCCGCACCTTGCCGCCACCGCCGCTGTTCCCGCCCACCGAGGCCGTTCGGCCAATGGAGAACGTCTTCACCGAGACAGGGTCCAACCGCTGGTGGGAATGGGACTGCTCCGTGTGCTGGGTGTCGATCATCGCGACAGCCGCCACGGTGCATTGGGGAGGCAGGAAGGTGGCGGCGGCCGCGACGCTGTCGCCCACGGAGTAGACGGTGAAGTTGGCGAGGAGGAGCATGAGGGAGACCATGAGGGCGGGGGTGCCGGAGAAGATGTGCTGGAAGAGCCAGACGAAGGAGGCGTGCATCTCGCCGTGGACGCGCGCGAGCACGCTCTGCAGCTCCTCGTAGAAGAGCGCCTGCCGCATCTGCAGCGTGAAGCTCTGCAGCTCCCGGATGATGAGCACCATCGACGAGAACGCGCGCCCCACCGCCGCGCGCGCGGACTCGCCGGCGGAGTCGATCAGCCGCTCGTCCCACCGCCCCCGCTGCTGCTGCTGCTTCTTGCGCTTGAGCATCCGCAGCGACAGCGGCAGCCCCACGCTGCTCGCGCTCCGCTCCACGCTCGCCGGCCACCCGCAGCCGCCGGCGCCCGGGTGCAGCCCCATTGCGAGCTCCTGGATCCTCTTCAAGAGCTCGTCGTCATCCCCGCCGTCGCTCCCGACGCTGTCAATGCTAGCGCTGAGGGCGTGCCTCATCATCTGGTGCCCGCCGCGCCGCCGGGTAAGGCCGACGCTCCAGCCAGCTAGCGACGACTGGGCTCTCGACAGCCTGACGCAGCCGCCGCCAAGAACGGCATGCCGCGACGACGTCGCAACGGCAGAGGACGAAGGCGACGCCGAGGAGGAGGGAGAGGGGGAAGCGCATGGCAACGACGTCACGGCCGCGACCTGAATGCCCATGAGTCGCGCAACCTCCCGCGCGCCCGGCGACCACCAGAACGACGGTTGGGGAATGGCCCGCAGCTCCACAGCCGTGGGAGGCTAAAATGCAAGGGAGAGGAAGGGACGGGAGGGGAAGTGAGAGGTGCCCTTATTTCAGGATCCGGAAGGTGTCCTGGTCAACCTCCCCACGCAGCTCGTGAAGCGATCTAGTACTCTGGCACTGCAGCTACGGTGACACCACCTTTGCAAAATTTATATAGCCAGCCATAATAGAATTGATATTTCCCCTCCTTAATATAGACCGGGCCAAAATTAGTACTCTCTCGGTACGAAAGAAACGATCTAGTACTCTGGCACTGCAGCTACGGTGACACCACCTTTGCAAAATTTATATAGCCAGCCATAATAGAATTGATATTTCCCCTCCTTAATATAGACCGGGCCAAAATTAGTACTCTCTCGGTACGAAAGAAAATGGTACTAGGATGAAAAATGAAGAACGAAAAAAACACACACACAAAATGGCAGGTAGTAAGTGAGGAAGGAGAAGTGATCGGAGAGGGCGAAGGACGTGTTTCGTCTAGCGTGTAGTGTCGAGGGGCCTCGCCTATTTATTTCCTGCATCCCGAATGAATGTGTGCGCTCGAATAATCTGTAGACCACCGCCTCTGTCTTTTGTACGGCTCCCCTCTCTCATCATCAACGTGTGTGCAGGAGTATGGCCACCCTGAATTTATATTGATTTTCTTATTGTATTACTCATCATAAGTGTACTACTCAAAGCAAAATCGATGATATTTTACAAAGTTTTATAGAAAAACATTTTATGGTGTCTCTAATAGTATCATTTTTAGATGTCTTTTAGCTACACATCAGTAAATTTCTATGGGAGTGTCGATACAACATTCGACTATTTTTTAGGACAAAAACAGTCAGATTTTGAGTCGTTAGATGGAGATCCAACACCTTATATCATTTTTTTTGGAGGGGGGCTTGTATGAGTGGATCCGTTGGATGGAGATCTAATGCCCCAAATCAATCTGTCTGTTTTTGTCCTAAAAAATAGTCGAATGTTGTATAGACATTCCTAATTTTTATATAGAAGAGAGGAGATGAGTAAAGAGAATATATTATCTCTTACATAAAAGACAACCTGAACACATAAACCAACACAAATGATAATGAAGTATGATGGAAAATATGATGAAAATAATATAAAATAGCTAGAAAAATTAATTTTAGAGATGAACTGTTGGAAATGTATCTTAAAGATGACTTTAAAGGTCAGACTATTATACATGTCCTTAGAAGACTAGAAAAACTTCTTTATTAGGAGTTTTGGAACCTCCAATGTTCTTTAATGAATTCCAACCATTAATACATGTAAACCTGTAATTGTCACTACAAAATAAATATTCCTTGCAAAAAACTAGGAAATAGATTTTGGTTTGTCTTTGTGTATGCCTTTCTGCTTCCAGATGCTTCACTTAAATATACAACTGTTTCGTCTATTTTAGAACGCTATAATTTATTTTTTTATCAAGTTTGGGATGTTCTTGAAGGAATATTAATGCACTAGCATATCTTTCTAGTTCAAAATTATCAAAATAAAACGCTAGCTTGTGAAACCTGTAACTTTTAATTTAGAAAACCAAATTTGAGAACAAAAGCAACCAGATGTCGGCCCTGTCCTTTTTCAGCCTTTGGCTTCTGCTTTTAACTTTTCTACAGTAACTAGCTTTTAAACAGAGTGTCTTTTCAAGATAGGGTCTACTAGTTAATTATAGTACATACTATACCAACTTCATTTATATCGGTAAAAACCGCACGTGAGCTTCTATTACTCTGTAATCTCTCACACAAATAGCCCAAAAGTTACAAGTTATAACCAAAAATCATAATCCTCAGCCAAAAAGAACAGGCCCATCGTTCAGAAAGACCTTGGTGAAAGAAAAGCTTGAGCTACCGATCCAGTAGGTCAAAGGATCTTATACTACCCGCATGTGGTGGTGCTTAGTTGGGCTGAATTTTGGTGGCTTATGGCTGAATTTTCACTGTAGCTGGCTGAAATTACACTGTAGCTGATGGTGGCTTTATTTGGTATAATTAAATTTAAAAAAATTAAAAATGAAAAAAGGTTAGCACGTATAATGTAAATGAACATAAAAAAGAACCAATAAAAAAAATTCAAAATAAGCCAGAAGATCAGAAAAAATAAAATTTATAAATAGTAAAAAATAAGCTGGAAGTCTGAAGCCCAAACTCAAATGAGCAAGGTCACAGGCTGTTGCTCATTCGGCACAAGTACACCGTCAGATCAAAGTTCCCTTGAAGACGTTGCTTGAGTCTGGTACGTGATTAGTTAGGGCTAGAGCTGGGACTTGGGCCGTGCTTTTTTGGGCCAGCCCGAAGCACGGTCGGCCCGGCATGGCCCAAACACGGCCCGGCCCGACACGTGGCGGGCCGTGCCGGGCCTGGAAAACCGGCACGGTGGGCGGCACGGCACAGCACGGCACGGCACGGTGATTCGTGCCGTGCTCGGGCCGGCACGGCACGGCGGGCACGGGCGGCACGGCGGCGGACGCCTCAGCCTCTACCTTGCCTCCGGCCTCCCCCAGTCCACCTCCCGTCGACATCCCAATCCCAATCCCCACAACCATCACAGAGCAGACTAGCAGAGAAGAAAGAGTAGAGGGGAAGGAGGCACACCGGTCGCCGGAGCTTAGACGCAGCGCGGGAGGCGTGGCTGGACCGCGCGTGGGAGATGAAGAAGAGCTGGCACGAGCGCGACGGCGGCGCGCCGGACGCTGACACCCCCGTGGTGGTCGTGGTGGGGAAGGCCCCCTCCTCCTCGCCGTCCTCCCAAGCGGCAGGCTCGGTCAGTGGCGGCGGCGTCGCCATGGACATGGAGGAGGTGCGGGCCTGCAGGGACCTTGGCCTCGAGCTCCCCTCCGACTGCACCGTCGAGCCCGAGGGGCGGCGGAGGAGGAGGGGCGGCGGGGGAAGGCGGGGGCGGCGGAGGAGGAGGGGTCGGCGGGGGAAGGCGAGGACGGGGGAAGGAGGGGGCGGCGGAGGAGGAGAGGGCGGCGGGGGAGGCAGCGGTGGGGAGGGGGCGGAGGGGGAGGGGGAGCCGGGGAGGGGGCGGAGGGTGAGGCGGTGGGGGAGGGGGAGCCGGGGAGGGGGCGGAGGGGGAGGCGGCGGGGGAGGGGGCGGCGGGGGAGGGGGTGGGGGAGGCCGAGGGAGGGAGGGGGCGCGTGGGAGGGAGGGGGCTGGCGGGGAGAGGGCGGCGGGGAAGGCGGTGGGGGAGGCCGAGGGAGGGAGGGGCGCGTGGGAGGGAGGGGGCTGGCGGGGAGATTGGGGGAGGAGGGATCGGGGGAGGAAGGAGGCGAGAAGAATTGGGCGGCGGTGAAGGATTTAGCCGGTTAGGGTTTTGTATATGTTTTCAATTTAGTCCTTTATATATTCTAAAATCTACAAATAGGTTTTTATCTATTTTGATTTGTTCTATTCTAGCCCTCATAAATTCTAATTTCATCGCGGAAAGATCCTATACATCTGTTGTGACATGTACATCTGTACGGAATAGTCCTTAGAATGCCAAATTTGAATATTGAGTTAGGTTTTGAAGATGTGAATGTGTGATGTGTATATATATGAGATGAGGAGAAAGATAAGGATGGCTGGATCTTAATCTAATAGCTGAAAAAAGTGACTGAGATATGCTGTGATTTAGACCGAGTTCATTTTTGCACTTGTGATATGAGGCGTCTTTTGTTGTTCTTCATTTTTGCACTTTGTGATATAAGGTGTCTTTTATTGTTCTTTCTTAAGAAACATCATCATACAAGAATAATGAGTATTTTCAATGTTCCTCCTCCTTAGGTTATCACTACTGAACCCTAGGTCGCATCCTCACGGCTTTCTTGCTTCTTTGTGTAAAATCGGTAGGGCTGGACTGCTGGAGAAGAAGATCAATCAAATCAACATATTCTAACATATATTATAATTTGACAACATAGCTCACCTCCATTGTGATTTTATTTTATGTAAGCAAATTACTACTACATGCGCTTCTAATTCTAACATAGCTCCCTTCACCGACTGCCTTTTTAATTCGAGCATTTGATGAGATAATCACCCCATGTGTGTTACAATTAACCATTATGTAAACAGAGATAGACTGTTATTGGTGTGTGTATTCCAAGTAGTTACTAAATGTTCGAGAAATTATTTAAAATCGATTTCTTAACTATAGTAAATTGCACTCATGACTCTCTTTGAGCTTTTTTATTTGACTAGTTGGGCAGCCCTATGCTAGATTGCCGGGCGATGAGCTAGATGTCTACATATGCCACGTCCAATTTGCACCAAGATATGTATACCATTGGATTAAATGACCAAGTTCGGAGGTGAAATGGCATGAGACAATAGTATTGAATTTAAGTAAGTTTTTTAATAAGGCGGGTAGCAGAGAAAGGAAAATGGCGGCCACCGCTACCATCATCACCGTCGCTTTCGTCGTGTATAGTTACTTTGGGCTGGGCTTGGGCTGGCACAGCACGAACACCGGCACGGTGGGCTTTGGGCCGTGCTTGGGCCTGGCCGGTGGCGAGGCGGGCCGGCACGGCACGGCACGACGAGATGACTGAGCCGAGCCGGCACGGCACGAAGCGGCCCGAAGCATGATGGGCTTGGGCCGTGCCGGCACGGCACGGCCCAATTCCCACCTCTAGTTAGGGCAATGTACTAGTAATAGTGCATTTCATTTCATTAAGTTAAACTCTAGGAACCGTTTGGATAATCGGTTAAACTTTAGAAACCGTTTGGATAATCAGTTACAAGGGATGGAAATAGAGTTCAGATATAAAAATATGATGAATCTAACGGTCAATCTCTCTATAACAACTAAATTTATCTCACTTTATATCCTAATTCTATCATCACCCCCTCTTTTTCGTTAATCCAATCGGACCGGAGCAAAGGGAAGAGACGAGAAGTTGCAAGTCTCAACGTGTCAACCTCCGTTCACGTGCCATCACCTGCCTGGCTGCCTGCGGTGCAACTGTGAAGCCTCGAGGCTTTCCTTCCCTCCCTCCGACTCCCGTCTCACACGTGTCCGCCATTAAGCCGCGGTGGCGATCGGTCCCAATACAAACAAGTCATCCCCGCCCCCATGGACCCGTCCGCACTCCACGCAGTGGTGGCATGGGCTGGTCTCGGGTTCAGTGCCTAGAAGTGCGTATACAGTGGACAGGCACGAGGATAGATCACGTGCTGTTTTATTTTATTCACTATTTTTTTATTTAGAGCTTCAACTTTAGTAGCATTGGACATCTTTTTTTCAGCTTTTAAAGGGCTTGTTTTTTATAGCCGCTAAAATTTTTGAATTTTATCTATTTATGATAGAGATTACGAAGAGATACTCATTTACGATTTTGGTTGATACAGATATTGGATTTTTAACGTATACTACAATTAACTTGTAGACTCCATTTTTTAAAAAATACTCCATTTAAAAGATAGGTACTGTAGTAAAAACTAAAAGCTGGTTTCAAAAGCTGGAAAGAACAGGATGAAAAAAGATTTTTTGGCTTTTTTATGATATGTAACTTTCAAACAGAGCGTCTTTTCTAGACGGAGTCTATAAATTGATTCTAGTATATACTATAACAATTTTATTTATATCGGTCAGAATCGTACTTGAGTTTTTGTTACTTCCTATTCTCTTATGAATAGTTCAAAAGATATAAATAATAGCCAAATTTTATAAATCGAAGATAAAAAAACAGACCCATCAGTATTACTTTTCGTATTTCACGGGATTTCTATTTCGGAAAAAGGTATCAAAGAGTCGTGTATTACCTTAGCTAGAATGCTAAATTACGTCAACTTGGCACTTAATTCTTTATTCTTGCAATGAGACAATGAAT
Source organism: Dendrocalamus latiflorus (assembly GCA_017311315.1). Taxonomy (NCBI): domain Eukaryota; kingdom Viridiplantae; phylum Streptophyta; class Magnoliopsida; order Poales; family Poaceae; genus Dendrocalamus; species Dendrocalamus latiflorus. The sequence goes on from CM029663.1 coordinate 9,515,592, forward strand.
CGGACGTAATGATGGTGCTTTAGAATGATTAGTGCCTCACGCTCAGCCGCAAATTGAGATCGATCGATCGAACCTTGAACAATAGGCTGCATCAGTGTATCATCTTCAGATTGCATGTATCTCGCGATGTGGACGGTAGTCGTTCCGTGTTTCTGCTCTGTTTAGCTCAAAGTTTTCTGTCTCGCAATTGCGAAGTTAAGCGTATGAGACCACATAGATGTTATCCTATATTATGTGATGTGTATTTTATTTAATTATACTTTATTGTCAAAATTTGAGTTTGATTTTATCTTTATTGCAATCTCTGTTTTTTGTTGTCAGCTGCTAAACAGTTTGACCAGATCATGGTTGGTGATCTAACTAGGGAGTGTTGTACCTACCTATAGTTGATAGTATATTTATTCCAGAGAGATCCTCATTTGGTTACGCAAAGGATTTGAGAGTGGTGCAACTGGCCGTATGATAACGGTTCGACTAGAGGTGTGTCGAGCAGTTTAATTGGCATGGTTGCCACAGTCAAACCAGCTCCCCTGTTACCGGGGTTTGACCAAAGTTGACTGGCACGGTCAGACAGGCTAATGGTTGGCGGTCCAACTGGCCAGGCAGGGTTTAGGAGAGTAGTTCGAGTATGTGCACGGTATGGGTGCCGTTGTTGTGTTGTGGTGTGTTGCGTTGCATGATGTATTCTTTTAACTAATGTGAGTCAAAATGTATGGAACTTGTGTCCGATATGGTTGCTTGTTCTTTAGATATGCATGTGGCTTGGAGAACGCTAGTGGTAAACGGCAATGGATAGGGACTAGGCGGGGGTGCTAAGGTCCGAGTGGTTGTGTAAGTCTGGATGAGACTACATGGCTCAAGTGGGAAGCATAGAGAAGACAAACATAGTGAAGAGGCGAGTTGGTGCATGTAATGCGCCAAGTGATGAGGCCGATATATGTAGAGAAGGTTCGGGGAAGTCCAAATACGTGATGACACGACAGCTAGTTATTGGGCACTATAGGCTATATGTCAAAGAATGTGGAGATACTTGGAGGTGAAGGTAAGGATTCTTGACTCATCAATTATGTTAATTGATGATTTTGTGTTGTGTGGTGCTACGTTATAGTTTGTTTGCTATTGTTGGTTTTATGACTCCGAAGTTAGGTCATAGTGAGGTGGAAGGGATCAGGATTAAGTTAGGGGAGCTAAGGTATAGAATGATCAAGGTGCCACCGAAAGATGACCTAGGCTAGTGGAGTAGTTACAAGCCAGGAAAATAAGAAATCCGAGCGGGAGTTACCAGTAGTGGATATGACGGGCAACGATAAGGCGGATCAGGGCTAAGCTCAGGGAGGAACTAATGATCAAAACGGTCAGGGAAGTTAGGTGCCATCATAGTGCATAGAGAGGCATGTGACGTGCCAAGTGACTTAGGTTTATTTGCAAGTAAGGATGGTTCAGTGAGATCCGAAAGCGTGAGAGTCTGGCAGTAAGTCATTGAGATCACATGAAGTTAATGATGAAACATAGGGTTGCTTCAAGACGAAGGAAACGGGAAACTTTGTGTAAGGATAGTAAAGTGGTATTTTGGTATATTACCCAACACCGACAAAGTAGCGGTGTGCAAAAACGTGGTGGTGGTCTAAGTGATTTAGGTCAAGGATATGCTGAAAGTGTTAAGTGTATTAATTGATTCACTAAGAGGTTAACGGTTATGTGCACTTTGAGAAACGTGTATATGTGAGTGTAAAATCCGGTACAGTGTTGGGTTAACGGGTTAGCTTATATAAGTTGATGAAACCCAATTAGAACTTTTGATTATGGTTTTTTTATAAGTCTCCACTATATAAGGAGGTGAGTTGAGAAAGTTAGGGTGAGCTCTCGAGAAAGCCAAGTGGATGAGAGTTAGGGTTCTTGGAGGTAACTTTCGAAGATATGTTGTGGCTCTTTGTCTTGAGTTTTTTTTGTTATTTTTGGGTTTTGTGGTTGGTTAGGGAGTAACTATAAACACTTTTCTCCAAGTATCAAATGTATCATAATCTGTTCAAGTCTTTCTTCTCTTTGATTAACTATTGAAATCTTGGTTTGGCTTGATTTTTTTGTGTTTTCTTCCCCTATATTAATTTTGCTATGATCCATGATGAGTAAGAGATATTAGAAAATCCTAATTGATCAATCGTTACCTATCTAAATCAGCTCCATAGCAAGATTCAAGATCAAACTTGCTTTGATTTGTTTTTGGCTTAAATTCAGGTTTTTGTGATCAAGATAGTTTTATCCTAAATCTATTCCTAGATTAGATTGCAATGATATGTAAGAGTAGATTTGAATTATCTTCTTGATTAGTAACCTTTTGAGTAAGAATTAATTTGGATTTTTAAGATTTAGATTTGATTTACTTTTAATTAGTGAACCTAAAAAGACCTTATGATTATTAATTGGCTTAGATTAGCGCTCTTATCTCCGCCATCGATTCTAGGAAGCATGATAGGTGCATGGCCGATTCGCGTTAGCTTTGCTTCGTTACAGAACAGCAGTATTGCTGCGTCGCATGACTAGGAGCTTAATTAACTCTGGTCACGTGTACGTAGCTTAGTTCTAACTTTCCAATTGCATCAGGAGCTTAATTAACACTGGTCACGTGTACGTAGCTTAGTTCTAACTTTCCAATTGCATCCTTGGGTTCGACCTGAACCAAACTCTTACTATTGGTTAAACTTTTTGCTGTGATTCGGGTAGTTGTTTACATCAACCTCTTCTGGATTTATGTGCACAAGGCCTATTTCTCCTAATCGTCTGCGTCTTGTTCTTCTTAAATTTCACTAGCGAGCTGCTCGCTTACAGCATATGTAGATCTTTTTTTTGTGGAAATAGGAGGTAGAGGGACAAAAATCAATTCACCAACTTGAAAGGTAGATCGGTCGTGTAACGCCCCCGTTTCCAGGGGCGCGTACGGACACGGCACCCCGTAACTATTCACGCATGAACAGTTACGGAATGTCGCGCAAGAGTATACCATTGCATGCTTACAACAAAAATCCAGCATATATTTGACATAAGGATTAACATCCAGTTTTTACAGCGGGGCGTGCAAGCCCAAAGTATAATTACATTACAAAAGACTTCCAGAATCCGCTTCGAGCGCGGCGAAGACCTAAAGCCAATGATCCTCGTCGAAGAAGAGATCCTCCGGGACTTCCTCAACGGGGAGACTTCCACCTTCGTCTTGATCCTCTAAAGAGATGATTAAGCAAGCCGTGAGCCAAACAACCGGCTCAGCAAATCCCAAAGGGATCCTAACTTACTACATGCACGGAATAACAAAGGGAGGGAGTATACTTGGTTTATTACATTTGGTGGATGCAGTTTTATTCGCAAATATTTTATAAAATGGACCCAAAACTACTTCTCAGGATCTCAGGGGTTTTTCATGAAGAATTCATTAACCAACTAATCAAGTTAAAGCATATACAAGACTACTTAAGCTTTGCTGCTGGAATCACCCAAGTGACACAGCTCCAATAACCGGGAGCACGGCGTATTCGAATACCATTTATTTGACTCTGCAGAGTTTGCTCAGCTTTACCCACACGATCCCTTAACTCCCGCTAAAGAGTTAAGAAAGTCAGGTCGTTTCACTGCTCAATTCTTTATATAGGCTCTACCCGGTAGAATTCACTCGGGTCTGGCTCACACACACACACACACACGCACACACACACGCACACACGCACATAAGAGAAGACGAAGTCCGCTTCAAGTGAACTCTACCGTTGTTAGGCACCCGCAGCGCGGCTTACCTAACCTCACTGCTTAACCTCCTCCTCCGCCACACCTGTAGAGTTTCAATCGAATTGAGCAGTTACTAGACCAGTGTTGACAAGTCAACTCCTGTGGTTGAGCGATCACTGTGACATTTGCTCAGCTTAGGGGTTTCAGTCCTTATATTTTCACATGGTCCGCAACCTCACCAGGCCCGCGACCCAACCTAGGGTAAGCGGTGGGCGAAAACCGTCTCGCGGCGCACCACAACCCGCCTTACCCTAACCTCAAACCTAGGGTAAGAGATGGGCGAAAACCGTCTCGCGGCGCACCACAACCCCCCTTACCCTACCTCGTGCCCGCAGGCACTCTCCGCTCTAGGGCACGGTGTCCCATACCACCCTACCCTAGAGTCGGGTTTGCAAATCCTATTGGCCCGCAGCCACAACCTTAATAGTGTAACACTTTGCATGATAATAATAGCCTACAATTATCTAGATTATCAGATAATTATTTCTAGGGTTACAAAGGCATGGCTACAAGTTTAACAGGGCACTTGTCGGTGGTGGGGTTTAACTACATAACATGTCATTCTAAACATTTTATTTTATTTCAAACTAACATTTCACAACTAGCATAATGCAAATAGCATATTAACATAATTAAATCACATGGGTTGCAACATGATCAAAGGATTTGGGACTTGACGTCAATCCGGACTATTTCAGCAAGCTCGAACGAAGAACCTTCTGGCTCCTGAGATTGCACCTGGGCTTCCGGGATCTCCGACACTAGCGCAAACACATAAAATAAATTAAATCCAGCTTGAGACTAATCAAGCGAGGGAAAAGTAATCTATTTAAAAAGGAGTAAAATGCATAAATTCTTCAAATGGAATTTTTGGAATTTATTTGGGATGAATCTGTGAAAATGGAGGTCACCAATGGGTCTGGAATATTATTTGGAGCAAAGTGGTGAAATTTGGGAATTTTTGGGATTTTCTGTGATTTTCTAGGATTTATTTGAATTTTCTGGCATTTTAGAAATTAATAAATCGGGGAAAATCAATGAACAGTGACTAGACCGGCCTCTTTGCCACAGTAGCCCGGCCCAAGGGACGGCCCGCGCGGCCGGGAGGCCGGCGCGGCCCAGCGCGCGCGCGCTCTCGCGCGGGAAAGGAGCGGGCCAAGGGGAGGCGGCCCATGCCAGCGCGCGCCCGCGCGGCCTGGATGGCCGACGCGTGGTGCAGGCGGGTGGCGGAGATGCGGCGGGTGCGGGTGGCTTGGATGATGACGGGGAGAGATCGGACGGCTGCGGAGCGAGAGGGCGAAGCGAATCGGTACGGCGGGATCGGACGGTCGAAATTAGATATTACAGACGAGATGGACGGGCGGGGAAGAGCCACGTCGCGGGGAGGGATCGTCTTCAACCTCCGGGCGCTACAGTGCACCCGAGGCAAGGCAGCGGCGCCGACGGCGGCCTGGGCGCCAGGGGGCTTGTCGGCGGCGACCAAGGACACCGGCGGGTGCGGCTCGACACGGGGATTCCGTTTTGGGCGGTTGGGAGGAGCGGGAACCAACGGAGGGGACGGAAGGTAGAAGGGGGTGGTTCGGGTGCTTGGAGGCGAGGAAGGTCACCGGCGGCGAATTAGCTCAAACGACCGCGGCTACACGTTCACGGGGACCGGGTGCTCACATTGGTGGCGATGGTGGGAGCTGGGGAGCCTCAGAGCGTGCTGGCCACGGGGAGGTGGTTGCGGCCGGCGGTGTGCTTCGGTGACAAAGCTCCACGGGCAAACACCTGTCCAGGGGGATGCACCAAGATGAATGTTACACCAAGGAGAAACTTTGGGCGAATGCAATTGAGTAATGGAGGGAGGGAGAGGGAGATTGGCTCCGGGGTGTCGCCGGCTCACAGGGCGGCAATGGCGGAGCTCGGAGCGGCGGGGCTTCAATCAACGGCTCCTGGAGGTGGCTGGGAGCTGCGGGAGGCGAAAGGGAGTGGTGGGGGAGTTGGGGAACCAAGAGAGCGAGCGGGAGAGGGAGAGGGGGTTTTATACCCGTGCGGAGGGGGAGCGAGGCGTGGAGAGGAAGGCAAGGGTTCGGGCTCCGGGGCGACAGGGAGTGACGGGAGCAGGTAGGGGCGTCTCCTCCGCAGGACGGGCGGTGACCGGATGACGCGAGGTGCTGTAGCGGCGTAATGGCGAGGAGATGGGAGCAGGTGAGCTGTGGGCAGCCGAGGGCGCGTCCGCGCGTGGGAGGGGAAGACGCGGCGACTGCCAGGCGGGGCCGGGGCAAAGGCGGGCGACGTGGCGCAAGGACGGCCACGCGCTTCGGACCGGGGTTGTCGGGGCGGCGGAGGCGGTCGGAGCTTGGGGCACGGCCGCGGGCCAGGCGCGGCGCGGGCGCAGCACGCAGCGCTAGCGCGCGTGCGCGAGGAGAAGGCGGGGAACGGGCGCAGGCGCTAGCGGAAGAAAGGAGCGGGGCGGCGGCGCAGAGAGGGGAAGGCGGGGGCGAGCGCAGGCGCCAGCGGGAGGAAACAGAGGGAGGCGCCTGGGTGCGGGGAAGGCGGGAAGAGGCGGGGCGCCGGGAAAAGAGGGGCAGCGCCCAGCCGAAAGAGGAAAGCGCACGGGGAAAAACTTTCCCGAAAAGGAAAGTTTTCAGAAAACACCCAAACATGCAGCAAAAAGCACAGAAAACTTTGGTTTGAATTTTTGGGGACTTTTCAGGTCCAGGGTAGATATTGATTCTTCCAGCGTCTTCTGTCGCACTCACTGACCAATTTTGCAATGACGGTAGAGAACTTGGAATCCATCCCATCGATTCCATCCAGAGGGGCTGCGGTCTCATCTCTAGGGTTGTTTTCCCTTCTTCAGAGGTAAGATTTACATCGCAACTGCATTCAGCAGTTCTGCCACTTCAGCACACGAAGCCTTAGATCTCAGATGTTTTTTCCTTCCCGGCCGCTCGAGCAGGCAATGGTCACTAGCTAATCAGACATCCTTCATCTGGTACAAATGCAATTTTCCACGCAGTAGCCCCACAGTTCTGCTGCTATACAGCTGAAGCATTCTCTGTTTACAGTAGCTTCTCCCTCCACAGTGGCCGGAGAGAGTACTAGTCGTTTAAGGAGTTTAGTACATTGGAACAATGCAGCAAAAACTCTCTTATCACGCCTTATTTAAAAAAAAAGGAACTGAAAACTCTCTTAACATGAGCCTGTAAAACAAATTCATCAAAACACACCCTGTTACACCATGAGAAGATTAAATGTACGCAAATGCCTAATTCTGCATGTGCGTGTGTTGGTTTCATCGGACGTACACTTTGCCTACCGTCCAATGTAGCAGAGAAGGCATATGATTTCACATGTATAAAACTTCTTTGCGCCTCGTGGGTCCCACTCCAACGTATTTTTGCCACTGGCTCGTCGGTTTCCCCCACATCGCGTACACACACACACTCACAATGCCCTCTCATTCTCCATCTCGATGTTGATCCAGAAGCGCCGACGATGGTCAGAATTGTTGCCATAGCCCTCATCCCGTGCCGCATGGAGTTCTCCTTGCCTAAATCACCTTGGTCTTTGCCCGACTTGAGCTTCTTGGCTTCGCATCCACGTGTGCTGCCAGGTCTCGCTGTCTGGCGAATACTCGCCACCTCCAACTTCATTGTACGGCTTTCCTCTCTACCAATTTAGTTCTTGGTTTACTCTATTTGCCTCATAGCCCTAGTTTACTCTGTCTGCCTCATAGTGGTCGCAAATTGTGCACCAATCTGCTCTCACATTTGCACTATGCTCTCGAATTTGTATCTATTTTGCTTTCATATTCATACCAATTTGCTCTTGAGTTTGCACAAATTTGTTTTGATTTGCTCCCAAATTTTGCAATGACTTGCTCTTGGATTTGATTTTTGAATTCACACGAACTTATACTTGTTTGCTCTCAAAATTGCACCAATTTGCTCCCTAAATTAGCATCATTTTGCTTTCAAATTGCTCCCAGATTTGCTTTCAAAATGCTATCTATTTTTTTATCTTGATTGAATTTACACAACTCTGTAGGATTTGCTCGCAAATATGCAACAACTTGCTTCCCAAATTTTCACCGATTGGCTCTCGCATTGCTCAGATATGCCCTCGAAATTGCAACGATTTACTATCATAATTATACTGATTTGTTTCAAATTTGGGCTTGCAACTATGAAAAAGTGTCTATGAAGATGTATGATGGATTTACTAATATGGCAAGTGCGGTGTGCGTCAGAAAAGCATTGCACGCACACGCGGTTTGTAGTCCCTCCCTTAAATGTATCACTAACAATTGAACCGTATTAGAGCAAGGCTAATAATACAGCCTTCAGCTGGCTGTATGGATATTTACAGCCCACTTATCAGCCCATTCATATACTAGTTTACAGCCAGCTGAAGGCTGTATGATCCACCCCTTTCTCTCACAAAGTTTCTTGGTTCTTGTGCTTCAGCTGGCTGTAAACTTACAGCTCACCTCTCTTCTCTCTCCTCCTCTCTCTCCTCCACCTCAGCATACAACCTACAAACAGCCTCTTATTATACTTGCTCTTAGAGCAAGTTTAATAGTACAGATAGCTGCTACCTCCAATACATTTCCATGTCATCAAAAGATAATGACGCAGTCAACTCATACAATAAGCTGGCTATAAGTTGTCTCCACAAGAGCTCTCAATCATTTAATACATACATAAGTATTGATAATTTAATACATACATGGGTATAACAATTAGTTCTATGGGTACATGAATGGATAATGCCTCTTTTCCTGTGCTATAGCCTGACTCTTGCATGGGAGTCGGCTTGGCTCTCTCTCTCTCCTTTTCTCTCCCCTCCACATAGGACTATGCTGACATGAATTCCCTTGTAGCTAGCACAGTCAGTCTTATTAAACTTGCTCTTAGGTGAAGTAAGCAAGTCAAGTTCTTTCAATAAATGGAATCAGTTGGCTTTTCTCGTGCTACTAGTTAGGGCTGTAAATGAGCCGAGCTCGGTAGGAGCTCGGCCTTACAGGCTCGAGCTCGGTAGAAGTTCGAGCCGAGCTCGAGTTGGGGTCCGAGCCCAAACCTGGGCTCGAGCTCGGCTCGGCCTAAGCTCGAGTAGGCTCGAGTTCGGCTCGTTGAAGCTCGATAATAATTAAAATAATTTATTATGCACTATTTTTCAATAATAAAAAAATTTTAGGTTCGAGCTCGACTCTAATAAGCTCGATAACAGTCAAAATAATTCAAATACACACTAATTTTTTAATAATAAGAAAAGCTCGAGCTCGAGTTCGGCTCGAGAAAACTCGGTAAGAATTAATATATATTACTATTTAAGCTCAAATCGAGGCTCGTGAACTATTCGAGCTCGGCTCGGTAAAGCTCGCGAGCTCGAGATCAAGCTCGAGTTCGGCTCGTTTAAAGCTCAAATCGAGCCTAGAACGAGCCAAACTCGAGTAGCTCGCGAGCTTCGAGGTTTTTTTACAGCCCTACTACTAGTCCACGTGGTCTCATGGCCGACAGGGACGCCGTCGATGAGAAATCACCAGCGATCCAACGCCACGCCTCCTTATCTCTACTCCTCTTCCTGGCGTTTCTTCTTTGGCGTCGCTCTTGCCGTCTCTGCGTTCTCTCGGTCCACCTGACATCCTCCCGCCCTTATCCTCCCTGCAGTTAAACACCATCCGTGACTGGTCTCCGACGCTCCAATCACCATACCCGTTACATCTCGCACCTATCCTCCCTGTCCCTGGCTGTTCAATGTGCAACTCACGTTTTTTTGAAGGGCCTCCACTGTTCACACTTGTAATATGTTTGCGTTTTTTTTTTCCTTTCTTGGTCAACCATGGGCAGTGAGCCATCAATTCTAGAACCTTCATTCATTGAGAAAGTAAGAGTTTTGCAATTGTGGTTTTAACTAAATTTGAAGGCCACCTTCTTTGTGGATAACATACCCCCATGCTTAATGCATGTATCTGTATTGGTGTTTCGTGTATTGACCAACTGTCATCGGTGACGAAGCTAGAAAATTTTGGAGGCTAGGTAAGCCTAATTATGGCTAATATGCTTCAAACAAGTCAACATACATATCATGCAATCAAAGTTCAGAACCACACTAGTTTTAAGCTAAAAGTAGGATCTAATACACATGTAAATGTCTATGTCTACATATACATATACATATACATATACATATACATATACATATACATATACATATACATATACATATACATATACATATACATATACATATAGGACGAGTGTTTCATGCACCTAGGTGCCTAGGCACCCATATCAATACCCATTGATTTGCTTGAGATTCGCAACGTTTGATGTGGGTATCTTCATATACCCATAAAAAATATATTTGAGATGTCAAACTCTGAAAAAAAATTAAATTCAACTTCAGTTTAATTAGTTTGAACTATTTTTATGGTATATACTCACTGTAGTCGCATTGAACTCAAAAGTAGTTCAAACTAGTTTGAACTGAGTTCAAAACTTACTTACTATAAATATATCAAGGGTATAAAACATTTTCATACCCAAACTCAAAAAAAATTATCAATCATACACGTGTATCGGACGGTTCTTGATGTGGGTGCCTAGGCACCCAGGTGCCTTATGTATTTCGTATGGTTCATATTGGAGTATCTTATAATCAGTATACGATTATATCTAAAGTGATAAAGGAGTATTTCAAGTTTGTTTAGGTGGTATATTAGAGGTGGGTGTAATTATACTCGGGAGTAAAAGATATTTTTCATATATATATATATATATATATATATATATATATATATATATATATATATATATATATATATATATATATATATAAATGACAAGCATGCATGCTTTGCCTGGAAAACATCAATGTTTAATCTTGTCTTGCCGTGGTAGCGCTCTAGGGTTACACGGTAGCTTGCCGGTGAGCCCGGGCAACCGCCCACCCTGGTTAGGCGGTGAAGTGGATCGAATGTCCAAGATAGAAGGGGCGATCTGTGTATCTTTCTCAAACTTGGCCAAATTAAATAAATTTACAACGACCTAAACTCTAAGCTCAACCTTAGTGCCTAAGGTTTACAATCAACTCATAAACATACTAGTGAAGTTCTACAATCTAAATTCTAACCCTACAAGTCTAGTATGTTAGGAATTTGAAAAAATAAGTAATAAATGTGGAAATATAAAATAGACTAGAGACAACCAATTTTTTTACGATGTCTCAGAAATTCGACGATCTCTTCTACTCCTTGTTAGAGCACTCTAGCAAGAGTCTAGCTCCTACTTGAACCCGCATAAGAATTCAAGTATTCCACTAGCAATAGTTTTTCTCCACTCCGGATAGGTAGACTCCAACACTTCATAACCCTCCCGATGTCTTCCACAATCCCCACCTTGAAAGGTCACCAAGTGCATGCCTCCAAGTCGTCTAGAAATCACCAAATTTCAAGAGTAATAAGCCCTAAGAGGTCACTTGAACTCAACAAGGTCAAGCAACTAGAAGTAATGCACATAACTAGGCTTAAACTACTCTATCAAACTCTCAAAATCTCAACATAATACTTGTAAGTTCCCTTGCACTCCCCCTAGATATAGCTGTCCTTCCTAGGTGCCAAGAGAGCTGAAATGGAAAATATAGCCATTGCATTGACCTAGATTGTCCGATTCAAGATGGTTTATCCGCTAGACTCGGATCATCCAGCTCTATGCAACTCTGAAAAACATGTCCTTTAGAAAATTAGTCTGAGTCATGCTCTAACCCACCCAGATCATCTAACTCACATTGAAGTCCAATATCACATCTCTGTCAAATTGATCCGACTTGCATTTAACTTCAAAAACCACCTTTTCTGGAAAATTTATCTAATTGAAGCTCTGACTGGTCGAATCATCTGACTAGTATTGATCATAAAGAACACAAGCTTCTGTCCAATTGCTCCAACCCATGGTCCAACTAACCTGGATCATCCGACTTGTACTTGACGTCGAAAACATACCCTTCATGAAATTAATCCGACCTATAGTCTGGAGCACTCGAAGCATTTGACTCAATTGAAAAACTTCAGAAACAACTCTCTAGAATAATAGTCCGACTGATGGTCCCACTCACTTGGATAATCCGACTTATTAAAAAATTTTCTAACCAAGTTTGAGACTGCAAACTTCACGACAATGACTTACTTCTAGGATTCCTCTGACTAGAACTGAGCTAAAGAGACCTAGTGTGTGTCACAATTAACTACCAAAACTAACCAAGTTTAAGCTCCTAGCCTTGAACCCCTTAATAGTACAATCAAAGAAAAAACAAAACCTATCACTAAAATGATCCTAAATCAACTCAGATCATTTCTAGTTGAAGGTCATTAGCCTTATGTAAACTCCATACTTTGCCATCATCAGGGCACTCCCAATGCTCCATATCAACTCATGTTCATAGCTTTAATTAGCCTGCCACATAAACAAAAATTTGATGTGGAAGTATATTTAAAGAGGAGAGAGGTGAGAGCAATGTCTCATGTAAGACATCATATTTTTAGAGGGCCAAGGAAGATGAACACTAGAAGAAACTCCATTGGGATGAATTGGACGTCTATTGCACACGTTTTGTGGGCCCAACTGGATTTTATGCATCCGTTCGAATCTTCGACCTGGTCTTTTATGAAGCACATCTTGTGATCTACAAGACTAGAAGATAGAGTAGATCGCAATACATGCAACAATAATTGTATTGGAATAAAACACACAAACATTATCCATTGGGATAATTGTATCTAAACACCCATTTAATACACACTCTCTCCTCATAGACATTGCTATGGAAACTTTCCATTGGGAATGCCCTTAACACACTTGTGGATCCACAAATACCAAAAAAACATAATTCTATTGTCAGGACCTAACTTAACTCAATGTCACTTGAAAACATGATTAATCCTGACAACTAGGAGTCATTAATCATCAAAACTCAAATTACATATAATGAAAAGCCTAGATGCTTACACATGGTGGCGAGTGTCACTAAGAAACTACAAATGGTGTAAAAACAAAGATAAAGATTATTGGCCATGTCGTATTGTTGTTTGGAGTTTGGATGTACCAATCTTTATTGTTGCCAGTGAAAAGAATACTGGCGAGATGAATAAATAACGAGAAGGCTGATACTACTGTACCTGTTCTTTTGGATTTTGATTTCTCCAAAGTCAAAATAAATGGAACTACTTTTTAAAGTAGATTTTTCAAACGGCTTCTAGAGTCTAAAACCATGTGCACCATCTGTATTGGTGTCTCTACCATCCGCCACCATCTCTAAAAACATAAATGAAAGCCATCCGTCACAGCTAAAAGCCATCATACGCTGTCCAAAAGAACAGGACCACTATACTAGCAAACCGGATATGCCATGTTAGCACTACCCTACCAATCTGCTTCTGTGGCACCGGTAAGTTTTCAAAGTAAGGCAAAAAATCTATTCAAAATTTGGACCAGCGAGCTTGAAATAAAATAGGAAAATGTCTATTTCTTTCCACCTAACTCTCTTTGAGTCTAATTTTCATTCCTTATCTTCAATACTGCTTAGAATATGTACCAATTATCAAAATAGATCAAATCACATAAGGCTGGTATTATAGGTGATTATTGCTGCCACATCGTCACTGGACTACATAATCACATTAATGTATTTCCTCTTCCCATTTTCTTCCTCTATCTCCTCCTCTCCTCACATACCTCCCTCACCTCTACTTGTCCCTTGCCCAAGGCGGCTGTCTGCTGCCCGCCATTCGATTTGCCATGCCTGCAACCGCGACCTTCACTGCCATCGTGTCCACCTCCATGTGCGCCCGCTCGCCCGGTTCTATTCGTGTGGCGGCTCTGCTCTGCTTTGATCTTCTTGACGATGGCTCACACGATGGTGGCTGGTCCAGATCTATTCTACAAATATACACATGGCTTAGAACTCGACCACGCCACGGCGGTGCCACAGCTACATGACGACACTGAGGGGCACGGTGAGGAGGAAGAACTGCAAGGACAACATTTATATCCTCCACTGTTCCTGCATAATTAAGAATCAGTAACACCGTTCTTCCTAGCACCTTCTCTACTACTAATTGAGGTAATCAATTCGCTGAGCGAAATCGAGAAACAGTGTGTTCGCATGATTGTTTCTTGACTTCTTCTCATTGAATCATTTTGTTGGATTAATCCATGTCAATGCAGAGATGTTGCTACTTAATTATCCCAGGGGGTTCATTCGTAGAGGGACATGTCGATTCTGAGTCGTAAAACCATGGCACCTCCCACGCATGGCTCAATCAGCAGATTTGGTCTCCATGAGCGGTGGTGGGTGGCTGGAGATTGGATATATGAGAGGGAGAGGTAAAGGATGAGAGGGAGGGAGAGAACGGAGAGACCACCTTCAAAGGGGGAGAGGTGAGATTAAATAATCTATAATTAAATAGTTATTATAGTTGTTAATTATTTCAGCTAAAGTTCTTGGAGTACCCTATCGGAGGAAAAGCATATGCAATTAATATCACCTCTCAACCAAAGATCACTCAGAAGCATCCACTAATCCAACATGTGGGCCCATTCCATGAGTGGCACCCTTCTGTTAGGGTGATCTCAGGCATTTGGCCTAACGGCCAAATGCCACCCCTTTGACCGCGCCCTGATCGGGGGCGCCCAGCCCAATAGGCTGGTGGGCCCCTGTCGCCAGCGCCACATAAATAGAGGTGGGGGTCGGGGCGGCACGAACACCAAGGTTCACCATGCCGCCACCTCCCCACCGACAAAACCCTAGATCCGATCTAAGATGGGGGGCGCTCCAGCGACGGGAAGCACCACCGCCAGATCGCCGTCGCCAGGGAGATCGCCGCCGCCCGGGACACGCCGCCGCCAAGGAGCCATGCACCTCTTCCCCGACCGTCGCTGCCCGTGCGCAGACTTTACCGAGCGTACCCGCAATGGCCAACCCCTCCTCCTCCACATCGGACGGTTAGTCCCCTCTCTCCCTCTCGGTATTACCTCAAGAACCCGAACCCGTAATGAAACCCCGCTAGATCTAACCTAGGAGATCCTAAAAGCTAACCAAACAATGGTATCAGAGCACCCTAGGCGTAGATCTAGACGGAAAAGAGAAAAGGAGAACGAAACCCCCTAACCCTAGAAAATGACAAAAGAATAGAGAAGGGGAACGGGTCAAACCCTAACCCTAGATCTGAAAAGAACTCACCTGGCCGTCGTCGCCGGGCCGTCGTCGTCGCTGGCGTGCGGGAGATCGGCCGAGCCGTGGGCTCGCCGGCGCTCCACGTGCGGCCACTGTCGACGCGCGGGACAGGGCGCCAACACAGAGCCGCTCGACGGCGGCGCGCTCGATGGCGATCGGACGGCTGAGATTCGCGCGGAGGCGAAGTCGGCCCAGGCGGGCGAAAGGTTTCGCGGTCTAAGCCCAGGTTGCGCGCGAGCGCGCGCGGCCGCGAGGAGCGAGAGCCGTCGGATGCGAATCCGACGGCTGACGGGGCGCGGAGCAGCGCGTGAGGCCGGCTGGGCTGCGGCCGCGCGGGATGGGCCAAGGGAGCGCGCGTGCGGCGCCGGCTGAGCGGGCCGCGCGTGGGCGAGGCAGGCCGCCGTGGGCCGTGGCCGGGCTGAACAGGCCGATTTGGCCGTATGAACAGTAAACCCGATTTTTGATATTTATTGATTTTCAGAAGTAATTTTTGATGAATTTCAATGAAATTTGATTCAAATCTCTGTAAAATTTTGCACCAATGTGTTAATTTTTCAGAGATTAAATGTGTACAGTTTAATGCTTCTGAATAATGAATTATTTTTAGAATAATTACAGTTTCCGCTGCAAAAGTTAATATTGATTAAATTTTCATTATTAAATTCAAACCAACGGGAGAATTTAATTTTGGAAAAATAGATATAATTTCCAAAGATTTATGATATTGTTATTTTCTGACCAACGTTGATAATAACAGTATTATAAATTTTTTAATTGATGATTTTATGCATTATTTCTATTTCTGCCCAACGGTGATGTAGATTTAATGTATAGATAAAATTGATTTAATTGTATGTCGTATTTTTGACCAACGTTGGAAATAAGGCATATAATTTTCCTGTTATGTTTTCACTTTATTTGAAATATTTTTCAGGCGGATACAACTTGATGAGTTGTATCAGAGAGATCCCCACTCTTAAAGGAGATAATTATGGAGAGTGGAAGAAAAAGATAGACTTAGCATTTATCTTGGCTGAGGTGGACTGGGTCCTCACTACAACACGTCCCACTGAGCCTATGGCACCAGTGAGGGATCAAAATGAGGATGATACTGCTTGTCAGAAAAGACAGAGGGATCATGCTCCCTTACAGATGTCTTATGACCTTGATCATAAGAAATGGACCACGACCAACAAAAAATGTATGGCTGTGATAAAGAACACAATTGAGCCTGCAATTGTGGGCTCAATTGCAGAGTGTGACACTGTCACAGAGTACCTTGATAAAATAAAGAGTCAGTTCACTGGCTCTTCAAAGACTTATGCTACACAGCTGATTAAGCAGCTTGTGACAGAAAGGTACTCTGGCAGTGGCAGTGGCATAAGAGAGCACATACTAAGGATGAGCAACTTGGCATCCAAGCTTAAACCAATGGATTTGGCTCTCAAGGATGAGTTCCTTATTCATTTGGTTTTTGCTTCCTTGCCTAAAGAGTTTGACACTTTTGTTGTCAACTATAACATGCAGCCCGAGAAACGGGACTTGGAAAAGTGCATAGCTATGTGTGTGCAAGAGGAGGAAAGAATTAAATGCTCACATGGTGGATCTATCAACTATGTGAAGGATAACAAGAAAAAGAACTTCAACAGTACCTCCTTCTCAAAGAACAAGGGAAAAGCCTCTGTCCATCAGCCTCAACAGAATAAATTTGCTGTAGACAAAGATCAGTGTCTTCACTGCAAGAAGACGGGACACTACAAGAAGAACTGTCCTGATTACTTAAAGATGATAATGGCAAAGAAAGGTGAGAACATTATTACCTTTATAAATGAATGCTTGTATGTGCAATATTCGAAATCCACTTGGTGGATTGACTCAGGAGCAACTGTTCATGTTGCTAATTCCTTACAGGGATTCCGTTCGACGAGGACTACGCAAAGAAACGAAAGATGCATTAAAGTTGCAAATGGAGTCCAAGCTGAAGTTGAAGCCGTTGGCGATCTTTCATTAGAGTTAGCTAATGGCTCCAATCTTTTACTTAGAGATGTCCTTTTTGTTTCCTCTTTACAGAGGAATTTGATTAGTGTTTCAAATTTGGACAAAAATGGTTATGATTGTAATTTTGGAAATGGCAAGTGTGAAATAATGTTTAATAAAGAATGTGTTGGTCTTGCCATCTTACAGAATGAGCTTTATTTGTTATCATTATGTGATGATGTGAATGTCGTATGCGATAATGGGAACGTCGCGTGCGAGAAAGTGATTGAATCCTCGTCTACGAATGTAAACAGAAAACGAAAGAGAACTCTAGATGAGTCGTCGAAATTATGACACTGTCGTTTAGGCCATATTTCGAGGGGGAGAATAGAAAGACTAGTTAAGAATGATATTTTTCCTCCATTAGAGTTCTCAGACTTAGAACAATGCAGAGAATGCATTAAAGGAAAATATGTAAAGAAAATTAAAAGGACGCTAAAAGAAGCACAGGAGTTTTACAAATTATTCACACAGATATTTGTGGTCCTTTTCCTGTGAAAAGTGTGGATGGATATGACTCGTTCATAACATTCACGGATGATTACTTCCGTTATGGATATATTTATCCAATCAAAGAAAGAAATGAAGCCTTGGATAAATTCAAGATATTTAAGGTTGAAGTTGAAAACCAACACGATTTAAAGATTAAGATAGTCCGATCTGATCGTGGAGGGGAGTACTACGGTCGACATACCCCATATGGACAAGTTCCTGGACCTTTTGCAAGGTTTTTACAGGAAAATGGCATAGTGGCCCAGTATTCTACACCGGGCGAACCTCAGCAAAATGGAGTAGCTGCAAGATGCAACCGTACCCTGATGGATATGGTGCGAAGCATGATGAGCTATTCCACACTGCCATTGAGTTTATGGATGGAGGCATTGAAAACCGCCATTCATATTCTCAACAGAGTGCCTAGTAAGTCGGTGCTCAAAACACCGTACGAGATGTGGACAGGAAGAGTTCCCTCACTAAACCACTTACGTGTGTGGGGGAGTCCTGCTGAGGCTAAAGTATTTAACCCAAACCTTGGGAAGCTTGATCCCAAAATAGTAAGTTGCCATTTCATTGGCTACCCTGAAAAGTCAAAAGGTTTTCGTTTCTACTGTCCAGACAGACAAACAAAGTTTGTAGAAACGAGACACGCTGTCTTCTTAGAGAATGAAATGATGAGAGGAAGTATGGTAGCTCGTGAGATTGATCTTGAAGAGAAGCGGGTGTATGCGCCCACTCCGATGATTCAAGAGCCATTCTTCACACTACCTACTGTCGCTGCACCGACGGTGCAAGACACTATGGTGCCAGCACCTGTTATTGTTCCTCCTGTGGCAACAATGAATGATAATGAGGAACCTGTTCTTCAGGATCCTATAGAACCTATTGCCACAGATGAGGGGGAGCAACAGCAGCCTCAAACAGAAGATGTACCAAATGAGGAGGCCCCGAGGAGGTCTCAAAGAGTAAGAAGATCAGCTATTTCTGATGATTATCAGATTTATCATACAGAGGAATTTCAAATGGAGGATGATCCCACCTCATTTGAAAAAGCCATGAGAAGCGAAAATTCCTCAAAATGGCTTGTGGCCATGGAAGAGGAAATGAGGTCCACGAAGACTAATAAAGTCTGGGACTTGGAAATTATTCCTAAAGGAGCCAAAACAGTAGGCTGTAAATGGGTCTACAAGACAAAGCATGACTCCCAAGGGAATGTAGAAAGATACAAAGCGCGACTTGTGGCAAAAGGATTTACGCAAAGAGAAGGGATTGATTACAATGAGACCTTTTCTCCAGTCTCATGTAAAGATTCCTTCAGAATCATAATGGCATTATTAGCACATTATGATTTAGAGTTACATCAGATGGATGTAAAGACGTCATTTCTTAATGGGGATTTGGAGGAAAATGTTTACATGGCACAACCGAAAGGTTTTGTCGTGGAAGGAAATGAAAGAATGGGATGCCGCCTAAAGAAATCAATATATGGGTTAAAGCAAGCTTCAAGACAGTGGTACTTGAAGTTTGACGGTACAATAAGAAAATTTGGGTTTAAAGAGAATGTAGAGGACAACTGTGTTTATGCAAAGTTTAAAGATGGGAAGTTTATCTTCCTAATCCTGTATGTGGATGATATCCTACTAGCTAGTAGTGATGTCAGTCTGCTACTGGAGACAAAGAAGTTTTTGTCCTCAAACTTTGATATGAAAGATCTTGGTGAAGCTTCGTTCGTTCTAGGGATCGAAATTCACCGGGATAGAAACAAGGGGACATTAGGACTGTCACAAAAGGCATACATAGAGAAAGTCTTAAAGAAATTTGGTATGCATAAATGTAGTCCTTCACCTGCACCTATAGTCAAGGGCGACAGATATGGGGATTTTCAATGCCCCAGGAACCAGTATGAGATCGATCAAATGAAAGCGGTTCCATATGCTTCAGCTGTCGGAAGCTTATAGTATGCTCAAGTGTGTACACGCCCTGACTTAGCATTTGTTACCGGGTTACTTGGCAGATTCCAGAGCAATCCTGGAATAGAACATTGGAAATTGATAAAGAAAGTCTTGCGTTATTTGCAAGGAACAAAAGGCCTCATGATGACATACAGAAGATCAGATTTACTCCATATAGTGGGGTATACAGATTCTGATTTTGCGGGAGATGATAGAAAGTCTACATCCGGATATGTGTTCACTCTCGCAGGAGGAGCTATATCGTGGAAAAGCTCAAAGCAAACCGTCACTACATCGTCCACAATGTATGCCGAGTTTGTAGCATGTTATGAGGCCACGGGGCAGGTGAACTGGCTAAAGAAGTTCATACCCGGTTTAAAAGTGGTTGACGACATCAATAGACCACTTAAGTTGTACTGCGATAATGAACCCGCAGTAACGTATGCCCACAACAATAAGTCAAGTGGTGCTGCCAAACACATTGACATAAAGTACTATGTTGTGAAAGATAAAGTTCGGGATTAAATTATAAGTCTTGAGCATATAAGTACCGCAAAGATGTTAGCGAATCCGCTTACTAAAGGCTTACCACCCAACGTGTTCAGAGAACATGTAGCCGGCATGGGTTTAAGGGAAAGCCTATAATTCCTGGACTAAAAGATGGCCCAAAAGATTAAAGTATCTATTTCAGAACAGAGAGGTGTATTGTAGCTGTTAAATCTATCGGCGATTGACCGTGACGATGAGACATGTTCTATGCACTAATCTGCGATGAAATGAGTAAAGTCAAAAGTAATTAAAGTTAAAGCATAGATTGAGATCAAGGGGGAGAATGTTAGGGTGATCTCAGGCATTTGGCCCAACGGCCAAATGCCACCCCTTTGACCGCGCCCTGATCGGGGGCGCCCAGCCCAATAGGCTGGTGGGCCCCTGTCGCCAGCGCCACATAAATAGAGGTGGGGGCCGGGGCGGCACGAACACCAAGGTTCACCGTGCCGCCACCTCCCCACCGACAAAACCCTAGATCCGATCTAAGAGGGGGGCGCTCCAGCGACGGGAAGCACCACCGCCAGATCGCCGTCACCAGGGAGATCGCCGCCGCCCGGGACACGCTGCCGCCAAGGAGCCCTGCACCTCTTCCCCGACCGTCGCTGCCCGTGCGCAGACTTCACCGAGCGTACCCGCAATGGCCAACCCCTCCTCCTCCACATCGGACGGTTAGTCCCCTCTCTCCCTCTCGGTATTACCTCAAGAACCCGAACCCGTAATGAAACCCCGCTAGATCTAACCTAGGAGATCCTAAAAGCTAACCTAACACCTTCGAGTACCCCTAGTCGGAGGATATCCAATCAATATCACCTCCTCACCAAAGATCACTAGGAAGCATCCACTAATATAACATGTGGGCGCATTCCCCTAGTGGTAGATAAACCTTTAGTACTTCGCCAGTGCAGTTGGAAGGGTATAACTTGCGTGGTTGTGCCTCCACGATAACCCCACATTTTCTCCTATATCACTGACAAGAACTGCAAGACTGTTTCTACGGGAAGAATGTCCCTCTGACAGTAACCGCTCAACGGTTATTACATGCATAATATCTCATTGACAGCAACCGACAACATGTGTGGACTCCATGAATCGATCAGGCGTCTCTCAACTAAGTCTTGGAAGTGAAGAGGCGTATCTTGGTGAGCAGCAACTACGACTCCTTCAGAAGTTATTTAAGACGAAGCCAGAGGCAACAAACAGATCGACAACCAGAAGTAGAATCCGATTTCATTCTCTTTGTAATCAAGGTTCCTTGATCACCCTTGTAAACATTCCTTTAGCAATAAAAAAAGTCTTTGTCTCCTTTGCGTAGTTTGTTGAGTGATCTTTCTCTCCTTCATACTTGTAAGATCAACTTTCAAATCATCGACAAGAGGAGCATTTAGAGTTGGGTAGCAACGGTTGGACTCTTGGAGGGACAGGTTGGAAGAGAGACAAGCAAGAAGAGGAAAAGTGGAGGAAAATGAAGTTGCAGGTGGGTTCCATAATTTTTTTACTGAATTATCCTATCATATAAGCTTAGAAGGCAATTAGGATGCCACATCACTCAAAGCCACCTACAAAATAAGCCTTGGGATAGCATTTGCTTCGGTATTTGACATTTGGGGACTGAAGTAAATGGTAGTGGAATAAGTGGCAAAAATCAGACTATGGATAGAATTTTTCTATAAAATAGCTGACATGCCCTGTGGGGGGATTGGGAGACGAATAGGAATACGTAATGCGTTCGTATTAGTTTTTGCTGATAGCTTTTGGCTGAAAATAAATAGTAATAGCTAAGAGAAATGGCTTTTAGAAGGAGGCAACGAGTAGTGGAAAAAAATGAGGGAGAGATACGTATGCGTGATGAGAACGAGAGGAGTAGGGTGCGTGATGCACCTGTGACCCTCGCCTTATCTCCGGAGCGAGACGGTAGCGAGAGGACTGAAGAAGCCACCTCAAGAAATCGGGTGTTCGTATTGGCTTTTGATTTTTCTAAGTAGAAGCCAATACGAACCGGAGCCTTTTTGAGTCGAGTTTGAGTGAACTAGGCTAAGCTCAACTTAGCTTGTATTAAAAATTGAGCAAGCTCAATTTGAGTCGAGTTAGAGGTCTAGGTAAAGGGTTGGCTCATGCTCAGCTTGTACCGATCTCGAGCCTTTTTCGAGCCAAATATAAACAATAAAAATTTCGATTATCAAATTGTTGTATCCTGTAAATATTATGGACTAATTAGGCTACAACAACCACATAAATAAACAAAATTGCAAAAAAAACCATTCAAACTAACATCACGATGACAAATATTTTAAATTTGTAAAATAGCTTCGTTTATCCATCCTTAAATAAAATGGAAATATTTAATTGCAACAAAAAATAGTGGTTCATAACATGACAGAATTACTAAGCATGATGGGTCCCGCACCACGAGGCTCGGGGTGGCCCACGCACCAACCTAGCTGGGCTGATTTTGACACGCGGGCCCAGGTTGGTGGCTGGTTGCCTGGCTCTAAATGTCCCTGGAAAGAAAAAGTTCGTGACGCACATGGCGTTTTTGCGATTGCCCCCACCTGCTAGTGTGGTGACGTCACGCCGCTTACATCTGTAGCACTACACTACTGGGCTTGGCTGTTTTAACGGAGTTTTCAGAGCACGACGCTCCTCTCTTTCCTTGTTGAATTTTGGTGTCACGTGTGACCTACTGACTTTGGGCACCGCTGGACACTCCCGACTAATCGACAAGTCGATGGTGGAACATATTTTTCTATTGAGTGATGAGGGGCGGATCCAGTATATGAACATTAGGGTTATGACACCCTAATGAAAAATTCTAAAACCTATAGAAAATTACTGTTTATTGTTATTTATTAGTAGAGATGATCCCATGATGCAATAAAGATGACCTCAGGGCATGTCCAATGATGACTTATGAGATAGCTCTAAACATATTATTTCATATTTTAATAGAAGAGAGAGAAAAGCTAGCTCTTGATCAAGAGCTAGTCTCATACACACATTCCAAGATTATATGAGGATGTCATGTGGGACTATTCATGTTATGAGCTATGTGCTAAAAGTTAATACCATTGGAGAAGTTATCTTAGAGTTAGTAACTAGCTTATACCATTGTACATGCGCTAATCTTCTGGTCTGGATCCGCAGCTATGAGTGATGATCATGTGGCCATGCTTTTGTCTGTGGCAGTGAGTTCAGCCGTACAACTCAGCGGCGCCCGAAACGAATAACCCCAGCTTTTAATACCATCATCATTACCACTGATCGGTCGCACCGAATCGCTGCAAGAAGCGCCTGGATGCCAGTAAGGATTTCTGTAGAAGAAAAAATTCCTGAAAAAGACTGGTAACTCAAGTAGTATAGTTACGGATGTAAACTGGTTCATGAAAAGGTTGCTGACAAGTGAACGTGGAAAGAAAGATAACACCAGTGCATATTACTCCTAGTTTCGCTCACTTCGTTCTTTCGAGAGTTAGTTTCACTCAATCCGTTTTCCCAAACTAACAGAGATGGCCCAAATCACAGCATTTAAATATGGGCCATAATTAAGGCAAATTAAAAAGCCCACGTGGAGAAACAGAGCCTATAAACGCCTCGGCCCACAAACTTCCATGGCCTACTTGTCACAGGATTGAGCGGACCCAACCCCAAAATCCAAGGAGGCGGCCGCCCGCATCAGCTTTCTCCGCCGCCTCCTCCGGACTCCAGTCCTCTTCGATCGGCAGCCACGGCCAATCCCGGCGAGGTAACAAAAATCACCCCGTTTCTTCTCCTTGTCCTCTCCCCCTACTTTCTAACCTAGCAATTTTGAGTCGAAGTAGCCAAATCTCGACCCCTCTGTCCGTCGTGCCCCCGATTTCTGCCGTTAGGTTTTGACTTTGTTTACTTCCATAAACTTGACAAATACTACAATGTTATCTAAATATCTAGGCGAGTTGATGGTGTTGGTGTGCAACAGTGCAAGTAACTTGGCTTGTGCTTAATACTTGTTCATGCCACATAATTTGATGTGACGTTCTCTGTTGTTAGTTTGTGCACAGAAACTGTAATGGTGTAGACGAAGTAGCCGCTGCACAATTAATACTAGTACTATTATTAACAATTCTGAGAAGAATGGCCAAGTCTTTGGAGTGGTGGTGAAGGTGGTAGGAGATAAGAACACACCGTGCACTGGGAATTCCCCTCTTTCTAGACCGTGAATATTGGGATAACAGGATTTCTTGTCGTGCATTCTGATGATAATGAATTGATGATAGGAGCTGTTCCTGTTTTAATTTCTCTCAACTTGATTCTTGTGCCCTGTAGCCTTGCATCGTTTAGTCAGTGCACCTGCGCCTTATTTACCAGGTAGTTACACCAGCCTACTAGCCTAGTTGATGGCTTGATGCCATGCTGTGAGGATTTACTTGAGGAAAAAGCTAGATCCGAATTCTTAAGTCCTTTTCCTCGCTACTTTTTGCCTTTTCTTTCCTTATGATGGTAGACAGGAATTTGTCCCGGTATGTGCTTACTTTGTTTTATCACAAATTTTTCTATAATGCTGCTGTTAGTAGTACCAGAGAGAGGTGTTAATTAAGCAGAAATTTACACTTGATGTTTTGAACTTATCATGGTAACTTGTTAACTACCTTGATGTTGATTTTTTTGTAGGAAGACTGTATTGACGAACCTGCAGGTTGCCTCTTCTGTGCAATGCAATATCTAACAGTAAGGATACTATGCTTGCACATCAAGATGTTAACAGATCTAATCTGTTGAGTGAAATAGTTATCTTGCATTTTGTTTTTCTATCTATGTTAGGCGGTGTATTTGGGACTGCCGATCTTAAAGTCTACAGAAGGTATGCTTACTAGACTTCATTCTTCGGACCACCTTACATTACTTTTCCTTGTATTTTGCAGCATTTTTAATGACTGTTTTACTACAAGTGCTTTTATGCTCCTCTATTAGAAAATTATCCAGGTCTTAAAGCAAAAACTAGGAGTTGAGAGGCTGACGTGCACCAAACCATTATAAAAAATTATAGGTGTTCTTCAAGTTGTATACTACATTTATATTGGAAAGCTTAGAAGCACTACTCTTGCTTTTCACCGAAGTCTAATTCAGTAAGTCTTGCGTTTTTGTATGCATGCAATTCGAATTTTAGAAGGCGCATCCTGTTTGACCCTCGCGTTCAGCATAATACAGGAGAAAGCGGGAGGCATGTTGGCTAGGAGTAGTTTCTATTGGAAAGGTCTCCTATAAAAGATTCCAACTGAAATAAAGTAGACCGTGTTGCTGCCTTTCTGATCTGGAACTTTCCTTTAGTTGCTAGAAGTGATTAAAGATTTAGAAATCCTCCCATCAATGTGGATAAATGAGTAGCGAAATTAGATGGCGATTACCAAAGGCTCATTGTCATCGGCATTTAGGTGGTCATGAATATGTGTAGGGGTGGATCCAGAGCCCAGAGGGAAGGCCGGGGACTCATAGGCCCGCCCTTTATTAGGTTAACCATAGTGTATACACTAATCTTTAGTGTCAAATATACAATGTTTTTCCACTTGGTCTAGCCAAAAGACCGAGAAAAGTATAATATTCAATGTTTTTATTCGGACCCACTAACGTTCATCCACTACTAGCGAGTGAACAGTCATCGGTAAATAATCAATGGTGCATACATCAGTATAAAGGGGACAGGTCTTAACTAACGTTCTCAGGAATATGTTATTTCCTGTTCGAATTGCCAGCCGGCTTCAATTTCCTTTTTACTAAAAATCAAAGTGGCTCTTGTTATAAAGCACATACTAAAGTGTTTTGTCCTTTAACACCTGTCATTTAAGTCGTTTACATGTTGCAGCCTTGGGTGTTGTAGACTCGCAACGAACCTAGCATTTCTAGTATGCATGTTCAGTTGAGAAGTTTTGGTCATTTGACATGGCTTTACAAGTTAGTCTTATTTCTTTTTTTGAAAGCCAGCAAAAGCTGGATGATACATTAGAAAGAAAAAATAGATCTGACCAATTTACAGTAAGCACAAGCGGGGCTTGTGGTGGAATAAAAAAGGGGTAAAGGGTTTACTCTTTACAAGGAATTAAAGGGGCGATAAGGTGAATTAGATATTGCATGCTACATGGCATTGTTTGCCTTTTTAGTTAACTCCTTTAGATGTTTTACTCCAACCAACTACTAGAGCTTGTCTCGTCCTTAATTAGTATTAAGATCTCACGTTGTATCGAAAGCTTACTTTGGAAGACAGTCATGGATGTTACGGCGTCGCCTAGGCGTCCAGGCGGGACTGCGCGGACGCCACGACAGTTCACCTCGCCTTGGTTTTCTAGGCCGCGTCGCCTCCCTCCCGCCGCGCCGCTTTCCTCCCTCCCGCCACGTCGTCTCCCTCCCGCCGCCGGCTTCCCTCTCCAGCTTGCTCCCGCTGCTGAGGGGAGGGGAGGCAACGGGGGGAGGCGGCAGGGGGAGGCGTCAGGGAGGGGAGGGAGGCGTCGGGGAGAGCGGGAGGCGACGGCGTACCTGGCGGGGAGGCGTCGGGGGGAGGAGTCGGGAGAGAGAGAGAGACAGAGTCGGGAGTTGGGAGAGCTGAACCGTCATGGGGGGAGTTATATCGCGGGGAGAGCTGAACCGTCGCGGGGAGCCAAGGAGACTGCATCGCCAGCTGAAGCGTCGCGGCCTCGCGGGAGACTGCATCGCTTGGCCTTCGCCTAGGCGTCGCCGTGCCCTCGCCTAGGCGTCCAGGTGCCCCTCACTCGCCGTGGTCGCCGACTTCGCCGTGACAACCATGGAAGACACATCTATTTCTTTTATTCAACCATTGTCAGAGGACAAGGATGATGAGTGTGTTCGCAACCTTTGTGAGGCCGATCAGGGGGTCAGCCCGCTTGAGCCACCAGTGTTCAATTGTCGTCGGTTGGCCCCAGTTTGTTGGGTCAAGTAAGGACAGGTGCAACCATTTTGCTATTTGAGTCCATATCTGCTAGATTGTCGGGCAATTGATGAAGAGGTGCATTGTAGTTTCAAGGTTTCTATTGCACATTTAGCAGAAGTAGTTGTTTGGCCATTCTCGAGACTGTAGTCTTTGAGCTGTCCAGATTTTGTCCTACAACATCAACCAAGCGAATAACTTACAGTGCGAGGGCGCCTAAGCTATTCAAATGATGGCTTGGTATGAGGTTCGAACTGATCCTAGAAACTGTGCTCGATAGGCTAAGGATGCTGAATAAGCACCATTGGTAGTTAGTTTCCATTGGATCTCATTCTCAATCTCTAGATTGATGTCAATTTGCTGTACCTTACTCCATAGGCTCACATATTCAACTAACAGGTCAGTGGTGAGACTATATTAGATATCTCGTATCCACTTCATATCTTGGATGGCATTTGCAACTGACCTTTTTTTTTTTGCTGTGAATGATTGTATAATTTTAGGGCCAGATAACATGGTGTGACTATCAATCCAAGGAGTGGTCCAGAATTTTGCTTTGTGGCTCATTTTTGCATGAGTGATGTTTCCTCGGACACTGATTGGCGTGGCGTCGGGACACCTTCGCTTCATCTAGCGGTTGCATGGCGTTCTTCGACAAAGGTGCTAAGGGACTATAGTTGCTTGTATCATTTACCAGACTTGTGTTGTTGCTTGCCTGATATTGAAATGAAGCTCATCCACTGCTTCTTACTAAGGGTTTCTATTACCCTGTCCCCTATCGGAAAGAACTTGGCGCTCGGGCGAAACTTACCAGCGGTTGGTCCATCGGGGAGGCGAGAGAGTCGCTGTTTCCCATCGGAAATAACTTGGTGTTTGAGGCGAAGCTTGTGAGCGACTGGTCCATTGGGGAGACGAGAGGGTGGCTGTATCCCATTGAAAAGAACTTGGTGCTTGGGGCGAAGCTTGTGAGCGGTTGATCCATCGGGGAGGCGAGAGGGTTGCTGTCTCCTATCGAAAAGAACTTGGTGCTCGGGGCGAATCTCACGAGCGGCTGATTCGTCGGGGAGGCAAGAAGGTCATCGTCTCCCATCGAAGCCGAAGTGAACAACACCGAAGCCAAGCCATCAAGACGTGTTGGAGTTCGCCAAGGTAAGTCCGTTGAACTAGGGGAGCCCTTAGTCGAGGAGACGCCATCAGGGCGAAGTGACGTTTGGCCGAGGCAAAAGCTATCGAAGCCAAAGTGAACCATACCGAGACCAAGCAATCGAGGTGTGTTGGAACTCGCCGAGGTGAGTCTGTCGAACTAGGGGAAGCCCGTAGTCGAGGAAATGCTATTGGGGCGAAGCGACATTTGATTGAGGCAAAAGGCGTCAAGGCTGAAGTGAACCATGACGAGATCAAGCCATCGAGACGTGTTGGAGCTCACCGAGGTGAGTTCGTCGAATTAGGGGAGCCCTTAGTCGAGGACACGCCATTGAGGCAAAGCGAAGTTTGGTCGAGGCAAAGCCGTCGAGGCCAAGTCCAGGGCATCTCCGTGCAAATGGAGTCCGGAGGTGGCGAGGTGTTCCGTGGACTCAGCAACCATAAAGGCGACAAAGGGAGCAGTATGTGTCACGTGTGCCCAACTCATGGCTATCCATTGGGTGTATGCAAGGTGTGTAAGTTTCACATCATTTGTACATGGATTTTGAAGTTTACACTAAAATTGATTTTGGCTCGAGCTGATTTTTTATTATGAGAATAGAGGAGTGGTCATACCACTCTTAGGCTTGGTCAAACTGGCTGCCTGTCAGACCGATGGTTTGACCGGTCAGATCAACCAACAACCGATCAGACCACACCTCCGGTGGCTGTCAGACCGGTTAAGTGTTGAATCTGCAAGACCTCGCTGTTTTGGGTTGTTTGAATTTTGGCTGTCAAATCTAATTTTCTCAACTCTTCAGCTATTGGAGTAAAAGATTTCTGGATGTCTGAAGAAAAATTTTGAGAATGCATTATTTATCTCTCTATTTCCATTGCTGGCCCTACGATTATACACTCCACAGGCTTTTCCATCGTGGTCGCCGTGCCGGTGGCCATTATTGGGAATTTGGGTCTATGATTCGTCGTTTTTCCTTTCCTTTCTGAGGTCGTACACGATAGGACCTTATATGGACCTGATATGTATTTCCAACGGACGCACTGCTGCAGCATTCAGTAACTACCGCTATATTCAGTATTCACTGCGGTCTGCCACTGGACATTACAGAAACGAAAAATTACCTCATCTTCATCTCACCTCACCTCTAGGCTACGGGTCAATTTGATTGCCCTGCTCAGCGTGTTTGCATGTACTGCATCTCCATCAGATTAACTTTGCATGTAGTATAATACTGTGTACTAATCAGAAGAATGAGAATGGTTGGTTTTGCGCTGGGCCTGCGGTTGGCTTTCAGCTGGTTTTGTCTTTTCGTTGACTCCTCGTCCTGTTCCATGACAAGGTAGCGAGTGGCGACGGACGCTAATCAATGGGCTGGCGCTGTGGAGCTATCAACCTCTAACTTCCCAACCAACTATTCCGACTCGATTAAAGCCACTGACCTCCATGCAGCGGTTTACGTTTCTTTTTAGCTTAAAAAATCGTATGCTAGCTCCATTAGCGTTTCTTCTTGGAGAGAACAAATGTGATGCACGGGAAAACGGATTCGTAGGCAGGTCAGAGATGATGTGAAATTCAGAAATATAAGACGTTTTAGAAAATATGCTGTCAAACTTTTTTAACTTTAGTTATTAATATATAAAATTATTTAGATGTGTTATGTGAAAATAATATCATTGGATTAGTTAAGAAAAATTATTTTATAATATAATAATTTTATATTATTTATGAACATATTTATGTAAAAATAGTGAAAACGTATATTCTTAAACAGGAGAGGGAGTACTGTATTGTTTTTGGTGCGCATGGTTACCTTACCGCCCTCTAAATAGCAATGGGCTAATTAATGTGGCGAGCAACTAGTAGCTAATAACATCCTACTCGTTCCTTCGCATACTCGCTCAAGGAATCCACGCCTCTTTTAAGTTTAGCTCAAGCAGCATCGATGGCAGTCGCACTCGTGTATATCGCTCTCTAGAAGTAATGGTCTCTTAAGTTAGCCGCGAGCTAGCTAGCCTGCAATTATACACCGTCCTGGCCTCTCCCTCCCATCACCACCAGCCTTGCATATTTAACTCCTTTCTCGCTGCTCTACTCCACTACGACCACCTCGCATTCTCCTCTGTGTACCCACTGTTATTTCCTGGTGAGATCGAAACGAAGCAATGGTGTCCCAAAGATTCAAGCCCGTCGAGGAGTGCAGCTCGGAGGGGAGGTCGGAGCAGACGGTGGCAGCCGACTTCGACGGCACGCTGCTTATATCCCGGAGCGCCTTCCCGTACTACCTCCTCGTCGCCCTCGAGGCCGGCAGCCTCCTCCGCGCCGTGGCGCTGCTCCTGTCCGTGCCGTTCGTCTACGTGACCTACATTTTCTTCTCCGAGTCGCTGGCCATCAGCACGCTGGTGTACATCTCCGTCGCCGGTCTCAAGGTGAGGAACATCGAGATGGTGGCGCGGTCGGTGCTGCCCAAGTTCTACGCGGAGGACGTCCACCCGGAGAGCTGGAGGGTGTTCAACTCCTTCGGCAAGCGGTACATCATCACGGCGAGCCCCAGGATCATGGTTGAGCCGTTCGCCAAGGCGTTCCTCCGCGCCGACAAGGTGGTTGGGACGGAGCTGGAGGTCGGCAAGTCCGGCAAGGCCACGGGGTTCATGGTGAAGCCCGGGGTGCTAGTCGGCGACCACAAGAAGCAGGCCATCGTGAAGGAGCTGGGCGACGAGGTGCCCGACGTCGGCATGGGGGACAGGGAGACTGATTTTGACTTCATGTCCATATGCAAGGTTTGACTCCGTCGGCTTCTGTTCTCCTTACTCGTAAAATTGCCGTATTTTCAATTGCACTGTTAACTCTTGTGGAGGATTTAGTAGCATTTTGAATTAGCGACTACAAACTGTTTAGGCCCCGTTTGGACAGAAATTCCGCGTGAATTGTTCTGTTTTCTACAAAATTCAAGCAGGATCCCTGAATTCCAAGCAGGCTCGTAGGCTTGAGCGGGCAACAAACATGGAAGAGAGATGAAACTGGAATTAAGTAGCATGAGCAGTCAGTCGTTTCACAACGTATCTAGCATTAGCATCTCACTTACACTGTCTTAGCTTTCGTACGGCTATAACACTGTCTAGTCATTTGGCGACCTGTTAGGTGTTAATCACGCCCTCCGTGCAAATTCTCCACGTAGATTTAGTAACAAACTATGCGTGGCCTCAGATCAGGGTAGGCGCACTGAGTTCTCGAGCACGAGAACCACCTAGAGTGTGTTTAGTCAGTGTCAAGCCCTTTATGACAGATTTGCAGAGGTTGCACATTCTGGACAGCTACCATTATTATTCCACTGCAGGTTTAGCAGCCATCGGTTCGGCTGTCTGTACTACCATCATCCTTAATCACTCACTAACCAGGGTTTTCATCGCAACTACCAAACAGGGGTGTTTGAAACAGGAGCTTCTGCCTTGTGGCTGAGCTAGAAGTAGAAGCGGCTAGGAGTAGAAGCGGTTGTAAGTAGGAGATGTTTGGTTTGGCTGAAGCTTTTGATTTTTAGCTGAGTTAATTTGGCCAAGCACATGTATGGATTGCCACACCTTGCACGCACTATGATCATATTTGGAACACAATATTACATGGCATGTTGCATTGCGAGTTTTGAACAGACATCATGACACTAAAGCTACTGCAATAGCGTCGTGCAACTCATCCATACGTGCATCGGCCCTAGAAACAACAGTATTAGGTGCAGCGGGACACCATCCCCAACAATGCAATCATCGTCTCGTTCGAGCCTCACGAAATCCAAGCAACTTACTGTCTCTAATGAAATTGTGCAAAGCTATCCTAACCACGATAAAATTTTCTGCTATTCCGCATCGCAGCTTGGAACATTGAGAAAGATACATCACTTCATCTTTCAAATATCGAAAGCGCGTTTCATGACATTCCATAGTGATGAGGGGTGGCAGTTGAAGGTCGTCTTCATTTCGACGGGAGGGTGTGATGCTGGCGGAGGCAGAGACGCAGGAGGAGTCGGAGCCGGAGGCGGATGCTGATGGTGACGCTGCAGATTGAACCAGACCTAGCACGGGGGTAGAAAGGGCTGAGGCCGATGTAGGAGCACGCAAGGTTGGAGGCAGATGGCTTGGTCGAACTGCAACTGCAGATGGACAGTGGAGAAGGTGGGGGATGACGCTGACAATGCAGATCGACCCAGTCTGGTGTGGGGGTGAATGTGGGGCCGGACAAGGCAGGAGGCGGACGGCAAGGCCAAATCAAACCCGGCGCCGAACGGCTAGGTCGGTGCCGGAGACAGCCATGCGAAACGAACTAGGGAGGCGGCGGCGGGCTCAGAAACCCTACGTACGGTTGGGGAATGGGTGCGAGAGAGTGAGTAAGTGCAGGTTTTGCTTATTTGATCGAAGCCCCTTCAAGAAGCCTGGAACCCGAAGCTAGTCATTCGGCTCGAGACAGCGGAGCATGGAAGCCCGTCGGTCTCGCTCGCCCGTGGGCCCGCCGAAGTGAATGCGCGGATTCACCCACTGGCGCGTCCAGCCGGCCGGCCTCAGCTCCATTTACGTCTGTTTGGTGAGAATTCAAGCCTTCTCCCGGGCGCATTCAAGCAGATCGACTGGCTTAGCGTGTGAGACATCAAAGCTGAGCTGAGCGTTCCTGCCTGGCTGCCAGATCTTTTCATTTCTCTCTCTCTCTCTCTCTCTCTCTCTCTCTCTCTCTCTCTCTAACGTCCGGACCGTCTTGCGGAGTCATAAATACTGCCTTGATCTCTCTTGGTGGGGAGGTCACCGAGTTATGGCGAAAGTTTTGCAGTTAATTTGCACCCTGTTCTGGTAGGACTGGTTCTTCTCTGTACTAGCCTCACAGTTCACTACTGCCTGTGCCTGGTCTGCGTCAACCTGGCTAACCCAACACCCGTGACATACTAATACAATACTAGTCCAATAGCTCAATATTTTCTTAATTTTATGCTGTTACTGGAATCATCATTACACGCTTTCCAATTCATTGTCCGTTTCATTATTAGTAGTACGCCAATTTAAGAACTTACTCTGAAATTGCACCAAGCAGACCCAATTGAAAGCACAACGATCCAAATATATAATTAATTTCAGTAAGTACTAGTAATACAAAGATGGAGTACATGGCAAAATCAATGACTATGCTGATAAATGGTTGGGTTCATTTGAGCTTATGCTTGAAGCTTCTAGTTTTAGCTTTTAGTTTTTAATTTCGTTTTTTCTAGTTATTTATTTATTTTTGAGCTTTTTTAAAAAATTTTACCTTATTCTTTTACATTATTCGTAATGATATTAACTATTTTTACTTTTTTAAATTTAATTATATTAAAAAGCCATCAATAATTACAATATAAAAAACTGCTATAGTAATAAAAAAGCTAAAGTTTGAGCTTCGTAAGCTCAAATGAGCACCCCAGACATCAATACTTGACGGGTGTGTATAGGTATCATCCGGATGTTTTCTTCCTAACAATCATCCACATTTCGGACCGTTGGATTAGAGATCCAACGGCCTCATTTTTTGGAGGGGGGAGATTTTTTTTTGAGGGGGGGGAGATTTTTTTTGGAGGGGGCGGGGAGAATTCGTTACCGTTGGATTTCTAATCCAACGGTCACAAATCTGGATGATAGTTAAAAAGAAAATATCTGGATAATGTTTATCAATACCCATACTTACCTGTGATGCACGCTGAGTACGTACTGTGGCTGTTCAGGAAGCCTACCTGGTGACATCAAGGAAGTACAGCCCGGTGCCCAAGAACCAGCTGCTGAGCCCGCTCATCCTCCACGACGGCCGCCTCGTGCAGCGCCCGACGCCGCTCGTCGCGCTCGTCACCTTCCTATGGATGCCGTTCGGCTTCGCGCTCGCGCTTCTTCGCGTGTACATCAACCTGCCCCTCCCAGAGCGCATTGTCTTCTACACCTACAAGCTCATGGGCATCAGGCTCATCGTGAAGGGCAACCCGCCGCCTCCGCCCAAGAAGGGCCACCCGGGCGTCCTCTT
Organism: Dendrocalamus latiflorus; assembly: GCA_017311315.1. Classification (NCBI taxonomy): domain Eukaryota; kingdom Viridiplantae; phylum Streptophyta; class Magnoliopsida; order Poales; family Poaceae; genus Dendrocalamus; species Dendrocalamus latiflorus. The sequence continues at coordinate 9,549,691 of CM029663.1, forward strand.
CGTATGCAACCACCGCACCGTGCTCGACCCGATCGAGGTCGCCGTCGCGCTCCGCCGCAAGGTCAGCTGCGTGACGTACAGCATCTCCAAGTTCTCGGAGCTCATCTCGCCGATCAAGGCCGTCGCGCTGTCGCGGGAGCGCGAGAAGGACGCTGAGCACATCCGCCGGCTGCTGGAGGAGGGCGACCTGGTCATCTGCCCCGAGGGCACCACCTGCCGCGAGCCGTTCCTGCTGCGGTTCAGCGCGCTGTTCGCTGAGCTCACCGACCGCATCGTGCCGGTGGCGATCAACACCAAGGAGAGCATGTTCCACGGCTCCACCGTGCGGGGGTTCAAGCTAATGGACCCCTACTTCTTCTTCATGAACCCGCGGCCGACGTACGAGATCACGTTCCTGAACCAGCTGCCCAAGGAGCTCACCTGCAGCGGCGGTAAGTCGCCCATCGAGGTGGCCAACTACATCCAGAAGACACTCAGCGGCCAGCTCGGCTTCGAGTGCACCGCTATCACGCGCAAGGAGAAGTACGGCATACTCGCCGGCAACGACGGCCGCGTCCCGTCCAAGAATAAGGAGAAGGAGAAGAACTAGCGAGCCGCAGCCACCCGCAGGGATCGATCAGAATACTCCGTACCGACTAGTGTTGTTGATCATGGTTGTTATTTTTTACGATTAATTGTTGTTTGTGAAGAAGTTGGTCAGTTACTCAGTGTTTCCAAGAAAGCTCTTCTTGTGACAAGAATCAATTAAGAGGACCATGTCGTGTATTAGTAGCTTGGAGATCACAAATATCTAGTACTACTAGTAAAAATATTTTTGGCTCCAACGGATGAGATATGGCCGATTCATGAGATTATTGTACTAGTGATCTCGAGATAATTCCTTTTAGAGACCCTTGATAGTGATTATCATGGAGTCAGGTGGACATGGTTTAGGACATGTACTCTTCTTACTGCAAATGTGGAGTACCCTGAGAGGAACACTCCATTTTTTGGGCGGGTGTGGAAGACGGCAAGTGTTCATTATTTAAAGCTCTTGGGCTGGGCGGGTACTCACACAGTTTTGTCTCGGCCCAATACATAGTACAATTTTATGGGCTTTACAGTTGCCCGTTGTTGACAATTCTGCACGATTCGGTACTTTTTTTTTCAGGTTGCTCACACACACTGTTAGATCGTGTGCCGGAAAAAGGGGTGCGGCTCTGGTGCTGTGCCCCCTGCACGCGCTAAGTGCGGGGTGCGCCCAGGAGCCGCCACGTGTCCCCAAAAACTCAAAAAACTTCCGAAAAATTCTAAAAAAATACTTCAAAAATCCGAAAAATTGTAAAAGTACTTTTTGTAAAAATACTTTTATTAAAAAGTATTTTTAAGTACTTAAAAAATACTTTTTAATAAAAGTATAAATCAAGAAAAAATTTGAAGTACTTACAAAAAAAAATACTTTTTATTTGTAAGAAAATACTTTTTACAATTTTTCGGATTTTTGAAGTATTTTTTTAGAATTTTTCGAAAGTTTTTTGAGTTTTTGGGGACACGTGGCGGCTCCTGGGCGCACCCCCGCACTTAGCGCATGCAGGGGGCACAGCACCAGAGCCGCACCCCTGACAAGTGAGAGTTTGTGTCTGTTTTTTTTCTGTAATTTATAATTTTTAGTTGCAATTTATTAGTCTATAAATAGTGATTGATGAGAAAAATAAAAAAGAAGAAAGCCGCTAAAAAACATAAAAGAAACATGCCCTTTAATTGATTCATTCATACTCCATTGCTCCCACAGTCCAGATCATTAGACTCAAAGGGGTCGTCGGATCCAGAGACATGTGCGAATGCGGAACAGATTCTCTGACGTAGCTTCTTCAAGTCACAGCGTGACTTACCTCTTGGATCAACGTCCATCTAATAACCAACCGTCCAGATTATTTGAGCTTTTTTCTTCTAGTTTTAGCCTTTGATTTTTGTACTTCTAGTTTTTAGTTTTTTTAGTTTTTTCTTTTTTTCTTATATTTCTTTATATTATCTGTGCTAAAATAACATATTTTTTATTTTTTAAAAATAAAAAATATGTTATTTTAGCACAGATAATATAAAGAAATATAAGAAAAAAAGAAAAAACTAAAAAAACTAAAAACTAGAAGTACAAAAATCAAAGGCTAAAACTAGAAGAAAAAAGCTCAAATAATCTGGACGGTTGGTTATTAGATGGACGGCTGATCCAAGAGGTAAGTCACGCTGTGACTTGAAGAAGCTACGTCAGAGAATCTGGTCCGGTGCGAATGTGCCCAAACACCGCAACGCCACCGTGGCAAATCCACTGTTGCGGATTTTGTAGAGATATTGTAGCAGATTTGGCTATTAGATCAAGTTACAGTAGGATTGGTCTGGATCTCAAACTCCTGATTGAATGGTGATGGATAGGCCCGACCATCATATCCGGAAGAACTCCACAGGACGCAGTAAAAAAAAGAAATTGCTAAGGAGTACTCAGCTGTTTTCTCATCTTAAAAATACTTGAATTTTCCATCCTACGATTTGTCTTGAGTTTTGTGTCTCTAATGGTGTTTTCGGCGACTGCCGACCAACGGCGGAACTCCGGCGAGTTAGATTTAGGATTCGGATTCAAGTTAGGTTCATCGGAGCCCCAGGTACAGGGGGGTTGGGGGAGCGACGGACTGGTAGTGGGCAAAAAAAGGAAATTGCTAAGGAGTACTCAGGTGTTTTCTCACCATGGAAGTACTCAAATTTTCCATCCCTCCGATTTGCTTTGAGATTTGTGCCCCTAGTGGTCTCTCCGGCGACCAGTGACCAATGGCAGAACTCTGATGAGTTAAGTTTAGAGTTCGAGTTATGGTTGGGTTCACTGAAGCCCCTTGGGTATAGAGGGAAGTCAGGGCAGCAAGTGATGGTGGTGTTGCGGGTTGGAGGAAAGCGGTGGAGGTCGGCGAGGACGATAAAGTCAAGAGCGGTTAGGATGCGGCAGGAGGCAGAGGCGGATACGACATCGATAGCCGTCGGAGATAAGGAAGAAGGGCGACAGGGGATCTGGCCAGAGAGGAGGAAGAAAGAGGCAGCAAGGAGGGTGCTTGGGGCAGATAGAGGGAGGTGGGAGAGGGAGAAGCGGTGGCGGTGGCAGCTCTCCAACAGGTAACGCCGGCGCTAGGAATGATGGCGACACGGTAGCATGTGGTGATGTGGCGGCGGTGGTGGGGTGGCAGTCAGGGCTTGGGAGAGGAATGAGAGAATTCATATGATTTGTAGGAGAGATAAGATCCTTTAGATCTAGATCTAATAGTTCAAAATTTGAATATCCACTAACAAAAAAACACGTACATCCCACCTACACCTCAAGAAAAGAACTACATATGCTAATCGCTGAATCCACCCATACGGTGAGTTCCTCGGAGCGTGCAGTCCTACTGCAATCGGCATTTCATGAAGAATCGCTGGTTCAGCCCAGCAAAAACATTATTTGCAACAATAATGGGGACAGCGAGGGAAAATTATTTGGACAAACACGACAGCCACTGTTCCCAGACTGCCTGATTTAACGAAAGTCTGACCTACACAGTAGAGCAGTCAAGATCGTCATTAATTTGGTAAAAAGATTGCCAAACGAATCGTCCGCTGGTGTAATGCACGAAAGCCAGTTTCTCAACCAACTAATCCCCGTTTGGTTGGAAAACCTGAAAAGTGTTGCTCATACTTCATGCCTAGCTATATTCGGTGATTCCATCAGAATTTCCTTCATTTGTTTATTTATTGACAGTGGCGTGACTCCAGTACTTTGCCCGGTGCATGGTGGATAGCTAGCTAGTTGTCGGACCTCGGGTTAGCAAAATCCAGATCCTCTGTAATTCCACCGCACTATTCCCTGGATCAGTAGATAGTGCTCACAGATACATTACTGTATATCAAAAGCATATCATGCGGAAGCTTAAATAATACAGTATTACTTACCCATGGGCCGGTTAGGCCGAAATCAATAAAATGCAGCAGCGGAAACTCCACACAGGTGGGACCCTCAGGACTTGCCCACAGGCAACCAACTGGGGTTCGCGACCTAGTCCATGGCCTCTTCGTCTTCCAGCTCTGTCGACCCCTTTTTAGCGTCGCAGGGCTTGACATTCCTGTTCTTTCTGACTGAATGGTAGCAATTAAGCAAGAATGAGTACGATGATACTCAGCAAGCCACCACACATGATGCAGTAATAATAGATGCAAAGTTGTCAAGGGAGGCTTGAGGCTCTTTTATTTGCTAGAATCAGTGTTTTGAAATTACAATAAATAGGAAAAACTCCTGAGACTTAGCAATTTTAACTGAAACAGATTTTATGAAATTGATTGTGAGAATGTGATAATAATAGAAGTGTATGTTACATCCACCTTTTACAGTGCATGGTTACCCCCACCTATGCTAGTTTTCACCACTGGAGTAGTTCCCTCCAGGAAAAATTCAAAACTCAGAGTACGTCCCTCTGACTGGTTTTATCCCACCCACAAATGTTTTTGGAAATAGAACTAACTCGAGTAAGTTCCCATGTCCGCCCTTGACCGTGGGCACGGCTATTCGAATAGTTTACACTCTGCAGAGGTTGTACACTTTACCCACAAGAGATAAATTATCCTAATAGCCAACATGCTTCCTTAGGCATGGATCCAGATAATTTATCACAAAGCCTTTACCTTACTCTGATCTAGCTAGATATCACTCGCTGAGGTTTCACCGCTGAAGGGCTCTATCCACCACAGTCAGAAGCCCCCTCTTGCGCCGTATGGGTACAGTCGGGCCCTGTATCCCACTGTGAGTAAACCAGTATATCCTGGCACCCACTTACTACTAGTGATATCTGAACTAAACTTTCGTAAGTTAATCAGCTAGGTCGTACCCATATAGACTTGTGGTTGTACTGTTTTACACAAGGAGGTCGTCACAAGATTCAGTCCTTAAATCGTCCAGGCGGTTCTTACCTCAAACCACGGGTTCTCGTGCGACATCGGCACCAGCCACTCTCACCAACCGCCCAGACAGGTATAGCATGTTTAAGGGTTTTGAGAAGCATAAAACAGTTATATCAGAATACTCAGCCACGTACATCCCATGGCTGTCCCAAAACAAGTTTTTATGTTTCAATGATTGATGATCAGGGCAACTAGTGCCCTGGACTTGACCGGACTAGCATAGCGTATTACTGTATTCTATAGCTAGTAAAGATTATCGTTAATATCTATAGCGACAAGGATTAAGTGATTCAAGTGTCAAGGAAAGGCATATTAAATTTAATACAACAGCAAATGGGCATGTAGCTACCTTAAGTTTTGACATACATTTGCATATTAAATTAGGCATGCAGGTTGATAATTTAAAGGAACATAAATTTGCATAAAATGCGGGAGCAATATGATCAAAGTGATGACTTGCCTTGCTTGGTTTACCATGGCCTTGATTCAACTCAAAGCCTTCTCAATCAATGACTTTGAATTACTGGTCCTCGCTTTTACCCAGTCTTACTGTTCGAATCCGTTGCCTCGTCGAGTCTTCAAATTCTAATACGCAGCAAAGAAAAGAAAGACCAATAAAACCAAATACTCTAAATGCCCAATTAAATTTAGATTATAAATTTATTATGATTTTGAGAATAAGGAGACGATTTGGATTAATGCACCTCAAACACGGCCGTAGCTGGATTTGAGTGAGAGATTGAGTTGTCTGAATAGCTTTACCGTGAGGGAAAATTTTAGACTAGCGATGGGTCAAAAGTGAGGAAGTATCTACAGGAATTATCTGCTTGGGAAAAGGAGGTGGCCAAGCGCAGCCAGTTGCGGAAAGGCAAGGTTCGACCTTTTATTTGGTGACTTTCTTTTTATCTGACTTATATTTATCAAGGAAGTTTCATGAGTCAAGCAGGACTTAGGGACAGATAAAAGAGAGTATCGAGGGTAGTTCAGAGAAACATGTTTTTATGATTTTAGGATACCGATACGAAAGATGAGTATAATTGTATATGTGGTGTAACCTTCATATTTCATGCGGCAGAACTTAGCTGAGATTAGCAGCGGCCAGCTTAATGAATCATTGATTTTAACAACTTAATTAGGATATGATGAAATCTAATTGCCTAACCAATTATTATTATGCACTAGATTGATTATTTTATTAACTAACCGACCTTATTATTAGCGGTCTGCCTTTTATTGAATGAGTCCTTCATGGTTGATATTTTATGTGGCAAAATCTTGCCAAATTGATCTACTTAGTTTGGCAATGATGGGTTTCAATTTGGGTCGAGAGATGGAAGATACATTTAGATCACTCGAGTATTTTAATAGAATGAGATATTAATGCTCGATTTGTTCGACTATCTAGGATCAACTTCTATTACCTCTAATTCCCAAGAGATGATCTTACAATTAATTTCACATATTCGATTTCTAACATTAATCTCCAGTGAATTCATGTGGATTACTCGTCGTAAGAAAATAGATCATGCACAACCTTGTTTTAGTGGTATAAGAGGAATATGGCATTAATCTCAATTGGCATAATAAGAAACAAATGTTAGTTCCATTTTGTAATTCTTTTCTTCATGAACTCCTGAATAATTTCCTACTCTCATTTTCATTTACAACCCCTGGTTTACAAATTTGCTCTTTTGATCATCTGCACAATATTGATTTGCAATATTAATCATACACCATAAAAGTATTGGGACATGCAGGCAAAAGCTTTTGGAGATGCTTAACCGGTTGGGCCCACCTGTCATACCAGAGAGAGGGATACAGGAAAGAGGGCACTGCCTTCGGCTGGGAGCCAGAGTAGAGCAGAGCAGGGCAGCACCGGCAGGAACAGAGGAGAGAGGAGCCGAGGCTAGGCGGCGGCGACCAGTAAAACTGAATGCCCCGGCAACGAGGAGTCTCCCGGCGGCAGTAGCTCTAGCCGGGGAGGGGCCAAGCACGCGGGCGGCGGCCTTAGGTGGCCGGCGGTGAGGAGGAACTGGGCGCCGGCGACCGGAGGAGAGGGGGAAAGAATGGAGGTGCGTGAAAGCATGAGGGAGACACGGGGAACTCACCGGAATGGTTGGAGTGGCCGGAGGGAGGCCAGGTCGGGCCGGCGACATGCGCGGGCGGCGGTGCAACCGGGTCGCCGTGGCGGGGACGCTGGGGCGGCGGTGGGCGACGGCCGACCACTGGGGTGTCTTCGGGCGGCGCAGGTGGTGCTCTCGCCGTGAGGAATCGGCCGGGGATCGACCACGGTGGGTGCGGCGGCGGGATTTGCGACGGCCAGCCGGAGGCGGAGAGGACGTGCGCGCGGTGTGCTCGGGCGATGGTTCTGCGATTAACCGAGTGGGGAGGCGGAGGACGACCGGGGACGTTATGTGACGCGGTCGCTTCGGAGAATACTCGCCGGAGATGGCCGGGACGGGGAGGGGCGGCGGCGGCACAAACCCACCGCAGCTTGGATGGGCGCAAGGGAGAGGGGCAACTGAGGCTTGGCCAGCATCTTATATGCAGCGAGCACGGGTGGCAACTGGGCGAGGGTGAACCTGGGGCGAGGCCAAGCAAACCTGGGGGCGGCGCTAGCTGGACCGCGGCGGAAAGAAGGGAGGAGGCGACGCGCGGCCGAGCTAGGGAAGACAGGGGCGGTGCTAGGCCAGTGGTAGGGGAGTGAAGGCGCGTACGGAGGCGAAGCCGGGGTGGAGCTGACGCGGGCCGGGCCGGGGCGAAGCTGCGCGGGGAGGCAGGCCGGCTTGGTGTGACGGGAAACCAGGGAGGAGGAGGGAGGAAGAAGAACCAGGGAGGAGGAGGACGGGGGCCAGGAGAAAAAGAGACCGGGCAGACCGGGGAAAGAAAAGGAGTGGGCCGGCCCAAGAGGAGATTTAGGGGATTTTATGACTTCCTGAATTTTGTGATTTTAGGTTTGGGTTTTCATGAGTATATTTTAAATTTGGAAGCTTGGCTCAATTTCTGCGGTTCACATTTTAAATTTTTGGGGTTCAAGTTTTGATAAATACTTCTAAATTTTCTGGATTGAATTTCCGGATACAAAAATTGGATGGAAGGGCTTTATAATGATTGACGATTTCTATTGTTGGCCTTGAATGACCAAGATTAAATTTTAATTTTTGAGATTAATGCTTCCAAGGGGATTTGGATTCTCTCGGTATGATTTTCAAATTTTGGTTCCTGATCCCAAGGTTTCAAGTTTTATTAACCGGGCTTTCGGCAAGAAAACAACTCGAGCGATTCAAATACACGAAAAACTTTTGGGAAACTCGGGAGAAACAATTAAAATGTTTTAAGATTTTCGAAATTACAATAATTCCCTTTTTGGGATGTTACACTAGTTGCACAAAGTGGCCTAAAAGGCTTGTGTTCCATGCAATTTAAATGTTAAAATGATGACGAGGATACATATAGGTAGAAGGAAATTATATATCTGTCTTCGATTCAAAGAAGAGTTTGGACTCATGATCCCAACCACTACAAATCTATAACCTTGTGCTCTACGACTAGCCACTCAGCCATATGGTGTCCCCTATATTTAATTATATATCAAACAGTGTCAACGAGCAACGACTTTCCTTTGTTTACCATTTGAGTTACGAAACAGTCACTTGTTGCCACAATTCATTCAAATATTAGAAGTGGTTACATAAATTTGTTTTCGGAAATAAAATGATCTCATTTGGCATTGCCTCACACGTCCCCCTTATTGAGAGAACAGACGAGTAATGTGAGCTTATCATATATAAATTGAAACACTACAGATAAATTGTTACATACTGCATTATGCATTTGTCGGTGAATTTGATACAATTTGCAACATTTAACCCATTTTTTGTTTAGTTGCTTATACTGTGGTGTGGAGTAGTACACGGACAAACGGTACTGTAGAGTAATAGTTACTGGCTCAAACTGCATGCTTAGGTGGCAGTTAGGTGCTCATACGGATGGCAACGGTAATTCGAGGAAGGAGACAGAAACCAAGTAATGCATGATGAGGAAAAATCGGATGAGCATATGCAAGGCCATTCCCAGTTCCGTACCCGGGCCATTGCTATGGGAGGGTTCTTTTTGGCCCAACTGAATGCTTTTGGTTCTAGCATGAACTCTTATACAAACGAATCGAATATCGATAAGTCATTTCGAAAAAATTGTCCCTATCGTCGATATGAGATCAGATGTACACTTGTAAGCACCATCGGTCAGATTCGAAGACCATCGAAGATGCGAAGGGACCCAACGAGAATCACATATGAATGGATGAATAAGTAAATTATATATGAGTGTCTAAGGTTACCAATGGCCTCTCCCCCACTTACAAGAAGTCCTAATTATAGAGTAGGAGGGGATACGAGTGAAGTTACAAATTTACCTTCGGGCCTAGTTTACTTCTAATGGTATCTTCATCCTTTACACCATGTGGGTCCTGCCATGTCCGAGAGACCCCAGGGAATGGTTCGTGGTTGACTACGGACCTCCTCCAGGGTTGGCTCCGGACCCCCTTCAAGGTTGGCTCCGAACCCTGTCTAGGGTTGGCTGACTTCGCCGAGGTTGGTTTGTGGACTTTGCCCGGGTCATATCCTCCAACATGTGCCACCACGTTGAGTTTGACGTGGGCCGATGTGGCGCAGGGACCCTCACTCATAGCCCCTCGCCGATCTAGGTGGTTGTCGACCGCTCATCCAGGCCGATGCACCGACTGGAAAAAGGGGTCGGCGCTTGGCCTTGGGTCAACGACTCCCGATAAACTATGAGAAGTCATGAAATGTTAAGATACCTGTCTTGGAGAGGACTCTTGGTGGTAGATTGCGCAGACTCTCGACTCGGCTTGGAGTACCATGGTTTTGGGGGGTAGCACACAGTATGAGGGGGCACCTTCGCGTCGTTGAAATCTCCTTAGGGGAGTGGGGTGGACTTGGCATGCCATAGATTGGACTCCCTTAGGGGCGTCGAGAGCCTTGGTCTACCGTACCAAACCCCCTTCAGAGGCACTGGGTGGACCCGGTTCACCACAGACCGGCCCTTCCCTATAAATACCCCCCCAACTCCCATGTCCTCCTTCTACTTCCACCTTCACCCTTACTTCCACTTCCAGCTTCCCTTCCTCCCCCCAAACATCCCGCACGATGTGCCTCACAGATGGCCTCCGCCCCGACCTGACCTCATAAGGCCTCCACCCTGACCTCGGGCCACCTCTGGGGCTCCCTCTAGACCGCCCCTAGAGCACCATCACCCGGACTGCCCCGGGGCTTGGCCTCCTTGGCTCCCCCGAACCCTCTCTAAATCCGGCCTTGGGCAATCTCCAAGGCTCCCCCTAGATAGCCTCCAGCTCTGGTCACCTCTGCTCCTAGCTTACGACTGCTCCTAGGTTGCCATGCTCTACCCTCTAGACACCTATCCAGGGCCCAGACTACCTCGAGCCCCCATACCCATTCGGGTCTAGATTACTTCGGCTACCTAGACCTCCTTTATGTTTTCCTCTCTCGACCACCCGACCCTAGGCGGCCTCCTCTGGGGCTTCCTCTCTTGGTCGCCTGGACCCTCTCTAAGGCTTCCTCTCTCGGCTACACAGACCCCGTCTGGGTCCTCCCCCTTCAGCAGTCCGAACCCCCTCTAGGACTCCCATTCTCGGCCGCCTGGACCCCATCCAGGTCCTCCCCCTTTGGCAGTCCTGACCCCCTCTAGGACTCCCCTTCTCAGCCGCCCGAACCCCACCACGTCTTCCTCTCTTGGCTGCCCAAACCCCCTGCAGGGCTTTGTCTCTTGGCTGCCCAGAGCCCCAGACCCTATCTGGGTCCTCCCCCTTCGGAAGTCTGGACCCCCTTTGGAAATTATTTCGCTTAGCACTGCGAGTGACCTCTGAATCACTCAACGCTACCCCAAACTTTGCTTGCTTGAGTTGACTCCTTCTGCCATGACTTTGAAGAAGGCATTAACATCCACCGATCCCTCCGCTAAGAGAGGTGGGGCCCCTGTCTCCTGCAAGGATGCAGTTGGTAGATTGGTTGTTACCTTTAAGGATTTGATCGTCTCCCAAGTTGGTTCCTTTGTTCATACCGCTTGCCTCAATTGTGTTCATTTTGCTTCTCAATTAGGTCTTGCAAGCACGAGTTGTAATGGATTGGACAAATTTGGTTAATCAGTGCATTCTTATTGAATTTGCAATCCAATGCAAGTTTAATGTTTGAATGCAAAGACCTCTTTGTCTTGTTTTTGCACTGAAAAGGGATAAATGCATTTTTATGCCATATGTAGTTGTAGGTTTAGCTATGTAACATCCTGAAAATTTAAATTCGGAAATATAAAGTTTTTGAGTTATTTTGCAGTGTGTTTTATCTGAATTTGGAGTTTATGGTCTACATTTGAAAATTTGGTTAAGGATTCCAAAAATAAAAATAAAGAAATGCAAGAAAGGAACAAACATATTCACACAATAGGGAAATAAATTTTAAAAGATGATCCACGAAAGGAGGAAGAACTTTGAATTAAAATACAAAAATTTTATCAAGATAAGAACTACAAGGGGCAGTAAAAATTAAATATATAAGAATATGCAAAAAGGTTTAGTAAATGTGCTAAAGCCTAATACACACACACACAAGCACAATATTGGCTAAAAAGGAAAGGTACATATGAAAATAAAGAAGTAAATTGGAATAGAAATGTATATATACACATAAGTATATACATACACACATAGAGTAATGATAGCAAAAGTAAATAAATAAATAAATTTAGAGGAATGGGTCAGACCAGGCCAGTCGGCCCAGCCCAACCCCATTCCCCGCGCCATCCCACCGGCCAGCCCAGCTACTCCCCTTCGCACTGTGCTTCTTCTTCACAGAGCCATCTCCCCCGCTCTCTCTCCTTTCCAGGGCCGCAGCTCCCCGGCTCGCCCGCAGCCCAGCCCGCCTCCGCACCTGCCTTCGGACCAGCGGTCGCCCGCCTTCGAACCAGTGGACGCCGCCGCTTCCGACCGCGCCAGCTAGGCCGCCATCCCGACAGGCTTTTCCTCTGCTCGCTCCGCTCAATCGTGTCACGCACGCGCGCCAGCTCCTCTCTGCCACTCCACGCGCGGCGCCATCATCATGCCCGAATTCCCCGCGATTCCCCTGCCCTGCTACAGCTGTCCCACCGGTCACACCGTCGCCTGCACCTGCCGCCTGTCTCCGCCGCTCGCCGACACGACAGCACGGGCGCCGTCCTGAGGCTAGCCTCGCCCACGCGCCTTTAAGAACCGCCGAAGACCCCGCTGGACTCCCCACGCTCCCGACTTCTTCCTCCTCCAAGTATCGGACTCTAGTGCTTTCTCCGCTGCCGGCGCCGCCCTTCTTCCCCACCGCCGGCCACTGGGCTTCCCGCCAAATCTTACCGCCAAAACTCAATTCTTTCCTCCCGCGCCATCTCCCGAATGCCATGAGCTCATCCCCGACCTTCCCCGCGCCTCCCGGAGGTCGTACCTCGCCGGCGCCGAAGCCCCTCCCCAAGCCGGCGCCGCCGCTCGCCGTCGGTCCGCCTCGAGGCTTCTCAGCCCCCGCCGCCACCTCCTTCGGCATCCCCTGAACTCTGGCAACCCGTTTTGGCCCTTACCCACACCGCTCTGGCCGTCCCTCGCCGCCGGCACCGCTGCCCGACCACCGCCCGAGCTCCTCTGCTTCAGTCCCCTCCCCACGCTCCACTCAACTATATAACCTCGCCCTCCTCGGTCAGGTAAGACCCGAGCCCGAGTGGTTAGCATCGCTCGTCCTCACTCGGCCCGCCCGTGTTCGAGTTCGGTTGACCACGTGAATAGTTAGGATTTTCCCCAAATTTTTGCGGGTGGCTACAGTAATGGCAGGTTAAGGACAATGGATTAGGAAAAATCAATCACAATTAATGCAGGATTAGTAGTATATAAATGAGTATAATTAGCATCCAGACACAGTTAGTTAATGCTAATAACAAGTAATTAGGGATTAATGACCTCCATTAATACAAATGATGGATTAAAAACATGCAACTCCCACTGACATGTGGGCCATGCCCCCATTGATTTAAAAAGTAGCTGGTCCCACCTGTCATATGCACATTGTATAGAGAGTAAAAATAAAAGTAAAGTTTAAAATTAGAAATTGGGACCGTTCTGATATTTTCTATATTTAATTAAAACTAAGAACTTTAAATGGGCATAATTTAATCATTTTAACTCCAAATTAAGTGAGATGAATTTCTAAATTCATCTAAATTCGAGATCTATCCAATGAAACTAAAACCAGGAATTTTAGAGCTCATATGAAATTTTGGTGAAAATTATGGACATTTTGGAAATAATCTAGGGAATGTAGTAAATTTAATTAGGAGGTAGAATAAGGTTACTTGATATTTAAATCTGATTAATTGCTATATGAACAACTAACATAGCCTAAATAGTTAATTGAGGTCTAAATTATCAAATAAAGGCTTGAATAAAATATGATTTAACTTAAAGTCCAAAGTTAATAAATATCCTAAATAAAGACACATTCAAGATTACGATTAAGGAAAAATGAATAATACGATTACCCATAAAAGCGAAATTTTAAAGATTCCCCTAATTAAAATTAAGATATGTGTCCTAACCTATCATGCCACCATTACTAGAGTCTCAGAGGTACATTTAATTAGATAGCACTATTGAAATAGGACCCCATGTAATATGCTTGGCTTTATGAGAACAAGGATTTAGGTAATATTAACTTATGTCAGATGCTAAGTTAAACAATAAAATAAAAATGTCGATTGATCCTCAGAATACCTCCATTAAAAGGTCATAATTAGATATTAAAATATAGTGACTTTGGTTAAATATCTACATGCAATAAAGGTTACTTTTACTTATAATATAAACGTATATGCCCTGAACATTAGCACTCGATGAAATACACCAATTCATGGGTTTAACATAGCCCATAGAACTTCCTTGATAAATATCAAAAATAATAAAAGAGATTGTTAATAAAAAGATCAAATCATCGTATTCTACCATCGACCTTGCCTCAAATCACCCGAATCACCCATTAACTCATAATAAAACTAAATTGAAGTTATTCAGATTTATTTGGATCTTTTGAGTTATTTGCTTTTATTTGGATTCAGTCGTTTGTCGCGTAATTAGAAATTGGGAGTCGTGAAGATTCAATGGATCAAGCGAGATCATGCTCGAAGTGAAAATAGAAACCAAAAACTCAAGATAAAGCATCGTATGAGCTCAAGACCGCGGTAAACCGCGCCAGGCGAGTCAATACTTTGATCATGTTGAACCTACATTCTCTGCAAATTACTTTGGTTTAAATTATCAAATTGCATGCTGTTATTTTATATGCAAATACATGTTTAATTTGAGATTATAGTTATATGCCCATTATTTACCTTGAATATTATTACACCTCCTTTGGAATAATTGAATGTGTGAACCTTGTCACCCTAGCAAAATTATAATAGTAACCTTGTGAAAATAAGTCTCTAATTATACGCCATGCTTAGTACTGCATAGATACTCGGGGACGCTGAAATGCCCCAAGCATCATTATCCTTTTTAATCATGAGAAACTGGTTTGGAAAGTCATGGTGGTAATGACTGGTATATGTTGGTATGATTATTTTATGTTCCCAAAAACCCCAACTTGCTTAAATATCTGGGCGGATGGTTCGAGTGTGTGTGTGTGTGGTGCAGTGGAAGCACAAAGTGGGTAGTGGTAGATCCGCCCAGATACCACTAAGGACTGAATCTTGTCATGACCTCCTGTGTAAAACAAGTACAAGCACAAGTCTGTAAAGTACAACTTGACTTAGTAAATTTACCGGACTCTGGAAGTCATCATCATGGCAGTAGTGCAAGTGGCGGCCTGGGTGGCAGGCTTGAGGGAGAAGTTCTCTTGCGACGCGCTAGCAGTGTGGGTAGCCAGCTGCTAGGCGCATAGGAGGGGAACATCCCGCACAACGAATGGGTCCCACCGCAAATGGGAGCAACCCATAGGGTGAGATGATGGAAGGGGCGAGGTACTTTGAACGGTTACTGTGATGGTTTGCTCAACCGCATGGCTAAGGAATCGTGTGGGGGCAACGAGTGAACTGTCTCTTGTGGGTAAAGTGTGCAAACTCTGCAGAGTCAAAACTATTCGAATAGCCGTGCCCACAGTCAAGGGCGGACATGGGAACTTAACCAGATATAGTTCTATTTCAAAAACTTTGTGGTTGGGAATGGAAAAAGTGGAGGGCAATGGAAAGCCCTGATTTGAGTTGTCCTGGGTGTCGTCCTAGTGGTAATGTAAGCAGTTATAATGCTGAAATGTTAGCATATGGTGCAGAGACCATGAAACGGTGGATGGAATCTGGATCGCTATTATTATTGCATTCTCTTACACATTATGTTTTTGTTCAAAAATTGCTAGGTCTCAGAAAATTTCTATGTATTGTATTTTTAAAACAATGACAATACTTCTCACAAAATAAAATATCAAGAAGAATAAATAGAGTCATGAGTAAAGAGGATGGTTGTCTATGGTAGACACATAAAGATGTGGGGGATTCATGTCGATCATAAAAAGGAAACAATAGTGTAGATTCTGGGAGAAATAAATTGGTGGAGTTTAAATGAATATATAGGCTAGATAGATAATTTTAATGATTTTGGAGAATTAGGGAGTGCAAAGATAATTGGTGGATTATAACACTGATAACTAATATAAATTCTTGGGAGATGTTGGCGATAATGGGATAAATAGAATTTGATCAAATACTAGATGGATGAATTGAATCTTGGAAATTTGGAGGAATGATAACAATTATTGGAGTATAACCTTAATCAATGAAATTCTTACTGGATGAATACTAGTGAATCGTAGACTTGATCAATGATATTTTGGTGGGGGTATACTAGTGAATAAGTTAGAGATAGATAATAGAAAATAAGGTTGATTATTGGAAGAGCAAATTATGGTTGTGGATCAATAGCAAAAAGAGTTGGATGGTTAGGAATTTAGACTACAAAAGATATTGGTGGATTAACTAAATGATATTAGATAAATGATGTCATTAGCTGTTTAGAGTTTTAGGCAGCAATTGATCGGTGAGCTATATAAATTATGATACTCGATGTTTGGGGGATTTAGGCAGCAATTGATTGGTGAATTGCATAATTGGTGATATTCGCTGTTTGGGAGTTTTTGACAGCACCGAATATAGAAAGTGTGTGCTTGGTGGATCAATTAAATGATGTCGCTCACTGTTTAGAGTCTTAGATAGAAATCAATATAGAAAGAGCAAAATCGGTGGACTAATCAAATGATGTCACTCGCTGTTTAGAGCCTTAGACAGCAGCTAATAAAGAAAGTGTATTTTCGGTGGATTAAGTCAATTATGGCAATCGTTGTATGAAGTTAAGTAGCAACAATAACACTATGATTAAATAATAATAATGCTACTAAAAGCGATTTTTGGCAAATAAAATAACCCGAGCCTCTCCTTTGATAAGCCATGCATACTATTTATTTGCATTCTGTGTATTGGTTCGCGGAGCACGGTGGTTAGTGTGCTCACACTCGCTCTCATAACAAATCCAGAAGCAGGAATCAGATCACTACGTTTCAGCAACACTTTTGGTTATGATGGAGGAGAAGATGAAGTCGTCAAGGGCTAGGCCGCGAACCTCCAGTTGGCTACCTGTGGGCATGTCCTGAAGGTCCCACCTATGTGCTTCGTTCTTCCGCTGCTGCAATTTAATGATTTCGGCCTAATCGGCCCATGAGTAAGTCTATTATTATATTTACGCTTCCGCATGATATGTACTTTGATATTTAGAACTGTAATCTGTGAGCACTATCTACTGATCCAGGGAATAGTGCGATGGAATCACAGAGGAATCCGAATTGTAAAATCTGGGTGCCTGACAAGCTAGATGCTAGGACTGAGTTTCACTTGGTAGTTTTTATTGTGTTGTCATGCACGAACACACAGCTTCGATTCAATTACATGTTTCATCTTATGGTACTTGATGTTTACACGCGGTGTTACTAATGGCAGGAGATGCACATGAGCAGCAGCCATTGAATTGGAATGCGCATTTGAAGATGAAGTGGAGTCCGGTAGCAGTAAGAATGATCTGTACGATTGACTGATGTGAAGAAGTTGAATCCAGAGAGAGAGAGAGGATACGAGGTAAGTCATAGGTTATGTCTTGTTTGCTAAGCTAAGCCTCTGAACATTTGAGGAGCTGGCTAAGTCGAAGAAGTCGGTCCTCAAGATCGAGTGACTTCAGCATGTGAGGCCAGCACAGCCAAGCAGGTGTTCTTCTGCAAGCTGGACATGCCCGCTGTGATCAATGGCTTCGTGGAGATCCTCTTCAACTCCATCAGCGCATAGTCGCTACAAATTATCGTCTTCCTCCTGGCTGAGCTCTCCTTCCGGGACGCAAGAAAGGGCTAGTGAAGGCCGTGGGTCTACATGGGACACTGTACTTGTAGGCTATATGTCCTGTTGTACCTAAACATGATTTCTTTTTGTTGTTCTAAACTGGAGTTCTGCTCCAGGTGTCTTGTCTTATAGATGTATACAATTTCCTTTGCTCTTTTGTCCTCGTATTTAGTTCAAATTGGCTTGTAAAGTTTTTCCCCTTGATTTTCCTTCTTGTCCCAACGAAAGCTCCTCGTATTCAGTTTGGATTGGTCTATAAAGTTTTTCCCTTGATTTTCCTACTCTGTCCCGAACGGGAGCTCTGCTCCAGGTGCTATTCTAAATATTTAGATCAATCTTATATAGTACTTGGATCCATCTCAATCTCAACCATTATAATTTGGACATATATCAATCGACGATACCGATCGATATAATCTAGATCTATCTCAATTTTAATCATTATAATTTGGACCCATATCAATCGACGGTATATATCTTTTCTTATCTCTGATTAATACGGTAATTTTTATATCTTGAGAGCTAACATGGTAGCTTCTTTGACATCTTTTTTAATAATATCCTCGCTTTTTTTGGATGAAGTACTATATCTGTACTGCGTGGACAATTTGCATAAATGAGCTCGGGTATAGTAGTCATCACTAGTACGTGTAGGAAAAATTGCAGGTCAATCTGCTAAGAATAGTCGTGCCGGAAGCACATTTTTTGCTCAGATTTTCTCCCAGTCGGCGTAGCCATCGCCGTGTGCGACCACCTGGAAGTCTTCGGGAATGAAGTGCCCAACATCGAATCTTGGGCCGATCTTCGTGATGACTTTGCCGTCGATCTTGGCGAGGTAAAGTTCGGTGTCAGACTCCATGACGCGCAGCTCGCTGGCCGGGTGGATGCCGTGGCGGTTCCTGATGGACACCAGATTCGCGATCTGGTCCTTGAGTGCCCAGTCGAAGAAATGATCGTAGAACTGCAAAATGTACAGTTCCATCAGTTCATCAGCTGCAAGGTGACATGGATTGAACTGCATGCGTATGCCAAACTGACGGTACTCACCATGCAAGGGTTCCCTGGGTGCGTGAGGAGTAGGGCTGTGCAGTTTTGTAGGATCGTCGATGGCAATCAGAGGGGGGTGAATGATTGCAGCGCACAGCGGAAACTTTTTCCAAAATCTATTGTGCTCTGTTTTTATTCAACCTGCTAATCATTCGAAACACACACAAAAAATAGAAAGACGGCAATATATATAATATATGATTCTTTTTGTTACTGTAGCATCTAATTAAAAACAAAACCAATAACTAATTACCTTAGCTGGCCGTATGAACCAACAAGTCTTATGAAGCAAGTAATCATGAGAGAGAGAGAGAATTAAAAAGTATTAAACTCACTGCATGCCTTGGATTCGTGACTGCATGCATTAGAAGGCCATGAATTCGGCTAGTTGGCGTCGACTTACACTCGGCCTGGCGCACGGCAAGCAAAGCCACTTGATGTCACGCCTGCGCACGAGCGATGATCACGGGCAGAGCATACACACGGCGATCGACGAGAGGAGACGCCGCACGAGATCGAGATCGACGCAAAGCAAAACGTAGACTCTGCCGCCTACTCCACGCGCCTGAGTAAAAGAAAACGGCGAAAACCGATTGCGCCTCAGAATAAAAAATTAGAACACGCCGTCGCTCTCATCCATTAGCGAAAAAGCAAGATGTGCTGCCACCAAAAACCGTACAGCACATGCCGCCGGCCCTAACCCTTTTATAGCATGTCCATAAATCCGAAATCAACTTACAAACGAACTCAAACCCTAATACAACTCATTCAAACAAGGCCTGACCCTTTTACCTCAATCAGGCTTTTGGCCCACTAATTTTCCAGGGACCCGAAACCCTTCCTAACACGGGTTTTTCACACTCACGATTTTTCTAACGCGTCACGTGTCGAAGCCTCCAGGACCGCACCTCCTGTAGCTTCTCCACGCACCATCCACCTTTAATCTCCATGCGCCCCAAGCATGAGCCCGACCATCTCGTGACCTCCTTGACCGTCTGAACCTCGGATCTCCCCATCCTAGTCCCGGTCCACCTCGTCACCGACCATGATCGCCTCCATGCTCAACCTGCACATGCAAAGACCAAAGAACATTCTTCCGGCACAAGTTCGTCCAAACTTGACCAACGTCAATCCGCACACACGCAACACAACTTGCATAACACCGCTAAACAAAATTACCAAATATTCATCATTACAAAATAACCATTATCAATTATTTATCACAACAATATTCTAGACCTAGCCACATGGTCTAACAATCTCCCCCTTGATGAATGCATTGACAACACCACAAGATTGTATGATGAATTAGCTTCAAATAGATATAAGTGAACAACTGAAGCCAAAAAAAACATTTTTGTAAGCCATAAATCTCAAATCTCTCCCCCTAAACACAAGAGAGGTAATTTTAGCAAATGTCTCCAATTTCTCACAAAGCACATCAAATCTCTCCCCCTTTGGCAATGTAATCATCAGGAAAATTCAGAAAAGGAACAATTCTAAGAAGAAGCAATGAGAGTAAAAATCAAGAAGCTTTATAGATTATATAAGTCATTGTGCATGATTAAATAAAGGAACCAAGCCATATTTTTGAGTAGAGCTATCTAGATCACATAAGGTCATATATTATATAGCAATGCAAAAACCAGTCTTGAGCATGATTAAGCAATTTATATTAATAACAGGCAGCTCAACAATGACCAAATCAATTATAAAGAGCACAATGAGATATCACAACAAAAAGCCAAAACTTAAAAGTGAAGCAAATTTAAAATCCGGACGAGCTAGCAGTCTCATATAACAACTTATTGCTCCACACTCAATTCATAGGCATGTGGCATGCTTGTAGCATACTTCTTTTCATAATAAAATGTTTGTAGCATTCTTGTTTTAGATGGTGGCATGCTTGAAGCATACTTCTTTTTATTTTGCGCACTTTTGTGCTTTTTCTTTTTATTCACCATGGCATGCTTGAAGCATACATCTTTTCAATTGTCTCTTGCTCATTTTTTTTATAACATGCCAAATTGAGTGATCATAAAAAGGTTGCAATATGAAACATGCGAGCCTCATAGCCAAGATTTAAAATAAGACTCACAATCAAGCTAATCCTTTTCGATGAACATCGTAGCGTACTATCTATAATCAATCTAGTCAAAGTATTCTGTCATGTTATATTTTAGTTCAAGTATAGCAAATTAATTATAACCAGTCATAATCAAAGCTACACAACATATGAATAAATATGATAAAGAGAGCTCTACAACTCAAATAATTTCAATGGCTTGGACTTATTGATTTATTTGACAAGTATAATAAACAAAGCTTCCTAAATTTTTAAACATAAGCTCCCCCTCAGAATAATTCAATTGGAAGCAACATACCCAACTCACTTGACAAAAGAGCAAAACAAGAGGAATCAAGTGGTTTTGAAAACATATCATCAACATGAGAATCCAACTCAATAGGGTGTAAGACTACATTACCTTTTCCACATGGTCTCTCAAAAAGTGAAATCTCTTGCAAGCCATCAAAGAGAGCGAAGAACTATCAAGTGTTCCAATCAAGTAATGATGTAAAAAAAACTGGAACCCAATCTAGCTCATGTTCTCCATCCTTGTCAGTTGTTCTTACATCACAGGAAACATCGGTCTCACAGTACTGGGGTTAGTGAAATAAGATCTAGGAATCCAATACTGAGACACACGACGAACAGGAGCAACAAAGCTAGAACCAAAATTACGTGCATGTTGGTGACATGAATTATTTGAATTAAATCTCAATCTAGCATGTGAAGTAGATTTAAAACCATCATGAAAGTTCTCAAAAAATTGAGCGTTCATATTAGTTCTAGGAACAAAAGAGGTTGCACGTTTTTGTCTTAAAGCATTCAATCTTTCCTTTTTCTCTTTCTTAGCACGTTTAAAGCAAAATTCATGCAAATGACCATCTCTTCCACAATAGGTGCATTGAAATTTTACATTACCAGAATTCTTTTGAGATGATGAGCTAGCACCTACATTATAATTTGATGAACTTTGCACAAAGCCAACAGATTTAAACACAGTTTGTTTTGGTTCAAATTTCACTTCAATTTTTCCAGATTCAAGAGGCTTAATTACTTTAGGAGGATTATTCTTGGCATGCTCAACAAAATTAAATCCTAGGCCACGATTTTTCACACTTGTTTTTGACTTGTCTAGAATCATATTCAAATTTTTCTTGCCAAAAGAAAATCTCTCTAAAGTGTCTTTCAGGTACTCATTCTCTTTAGCTAGAGTGGGACAAGTTGTACATTTAACAGGTTCATTCACAAAATTTTTAGAAGCACTAGACTGAGCCAATCTTTCTTTTTCAGCAAAATCATTAAGTTGTCTAGTCAAAGATTCTATTTCAGTGTTAAGCTTAGGACAATTAGAGCAAGAAGATATCTCATGATAAAGCATCTGTTGAATTGTTTCTTGTGATGAATTAAGTCTAGCTTCTAGCAAATCACATTTAAAGCAAGTTTTAGATTGAGTATTTGAAATACCTGACTCTAAACATGTAGGAGAGCTAAACTTGAGTTTTTCAATTTCATCATGTGCAAGTTTTAACTTTTCACCACAAGAGTCATGTGCCAATCTTAGCTCATCAAGTTTAGCAGTTACATCACTAAGTTGAACCAAGTTTGATGCATTAATTGTTCTAGCAGATTCCAACTCAGTATGTAAAACTTGACAAGACTCACAAGATTCATCATCAGGAATAGAAGCTCTAAGTCTATCGATTTCAGAATTTAAGCCCTCAACAATGAAATCATGATTTTTAATTTTCTTTTTATACTTTTTAAGCTCATCTGTCAATCTAAGTACAGCACGAGATAAATCAGTGTAAGAAGGTTTTACCTCATCAGGATCACTATAAAGATCATCACTGTCGAGCTCCTCACTGTTTGCCATAAAGCACATCCCTGTGAAGTCCACCTCCTTTGCCTTCTTGCCATTATCCTCATCATCGCTTTCAGAATCATCATCACTCAAAACAATCTCATCAAGTGCTGAAATTATCTTGTTGACTGCTCTGCGATAATTGCGCTTCTTGTTTGGATCAATCTTGATTTTAGAGCGATGAGTTGATGCCTTGTCATCTTTGACCTCCTTGCTCCTCAATTTGGGACAATTCATCTTAATATGGTTTAGCTCACCACATTCATAGCATTTGATTGGACCTCCTCTCCGCCTTAATCTGATATTGTAAATTGCCTTGGTTACCCTATTGGAGAGAAGTACAAGCTGCTCTTCTGGAATCTCCTCTAATTGTTCATCTGAAATAGAGCACAATGCAGACAAAGAAACAATAGAAGAACTAGAAGAATCGTCAGCTTGGTTAGTCACTAAGCCCAAAGAATTAGTCTTGTTTATCCTGGCCAAAACATCAATCTCATGTGTTTTCATCTTGGAATAAAGATCATTCAAGGTGAGTGTTTCCATGTTAACAGAATGATTAATAGTAGTGACTAACACATTCCAAACAGACATATCCAAAGCATTTAAAATTTGACGAGCATTGTCAGAATCAGAATATGTGACATCAACAGATTGCAAATCACTAACAATTTTATTGAAGCGATCAAAAAGAGCATCTACTGATTCTCCAGATTTCATCTCAAATTTAGAATACTCCTTTTTGAATTGATTCTGACGCACACCTTTAACAGATTTAGATCCTTCATGATAATCAGCTAGAGTGGTCTAAATTTTATTTGCAGATTTAAGGTGAGCAATTCTGACAAACTCGTTTCTACTTAAACCTTGCAACAAAATATTTCTAGCCTTAGCATTAGCTTCAACATCAGATGAATTTTCAGTTGTAACAACAGGAGGCACATCATATGTATGTTCAACTTTTTGCCAAATAGAATTACCTTGTGCTTGAAGAAAAACCTCCATACGCGTCTTCCAATAAAGATAATCTGATCCATCAAAAAACGATGGCTTACCTGAAAAGCGATTCCGATCTGATGCCATTGTAACCTGCTCTGATACCACTTGTAGGATCGTCGATGGCAATCAGAGGGGGGTGAATGATTGCAGCGCACAGCGGAAACTTTTTCCAAAATCTATTGTGCTCTGTTTTTATTCAACCTGCTAATCATTCGAAACACACACAAAAAATAGAAAGACGGCAATATATATAATATATGATTCTTTTTGTTACTGTAGCATCTAATTAAAAACAAAACCAATAACTAATTACCTTAGCTGGCCGTATGAACCAACAAGTCTTATGAAGCAAGTAATCATGAGAGAGAGAGAGAATTAAAAAGTATTAAACTCACTGCATGCCTTGGATTCGTGACTGCATGCATTAGAAGGCCATGAATTCGGCTAGTTGGCGTCGACTTACACTCGGCCTGGCGCACGGCAAGCAAAGCCACTTGATGTCACGCCTGCGCACGAGCGATGATCACGGGCAGAGCATACACACGGCGATCGACGAGAGGAGACGCCGCACGAGATCGAGATCGACGCAAAGCAAAACGTAGACTCTGCCGCCTACTCCACGCGCCTGAGTAAAAGAAAACGGCGAAAACCGATTGCGCCTCAGAATAAAAAATTAGAACACGCCGTCGCTCTCATCCATTAGCGAAAAAGCAAGATGTGCTGCCACCAAAAACTGTACAGCACATGCCGCCGGCCCTAACCCTTTTATAGCATGTCCATAAATCCGAAATCAACTTACAAACGAACTCAAACCCTAATACAACTCATTCAAACAAGGCCTGACCCTTTTACCTCAATCAGGCTTTTGGCCCACTAATTTTCCAGGGACCCGAAACCCTTCCTAACACGGGTTTTTCACACTCACGATTTTTCTAACGCGTCACGTGTCGAAGCCTCCAGGACCGCACCTCCTGTAGCTTCTCCACGCACCATCCACCTTTAATCTCCATGCGCCCCAAGCATGAGCCCGACCATCTCGTGACCTCCTTGACCGTCTGAACCTCGGATCTCCCCATCCTAGTCCCGGTCCACCTCGTCACCGACCATGATCGCCTCCATGCTCAACCTGCACATGCAAAGACCAAAGAACATTCTTCCGGCACAAGTTCGTCCAAACTTAACCAACGTCAATCCGCACACACGCAACACAACTTGCATAACACCGCTAAACAAAATTACCAAATATTCATCATTACAAAATAACCATTGTCAATTATTCATCACAACAATATTCTAGACCTAGCCACATGGTCTAACAAGTTTCAAACCGAACTGAAAAAATTGTACCGAAAAAACCGATCCAAATCGGTCAACTCGGTTTGACCGGTTTTCGGTATTCGGTTCGGTAGCTAGAAAAGTGGTATTTCTTTGATTCGATTTTTCGGTAAAAACCGAGGAAAACTCAAATTTCCCGAAAAAACCGAACAGCCCATCTCACGCTGCGGCTCAGATCTGCGGCCTGCGTGGCTGCGCCTCTGCACTGCGGTCTCGGCCCACCAGCACTCACGCACCAACGGCCCGACCGGCCCACGCACGCGGCAGACGCCAGACGGCTACAGCAAGTGAACCCTAGCTGCAGAGCGCATCAGCGCAGACCGACTCACCGACGCCCCTTGGCCCTCGCCTCTTCTCGCCAGATCCGCTCGAGAGTCTCGTATCGTAACCCTAGAGCTCGCCGCCTCGCTGCTCGGGCTGCTCGGCTCGCCAGATCCGCTGCCGGTGTCCGTGTTCCTCCCCCCAGGCGGCCAGGCCCCAGTTGCCAGTCCCAGGCTCCGCCTCTGCCTCCTTCGGTGCTCCACTACTCCGTGGCTCCGCCTCCTTCTGTGCTCCGCGCCTCCGCCACCAGGTCTTCTCCAGTCCTCTCTATTCACTAGATGTGTAGATCTAAAATTTGCCGCCGTGCAGAATAACAATACTAGCATTTTGCCCTCTTAATTTACAGATGCTCTGTGAGGAGCATGTGTTCTTTCTAGAGATAGCTGACAACATACGTGGATTTGGTCTAACAATCTTGAAAGGACTGATGGAGCTCCGTGATAGTAAGATATGGGCACAGTTTCTTGTTGAGGTAGAGAATGAAACCATCTTTAACATATCGCGTGTATAGCTTTACTAGTTGTTTTGAAGTGTATGCCGGTGATATTATTTTCAGGCAAGCAGGGACGTAACAAGGATGGACATATTTTTGTCACTTGTTTAGTTACTGCAGCAAAATAGTCTTGCTCGGTCTACTGACTAGATGACTAAAGTCACGAACAATGGGCCTCCATCCTTTGCAGATTATCAGAGATCTCCACTACCAATTCCTGTTGGCATTGCTGAGAAACTGTGATGACTGCAAATGTCCCGAGTAAGATAGATTAGGCGACTAGACTGAAAAAGCATTTGGCAGCCATGCTTCCACATTGGAACCTAGTGTTGACCGTCTGATTGCTGATAGAAAATGCTGGCATCAAGAAGATGATGCAGCCATGAGTTGCTGTGCAGAAATTATGAACTGTCCTGATGACTTTTGGCCACGTACGTCCTTTAGCTTTGGGAGGATCAGTAATGTTGTGCATCCCATTCTCTCTAGCCTAATTTAGTAGAAATCTTAGGTTGACACTGTGTTCTTGATACTGGTGTTTCTGTATGCAGTGTTGTATTATTGCGATCTTGTGCGTTGGTGATGATTCAGTGATTCAGTATTTATTAACTATGTTCGTGCTCTTGGTACTGATTACTGAATGAAGAATTGAAGTCTTGGAGATGAGATTAACGTTTAACAATTCGCGCAAACTTTGGTAAAATTGGTATTAACCGATACCGTACCGAAATAAAATGGTATTTACCGATACCACACCAGTTTTATAACCAAGGGAAAATACACTTAACTGCTCTAGGCTCTAATTTACCATTGTTGACATGAGCATAAGCAGGACAACCAAAGATTCTTAAATTTGAATAATCTGCTGGAGAGCCAGACCATACCTCAATTGGAGTCTTTTATCAATAGCCAAATTTGGTGACCGATTAATCAAATAACAAGCAGTGGAAGTGGCTTCAGCCCAATAACTCTTAGATAATCCAAAATTTCATAACATGCAATGTACCTTCTCCATGATGGTTCTGTTCATGCGTTCGGCCACACCGTTTTGTTGAGGAGAGTCAGGGACGGTATAATGTCTCATAATACCTTCTGACTTGCATAAAGCTTCAAATTCTCCAGAACAGAACTCCAAGCCATTGTCGGTACGTAGCTTCTTGACATGCTTACCAGTTTGTCTTTCAATCATAATCTTCCACTGCTTGAATGTTTTGAATATATCTGATTTATACTTGACGAAATATGCCTAAACTTTTCTTAAGTAATCATCAATGATGGTCAACATGTAGCTTGCACCTCCAAGTGATGGAACGCGGGATTCTCCCCACAAATCAGAATGAACATAATCTAATATACATTTTGTAGAGTGAGTCGCAGTACTAAATTGCACCCTCTTTTGCTTGCCGAAGACGCAATGTTCACAAAACTTCAATTTGTCGATGCTTTGGCCATTAAGAAATCCTATTTTGCATAATTCCATCATTCCAGCTTCACTCATATGCCCCAGGCGCATATGCCAAAGATTAGTAGCATCAGAATCAGATAATTTATTTGAGGCAACAATAGCATTACCTAAAATTGTAGTGCCTCGTAGATGATATAAGTTGGCAGCTTTTATATCACCCTTCATCACAACAAGAGAACCTTTAGTGACTTTCAGAACTCCACCTCCGCCTGAATACTTGTACCCTTTAGCATAAAGAGTACTCAACGAAATGAGATTTCTCTTCAAATTCGGAATATGACGAACATCCGACAAAGTTCTGATGGTGCTATCAAACATCTTGATCTGAATAGAACCAATGTTTGCAACCTTGCATGGTGTATTATCACCCATCAACACTGATCCACTTGGCGTAGCTTCATAAGTAACGAACCACTCACGGTTCAGGCTCATGTGGAACGTACAGGCTGAATCAAGAATCCACTCATCGTCGATTTTGCAATTACCGGCGAAGGCGATGAGAACATCTCCATCAGAAGTTTCTTTGGTGACAACGGTGGCTCTAGGTTCATCATCTTTCTTGAAATTGTTATTCCTTTTCTCCTTGTTCTGTAACTTCTAGCACTCGGATATGTCATGACCATCCTTCTTGCAATACCTGCATGACTTTCTGTTCCTGGATTTAGATCTACCTATGTATTTGCTTTAGCTTCTGCCTTTTGAATTGCCATTTGAACCCTTCTCATATTGCCTGCTGCGGACAAACAAACCTTCTGCATGCGTACTTGAACTTTCATTGGGAACCATAAACTTCATCTTTTCCTTAGCATACAGAGCTTCATAAACTTCATTGAGAGTAAGAGTATCTCGACTATATAGAATAGTATCTCTAAAAGTAGAGTGCGAACTGGGTAGAGAGCATAGCAAAATAAGACACAAATCTTCATCATCATATTTTACCTCCATTGCTTCGAGGTTTGCAACAACTTCCTTGAAAGCTGTCAGGTGGTTTAACAATGAGGCACCCTCTGCCATCTTGTGGGAATAAAGCTTCTACTTCAGATGCATCTTGCTGGTCAGATTCTTGGTCATGCAAATCTGCTCCAACTTCAGCCATAATGCGGCAGCGGATGTCTCCTTCATAACCTCCTGTAAAATATTATTTGATAGATGAAGATGGATTTGAGATAAGGCCTTACGATCTTTACGTTGCTTCTCATCAGCGGACAATGTGGCTGGCATCTTGTCGATCCCCAAAAGTGCATCATCCAAATCAAACTGTGATAAAACAGCTCACATCATGACTTGCCATAGAGAAAACCTCGTGTCGCGATCCAACAGCGGAAGATCATACTTCAGAGTCGCTATGCGGAAGAAAGCTAAATTTTGCTGGTACAAATCTGTGTGTACCTAGCAAAATTCTTGCAATTAAAAACTCCTAGTACGATCTCGGGTGCACGTAGCAATTCTTGTCCAAAAGTCACACTAAAGGCATCTGTAGTGTATATAATCTAAGAGGCCTTAAGGCATGTCCCATCTAAATCTTAAGGTCAACTCCATAGTGTATATAACCCAAAGGGCCTTAAGACGGTCCCAGTTGGCAGATAAAGAAAAATTGTATTTTAATGCTTGTGGCCAGGTCTTTAGCTTGAGGACCAGCCTTAAGCTTTTTTTGCTTATGACCTGCTTAAGGTCACCCCTGTAATGTATAAGGTTGACCTTAAGGTGACTTAAGACCTTCTATTTTCATACACTACAGATGCCCTAAGAGCAAGTATTATAAGAGCACTCCTAATGCAGAAACTATGGATGGTTTCTATGGCATTAAATAAGGTGCCAAGTAAGCAAAATGCTGATGTGTCATTGGAGTTAAGGAGGAGAGATAAGGAAATTGTTTCTTATATAGACACCATGTCTACACAGGAACCAAGATAGAAAGAGCTGTGATAGATAGATGATAGGAGAGAGAAGATAGATGATTGGATGAAAATTTTATTTGTAAAACTATCCATTGGGAGTATAGTTTCTATGGGTAGTGTCTACATTAATTGGCAAGTATAGAAACTATCTCATAGTTTCTGCATTAGGAGTGCCCTAAGAGGCTGTAAGCTGGCTGTATGCTGAGGTGGAAGAGAGAGAGGAGGAGAGAGAAGAGAGGTGGGCTGTAAGCTTACAGCCAGCTGAAGCACAAGAACCAAGAAAATTTGTGAGAGGAAGGGGTAGGTTATACAGCCTTCAGCTGGCTGTAACTACTATATGAGTATGCTGAAAAATGAGCTATAAGTATTCATACAGCCAGCTGAAGACTGTATTATAAGACTTGCTCTCACTCCCAAAAACAGGCTGCTCCTGACGCAAAGGAAATTTGTTTTTTTTGTATAGCCTCGGGTTACGTGCACCTTTTATTACTCTGGTTGCTTGCTGCGATCTTTTTCTTTGCTTCGATTTTTGTGCTTGCAATTGGAGTTGGCTGGATGACGTGATGCTGCTTTATGGCTCCGTGATGCCGACTGTTGCTTTTGCTTCGACTCCGAGCCGAAGACGAAGTCGGATTCGACGAAACAAAGGGCCAAACTGTTTGGGTGTGCTTCACCAACTTTAGATTCACGAAAAACGTGGATTTAAAGTTGGATTCACCGTGGAGCAGCTCCATGGTGGATCTGAGATTCGTCCAAGTGTTTGGTACAGCTCCACCTCCCTCTCTATCTCACTTCCACCTGGGCCCCACGCGTCAGGGGGCAAAATGAAAAAAAATCCAACGGCGGACGGTGCAGGCGAGGCGGACGGCGGCGCCGGGCGGCGCAGGCGAGGCGGAGGCCGGGAGGAGGCGGGCGCGGCCCCGGGCGGCGCAGGCGAGGCGGACGGCGGACGCGGGGGAGGCGGCGCCGGCCCGGGGGGAGGCGGAGGCCGGGAGGAGGCGGGGGAGGCGGGCGCGGCCCCGGGCGGCGCAGGCGAGGCGCACGGCGGACGCGGGGGAGGCGGCGCCGGCCCGGGGGAGGCGGAGGCCGGGAGGAGGCGGGGGAGGCGGAGGCCGGGAGGAGGCGGTCGGGAGGACGCGGGAGGAGGCGGAGCCCGGGAGGTGACGCGGGAGGAGGCGGAGCCCGGGAGGTGACGCGGGAGGAGGCGGGGGAAAAGAAAAGAACCGTTTTTTGTGTAACCAGTGGCAATGGTGGGTAATTTTCCCCAACTCCACCAATTTGAGTTTGGTGGAGCACCCCTTGAGGTGCTCCATGGATTTGGTGAATCTGGAGCCAGATCCATGGTTTTGGTGGAGCAGATCCACGGTGGAGCTGCTGGAGCTGGAACTGTTTGGCTTGGAAAAATGAATCTGGATCTGAATTTGGTGAATCTGGAGCTGGTGGAGCTCTCCCAACAGGCCCAAAAGACCGCCTCGGATTCGACGCGAACCGATTCGGCGAAATTTTTTTTCGATCTCTTTAATCCATAATTTTCTGTGCTCTAATACCACTTATTATAAATAATACATAGAAAATAGAGACAAGAGACATGGATTTTTACATGAAAAACCCTTGCGGGAAAAAGCACGGGCGCTCGAAGAGAAATCACTATAATGAAGAGAGTTTACAATGGAGTGCTTGCTCTTCCTATGGGCTACTGGGGTACATATTTATAGCGTGAGGGAAAAGAGTCCCACACGGAGAGGAAACCGAATCAGAGTCGGTTGCTACAGATTGACACCATATCTGATACAACCTGCGCATGCACCTACCATGCCACGTCTGGCATGAGGCGATGAAATGCCTTACACGAACACGATACGAATTCGGATAAACTTTAACATTAGTTTTCATAGGAAATTCTCTTTTTCTGGAGACATGGTGGAATAGGCCATAGGGGTAATTTGTCGATTCAGCAGACCTTAAAAAAAGTAGGTGGGAGTGTCTAGTTATTATCTAGATTTTTCTTCTAACTATCATCTAAATTTGTGATTCTTAGATTAGATATCAGGGGCCCCTTGTTTTTTTGAAGGAGAAGTGGATTTTTTCAAAAGGGAGAAGGCAGAATTCAAGGAAGAGGGGGATTCATGTCCATTGAATCTCTAATCCAACAATTCTAAATTTGGATGATAGTTAGGAATAAAGTATTCTGATGATGTTTAACAAAACCCAAAGTAGGCAACCCGAATCACACAACTGTATAAGTTTCTTTGCTTAGTTTGTCGATTCAGCAGGACCTCAACAAAACTACACAACCCGAATTACACAACAGCAAACGTACAACCATATGACACGCACCAGGCACGAACAACCCTAATTCACGAGGCAAGGAGCTCTCTAATGCATGAAAAGAGAAGCGAAGAAAGAACTCTTTTCGCTTTGACATGCAGAACAACTTCAGCAGGCAACAAGCAACAGAAGCCAATGTACGACGTAGGCACACCGCACATGCAAGACTACGCAGCGGCGGCAGTGGTGGTTGGGATCAAGACGGAGCCCAAGGGCGGTGCCGCCTCCTGCGGCGCGACGTAGCCGGCAAGGTCCCGCGGCTTGACGTGCACGCGGAGGCCGTTCTTCATGAACAGCGTGAGCGACATCTTCTGCTGCACCTTGTGCCCTGGCACGAGGTCTACCGAGTGGCGCAGCAGCACTGCCGACGCGATGGACTTCATCTGGAGGTAGGCCAGGTCCTTGCCGAGGCACGTCCTCGGCCCGCCGTTGAACGCTACGAAGCGGTACGCGTCCTTGACTGGCTCGAAACGGCTGCCGTCGGCCGACAGCCACCGCTCCGGCCGGAACTCCACGCAGTCCTTCCCCCATATGCTCTCCATTCTACCGACTGAGTAGATGGAGTAGGTGATCGCCGAACCGGCCGGCACCACGGTGCCGTCGGGAAGGACGTCGTCCGCCACGACGTACTTGGAGTCCTGCGGCACCGACGGGTACAGCCGCAGCGTCTCCGCCAATGCCGCCTTCAAGTACACGAGGCGCTCCAGCTCGTCGAAGTCCAGCGGCTCCTCGGTCCACCTCGCTGTGTCGTCGCCGCGCGTCTCCCTGAGCACGGAGGCGATCTCGAGGAGCACCTTGCGCTCTACGTCCCGTCTCTGCATGAGCGTCCAGAAGAACCAGCTGAGCGCGACGGACGACGTGTCGCGCCCCGCGAGCAGGAAGTTGAGCGCGATCCACTGGAGCACGTCCTCCGGGAAAGCCCTGCCGTTGCTGTCCCTCTTCTTCATGAACCGGGACAGCAGGTCGTCCGATGGTGTCGCCTTGCTCGCCGCGATGGTCTCCGTCATGAACTGGTCCACCACCTCGAGGCTCTTGCGGAGGCTCTGCTCGCTGCCGACGCCCAGCGCCTTCTTGATGCGCCACAAGAAGCTGGGGTAGAGGAACCTCTGCAGCGTCGCCTCGGTGGCCTCGTCGAAAGCGTTGGCGAAGGGGTTCTCCGGCAAACCCGGCGACAACGTCTCAGGGTCCTTGCCAAAGGTGAGGCCGCAGATGTTATCGAAGGTGAGACGGAGGAGGAGGTCCTGGAGGTCAACGCTTGCGGCGGCGTCGCAGTGGTCTGCCAGGATTCGCCACAGGCGGTACTTGATGGAGCGGTTGGCCCAGCGAGCCATGGCCTGGCGCAGGGTCCGGGTGGTGAACTCGAGCGCCGCCGTCTTGCGCTGGAGCAGCCACGTCTCGCCGTCGGAGTTGAAGATGCCCTGGCCGAGGAGGTCGTGGAACGCCGCCTGCCACATGGGGCCCTTGGGGTAGTTGTCGAATCGCGCGCGCAGGATGTGCTCCATGTTCCGCGGGTTGCACGTCACCGTGACCAGCCCCTGCCGCTGCGCAAAAAACGGCAGCGGCAGGATGCACGTCTGGTACGTCGCCGCGTCGCCCGTGGCGCGCAGGTTGTCGGCGATCCAGTCGTGGACCCGCGCCCGGTTCAGCACGACGCTGGGAAGGCTGCCGACGAGCGGCCACATCCGCGGCCCGGACAGCCGCCTAGACAGCGCCCAGAACCACACAATGTACGCCGAAGCCAATGCCACCGCCGTCACGGCGATGGCATAGGGGTGCAAGTGCAACACGCCGCCATCCATTGCCATGGCCATGCGTGGTACGTTTTAAGCTTGTAGTAGTACTTGCTACGTGGTGATATAATTAAGAGTGATGTGTTTAGACCTTATGATTAAGAAATAGTGCGGCGGTTGGTGAGTTGGGAAATGTGTTTGGCGCCCTCGTGTATATATATGCTCTGCACACGAGCCGTGTGGTGAGACTTTCCT
Organism: Dendrocalamus latiflorus; assembly: GCA_017311315.1. Lineage (NCBI taxonomy): Eukaryota > Viridiplantae > Streptophyta > Magnoliopsida > Poales > Poaceae > Dendrocalamus > Dendrocalamus latiflorus. The sequence goes on from CM029663.1 coordinate 9,582,906, forward strand.
TAGTGCCCCAAGTTTCACTTTGGTATAGTCTTGTAAGGTTTCCAATTCATGATGGGCAAAAAAATGTGTTTCTCTTGTCCATACTTCTTGCCTTGTTGGCCGTTCTTCTCAACAAGACTTATTGGTGGTGTTGTTCACTCTAGCGTGTGTACTGGTAGCGAGTAAACTAATCGGGTTGGTGCTTTTGTTTAAAGTGTGCAGCAGAAAGCGAGCAGCTGTAGGTATTGGAGACTGTTTTCTTGCAGAAAACTCAGGGCGTGTGTTGCCATCAAGAGCTATCGTTTTCTTTCTTGTTTGCGCAAACTAGTGAGAAGGCTGCCCACACTTTTACCTATCCTTTTCGTCAAGTGTTTCACGTACTAGAAGCAGAGCAGGCAATGCTCCGAACGTTGTTTCATAACTTAATACCAGCAAAAGTAGTGGGTGAGAAATATCTCTTCCCTGCCAATATTCATCCAACCACTTAAACAGGGAAACATATTTGAAATTTGTAGACAAGCATATGAGACACGTTTATGAGGCAAGAAGAGGGTCCAAAAAAGCCTCGACACAACGGGGGAAATAGTTTTGGATACAAGTTCACGAGACCATTTCCAGCACATTGCACGTCGAGTGTAACCAGTTTTGAGTTGACAGTATCCAAATGGTGGTAAATATCAAGATTATTAGCCACGTATTCCTTTTACTAAATCAAGGTATACCAAGTACAAATTAATTAAAATTTGTTTTGTACTTTAAAATTTACAAGGTTCAAAATTCAAATTATTTTTGTTGATTATTTTAGGACATCTTGTTTTATTTTCTAGCCGACTGTCCATTAAAAAGAACTAGCCGATTGGCGCACGCAATTGCACGGTGTAATGTAGTACAATATAGTGCATAGAGTTCAGATTTGGAATATTATATGCCGAATTTGAAATTCCTATTTTCCAAAAAAAAAGTAACAGAATTTTTTCATAAAATGGGTACTTTATTTTGCATTCAAACTAGCTACATTTTCCTAACTGTCTTGTGACAAAAAGTGTGGCAGTAAACCAAGCAACAAGAGTATTCTAAACTAATGGTATACAATATTCCGTCGAAAGAGGCTAGTCTGGCTCAACTGGGCATGCATGGTAAATCTATTCTTAATAGAGGGTATTCTTTTCGGCTATGATTAACGGTTTTTAGTTTTAACGTGAGCTTTTGTATAAATAAACTGAATATCAATAAGTCTATTTTAAAAAAAGAGTACTGCTATACAACATTCGACTGTTTTTGAGGATAAAAACAGTCAGATTGATCTGAGACGTTAGATCTCCATCCAACGGATCCACCCATACAAGCCCCCTTAAAAAAATGACCCGTTCCAAAAAAAATGATCTAAGGCGTTGGATCTCCATCTAATGGCTCAAAATGTGACTGTTTTTGTCCTCAAAAACAGTCGAATATTGTATAAACACTCCCAAAAAATAATACTGATAAACTAGTTTGAAATGGTAACGAAGGAAACATCTTATTTATATTAAAAAAATTATAAATCATAAACAAAAAGGAATGAGGCTGAGTGACTCTGGATTTCGAGTCGGCGACGGTGTACGGGACTGCTTCCGAAAAACGAATATCATATGGGCTACGGCCTCGCTAGACAGGCCTGTCACATACCGCGAACCGTGGACCCCGAGCACGGAGCATCATCTGACGAGCGTCCAAATGGCCTCGCTAGCCAGCCCATTTTCGGATTTAGCACGACCCGTGCGCGGTGCGCCGAATGCACGAGAAAATTTTACTTTGCACACGGTAGGCAGAATGAAAAGCAGGCCTTTTTGGCAATGGCTAGGGTTTATAGTTTTTGGCTAGAATTTTTAAATTTTGGCTATTTACGGTATAGATTACGGAGAGACAGCTTGTGATTTTGGCTGGTATAAATGTTGGGCTTTTAACGTGTAGACCCTGTTTTGGGAAAATACTCCATTTGAAAGTTAGATACTGTAGCAAAAGTTAAAAGTCACCAGTTTCGGAGGAAAAGAATAGACCCATATACCTTAATAACATGAACGTACGCTAGGGTGAACGATCGAGCACCTTGTCGTGTTGCGTTGCCCATCGATGCATATATACTTCCGTGGTTCGTCTCGGAATTAATCCAGCCATACATCCAAAGCGGGCAACGAAACAGACTACCTAGCTCGTTGGAACCGGCGACGTCGATCGCCGTCCGTTTGGCCACTCTCATTGAGATTTACCGGCGTATGCGGTCTGTAGTTCGACCCAAGATAGTGCGGACCCTCCCACAATACGGTCAGATGGTACCGTCCAAACCGAACTGCAGCAAGCCTTCTTCTGAAGTCAAAGGGCGTAAGTCGACGGGTGTCCAACCCCCATAGGCTCGCACAACTCCAGATTTGGTTACCCCAAATAGTCGGTCACTCAGTCTGGTGTTCAATTTTAGATAGATAAGGGGGGCGTTGTTTGATTGGGGTTTGGCGTGCGTGCACGGTGGCGTGGGGAGTTGCATCGAGATCGGCGGTGGATTTTTGGGAAGACAAGGGAGAACGGACACGGAGATGAAAGGCAAGGCCGGCCGGACTGCGAGAAGGCCTCACCCTGAGACCAAATCCCAGGTTGTTGAGCGCGCGAGGATAAAAGAATCGGTGGTGATCAAATTGAGGTGGTCGAATCTGTCTTGGACGAACGCTTCAGGACAATATGTCTTCCTCCAAGCACATCTGTTATTCACGTAATAATCCTGTATTGACTATTATTGACCATGTAGTACTGATCAAAAACGTAGTATATACACGTCGTACGCAAAAAAATTGTTCTTTGTCAGGTTATATATTTCAGGGTTCCCTTACCAATACGCTTTCGACAACTATGTACTAGTACTACTACTTTACTCGCTTTGATCAGTCGCAGTATTTTGTCGAAGGGAAAATTGCCCATAGGCATGCATGGATCTATCATCTTCTAGGGCATCCACATGAGCCAGCTATAATGATTATTACTCTCATTCATTTAAGCTCCACAAATACCAATTTGCTTTACTTTTTATGATGCTTTGTCGGGGAAAAGTAGTCTTGGTTAACCAAGCAGTCAACGTAGGATACCGACCAAATACACCATAACAAATCATGCAAAGCCATGATAATTAGCCCCAAAACAACTTTACCCCTCTCAAGCCGGTCCGTCCATGCATGCATGCATGCACGACCCTTGAATACACGCACACTCGTGCATGACAAAAAGGATCTCCCCATGCATGCATGCATGCATGATGCATGCACCCTCGTCAATCGCTTTTGCCACCAAAAGACGCACACGAATACGATGCGATGAGGTCGATCGAGCGGAAACCAATCATGGCCAGTTCCGTTCGTCCATCCAACCCATTCGTCACGCGAGAAAGGGTTACGAGACTTAACTAATCCCGGCTCGGCATGCAGCGCGTCTTTAGCTTAGCGTGGACCACGCTCGGGCTGGCGATCTCTGCATAGCCGAAGGCCCGAAAGGTAGCGCGGACGCGACCCGCCCGCCTCGGGAATTGGATCCCACGCAGCACGGATTTCCCGTGCACGACGCGCTCGGGAACGCCCAAAGGCCGTAAAGCCGGCCAGGCCGCGGGCGCCACGACCGACGCGAGCCACGACCGCGCGCGCGACGGCATGCAACGCAGCGCTAGCGCGGCCGGTCACCACCACACCGGTGCCATTATTCAAACCGCACGGCAGGGTTCCCCCCTAGCCGTGACACCCTAGGCTTAAACAACGCGGCAAAGCAGAAGGGATGAGGTGGTTTTGCCGTCGCTTTCCGGAGCGGCCGCTCGCGATCTCATCCCGATTGCCCGCCCCTGCCGCGGCCGGGCGGCGTGGCTGTATCATTGGTATCTGCCGAGGGACGCCCCAAAAGCATGACATCTTCCTCAACTTTCCAGGAGGTCGTCCAACAGTTTAATTTCCGCGGACTTAGCTGGTGTTAGATGGTGGTGGACAGCCTCCTGCGCTCCCGAACAAGCCGGACAGATGATTAGGCGCTGGTCAGCATGTTTGTCCGAGAGACAGGACGGGTTGCTTAGCTTAGGTGGTGCCGTGCGTACGGTTTGGTTGGAACCGTGCAACCCTTTTTCTGGCGCTGAGAGTTTGTGCAAAGCAGACAGGAATTCAGCCGAATCGAGTGTCATGCACGTACGGTGCTTGCGTTTTGCGTTAACTTGTATGCATGTCGTGATGATTGGTCATGTTTAATTGACGAGCGCAGTTTGTGAGTTGTGATTGTCGTCATATGTCGAAAAGAAGATGGACAAGTTGCATGGTAGTACGTAGCTTAGCTACTCTTCACATGACCAACAAACAGTACGTTGCCGGTCGAACGGAAGTCGCTCGCGCGCGCGGTACTGTTCGTTCGCTAGTACAGGATGACCTAGATGAATATATCCGTGGTACTATTTGACTAGAACAGAATAGGCCATGCAGCATGTCACTGCCCTGACATCTCTTTTGAATTCCATGCATGATCATATCACCCCCTTAAAATTGGCAAGCACTAGTGACAGGTTTGACTGCAACCACATAGCAAATCTCCACGCGCGGGCAGCTACCAATAGTTAAGTAACGTGCAAATGCATCAGTATAAGTGACAAAATAATACTGGAGTAAGCAATAAAAAAGACAAAATTAAATCCTGGGAAATCTGCATGCGTCTTTGTGCCTTGTGGTAGGTGTAGTTTTGCTACAAGAAAAATGCAAGTCTGTCTTGTTGCCACTTAACTTGTTCAGAAGCTACTCAAGAAATCTACACCTTTCATTCAATGCGCAAGCACTTCGATGGGTCAGACTAGACCAGATGAGCGAACTCCAAAACTAGATTGTCCATGCGCCATGAGCCTGGTCCTCACCGCGATTCTCTTCGACTAGTCGCGACCCATGCAAGGAGCCAGAGATCTCCATGGAATAATGCACCCCAAATCAGCTGCATTATTCTAATCATGAACTAGGCAAGCAGGACTCATTCTAAGACATGGTGCTACGCGACACGATGGCACTTAGATTTGCATGCATGGGCGACCAAAACCTCATTATTAATAGGGCCCTTAAGGATGTCGGGCACGGCGCACGAGACGAGCTAGTAGCGTTTTGCAAACAGTGGCAGCTTTTGCGCATGTCTCCTCCCCTCTCGCCCTCGCCCTCGCCCTCGCCCTCGCTCTCACTGTTTCGACAAAATAAAAGGAAAGAAACTACGCACCGAGGCCTTCGAATCCGCTACTGCCACTGCCTCGGCCCTGCCCCTTCCCAATTATATAAGTGCCCCCTCTGCGCATCTATTGATTTCAGCATTGCTTCTGACCAGAAGAAGATCCCGGAAGAAACCAAATCAGAAGCAGAAGCCAGCACAAGTCGAAGTTGAGAGTAGTTTGCAGTGGTAGCTGTTATAGATACAGCTGCTCGATCGTACATACACCGAACTGCATAGCTCAATCAAATCCATTTGTCAAACAAAGTAGAGTACACACACATAGGTAGTGATAATGGAGGCGCTGAGCGGCCGGGTCGGGGTGAAGTGCGGGCGGTGGAACCCGACGGCGGAGCAGGTGAAGGTGCTGACGGAGCTGTTCCGCGCTGGGCTGCGGACGCCAAGCACGGAGCAGATCCAGCGGATCTCCACCCACCTTAGCGCGTTCGGCAAGGTGGAGAGCAAGAACGTCTTCTACTGGTTCCAGAACCACAAGGCGCGAGAGCGCCACCACCACAAGAAGCGCCGCCGCTGCGTGTCCTCCCCTGACAGCGGCAGCAACGAGTTAGACGGCCGTGCCACCTCCCGCGAGGCCGAGGCAGCCCTCGTGCTGCAGCCACCGGAGAGCAAGCGCGAGGCCAGAAGCTACAACCACCACCGGCTAATGACATGTAAGCATGCACGTCGTCGTTAATAGTACTTTGTTTTTCCTGAAACAGTGTCCTACATACGTAGTGGTCCTAATTAAGATCAACTGATCGAGTTGTGTGATTTCGTGCATGCAGGCTACGTGAAGGACGTGGTGGAGCAGGAGGCGATGTGGGAGCGGCCGACGAGGGAGGTGGAGACGCTTGAGCTTTTCCCACTCAAGTCGTACGACCTCGAGTCAGACAAGCTCCAGTACGTGAGGGACGGTGGAGGCGGCGAGCAGTGCAGGGAGATCTCGTTCTTCGACGTCACGGTCGGCCGGGATCCACCGCTGGAGCTCAGGCTCTGCAGCTTCGGTCTGTAGATCGACGCCTGCATGCACGTAGCAGCTGCTGCTTCTACCTGGCCTTGTCACACGCATCATTTAGTAGTTCTTCATTCTAGCCACCCACATTAAAAGGTGTACGAGATGAGATTCGGCATGTGTTGTATGCACGACCGTTGTTGCGTGCATAATCTGAGAGGATCAGGAAAGAGCAAGCAAATGAGATTTCCATCGCCTTTTCCTTGGTCTTTTCATCATGAGATGCATCACATCTTTTGTTCTTTTCAGCTGCCTGGTACCCTATAATTAACCATATCCTCACTCATTTACGTACTATATTGTAGGCCCGATATAGCAACAAAAAAATGAACGGCTTTGCTATTGCACAGTCGACTGAATTTTTTTATCTATTAGTCACCTGAAATTACACTCTCAGTCATCTAAAGTTACAGTGTACTAATTCACCCCCTCCTGAAGTTGCATTCTCAATCACCTAAAATTATAGTATAAAAAAGTGACTGAAAATGAAGGAAAAACAGTCACATGTGCAATAGTCACTCCCAAAGGTGAATGATGCCCTTTAAATTTTCCTCCAATTATTTGATGATTCTACTCCAATAGCTATGAGAAGTTATGAAGATTAAGAAATAATAAATCTGAAAAGAATCACACTGCTATAGTGATTTCAGATTGGTGAACAGTAAAATCAGCACTATTTCAAATCCTAAAATCCATGAAACTTTTGATCTGTAGATTCAAAAACTTAAAACTTGAACTAAGACTAGATCATAATCTTAAAAAACTATCTCAACCAAAAATGTTAAAAGAACTTAAGAGAATTGAGATATTTTAGTTTGTCAAGCTCTCTGCACCAAAACCGGGTCAAAACCTAAAATTGAGCTAACTCTCAAACGAAAGCTCTAAATCACTTGAAATTTGGTGTGCATCTTCTCTAGGATGTCAAAACATATTTCAATCAATGATCAAGAAAATTGTTGCTAGCGTTCTAACCTTTTTTCCGTTTGAAGGAAGGTTGCAGCAAAATAGGTCAAAAAAACTAAAAATGGTGAATATGACTTGTCCATAGATGATTGTTGGCTAAGATGGCTCTAGATGTATTTTCACATATCACAACAAGTAAGAACACTAAAGAAATTGAGGCAAAAACAATTGAATCAAGAAATCACTCGGAGAGGCCAAAACGAGCAAAAACAAACCAAATCAATCAACACAAGATGAATGCATGGGAAATGAACAATGATTCATATATTGCTACTTGAGGATGAATATTTTACATACATTCCACTTAAAGGATAAGAGAGGATATTACAACACTCAATTCTTTTAAACCTTAACCCTAACTCATGAACTCAATGGCAAAGATTGGATGGTTAACTAGCAAGTCTCTATCTCAACCCGTTAAATAGATAGTTAACCAACACCTATCTAACTCTTAGTGGATACTATTCACTTATCATATACTAGCTTGCCATGCGTCAGTAAGTATCTTTTGTTCCGGTTCCACCGAATCACGCCTTACTTGGACCGACCAAGCCACATTTTGCAACCTGTCACTTGAACTTCCCTTCAACTTTCCCCGCTTTCCTTTGTCATGCTTGAGCTCAGCCATCTCATCAGGCATCCTTGATTGTTCTGAGCCTCGGCTTCTCCATGAGCGTAGCCTCAATTCTCGCCATTGACCATAATTGACTCCAAGCAATCCTGCACATCCAAAGGCCGAGAAATTATTTTCGGGCACAAGATCTTTATAACTTGACCCACGTTAGTTGTAATATGCATCATGTAACACATATGCACTGAGTTAGGTCAACTTAAATCAATCCATGACTCAAATTCTCAAAATCACAAAATTCAGCCAAAGCAAAACTTCAAATTTGCAAAATCCAAATTTTCATTTTTTTTCAAAATTACAATAGTTTATCATAACAAAAATCTAGACTTTCTCATGTGGTCCTTAATACATTTATGCATTATATTTCCAACTTCTTACATTTATTTCAATTCCTTGATCTTTTCATCGTGGGGGTACCTCTAGTAATTACCATTACGTTTCGTCGTTAGTAAATCGCACTTGGTTTTGTCAATACAGTTGTAATGATGTACTACTACTTCCTGCTTGCTCAATTTCTTCTGTACTCGGAAATTTGAACTGTTGTAATAATGTTTTGACTAGTCAATTATGGTTCTTGCATTCAAGGCCGGCCTTAGGTGAGAAGATTCATCAGTAGGAACACATGATTTTACACAGTACATGCATGCATGGGATTCAAATGTCGTGCTAGCCCAGCTAAATTTTTACCGTGAGCTTGTCGTGCCGGGAGTGCTTGTCGTCCCTGGCCTTTTTAAGAATAGAATTCTGACTTGCTCACTGCATGCATGTGATAGTCAACTGCTACCTGCTTCCCTCTAGGAAATTGTTGGCTGATCAGCTGCTTTGGAGGCTTGTTGTTGGACATGCAGGTTTTTAAGATACTCGTGTATAACAAACATTCAATGTGCCTGTCACGTAGAGTACTACTCCAGAAATGTTTGGATGATTGGTTTCAAACGCATGCAACATAACCGTACTTACGGTCAACTCCCACTCTATGATGCCTGAAGATTAACAAAACTTTACTAGAGAAACATGGTGAGTTTCGTGTTATTCTTTTTTAAAAAATAGTCAAAACAGAATAGGTGATCAGAGCTGCAGCATACTAAGTGTTAAAAGTCAATGTGAGTACTACTACTTGAGCATTCAGAATAGATTAGATAAGGAGGTCGTCATTTTTTTTGTGTGTATGTGTGTGTGTTTGAGACGAAGGTCATCGGAATAGGTGATGGTAGCTAAACATTTGCGATATTGCAATACTGCGTCAAAGCCCATCTTTTCTTTGTGAAACGGTCCGACCAGCTGTGGAAGTGGACACGTCTCGGAAGCAATGGACTTATTGGGCCAAAAAGCACATAGTCCAAGGCCTATGAGACAACCAACTAGCCCAGCTGCGCTTGCGGATGGGATTCATCAAGCGACCTTGTCCTCCGTGTTGTTTTGGACTTCGCACCCTCCCTCACATCGCGACCACGGCATGGGCTCATGGCCTCACACGAGGGTGCCGCCCTGCCGCGCGGGATAGAGTTCCGCCGTATCGCCGGCGAGCACGGACTGATATCCTGATAGTACGGTGGACGCGCGGGTGGCATTTCCAGCGAGCGCGCCGTGGCCGTGCAGCCAAAAATTTGGAATTTCGAATCGACTTGAGGCAAGGTTTGTATACAAATCGACAACGGTATTTTGGTCCTATTTAATCATCGAAAGTACTATACCATATTTAAATATTTTTTGAGATAAAAACAGTCGAAAGCACCTTTCTCATCTCCAATGACACCGTTGTCTTCGCGCGTGCGCCGCCCCGTGGGATTATGACTCGGGTTCCTTATTAGGGCTAAGCCCCCAAGCTTAGAGGGAGAACGGGGCGGTGGTGGACCAACGGTAGGAGATGGAGGTGGCAAGGCGGCAAGACAGCGGTGGCATCGACTCGACCGCAAGCAGGAGGAGGGTGATGGATAGGGTAGATGACGAGGGCACATGTCATGAAGTCATTAGGTGGCAGAGGGCAGTGTTTGCAAATCCAGCGACGTCAGCTGTCGGTGACGGGGAAGAAGGGCGGGGGCTTTGATGCTGGATCCGATCGGAGATGGAGAAGGCGGGTGTGCGGAAGGAGGAGGAAGTGGGGAAGGAGGAGGCAAGGGAAGGGGAGGCAGATTCGGTGACAGCGAGCCACTAGAGACTGAGAAGAAGGGCAAGCTTGTGGTGGGGGTGGCGGAGAGCCGATGGTTGAGGCGAGGAAGGGGGTGCAGGTAGCCACGGAGGGAGGTGGCAGAGCTTGGAGTGAATAGGGGGGAGGGGGTGGGGCGAGGGAGAGTTAGGGTTAGAGAATTAAATGGATTTGAGGGTGAATTTGTCTGTTGATCCTTAACGGTCTTAAATTCTGACTTTAATCATTGAATATGCTTTATTCTCGAGAAAATAAACACCACTTAACCCTGAGTACTATAATCTGTGCGAGCGCAGTTTGCTAGTTTGATTTGCCTTATGTAGTTTTCTCTTTGAATTGACAAGAGTTCGCGTTGGAAAACAAACAAGTCAAAGAGAAAGTTACGGGTGCCCTATAACTTATTTTTCATCAATCAGATCCTTGGGCTAGTTTTTTTTCTTTGAGAAATAAATCATTAGGCTGGTTATGATTTACGAAATTCATAGTGCACCCGCAAGCTTACGTGGACAGGAAAAACTTATTGCGCGCATTGTGAGTTTTTCTCGTGCACACTACAGTTCTTTCCTACTCTCTCTAATAAGCATAGCACTAATCTCAAAGCAAATAAAAAATGTAAGTAACATCTATCCACCATTCATTATGTTTTAAAAATTATTCAAATCACTTTTAAAAAAGTATAGAAACACCTCCCTTCCTACATAGTTCTATGATCTCGTGGGCAACTCTTCGCTTACCAATTAAACATCTAATGTTTATCAATCATATAATTATTATATACTTCTTTCGATCATAAAAGAGTGATGGTTTCAGTGTTTAAGAAGGCCCGGTGGGCAGCCACCTAGGCCTCACCTAGGTGCTGGCGGCAACCTGCCACCGCATCTTGGCCCTAAGTAGGGTGCGTTGATGGGGAGCCACCTAGACAATCAAAGGCGGTCTAGGAGGCCTCGAAGCGGCAGCCTCCTAGGAGGGCTTGGTGACGGAGCGGGCACCTAGGCGGTGTTGGCGGGCACCTAGGCTAGGTGAAGAGGCGAGCAAGGCCAGAGGAGGGGGGATTAAGTGGAGAGCTTACCCATTTGGCCTTGTTGACACGCTGCACAGGAGGGATAGGGTTCCCACATAGGATCTCCACGTCTCTGCCGCAGTGCCGCCTCCTTCAGCTCACTGCCGGTGGAATCGTTTGCCCCTGCCATCGAATCGAGCTCCATTCCGTTGAAACTGCCACCCCTACCTCCACCTCCGCCGTAGGGCCGCTACATCCTCCCCACCATTGGGTACTATCTCCCTTCCCCTCTGCCCTTTGAACATGAAATATATGCATAATTGTCTTGCTGCGACTTGCTGCCCCCCTTGGCCAAGTTAGACGCCTAGGCCTTGCCTAGTCACTAGGCCTCAGCTTGCCACACGTCTAATGCATTCTTGAAAACTGTGTTTTTGGACTTTTCAAAGTCAATAAGATGCTCCTATGACTATTAAATTCTCTTATCGTCAAAAAAGTTGTTAAAGTCCAATATTATGAAAGTATTTTGTATGACAAATTCACTCATTATTTTCATATATCCAAACCACATGTTTTATAAAATATCTTATTAAAAATTAATATAGTTTGATTTCACGTATTCTAGGGTGGCGGGGGTAACACTTACTATACTTTTTGATTTCAATTGATTTTCCGACTGTTAAATGCGCTCAGAGATTCATGCCCAATAACATGCCTTCACCTCTTACTCCAGCGAACAAGCGAGTGCCACCAAATGCCACCTCCTTCTCTCCCTATGTGGATTACGATTTTTGAGTTGTCATCGGAGCTAACGGTGGCTGTCGCAGCGCGGGACGAGGTCGCCCGACGGCTTTGGCAGAGGTGGGGAACCCAACAGACATGGTTCATGTGAGTGTTGAGAAAGAGGCGAGGAGTTATAGACTGTCCAAAAATCACCTGATTTGCTTAAAATCAGTTCAATGCTACGTAGAGTCCTTATTATTTGTCATGTTTTAATAATAAATTTTCTTTTTTGTTTGATATTTTGTAGTCTTTCGAATTGATCGTCTTGCCCATAATCTCATGGAGTATCCGTTTTGTTATATGAGGTTGTTAGTTGTCTATTCATTGGTGGTGTATTTTTTCATAAATATAAGTCACATTTTTTAAGTACTGGATCACATCAAATTAGACAGCACGACAATTTTCATGCAAATATAATGGTCACAGAAATCTGACTTAGATTTAAGAAACTACTAGACAACTGAATTATAAGTACCAAAACTGTTGTTATATTGAGACGAAGACTACCCTACCTTTCAGGGTTTTGATTCGTCTCTGAATCTGATGGTGGTTCGTCAGAAGATTTATCCCTGGAGAACTGGAGCTTGCTTTCTGCGACAGCTCCTTCTTCTCAGACTTGTAGCCAGGTGACGGAATGTCCACTACATCGGATGGCGTATCGATTAGAGGTAGCATCTCTCTCTCTGTTTTTTACTGCAACCCTTCTGCACAGTCGACAATAGTATGTACGGGTTTGCCAAATGTGCGTCAATTACTATCTTCAAACAATTGCCTGAATTACATGCAATCTTCTGATTTCATGAACCTGTTTCGCTAAATATACTTCCACCAAGCATGCCTTTCTATGACCTGTTTCTTGTATTGCACTAGCCACAGAGATACGAAATTAATAGCACAAAAGTCGGAACTTGGAAAACATCACAGAAACTAACTTATGCTGATAACTGGGCTACTAGCAACTGACAACTATACACAAGCACAAATACTGCAAGTGGTAGGGAGAGATTTCAGAACACACAAAATATGAAAGGAGTAACCGGCCGTATGATTTTCCAATACAAGGTTAGACCAAATGCGTACATAGATGAAAGGCCAAAAAGGGGAAATACAAGTGAAGACACTAGCATCCGCGCACAGTGTGGAATCACGAAAATCTACCGGTACTTCCTGGACGAGGAGTTCATGAACCTGATGCACTCCTCCACCGCTTCGCTCTTGTGGGAGTCATCGGCGACCACCGGTGCGAACTGCCGCCTACTACTATTTCTCGCCGGCGTACAATCCGGTGAACGTGAAGCAGCACTAGCAGCTGAACTTTTCTTGGTCGATGCCGATCGGAACGCCCTCACGATGCTTGCGCTCGCGCGCCGATAGAATCTTGAGGCCGTCCACTGCGCGCGCCTCAGCAGGCGTGAACAGCAGACGCCACGCACTTGCCTTGCCCTGTCCCGATCCGACGGCGGCCTCCGGCCTGACCTGGACGCCTGCAGGGAGATCATAGGCTTGCTGCTGCTGGTCTCAGGACTAATTCTTGTACACTCACTGCCCTTCCTCCTCATCGCCAGATGCCTTGTCCAAGGTAGTGTGTCCGTATCACCAGGGTGGCATAGGCACTACACGTTTTATACGGCAAGAGGTAGTGGTATGTCTCTGCTCAAAAGAAAAGCAGACCACTACTAGTATGTGACAAGAGCATGAAAGGCACAGTGCAGAAAAGATAAAAGAAGCAAAGGGAGAGAGAAGCTAGGGAAAGAAAAGGTTGGTCTAATTGACCACCAAGATGACATCTATCAGATCACACAAACCGATGTGTAGAGTACGCATCGGCTCTTCTAATGCTTCAATATCACCATGAAGCGCCAAAGCTTGCAGCTTTAATGAGGAGGAAACAGGAGACGAGAGCGCGACATGTGTCTGTGGGGCGCAGTATATTCTTGTTGCCTAGCGCTGGTGGTGGTGGCCGGAGAATATTTCGCGTGGAAGCGAGCAAGCAGATCTTGTAAAGGATCTAAGCCCAACCATGGCTGAATGATGAAAAGGAAAGGAAGAGAGAACGAAGGAAGTGGTTCATGCAACAAGAGAACATTGGACCGGCAGAGACGACCGAGCAGTTCTTTTGAGGCCGCTTCGGGGGCCCTTTCTTTCCCGGCTGAAGACGGCATGCGACAGCGCGCACAAGGCGACGCGACGGGGGACATGGAATTGACGGGGCGACGCGGCCAGGACGCGACGGTGCTCGCTGCAAGGAACAGGGTGGGGGCCGGCCGGCGTGCGCGCTGTTCGAGGCATAACAACATGGGCATGAGCGGATCTAAAAGAGTTAAGGGTGTTCAGTTGAACACCTAAATTTTTTTATAAAATACTATACATATATATTAGATATATATAATTATTAGTTAGGTTAAAACTATATTTTATGTCTGCAAATAAATTCAGTTCACACTCCCTGTATCTCATGCACGGCCCATGTAATACATTAGACCTATTTTTCTTTCCACCTCGCCCTCCTCACACAGGCCCAAAAAGATAAAGATATAAATAAAATCCTAACTTTTATTCTATTTCTCATCTTGTGGCTGTCTATGTGGAAGGTGGCTCCGGCTTTTGAGTGGCGAGCGAGTGAAAGTGCAAGCTACGGAGGCGAGTGACGACCGATGAACGCGGACGTGGCGTCATGACATGACGACAATCATGTGTGAGGTAGCGCGGGGTGCAAGATGAGCGTGTGACAGCACGGGCGAGCAGAGAGGTGTCACGGGTAAGCGGGCAGTGACATAGCGAACATGGAGATAGGGAGAGGGCAGCAACAAGAGAGCAGCGTGGTAGTCGAGTGGGAGCGTGGCATTGGAAAGTGGGTAGCACGTCCAACTTATCGTCATCGTCTTCTTTTTAGGTTTAGGTGTGCTTCGCCGTCCGCTTTGCTCTACTCTGCTCTGTTCTTGCTCCGATTCTTTCTGGAGCTTAGCATTTGGTTTCTTCGGCCCTGTTCTTTTCAGCTTCTAAAAGCTGTTTTTTGGCTTTTCTACAGTAACTAGCTTTTAAACGGGGTATTTTTCAAGATAGGGTCTACTAGTTAATTGTAGTACATACTTTACTGACTTCATTTATATCGGCAAAAACCGCACGTAAGTTTCTGTTACTCTGTAATCTTTTGTACAAACAGCCCAAAAGCCACAAGCCACAGCCATAAGCCGCAGCCAAAAAGAACAGGCCCTTCGTTTTTTCTAATAAGATGCTGAATAAAAATACAATCTTTTGCCTTAGGCAATGAGCAGCTAGTTGGACCCTTATTGCTTTTGTTTACATGCTAATTTTTGCTATGTTTTACTCTATGGAAAGAACATACAATTTTCTTTTAGATGGACAGTTCTTGCTGACGGGGAAAGAGCAAAAAAAAGGTAGGATCAATAAGATATACAACTGTCATTAATATCTTTAATTTGTTGTTTAATTCATATCATTATACTCGTCTTATTTCGCTTATTTTCTTACAAGAAATTATTAGTTTCTATAAGTTATATATTTTTATTATATTTATATACACATATCATTGTATCGGTATTTTGGAGGAAATAGTGCGATACAGTATTGATACATTCGAGTAACTTAATTCTAAAATTTAAATATCTATTCTAAAAATTCTAGATTCGTCACCGGACGCGACGTGTGAGGCATGGACGATCGCGGCCACCAATCATTGTGCAGTTGAGGGACGTTTTGTGGGAAATGGGACGCTACATGCATCGCTGATGGATGGGCAGGTAGGCCGTGCTGCTGCAGATCGGTGCTAGCTTGCAGTACGGCGGGGTGCCAGCAGCTCTGCAGTCGTCTTTTGCTCGCGCGATTTTTTTACTTTCGTTTTTCTTGCTTCGGATGCTGATTGTTCCGGCTGCGTTGTCCTGGTACAGGTTTCATGGTGTGACGGGCCGCATTGGGAACCGGGAGCTGCAGTTTTTGTCGTTCAAGTATCCATCCCTGCAGATTTGACTGCACCCGGGACCGTAGGAACGAATTGATTTTGCATGAATGTTCGGAAGTGAAACGGGAAAGGTTGCCGGTCTAGTACTACTCCCATCTTTTTACTACTCCAACATGTATTATTCCTTGGGAATGGGCCGGACTATTTTAGGGGAATACCGATTGTCTGAGCGGCTTTGCATGGCCGAGGATAAAAACTGTGGGTGGTTTGAACTGCTTTTACACCTATAACTTATTAATCTATGATCTATAAATTAATTATAATAGATACTGTACCGATTTTAATTATATCAGATAAAATCATAAGCGACCGTTTCTCTCTTCGTACTCTCTTGCGAATAGCGAGAAATCAAAATCCCAAAACCATAAGCCACAACATAAAAGAACTCACCTTTTAGCATGATGAGTACATCATGGTTAAGTATGTTTAAGCGGGAACAATGTTTAAAAAAGAACACATTAACTTGGAGTAACATGGTAATGAAACAAAGTTCTAGGTGTAACTTCTGAGTGCATACACCTTAATCTGAATCGATTACCACATGAAACTGGTAAAGCTGTTCGTGCCCGTGAAATCCTCTTATTTCTTGGCTAGATGTGTAGATCTGAAGACTCAAGACCGGGACCATTCATGCAGTTTTACTCCTATGTGCGAGTCTCTCAGACGACAAGGTTGCCTAAGCCCTGATCAATATGGCTTCAGTTTCTGGCTTCAGCTTATTTTTGCACTATTCATAAATTTTGTCTTTTTCTGAACTTTTGGCTTTTTTTGAGTTTTTTACCAGTTCTTTTTTTCCTCGTATTTGTTTACATTATACGTGATGGGCTAATATGTTTTTTCTATTTTTAAACTTTAAAATTTAATTATGGTAAATAAGCCTCTGTCAGCTACAGTGCTTTTTTCAGCCAGCTACAGTGTTTTCAGCCATAAGCCATGAGGTTTTCAGCCGAACCGATCACCACCTAAAGCATCGCGTGGTAGATAGGAAAACATTTTACTCCACTAGGTTACACCTCTTGCTCTTGGAGGGTCTTGCATGACGTCGGATTCAAAATTAAACGAAACTCAGTGTCATAGCACGTTGAAGAAAGTGGCATTATTAAGTCAAGCTAGCAGATCCTACACGATCCTTTTGAGTACTACTACTAGAAGTAGTTCTTTTGGGATGAAAGGAAAAGGCACAGTTCATCCAGCAACCTCGAAAGCAGTCCCAGTGCCTTGACGCCTTTGACCAGCTGACCGTCGTGCTGTTGCTGTTCAGCCGCTGGTTTATATGAAAATCGTGGCGTTTTTGGCACTTGCGGCCCATAACGACGAGCGTTCTTGTTCGTTCTCCGAAGTCCGAAGTACTGAGCAAAATACTACTCAGAATTCATAAATGCCAAGGGCTACCTTGAATGCACAGACACAGGCCACAGATCACGGCCCAAAATGTCCATGGGCCATGGCAAAGTGGGCACGTTTTGAGACTAGCTGCAAAACCTTGACTTGTTTGTTTAGAACTTGTTGTTGACCCTTTTCCCCTCTTTCCTGTGCCTACGAGCAATCTGTCAGCAGCTTAACGCATTTCGATGACACATGGCAACCACATGCCACGTGCTATACTGCAACCAAGTATGCGTAAAGGAAAAAGAACTACCGATGAGGAGGTTGAAGAAGAATACAAAACCATTAAACAGAAATCGTGCAATTCCAAACAGGAATCGACAAAAAAAAGCCCTAGGTATGTTTTCTTCGTGCCTACTACTGGTTATTAGAAATATTTTTTAGGGAGCCAGCCGAAATACCTTTGTAATACTCACTCTGTGTCACAGTATATCTCTGCCCCACGTATCGTTTCTTCGTGCCTACTACTGGTTACATGTCATTTTAGCCTTTTCAATTCTTCTAAAAATATAAGTAGTTCTATAATTTTGAGACACTTTTGCCCCTTTTATTCCTGTTATGGTCTTGATTAATTTCATTTTTTCCGTACCTCTATTCTCTCCCATACAATTCCCACCTAGCTCTAATTAAAGGAGTAAGATTATGGGAATGATTGAAGGCAACAATGTCATTTCACCCGTTCTCTTAATTATTGTGCCCAACTCTAAAACAATCCATACTGTGACACGGAGTATTACATAGCAATAACCTTTTATATGCCCTGTCCTGAGAAAATTTAGTGGTCGATGTTTGTATATTGTGATAAGCCAAACAGCGCGTCTATTTTTGACCTGATAGTGCACGCATTGGGAAGGTATTGTTGGTAACAAGCTGCACATCAATAAATCAATAAGCTCATGTCAGGAACGCAGGAATACTATGCAATCAAACAGAAACAGTTCACAACCTTATTTCCGGTTAGTCAATCCGAGTAGTTACTAGTACTAGCTATTGGGTATCCGACACCTGATTTGCTCTAATACGAAGTGTTGGACATGATCTGTGCGCTCAAACATAATACAACCGCACAGCGGTTTCTACGACTATAAGGTAAAAACAGAGTAGTCTTAGGTTGCCCTCAACCACTCCGGTCAATGCTCTGTTGTTAGATGGTGAACAATGTAGTTACAGTTACTCGTGGACGCACACTACACGGGAAAGTCGAACGAACAGACACGACGGAAATTTTCCCGACGCGAACACAACTTGCATCACTTTTCTTCTTTCTCTGCTCATTCGACTTACTCAGCTCTTACAGATACATGGTATATATACAACCGAGCCTCCCTGTAGAGCACTCAATTGTTCCGCCGCTCGCCCATGCTACTTCGCTCAACCGTCCACGACTGCTACAGTGATCACCGCTTGCCCATGCCGCTTTGCTCAGCCACCCACGACTGCTACAGTGACAAGCCGTCTGCCCACGCCTGGGTAGTTCACCGACCAATGTATGGTTTGCATCATCCACGACCACCCGTGTTGACGCCTGCTACAGTGATCGCTGCATGACCACAACCACTGCTTCATCCTCGACTTGTCTTCGACCGCGGCATTGGAGCTTCGACCATGCATTCACTGCGCTATGACTATGGTTACACAGGAGCTACGACCACGGTGCCTACAGCTACCTCACTGGTTGCTATGATTACACACAACATGGTCGTAACGATCACGCACGCCCTGGTCGTAACCGACCACGCACACCATGGTCGTCTATGACTTCATACAGACTGGTCGTCCATGACTACACTGGTCGTAACCGACCACTAACACAAGCGTTACACGCTGGTCGTTATGACCACACACAACATGGTTGTAACGAATCACTCACACCCGCGCCACGACACTGGTCGTTACGACCACACACAACGTGGTCGTAGCTGACCACTCACACTCGCGCCACGACGCTGGTTGTTACGACCACACACAGCATGCTTGTAACCGACCACTCACACAGTGCCACGACGCTGGTCGTTACGACCACACGCAACATGGTCGTAACTGACCACTCACAAGAGCCACAACCACAATCACTGTTCAACCACGGTCACTCTGACCACGGCCACTCCGATCATGGTCTCTCCGACCACATTCATTCTAACCACGGTCACTTCGACCAGGGCCATTCCGACCATGCATTCTCGCGTGTGGCTTCAACTATGGCACCGACGACCACGCACAATTCATCAAGATTAATTCCAACATTCTCCCCCTCAATCTTGACGGTTTGATTCTCCAATACGGATCACCCGCATCTTCTTGCCACATGCAAAAGCTTCTTGTCGCATGTTGCGGCCTCTCACCAACATTTTCTCGTAGCATCTTCTCATCGTCGCTATTGTCAATCTTACACGGACTTTTCCTCGTGGCAGCATCACACTGCCGTTGGCGCCGGCATCACACCGACTTCTCCCCGCAGCGGTCTCACACCGCCATCGACCAATTGTTGAAACGCCACACAGCAGCTTCGCACTACTATGGCATTGTCGGTCTCACACCGAGCCTCCAGCGACGATGGCTTCACACCACCGTCTTCGACCACATGTCGGAACGACCACACGTCGAAATGACCACACGATAGCTTTCACACTGCTATCGACCATACATTAGCTTCACACTGTTGTCAGTGTTTTCGGTCTCACACCGACTTCACCCTTGCAGCGGCATCGCATCGCTACTCCTCGACTTCACATCGAGGCATCGTCATCGACACGACCACCTGGCAGATTCACACCGCCATTGACCACACAGCAGCTTCGCACTACTATTGACGCTGTCGGTCTCACACCTACTTCACCTTGTAGCGGCATCACACCGCTACTGCTCGGCTTCACACCGAGGCACGGTCGTCGACTTCACACCAATTTCTATTGTCAGTCTCACACCGACTTCTATTGTAAGCGGCATCACACCGCTACTGCTCGGCATCACACCGAGGCACAGTCGTCGGCTTCACACCGACTTCCGCCTGCAACAGCAGCTTCGACCATGGCACTAACTAGGCCTTCACCACTTTGCTTCTGAGTGCACAGTGCTGCAGTCAACTCGTGGCCAGCACCTGTGCACCTTTGCCCGATGCACGCCATTGCGCACCGACGCCGGCCTCGAGCGAGGCCATCTTTGCTGGGGCTAACACCACTGCCGGCTCCAGCCGCACCACACGAGCCATCTAGGACCACTCCAGTCGTCGGATCGATGGTCTTCCAGATCCCATAGGCATCCATTAGTGGCTGGAAGGGCACGCCGCCGCTCTCCTTCGTCGCCTGTTGTGTGCTAGTTGCCATCGACTCCAGTCGTATGTGTTTTGGGCATACACCGTGCTCTAATACCATGTGTTGGGAATCTGACACCTGATCTGCTCTGATACCAAGTGTTGGGTAGGATCTGCACGCCTAAATACAATACGACCGTACAACGGTTTCTACGACTACGAGATAAAAACAGAGTAATCTTAGCTCGCTCTCGACCACTCCAGTCGATGCTCTGTTGTCGGACGGTGAACAGTGCAGTTACGAGTTACCCGTGGACGCACACTACACGGGAAAGTCGAATGAACAGACAAGAAGGAAATTTTCCTGACACAAACACTACTTGTGTCGCTTTTCTTCTTTCTCTACTCATTCGACTTACTCAGCTCTTACAGATACATGGTGTATATATACAACCGGGCCTCTTTGCAGAGCACTCAACTGCTCCGCCGCTTGCCCATGTTGCTTCGCTCAGTCACCCACGACTGCTACAGTGATCGTTGCTTGCCCATGCCGCTTCGCTCAACCGCCCACGACTGCTACAGTGACAAGCCACCTGCCCACGCCTGGACAATTCACCGACCAAGGTATGGTCTATGTCATCTACGGCCAGCTGTGCTAACGCCTGCTACAGTGATCATCGTACGACCACTGTTTCATCCTCGGCTTGTCTTCGACCACGGCACTGGAGCTTCGACCACGCATTCACTGCGCTACGACCATGGTTACACAGGAGCTACGACCACGACGCCTACGGTTATCTCACTAGTCGCTACGACCACGACCATGCTCACCATGGTCGTTTACGACTTCATACAGATTGGTCGTAATCGATCACTAACACAAGCGCCACGCGCTGGTCGTTATGACCACACACAACGTTGTCGTAACTGACCACTCACACCCATGGGCGGAGCCACAACATGGGGCCCGGTGTCACAGGACACCGGGTCCAAAAATCTTTTCTATAGGTATTAATATCTCTATTTCATGCGTGAACCCTCTAACCTAAACTCGGTGCACCCGATATCTTCTTTGAAGCCAAACGAAGGGAATACTAGTAGCCTAAATTTTCAGTAACTAGCAGTAATCCACGAGGAATCTCCACTGTCCCTCAGCACACGAGGTCGCTGTAGCACCTGGCCCAAGAGGGAGGACCGCAACAGGTCATGTTGTCTATTTGATCGATCCTGAAGCGTGTCACTTCACACAACCCTCTACGCATGTTCATCACGCAAGGTCGTGCAGAAGATGCGCATCACGCCCGCTACAGCCACACCCAGCCAAGCAGCAAATATTCACAAGAAAACAAGAGAAATCGATGCCATCAGTGGCTCTCGTTTGCCATCTGGCTACAGTGCCGCATGGTCCCTATTGCCTCGTGCTCTCGTCGGTCGAAGAAATTTATACCTACCTAGTGAATATGTATTTTGCTCTAAATTTTTGTCAATTATTCCAATTTATTTTAAGAATAGGGGCTACATTTGTGAGCTGGGGTTTCAATGTGATGATTGTTGATTGTTTTTGTCAAATTATAAGTTTAAGACTTAGTGTTTCAATTTTGATTTGTGCAGTATTGTCCTGGCTCATTGCAAATTAGATGAAAATGTAGAATTTGATCACAGTTAAGTAAGTAAACCACTTAACGTACTTTCTATTATATTATTCTTGAATTGTTGAACATACAAATATCTAATTGACCTTTTCCAATTTTTTGATGATGTTTCGATGAATGATAGACTTATTTGTTATGTAGAGAAATAATAATTATAAAAAATTATCAATGATATTGTAGTTCATTGCTTTATGAATTTGAAAGAACACAAATATTAAAAAGTAATGCTTTTATTTATATTTGATCATTCTATTTTTTAGTTAAAAACTTTAAGTAATTTTATTTTTATAGGCCAATGAGATCGGATGATGTATTTTACTAATGCCAAACAACTTTTTTGTCTAAGATTTCACACTTAGTTACTTTAGTTTGTTGCAACTAACAAATATTATTATCGGGTTTATTTATTTTGGTAAGTATTTTGATCATTACTTCTTTATTATCATATACGGGTATCGGTCGTATTGAAGTATTGATGCTAAAAATTACCGGACATATTACTATTAGGCACAAAATTGATAGAAAATTATATATGTTGTTATATATATGATGAAGTGGTGAACCCCGGTTATTTTTTGTCTAGTTCCGCCCCTGCTCACACCCGTGCCACGACGCTGGTCGTTACGACCACACACAACGTGGTCATAACCGACCACTCACATAGGCTCTACGACGCTGGTCGCGTGGTCGTAACCGACCACTCACATAGTGCCACGATGTTGGTCGTTACGACCACACACAACGTGGTCGTAACCAACCACTCACAAGAGTCACGATCACGGCCTCCCACGGTTACTCTGACCATGACCACTTTGACCACGGCCATTCCGACCACACCTTCTCACATATGGTTTTGATCATGATACCGACAACTAAGGACAAATTATTAAGATTAATTCCAACACTAGCTACCACACGAGACGACACCACACCCCAAAATGGATGCATTATCTTGCTTCTTGCACAAGTTCATAACAGATGCAACGGGCACGACACGTACTGCATGAACTCGCCGTCGCGGAGCAGCGCCGCCATGGTGTCCGGGGCAAGGCACACCTCGATGTCCACGCTGCTGTTCCCGGCTTGGCCCGGGAACGCCGACATCTTGCCATCAAACTTGTTCGCGCGCCCGCTCCGCACCGCGAGGGGGCGGCCCCACCCGAAGTCGTTGCCCTCGTACATCGGGAACCGGTTGGAGCTTCCCATCGTGATCACAGCGCCGTCGGGGTTGCCCAGCGGGAAGCACCGGGGCTCGGCCTGCCACGCCGCTGCGGCGCGACGTATCGCGCCGTCGCCGTAAGCCGCCAGGCTCGCGTTCAGCTTGGCCGCCGCCCACCGCAGGTCGTTGGACGCCAGCTCAGCCACCGTCGCCGTGGTTGGCGCGCTCTGGATGGCGTTGCCGAAGTAGGCCGGGGAAATCGCCGGGCGTAGCCGGTGCCGGCAGTTCACCGCCATGCGGAACGTCGTGGTCGCGTCGTCCGCCAACCGCTTCCGAGCACGCGTCACCGCGAGCCATATCTGCGCGCACAGCGACTGGAACGACGAGATCTCGCTGCGCACTTCGGGATTCTTCGGGTCATGGGCCAGCTTGCCGTAAACCTCGGCATCTTGACCGGCGCTCGGCCGACGGTTGGCTATTGCCTTAAGCTCACGAATTGCATCCCCGCTGAAGTGAAAGATGCGCTCGCGGAGAGGCGCGTCCGCGTCGAAGGTCACTGCCGGACCCACGCCGCCAGGAAAGCGGAGGACGGCAGTGGACTCACCGAAGAAGTTGCGGCGGAAGTCCGGCAGCTTGGGTGACGCGCCACGGCAGAGGTCGGCCCAGGTGTTAAAGAAGTGCCAAAAGGAGGTGCCGTCCACGACGGCGTGGTTGGCGACGATGCCGATGAAGACGGCGCCATCGCCGAGCACGGTGAGCTGGAACGACGTAAGCGGGCGGCGGTGGCCGTCGTAGCTCACGGTGCGGTCCATGGGGAACAGGTCCTTTGTCAGCTTGATCGGGACGTCGGCGTCGGGCACGAGGAAGTCACCCAGCGATAGGGCTGGCGCCACGGCGTGATGGAACTCGACTCCGGCGTCGTTGCAGCGGATAACGACGCGATCGTCGTGGAGGGTGACGAGGCGGCCGGCAAGGGCCGGGAAGATGGAGAGCGCGCGGGCGAGCGACGACACGAGCAACGAGACAAGCGAAGCCATGGGAGCGTCGGGGGCAGGGAAGAAGAGGCCCTTCTGGATGTAGTGGCACGACAGCATGGGCAGGTCGGAGACGGACAGCGTGAGGTCCCCGATCGCGGACGCGCCGTCCGGGCGCACGGCCTGCCTCGACACGACCGTGATGCCCGACGCCGGCTCGTCCACGCAGATGGCCTGCTTCGGCACAATGGCGGACGCGACCGGGGCGGCGCCCACCATGGTCACGGCGGAGAGCATATGTGCCATGTGCTCGATATATACCGCGCGGTGTTTGTGCTGGTGCCCTGCACCACTGCTGCTAATGGAGCAGTAGTTGCTAAGCTAGTGTGCTGGTGAGGTGTTGGCGCTCAGGCCAAAGAGGTGGTTGGGACTTGGAAGAGTAATGCCTTGTGCTGGACACTGGGCAATCTGGGGCAGTTTATATAGGACACGAAGAGGGGCTGGATGCATGCACCTGGGTATCTTCTTTACCTGAAGTCTGTTTTGGATATTCCCTGGGCAGGTTTTGTGGTGGTCGGATGCAGAGCTACCAGATAAGGGAGCAACTAGATGTGCGCTAATGCTTGTGAACAGTTCGGCCAAAAAAGAAATTAACGGTCTACTTGATGATGATCAGGATCAAGAGGGTTCTAAAAATACTTTTTTTTCTTTAACTCTCTTTGTTGTGTAAACTTGATTGGAGGGATCTAGAACAAGTGTCCCCTCCTTTCGGGATAAAAAAAGAATCAAGTGTCCCTGCGTTGATGTTGATCCATCAAAGATATTTCGATCAACTGATTTTTCCTTCACTCCCAGCAGGTTGATTTTCCTGCAGCTCACGCAAAAAATTCCACAGTATCCATTCGAGAAATTATGCACATAGTAAAAAGGAAAGAACTCGATCCCATGAAACAAAATTACCAACACACACTACTACAGAAAGCCTAATAGTAGACGCTAAATCACAGACGATTTTGTGAAACCGTCTGTGATGTACACTATTACAGACGGTTTTAATTTGGAGGCCGTCTGTGGTATTTATGGCGGGAAAAAGTAATATCACAGACGGTTCTTACCGCTGAACCGTCTGTGATATTCCAATATCACAGACGGTTTTATAATAAAAACCGTCTGTGATATTTCAGATTATCACCGACGGTTTTTATTATAAAACCGTCTGTGATACTGGAATATCACAGACGGTTTTTTATTAAAAACCGTCTGTGAAACCAGATTATCACAGACGGTTTTTTATTAAAAACCGTCTGTGATACGTTTCCCGCCTTGCAATCCCTCAAAATTTCAAATATTCCCGCTTAAGTCCGAGTATGATTCAGTTTTGAGACACCTTCAGTAAAACGGGCATAACTTTTGCATACGGTGTCCGTTTTCGACGTTCTTGTACTCGTTGGAAAGCTAACGACGAGCCCGATCCAAAAAAACGACTCGCTTGCGCCAGTCGCCCTCCAAGACCCCGAAAATCGGCCATCTTTGGACCTAAACCTGCGTCGCAAGTTTTTGGTGTCTGTTTTTGCCCTTTTTCTTGGTCTTCCTTTCGGAATTTGGATTTTGCTTCAACTACAAAGTTGTAGATCTCGTTGAAACCTTTTAAATGAGTATATATAAACTATATAAAACGTTGCTATTTTATCTTTTCAGACTAGTTGTTTATATTGCATCGGTATATAAAATTCTGTGCTCTAATTCACAGACGGTTCTATATATAGAACCGTCTGTGATATGCATTCATCACAGACGGTTCTAGCCAATAGAACCGTCTGTGATAATCTGACCGCTGGGCCCGTCGATCCTCTTCAACCCAATCTCCGTTCCCGCGCCAAAAATTTCGAACTCCCGCCTCTCCCTCCCTCTCCCTCCCCTATAAATATAACCAAATCCAGCCTGTCTCCTCTTCCTTGCTATCCTCTTCCTTGCTATCCTCCTCCTTGCTGTCCTCCTCCTTGCTGTCCTCCTCCTTGCTGTCCTCCTGCTTGCTATTCTCCTCCTCCTTGCAGACGACGCACAAGTCTACGGGAGACAAGACACCGCAGGGGCGAGAAGGCATCCAGCTCATGCGTTGCATCAGGGGCGAGAAGACATAGAAGATCTTTGCTTTTTCTCTGTTCTTGTTGTGTAACCCGCTTGTTGTTTTGGGATATTGTAATCTTTTTCTCTGTTCTTGTTGTGTAACCTACTGTTCTTGTTGTGTAACCTTCTCGTTGTTTTGGGATATTGTAATGGTAGGCTCTAATCTTAATAAAAATGGATGTTTTATGTTTGTGAAATGAATTGAGATGTGAATTGGATATGTATACATATACATGTTGATCTGCTTGTTTCAGAGGGCATGACTAGCATTTCCTGAGGCTAGCCAATAAACAGAAATAGGTTTAGGAGTAGAAGAGAATATCACAGACGGTTTTATAATAAAAACCGTCTGTGATTTATAAATATCACAGACGGTTTTTAGTTAAAAACCGTCTGTGATTTATAAATATCACAGACGGTTTTTAGTTAAGAACCGTCTGTGATATTTAATATCACAGACGGTTTTTAGTTAAAAACCGTCTGTGATATTAAAATCACAGACGGTTCGAAAACCGTCTGTGATGACCTCGTATTATCACTGACCCATAAATTCAGACGGTTCACAAAACCGTCTGTGATGACGTTTTTGAACCGTCTGTGATGGTCTTTTCTGTAGTAGTGACAGGTGTCCAGGATTTTGAACGCATAAAGTCTTTAGCTAATCAATCCGGTAACTGAAGTCAGCTCGGTACAAAAAGACTGGTATAGCACTTATTGACGAGATATCATAGGGTACATGAATATGTTTTTGAATGGATTCAATGAACATGTAACGGCTTTCCTTATTAAAATGAACGTTACACGTCGAAAGTATTTGTAGTCGTGTTAATAGCCTCAATCTCTCGAAGCTATCTAATCATTTTGAATGGATTGGCTATAACCTCTAGCTACGTGTATAGGCGCTAGAGCCTAGAGCATCTATTTCATGGCTTCCACATCCACCTTGCGAACGAATTAGCTCTCAATTCGTTCCCCCGTCACCTGTTACGTGGCCTACGTCTCTGTGAGTACGTTGCTCTTGCCGTTGTGAACTTGTGGGCCCCGATCGTTTCGACTTCGGCTTCTAGTTTATTTTTTACTATTTCTAAATTTCGTCTTTTTCTATTTTTTTGGATTTTTTGAGTTTTTTTACCGGTTCTTTTTTCCTGTATTTATTTGCATTACATATGATGGGCTAACCTATTTTTTCTATTTTTAAAATTTTTTAAATTTAATTATACCAAATAAATCACCTTCAGCTACAGTGTAATTTCAGCCAGCTACAGTGAAATAAGCCATAAGCCACAGCCCAACCGATCACCACCTTAATTTCTTGTCTACAGACATATAGGTGGGGTTTTTAGACTGTTGTTTATATGTTATGATTAATTTTTTTAAATTTTAGACTATTTGTGAGAGGCAGTATACAGAGAGAAATAGTCGTATTCGATTTTGGTCAGTATAACTGAACTCGGTATAGTTTGTACTATAATCTATCTATAGACCCCACCTTAAAAAACACACATGATGAGGTAGAATAATCCTCAAATTATTACGTCATTATATTCCTTAAATATACCCCTTATCGATAAGGGACAAGTCTGATAGTATAGTCATAAGTCTACAACCATATAGTCGTAAGTCTTACTACGACTACCCCCTTGGTTGTAAGTTCTTCTACGACCAAATAGTCGTAAGTCCTACTGCGATTACTCCATATGGTCGTAAGTCTTTCTATGACCAAATAGTCGTAAGTCCTACTACGACTACTCCATATGGTCGTAAGTCCTTCTATGACCAAATAGTCGTAAGTCTTACTGCGACTACCCTCCTGGTCGTAAGTCCTTCTACGACCAAATAATCGTAAGTCTTATTGCGACTACTCTATAGGGTCGCAAGTCCTTCTACGACCACGTAGTCGTAAGTTGCCTTGTGACCACCTTATGGTCGTGGACCTTCCTGCGACCAATTTATCTCTGACTAACTTGTCTACGATGAACAACCGTATCGTGGGTTTGTCTGATAAGGCAATTAGAACGTGCGTGCCAATGTTTTAATATCGATCTTACGTATGATTTGTTTGGATTCAGGGAAATGCTTAGAAGACTCGGCGTATGCGCTTGCAGAGTAGAGACACGAAAAACTTTATCTTGGTTCGGGCCTTCTCCTAAGAGAATAGCAACCCTACATCCAGTATGATTGCTAGTTGCTAGAAAGTGGATTACAACAGAGAATTACACGAATGGTTAGTGCTATCTTGCATGAATGATTCACCGAATTGTCCCCCTTTCTCCCTTTGACGTTAACCTTTAAATAGCCGGTGAAGCGATGGCAGTTGTTCCATACCGGAAGACGCCTTGACACTTCAGATGATAACCGTCTGACGGAAGTTATTGTCAGATAGACACAAGAGACCATTCACTGTGTAACGATTATTGTCAGAGAGAGATCATGTACAGTTAGTGGACTAACACACGTTCTAACTGCCTTGTTAGATGAACCAACAATGTAGTTCATTGTCGTAGTAAGAGGTTGGAGATAGACTCGTCGTAGGAATTCCCATGACCACAAAGTAGTCGTAGTAAGACTTACGACTAAATGGTTGTAGAAAGATTTACGACCATGGGATAGTCGTAATAAAACTTATGACGATGTGGTCGTAGAAGAACTTACAAATATACAGGTAGTTGCAGTAGGACTTACGACTATGCGGTCGTAGAAGAACTTACGACTAAATGGTCGTAGAAATGCTTATGACCATCCGGCATCGATAAGGGTATATTCAAGGAATATAATGACATAATAATTTAAGGATTATTCTATCCTCATCATCTAGTCCCCAACTTCAAATATTAATAACTTATTCGACTAAGCATGATCGTAGATAAAGAGTGGTCAAAAGCAAAGACCTTCTTGACCCTTATTGACTAGGAATTGGCTTGGTCGACTTGGTAATTTCGCTTGAGTTGTGAAGATAGAAAGACATCGGACAGAGAAAAGTGCAATCGATTTCCCTCGAGTTGTCTGTCGAAAAGGTTCCCAAAGCAAACATTCAATTCCCGAAGCAAACAATCAGTTCCTGAGAAAGTAATTGATGCATTGGTTATAAAAACTTACCGGGAGAGACTTTTGGTTTTCACTTTCACCTTTTGCTTTAACTCATTCGAGCTCTCCGCTTCCAATCAATCTCCAATCTTGCACGTATCCCTTTCAATCTCTCGAAAGAATGACGAAATCTTCTTTGACCTAGGCTAAATTGGAGATGGATCATGCCAAGATGAAGACATTGGAGGCTATGGAGAAGATTCCGCCATGGCAGTTTGTCAAATGGATCGAAGCCGCCCGGTAACACTGGCCATCTGGACAGATCGGAGAGATTCCGATCTTCCAGGCGTACTTTGAGTGTGGCCTCCATCTTCATGCTCACCCTTTCTTGATAGCTGTTCTCAAGTATTTCGGGGTTGAGTTGGTGAACTTGGTTCCCAATTCGATCACGATGTTCAGCGTCTTCATATACCTCTATGAAGCTATCTGGGTATCCCAGCAGATCTCGAGCTCTTCCAGTTCTATTACAAGATGAGCCAGCAAGCAGGGACTGCTGGAAGTTGCGGATTGAAGCTCCACGACAAGAAGATGGAGCTTTCTATCCCCATGTTTACCCAATATTTGTGGCTGGGTGGAAGAAGAGGTGGTTCTACTAGGAAACGACTAGTGAAGATAGCCTCTCTTTCGTCGGGAAGGTCGCGGAGAAGAACAGTCTTTGGAACTCAGCCCCCAAAGACGTCACAAGAATAGCCCCTTACATTTTAGCCATCAAGGAGCTGAGGGACAAGGGGCTTTGGAGCTAGCATGTGGTGAAGGACTTCATCACATGCTGCATTAGTCCCCTGAAGCGTCGAGCACATCCCATGTGGGTGTACCCGAGAGTCTCGAATTTAACCCATGACTACGAGAATGGTAAGTGATACTAGTACTCGTATTCGTAGCTAGGCTACATTTTCTGAGTACTTCCTATCGACTACCATGTTAATCTTTACAGACCTTGATTTGGAGGAAATCAATTCTCAAGTCAAGGCTATTTGCGAGTAAGCTCCATCGCTTGAGGTGGAGGCTCCTCGTATCCTGGTGAATGTTTTCGCCGAGGAAAAGGGAAGATGCTTAACGGTAATCAACAAATCGACTTCATCTTTAAGACTTCTTAGTCGTAGAGCATGACCAAGTGATATCTTCCTCTTCTACAGAGCGTTGGTATGGACTCCCGTCAAGACAACCAAGGGGTTGAATTGATGGTTGTCGGAGAGGTTGAAAGAGTGAAAACTACTCCGACCAAAAAGCGTCGACTGGTTAAAATAGTTGATAAGAAAAAGGGGAGCACAGATGATTCTGTCCCCCTTAAAGTTCTTCCTCCGGCTACCTTAAACGATCCCTTTCAGCAACTTGTCATGGACATAAGCGTGGCAAGTGAAATAGGGGCAGCCGAGTTGAAGCAAGTGTCTCCTAAGATCAAGGTACTCTTCTATTATAACGTCAAAACTAACTCAGTTAGCCTTTTTGAAGGCTTTATCAAGCATCTTGAAAAGGTGAACTGGAAGAGTTTTGCGTTTTTTATGAAGAAAACTGCCACACCGGCAAAACCTGTGATCGGGAAGGAGATTGTCCCGATGATCGAATGTGGTTCCCATCATCATGAGGGACAAGAAAAGGAAAGGACAGCAACTCTTGCTGTAGAGCTTCATCTAGACATGGTTGAAGAGATCCTTACTCTCCCACAACCAGATGTGGTTGTGGAAAAGAAGATGAAGAAACCACTCTCTGGGAAGGTTTCTTCTAAATTCACACTAAAAGCAATGACTCAAAGGTATAAAAATACGAGTATGTATATTGTATTTTACCTTTGACTTTTTTAACTACTGATTCACTTCTTGCGATTGTAGCTTGGCCTCTCCATCGCCTAAGCCTCCTGCAGCTCTACCTATCATCAAAACGATGGTGGAGAAGGTGGTCGAGGAAATGACCACTGCAGTGACAAGAGTTGCAGCCAAAAGTGTGAAGACTACGACCACTGGAATGGTTGTAGGAAAAGAAGGCGTTGAAGGAGAAGAAGAACATCCTAGCTTCTTCTCTTTATTTTTTAATCCTCCCTTTGTGGTAGGATCTTCCTCTGGCCACGCTCGGAACCTAGTCCCGCACCCCAACGATCTTCCCAATAAGGAGTACATCTTCGATGATGAACGTCTCGAGAAGGTGTGGTGGACTTGGGTTGAAGAGCGGGTGCTCAGAAATTTTGCTTGTAGGAGTATGAATGTGAGTATTGATAACTCAAATATTCATACTTTGTCTCTTCTTATTTCTCACTGTCTTTCCTTATCCAAAGAGCCTTAGAAGATATGGCGACTGTGGCTAAGTACCACAGGCAGCTAATGCTCCTACGATAAGGAAATGTTGAACTCTCCAAGAGGGTAGTAGCATCGTAAGCCTCTTAAGTTATGTAATCGAACTCTATCTTGAGCACACAACTAGAAATTCAAGTTTACCTTTAACCTTTATAGGTCTTGGCCAGATGCAGAGGTCTTGGCTTCTGGACTCGAAAAATGAGAAAGCTGTGCAAGGAGGCTAAAGGAAGAAAATACCAATCTATCAATAAGCCTCATAAAAGCCAACTCTGCTGCCAGAACCCTTATTCTCTCACCTTTTTCCTTGCTAATACGAGTATGCTCTCCGAACACTTTTGCTTTCTCTTCAACCTTAGTGACCAGCTTACTCGTTTCAATCTATCTTTTTGTTAAAAAGAGAAAGATAAAAGAAAGGCTATAAAGATGTATAGATAAACAAACTTAAGCTTAAGGGCTTACTGCTTATTTTTTTCTTCCACGGCTTTGATAGCAGAGTTGGCTTTTATGAGGCTTATCAATAAATTAGCATTTTCTTCCTTTTGCCTCCGTGCATCAACCTTCTCGTTCTCGAGCGCAGTGGCCAAGAACTTTGTGTCTAACCAAGACCTGTAAAGGTTAAAGGTAGAATTGAAATTCCAGTTATGTGGTCAAGACAGAATACAACTACATAAGTTAAGAGACTTACGATGCCACTGCTTTCTTGGAGAGCTTGATGTTCTCTTGTCGTAGGAGCGTTAGCTGTCTGTGGTACTCAGCCACTGTTGCCATGTCTTTTAATGTTCTCTGGATAAGGAAAGGTAGTGAGAAATAAGAGGAGGCAAAGTATGAATATTCGAATTGTCAATACTCACATTCAAACTCCTACGAGCAAAATTTCCGAGCACCCGCTTGAAATCTCTGAGTTGGTCAAGCTCTTCAACCCGGCTCCACCACACCTTCTAAAGATGTTCATCATCAAAGATATACTCCTTATTTAGAAGATCTTTGGGGTGTGAAACTCGAATATGAGCTTGATAAGAAGAAGATCCTACCACAACGGGAGGATTAAAAATTGAGGAGAAGAGGTTAGGTTGTTCTTCTTCTCCAGTGCCTTCTTTTGCTACGACCACTGAAGTGGTCATAGTCTTTATGGTTTTGGCTGCAGCTTTTGTTGCTATAGTGGTCGTTTCTTCGACCACCTTCTCCACCGTCCTTTTGATGGCGTGCAAAGCCGTAGGAGGCTTCCCAGGAGAAGCGTCCTTAAGCAATGGAGAGGCCGAACTACAATCACAAGAAGTGAATCAGCAGTTGAAAAGACAAAGGTACAATATAGTATATGTACTTGCATTTTTATACCTTTGAGTCTTTACTTTTAGCGCGAATTTGAAAGAAAACCACCTAGAGTGGTTTCGTTGATTTCTTTTCCACTACCACGTGTGGTTGCGGGAGAATAAGGACCTTCTCAACCACCTCCGGTTGAGAGTCTTGAGCCCCCTCGACCACGTCTAGTCGAAGGTCTACAACAAGAGTTGCTGCTTTTCCCTTTTCTTGTCCCTCCTGATGGTCGGAACTATATTCGATCATCGGGACAGTCTCCTTCTTGATCACAGGTTCTGTTGATGCAGCAGTTTCCTTCACAAAGGACGCAAAACTATTCTAGTTTACCATTTCAAGACGCTTGATAAAGCCTTCGAAAAGGCCAACTAAGTCAGTTTTGATGTTATAATAGTAATGTACCTTGATCATAGGAGTCAATTGCTTCAATATGGCTACCCCTATTTCACTTGCCGCACCATATCTGCAATAAATTGCTAAATAGGAGCATTCGAGGCAGCAGAGGAAGAATTTTAAGGGGACAGTAGCAATTGTGCTCCCCATTTTCTTATAAACTAACTTAACTAGTCGACACCTTTTGGCTGGAGGAGCCTTTATTTTTTCCACTTCTCCACCGACAACCATTAATTCGACCCCATGGTCATCTTGATGGAAATTCATACATACGCTCTACAGAAGAGGAAGATACCACTTGGTCATGCTCTACGACTAAGAAGTCTTAAAGATGAAGTCGATTTTCAATTACCTTTGATCGTTCTTCCCTCTCTTCAACAGAAACATCCACTAGGATACGAGGAGCCTCCACCTCAAGTGATGGAGCCTTCTCACAGATGGGCTTGACTCGAGAATTCATTTCCTCCAAATCAAGATCTGAACAAATAAACATAGTAGTCAATAAAGAGTACTCAGAAAATGTAATCTGATTATGAATATGAGTACTAGTATCACTTACCATTCTCGTAGTCCCGAGTCGAATCCGAGATTCCTGAGTACATCCACATTGGATGTGCTCGATGCTTCAAGGGACTAATACGGCGTGTGATGAAGTCCTTCACCACATGCTAGCTCATAAGCTCCTTGTCCCTCAGCTCCTTAATGGCTGAGATGTAGGGGGCTATTCTTGTGATGTCTTTGGGGGTTGAGTTACAAAGAGTGTTCTTCTCAGCAGCCTTCTTGACGAAGGAGAGGCTGTATTCACTGGTCATCTCAAAGTAGAACCACCTCTTCTACCATGAAGATTAGGTAAACATGGGGATGTAAAGCTCTGTCTTGCCATCATGGAGCTTCAATCCATAACCCCCAGCAATCCCTGTTTGTTGGCTCATCTCGTAATAACACCGGAAGAGCTCGAGATCTACTAGGATACCCAAATCGCCTCGTATACGTATATGAAGACATTGAGCATTGTGATTGAATTGGGAACCAAGTTTACCAGTTCAACCCCAAAATACTCAAGAACAGCCATCAAGAAGGGATGAGCAGAGAGACGGAGGCCGCACTTGCAATACGCCTGGAACACCAGAATCTCTCCAACTTGTTCGATTGGTCAGTGTTGCTCGGTGGCTTCAATCCACCTGATGAATCACCATGACAGGATCTTCTCTGTAGTCTCTAATGCCTTTATCTTGGCATGATCCATCTCTGATTTAGCCTAGGTTGATGAAGACTTCATCATTCTTGCGAATGATTAGAAGGGATTTGTGCGAGATTAAGGGAGATTATGGAGATTGATTGGAGGAGAAAAGTTTGAATGAATCAGAGCAAATGGGGAAGGTGAAAACCAAAGGTTAACCCCAGTAAGTTTTTATAGCCAATGCGTCGATAGCTTCTCTCGAGAACTGAATGTTTGCTTTGGGAAGCGATTCGATGGACAGGTCAAGGGAAATCAATTGCATTCCCACTATATAATCTCTATCTGTCTTCACAACTCAAGCAAAATTACCAAATCGACTAAGCCAATTCCTGGTCGATAAGAGTCGAGAAGGGTTTTGCTTTTGACCACATTTTTATCTACGACCTCTCTTGCTCGAATAAGTTACTTTCACTTGAAGTTGGGGGCTAGATGACGAGGATAGAATAATCCTGAAATTATTACGTCATTATATTCCTTGAATATACCCCTTATCGCTAAGGGGTAAGTCTGACAGTATAGTCATAAGATCTTCTACGACCACTAGTGATAAGTCTTACTGCGATTACCCCCTTGGTCGTAAGTCCTTCTACGACTAAATAGTCGTTGGTCCTACTGTGAATATTCTATATGGTCATAAGTCCTTTTATGACCAAATAGTCGTAAGTCCTACTGTGACTACTCCATATGGTCGTAAGTCATTCTACGACCAAATAGTCATAAGTCTTACTGTGACTACTCCCTTGGTCGTAAGTCCTTCTACGACCAAATAGTTGTAAGTCTTACTACGACTATTCTATATGGTCGTATGTCCTAAGACCACGTAGTCGTAAGTTGCCTTGTGACCACCTTATGGTCGTGGACCTTCCTACAACCAACCTATCTCTGACTAACTTGTCTACAATGAACAACTGCATCGTGGGTTCATCTAATAAGGCAGTTAGAATGTGTGTTTGTCCAATAACCGCACACAATCTCTCTCCGACAACAACCACTACACGGTGAACGACCTTTTTATGTCTCTCTGACAGTAACTTCCATCAGACGGTTTTCATCCAAAATGTTGAGGTGTCTTCTGGCGCAGGACAACTACTGTTTCTTCGCTTGCTATACAAGGGTTAACATCAAAGAGAGAAGGGAGAGGCATTGGGATCGAAGGAGGAGATAGTGCTAGCCATTTGCATAATTCTATGTTGTAATTCCTCTTTCTAGTAATTAACAATCACATAGGATGTAGGGTTATTATTTTCTCAGGAGAAGACCTGAACTTGTATAAAATTCCCATGTCTGTACTCTGCATGTGTATATACTGGGCTTAGAATCCAAACAAATCGTACGTAAGATCGATATTAAAATATCGACAATACTATTTAAAAGTTAGGTACTATAGTATAAACCAAAAGTTATAAGTCATAAGTGCTAAAGAACCCCTCCATAATCTGTAATTGCTCAATGATGCTCTTAGTAATTTGCATTTTATTTTACTTTGGAACCTTCTAAAAATCCCTATTGCATCCTATCAAGTACCCAGGCCAGTGTCCACCAAAAAATATGCTTTGCTACCAGACATAAACATTAATAAGTTGTAGGTAGTACTATGCACAGCCATGGTATGCAGTTGAACATATGTTTATTACTAAAAATTAACGACAAACATTTAAAAGCAGCTAAGAAAAAGAAAAAAACTAAAAATTCTTACAAAAAACAAAACATTTGGCCCTTAATTAAGTGGGGCCTAATTAAGCAAAACTATAGCAGCCATCAGATGTTATTGCTTAAATATATATTTTTCTTAATTTAAAAGAGATGATAATCCTTATTAAGTTATTTCTTAAACATATATTTCTCCTTAATTCAGAAGAGAAGATAATCCTTATTAAGAAACAAATCTTAGAGTTCCACGCATGTATAACACTCGTACGTTTTCGTAGCCGTGC
Source organism: Dendrocalamus latiflorus (assembly GCA_017311315.1). Classification (NCBI taxonomy): domain Eukaryota; kingdom Viridiplantae; phylum Streptophyta; class Magnoliopsida; order Poales; family Poaceae; genus Dendrocalamus; species Dendrocalamus latiflorus. The sequence continues at coordinate 9,619,426 of CM029663.1, forward strand.
GTGCAAGAGCACGAGAAGAATGTGCTCATGATCATCATACCCCTACAAGTGATCAAGAACATCGCGTCGATGGTGATTGGGGAGACAGGGCTGGCGGGGTACGATTGGTTTGCGTGAAACCAAATCTTCCTGCTCATGGATGTCATCTGTTGCTGCGCGGTGTTCTTCCCCATCATCTGGTCCATCCGCAACCTACAGGAGGCATGCAATACATATGGCAAGGCGGCACAGAACCTCCAAAAGCTCACCCTATTTAAACAGTTCTACCTGGTGGTGGTCAGGTACCTCTACTTCACACGGATCGCCATGTCAGCCTTCGCAGTCATGCTCAACTATAAGTACCTACGGGTGGTCAACGTTGTCTTCGAGATGGCCAGCCTGACCTTCTATGTCAGTCTTCGCAGTCATGTTCTACATCTTCCAGCCGGTGGAGAAGAACCCGTACCTGTACATGGGTGACGAGGAAGAGGAGGCTGCCGATGGGCAGCTTGAGCTGGAGGGCACCTTTGAGATTTGAGGCATGGATGTCGGAACCCGGAGCAATGACCCCTGGATCCTCTGTGTAAATCGCACTAGTCCAGGATCAGCTAGTGCGCACAGTACAACAAAGATAAATACCAAGCACAAATGACTAATTTCATTAAATAAAGGGTACGACCTTTTGGCCAAGTCTTACATCAACGCCCATTGGTAAAGATAAATAAAGGAAATAACTGCGGAAGCAAACTGATAAATAGCGAAGCCCAAGCCTGCCCACAGGCAAACGACAGTAAGACGCGGCCTACTCGTCCAGATCTTCACCGTAGTTGACGTCTTACTTCTCTGTGTGGAAAAATCAACGTGAGTACAAACTTGTACTCCGCAAGTCACACGGGAAAATGCACCATAATGATAAAGGCTTCAAAGGAAGACTTATAGGGTTAGTTTGCATAAAACAGCATTTATGAAATACAGTAAATAGATTGAAATTGCTGAATTTAATACAGTAGGTAAAAACAATACTTGTAATCGAAAATAATACCGTCAGTGCTGGCTCCAACCAAACACCAACCTATCCACGGGCATCCCACCCGGACCATCTTTTCCAAAAGATAACGTATGGATTCCATCCATCCACACGCTTTCACTGCGCAACTCTGATGAATTCCATCCATTCACCAGATTTCAATCTCTCACGGATTCCATCCATCCGCAAGGTTTTCATCACTCGTGGATTCCATCCATCCACAAGGTTTTCAAAAAAATATTTTGAAAAACAAAGTCTAATCCATGAAAAACTTTTACTCAGCATGCCCATGACCGTGGGCACGGCTGTCCAGGATAGATTATACACTCTGCAGAGGTTGTACAGCTTTACCCACAAGACACGATCATCCCTTTGTACCACTAGATTACACACTTCTTTAGGTGTGCGGTGGGGAGTCGTGACAAGGCCTTTACAATGCAAAGCCTTCAACCTGGTCGAGCCAGCTCTAAGGTTTCACCCCCAGTAAGGAATCCACCAGACCGAGACCCCCTCTTGAGCCTAGACGAGACTTCTCATGGCTTAACCACGCTCGCCCAAGTGAGACTTCACATGGCACCAACCACGCTCACTTTCAACCTACGACTTGACTCAGGTTGGGACTTCGCAAATTATTCAGCCAGGGCTGTCCCATACTAGCCATGTGATAGTACGATTAGGGCTTTGCAATAGTAGCTCACAGACCGGTCCTTAATCTGACTCAGGCCCAACCACATACCCCCGTGCACGACAATCGACCACTGCGGCTCCAACCAACAGGGCATGCCTGCACCCACCACTCTAACCAGTTGCCTAAGTCTAAACCAGTTTTATATTTTGCTTTCAAAATAATTCATAAACCTCCTTGACTCACCAAAGTCAAGAGTACATAACAAAAGCATATCATTATATGTGAAAGAGTATCCCAAAAACAAATAATATGACTACGCTGGGCTAAGCATTTGATTCAAAATTCCTCTAGCCAACACTAATGCACTAGCTAGAGTTTGATCTAGGGTGACAAGGTATTGAGGAGTTCAAATTCAATGAAGGAATTAACAAGTAGGCAATAACTAAATTTAAAACTGAATTGAAATACGTTGAATAAAAATATGCATGCAATATAATTTAAATCAACATAATTTTATTTTGAAAACTGGGATCAACATGATCAAGGAGTGTGACTTGCCTTGCTCTTCAAATTGGTTTGAATCTTCGTCGAAGAAATCTCCCGAATCGTCGAAGTCTACACGTGGAAATAACCCACCAAATTCAAATAAATTCAAATTAAATTCAAATTGACTTCAAAAATTTGAATTGAGGCGAGAAATAGATAGAGAGGAATTTTTGATGAATTTAGAAATTTGAATGGGCCAAATCGGAGTTAAGACGAAGGAGGACGGGCTCCGGGAAGTTTAAAAAGAGAGAAAATGAAAAATCATGATTTTTGGAATTATTTTCCTAAAGGAAATTCAGAAATATGACGTCAGCCAAGATTTTAATTTCGGCCGAATTATTTTTGAACGGGAAAAGAGGGGGAAGGACTGACATGTGGGCCTGGGGTCTATAGACCGAGCCCACGGAGGGGAAGGGTGGCCGAGGTGGCACGGGGTGCTACGGGGCAGAGGGGCGCCACGTTGGCGCTGAGGTGGCGCCATGTGGCTGCCACCTGGGCTGCCACGGTGGCAGGCCGAGCTGACGTGGCCGGCCGACCGGGGAGGAGCTCGGGCCCGGGGATCACGCCGGCAAACGGCGGCGCGACGGCCGGCGGCGAGGAGCGAGGGAGGGAGAGGAGAGCGCGGCAAATCCAGGGGTGGGCGCGGGCTTACCGGGGGCAGCCGGGAATGGCCGGCGGCGAGCGCAAGCGGCGGCGCGGCTCGGGCCTCATGCGGCGGCGGTGTTCCGACGGCGAGAAGGGGCGGCCGAGGGGTGACCGAGGTCGGGGACGGCTCGAGGAGGCTCGGGGTGGCGTCGGCTGAGCTCGAGGGCAACGGGGGCGACCGGAATTCCTCACCAGAGGTAAGGGGCGGCGGCGGCGGCAAGGGCGCACGACGCGGGGAGGCTCGGGCGGCGGAGAGAAGGAATTGGGGGCGGTGGGAGGTGGAGTGGGGAATGGGGAAGCTCGGGGTGGGTTTAAATAGGGGCGAGGGGGAGCGAGCCGGCGGCGATTCGTCGCCGGAATAAGCGCGGGCGTGCGGCGGTTTCGGGCGGAGGTGGGCGCGAATCCGGCGGGGTGGGGGCGCGCGGGTCCTGCGGGAGAGGTTGGGCGGCGCACGCGGGAGGTGGGGGAGTGGCTGGGAAGGGCGGGGTGGCCGGTTGCGGGCGGCGGCGGTTGCGTACGGCGGGCGCGGGTGGAAGAAGGCGGCGGGGAAGATGATGACAGGTGGGCCCCAACGGCAGAGAGAGAAGGGAAGGAGAGGCGCGGGCGGTGGGATGATGATCCGACGGCCAAAAAGGAGAGGGCGGGCGGACGGGGTGGATCGGCCGGGGCGCAACGTGGCGGACATCGGGGCCAGGCACGTGGCGGGAGAGGAAGGAGAGAGGTGGGATGGGTGAGCGGCGGAGATGGGCCGAGGGGAGGGGACATGGGCGGATCTGGTCCGTCCACGTGGCGGCCAGAGGAGGGGGGTTGGGGATTTTATTTTTAGAAATTGATTTTGGTTTTTCAGAAAAGCCCAGAAAATACATTAAGCCTCAGAAAAATACAAAATAAACTCCAAAAATCCCAGAAAAATTCATAGAACCTCCTGGAGACATTTTGGACTTAATAAACTATTTCCAACTAATGTTGGTATTTAATTTTCATACTTTAAAATACTTTTTAATTTCAAAAATACATTTTCAAACTCCAAAAAATCCAGAACAATCAAATAAGAGCCAAATAAACCCAAATGATTAATTTGACATAAGATTTTTATAGAAAATCAAAATATCATTTTACTTAATAATACTTTTAGGTTTTCTTAAAATGCTTTTCAAATCCAGCTTTTTCAAAAACAGAAATTCAGGGCAAATCCAAATTTAAAATTTAGGCACAAAAATACTTATTTTAATTTAAATTTTATTTTAATCAATTTTTATTATTTAATTATTTATTTTTATTTTACTAAAAATCTGGGATGTTACAATGGATGTGTGGAGTACAGAGATATTTCTATCTCTCTAAGTTTGGTACTTAAGCTATTAAAGGTGAAGATTACACCAGGTAGTTATATTTAAAAGGATGATTTTGTTAGAAATAAACGGTCAGGTAGTTTTATAATATTAAAAAAAATCACAATTTGAATCTACAAGTTCAAATTTTCTTAGGTGGTGGGGATTTACATGTCCCAACTCCCGATCGCTTCTTAATCTAGGTCCAAATTTTGAGTCAACAAACAGCGGTAAAAAACTCTTTCGAAACAAATAAATTACAATTTCTCATATATCATAGCATCAATTTTTTTAACGAGGACCATCCTCTAATATGACCTGCAAAAATAATAGAAATTTGGAATGCAAAACAAAAGGAAATTAGCCATCTTATTTTTATATAACTACAAATTAAAACCCACACATAGCTAAATTCTAGAATAAAAATTAGATGAAAATTAGCAGTTGAATTTGTATATGAATTCTAGCCAAAAACTAAGATAAAAAATAACAACAAAAAGTAATTTAAATTAATAATTAAAAATAAGAGAAAATGAGCAAAGTGTTTTTTCATACAAATTCCAAATTAAAACACATACATGGCTGAAATTTAGAGCAAAATTTAGATGAAAATTTGTAGTTGGAATTGTAAATTTCTAATCTAAAACTGAAAATTCAAATTAAATAAAAAATAACATAATTTTGGAATAAAAATAAAATGAAAGTAACAATTTGATTTTAATATGAACTCCAAATAAAACCACTACATAGCTAAAATGTGGAATGGAAATTAGATGAAAATTGGAAGTTGGATTTGTATCTAACCTAAACCTAAAATTCCAAATTAAATAAAAATAAATTTAGATTAAAGAAACAGTCCAAATCAAATACTATAAGAAATAACCTAAATTCAAAAGAAAAAATAGCAGCTAGATTTATAAATGAATTCCAACATAAAACTAAAAAAGAAAGTCTATAAGAAGTGCAATCCAAAAATATTCAAATTTAGAGAAAAAAAAGTCAAAGAAAAATATGCAAATAGAAAATTTGTTTTATCTAGAATTAAAATTACAAAAATATTCTAATTTGAGGAAAAATACATAAGATAATGAGTTTGATTTGCATGTGTACATATATAAACTAGGAATCGAAATCCATTATATAATAAACTTCGATGATAGGTAGTTTACAATTGCTAAGAAAAAGATACTTGATAAAAATTCTCACAAAATAAAAACATTGGATCATTTGTTTAGTGGACTTGCACAGGATGGAGGGATTGAGAGTGGGATCTTTAACGGGTGTTCACTCGGCTATAATGATGTATGTTATATGATGTGTGTTATGAGCATGTAGTATAAATTCAAAATCTCCATAAAAATATCCATTCTATTTTTCTTGGTCCAAATATTTTCCTGGCATTTTTCTTTTTCTAAAAATAAAAAGAAATAATGAGATTTCCCTCCTGGCCATTCCTTTGCTCCTCTTCACCTATAAATTGAACCACCCCCTTCTCTCCTCATTCTCCACTTGTGTTGCACTTGTGTTGAAATCCAGCCAAAAAGAAGGTCTCAAGGAGCATTCCCTCGGTTGGTATTTTTGAGCAATTTTCTTTCCAACCGATCTTTTGATGACTCGTTCTTCGTCGTACGAACTTTGAATCCGTTGATTCTTTCTCCTAAATTCATATAAAATCATAGTCTATCCCTCAATATATACTTAAAAAATTTTGGATTTTATTTGGATTTTGTTTGAATTTATTTGCTTTGGTTCTTCGCGTGTAGATTATGACTATTTCGGAGAGTTCGATTTCGACGATTTCCAGCAGCAAGTCTTCGAGCAAGGCAAGTTACACCTTTTATCATGTTGCTCCTAGTAATTTAAATTAATTATGTTATTTTTAAATTTATTTTGCATGCGTACTTTTATTCAAACATAATTTAAATTTCATTTAAATCTAGTTATACCCATGTCCTTTGTATATGGCTAAATTTGATATTGAACAAACGTGCCTTGCGTACTCTCCTATGGAGCTACCGCCCCGAGGGCTTACACCAGAAGCATCTCTAGTTCATCGCCAACATCCAAAGCTCAGGACCACCGAACGCAAGAAGGTCTCGCGCCCTCGTTAGTTGAATAGCTTTATGTCTATAAGGGAGTACCGCGCAACACACCTGTCAAGGCCCCCTGCTAGAGGAGCAGGATGGCTAAGTGAAGCGGAAGAACCAGAAGAGGAAGAAGATCCAGAAGAGTGCGAGTTTGATGAGTATGCCCAGGAGGATGAAGAGTAGAAGAGTAGCATTAGAGTAGCCTATAGCCATCCAAATTAAATCTCTGTGTTCGAATGTTTTGGCTTTTATTTGCAATTACTTGTGACGCGAGCTGCAGTTATGCTTTCAGCATTATGTCGCAGCTATGTCAAAACTTTACTTGGAGTTAATGGAAGTGTTTGTTTTGTTAGTCTTTCCCGGCTAAATGTTTGCTTAGTTAGGTTGCCATTAGAATATTCCCCTTAGACAAGTTTACCTCTTACCTTTGCTATTTCCTCATTCCTTGGTAATCGAGGTGTCACCCCGTCAGATGGTTGATACACGAAGTTCAGCTGGATGTAGTCAGATGCCTTCAGAATCTAGCAATAGTGCCTTGAATCCTTCAGCTCAGGGGTAACAGCTGATCCCAATAGGATTGGATCCAACTTTGAGTCAGTTCATGGTAGCTCAAACTCAACTCATGAACATGATGCAGAATCTGACCAATATGATGAATCAACAGTATCAAGCAGTAGTTGCTCCTCAACCAGATGGCCCAACGTCTAGATTTGCAGAATTTATGAGGACTAGACCACTAACTTGTTCCAATTCATCTGAGCTTTTGGAAGCAGTTGGTTGGATTTGTTCAGTGGAAAAGAAGCTAAATCTTGCTTAGTGTATTGATCGAGAAAAGTTCTCTATGTTACTCAGCAATTGGAAGGAGCCACCGTAGAACGGTGGGAGAACTACTGCGCCGCTCACGAGGACCAAGATTGTATCACATGGGCATAGTTCGCCAAAGCCCTTCGTCATACCTATATCTTGGATGGGGTGATCGAAATGAAGGAAGAATTTTGAGAATTGCAGCAAAAGAACATGTTAGTAAGCGAGTATCTCAACAAGTTCACTCAGCTTGCTAAATGTGCACCTGAGAATGTTGCCACTGATGATGCTCATCAAAAGAGGTTCAAGAAAGGACTAAATCCAGGATTGAAAGTCCAAGTTGTGGGCAATGACTGTGACAGTTTTCGAAATATGGTGGATAAAGCTATACTCATTGAAGAAAGTCATCATGAACTAGAAGAGACTCATAAGAGAAGGATGATGTGACAGGGAGCTCACACGCATCAAACTCAGAAGCCTCGCTTCAATGCTTATCAGCTTGCTCGAGTGCCATAGCAGTCAGTATTGAAGACTCCGGCACCCTCACCTTGCTTTAATGCTTTAGGACCACGCCCAATCAGTGAAAGCAGTTAGCCTTAGAGGAATGCCAACCTGCAGCAACAATTACCTGTTTCAAGTGTCATGAGCTCGGACACTATGCCAATAATTGCCCATAGAAGCAAGCCCCAACGCTAGTTCATTTCCAATCTGGAAGCTACACTAGATAGAACCCCTGCATTGGGAACACACGTGGAACATCACAATTTTCAGGCCAAGTCAACCGTACGCAGCCATATGTTGTCAAAAGACAAGTAAATCACATCACCGTAGAGGAGGCCCAAGCAGCACTGGATGTTGTGATGGGGAAGGCCAATGTAGTAGCTGATACGTTGTGTAGGAAGAGATACTATAATACCGTGATGATCAAGGAAAGTCAGCTAGCTATACATGAGGAATTTCAAAAGCTTAGTTTGGAGTTGGTTCAGAAAGAATTTATAGCCACCATGGACAGCCAACATTAGATGATCAAATTCGGCAAGCACAGGTTGATGACAAGGGTATTCAGAGAATCCAGGTCAACCTTAGCCAAGGAAAATCTTCAAATTTTGCTAAAGATGAGCAAGGTACGCTACAATTCAAGGAACGGTTGTGTGGGCCAGATAAAAAAGGTGTTAAAAGAGTTACTAACCATAGAGGCCCATGAATCTTCGTACTCGATTTATCCAGGAAGTACGAACAAGCACCAAGATGTCAAGGACAAATATTGGTGGCCTAATGTAAAGCGTGAGATAGCAAAGTATGTTGCACTTTGTGATGTATTTCAGACAGTTAAAGCTGAGCATCAGAGACCGATAGGTCGGTTGCAACCACTAAGAAATCCCAAGTGAAAGTAGGAAGAAGTTGGTATGGACTTTATCACCGGATTACCTAAGACTAAGCCATGGGTACCCATTTGTATTTCATTATAGCATATCATCCTCAAATAGATGGGCAGACAAAACGTGTGAATCAGATTCTCAAGGATATGTTAAGGGCTTATGTGCTAGACTATGAAGCTAAGTGGGACAGATGTTTACTTTTCGCAGAGTTCTCCTAAAACAACAGTTACTAGACTGGTTTGCAAATGTCACCGTTTGAAGCTTTGCATGGTAGAAAATGCATTACCCCTCTCAATTGGAAAGAGATCGGGGAGGGTCAAGTCTTTGCTCCGGAATGTCTAAAAGAAGCTGAGGATAAGGTTCGTCTAATTCAAGAAGGACTAAAGACAGCTTAGACCAAGCAGAGGAGCTATGCAGATACTCACCAACGAGAAATGAGCTTCGAGTCCGACGATTATGTGCATCTTAGAATTATGCCATTCAAAGGAGTTAAGAGGTTTCAGATGAAAGGAAAGCTTGCACCAAGGTACGTGGGACCATTCAAGATTTTTAGGCGAAAGGAGAAGTTGCTTATCAATTAGAGCTACCTGTAGCCTTCAATGGGATACATGAGGTCTTCCACGTGTCTTAGTTAAAGAAATGTTTGCGAGTGCCAGAGGAGGTAGTTCCAGTGGAAGCTGTCGATCTTCAAAATGATTTATCTTACAAGGAGCACCCTGTTAAGATCTTAGAAGTGTCAAAGCACAGGACAAGGAGCAAGGTCATCCGCTTTTGTAATGCCCAAGGGATCAACCACTCAAAGGATGAAGCAACTTGGGAGCGTGAAGAGGATCCCAGAGCAGAATTTCCTAACCTATTCTCTTAGCAGGCTAGAATCTCAGGGTCGAGATTCCGATTAAGGGGGGAGGTTTCTAAAATCATGATTATCATAGCCTTTTTGAAGCTTTTAAAATAAAATTCATGATTTGGATTTTTCTAGAACTAATTAAAGCTTAAATTGAATTTCTGTTAATTAGAAGGATTTAATATGACTAAATAAAACTTTAAAATTTATTGGAATTATTTTATTTTGGTTTCTTGTGTTACAAAGAAATTTTTATGAATTTTCTATATTTTATTCGAATTTATTTTCTATTTTCTAGAGCTCAAATGAATTTATTTAAATTTCTAAAAATAGAAACCTTAAGAAGCTTTTGGGTCAAAACCCATCTCCTCCAGCCCATTTCCCCATAGACCCAGCCCGCTTCACTACGCGCTCGACGCGCATCGTACATCCAGCCATCACCCTCTCCGCTGATGGTCACCACGTGTTAATCATCGGTCGTCTTTCCTCGCCCGCGTCCCTGCATGTCGGCCGTCCACCTGTCGCCATGTGCGTCATCATCCTCACGGACTTTGTCCGCCACCGTAGCCACCTCAGAGACCATCTCGGCGTCTGTGTCCCAACTATCCTGGACTCTCGGCCGTCTCCGCCTCGGACTCTTGGCGTCAGTTCAATTGTGGTTACTCTCAATTTCTTTGTTTATTTACTTATTAATCATTTTCAAAGTTATTTTTCAATCTATTTATTGTATTTACTTCAAATTATTTTTTTGCAAAATAACCATTTGGCCATCATTTAGTAAGTCTTGCATACTATATTGTATTCTTGTTACAAATGACTTTTTGAGTACTCTATGTTTTTACGGCTATATCCATATTTGCTCAGTTGAAGAAGAAGAAGAAGAACCATACCAACCAGAGGTGTGTGAAGAAGGATACCTCGATGACTTCTCAGATTAGGACTTCACTCCCTAGTCGATTGCCTGTGTGCATGTCGAATGGCTACTATGCTTATTTCTATTTTCTACTACAAGTTTCTTAAGCCTTTCAGGCTATTTTTTGTAAGCTTGGCCCTAAGGTCAGATTGGATAATGAATAATATTTTTGTCTTTTCCTTTATTAATCAAGTGTATGGTCGATATTTCATCTATGTTTACACCGTGTGCACTAGCATGATCCTAGACTAGTGTGGTATACATAGAGAAGTCCGGATTTACAAATTTGAGTCTAGACACCGTGTCCTTTGACTGAATATATTTATCCTTAGTTGGATCCTCCATGAGGTGTCAGAAATAGTTTCTCCAACCAACTTCTCAGAAGCTAGAGCTCCCTCGACTACTGGAGTAGTCATCCCTCTAGTGCACTTGAATCTTGAGGAATGGCCACCAGGGCTTCAATCCGATTGGTCACAACTTTCTTGAAACCCATGACCGGTGAATCTGGTATCACCATTGGCTCTACGGTCATGGTGGCTCCAATTAGTGGCTATTTCTTCTCTTCCGCCTTGTCACTGACCGAGGTGAGCTCAGTGATGAAGTCCTTCATCCAAGAAATATACTTCTGTCAGTGTGTTTTCTCTGTTATCCTTATAAGAGAAGGTGTAGTCTTATAAGAAAAACTCTCAGAGTCATAGTAGAAGCCTACCTCTATGGGGATTTTGGTCTTAGAAGCTTGTGTAGTTGTCAGAATGGTCACAAGAGTGATCAGAGGTGCACTTGGAGGAACAGTTAGGGTAGTGATCGACAGAGCATGATGTGATCTCAACGCTCCATACGACTTCTTCACACTTCAACACCTCTTGGGACTTGGAGGAGCATCCTCCGGGCACTCAGTTAACTCACCACTCTTTGAACTAACCATCTATACATCATAAGAGTATTGCAACACACCGAACGAAAAATATAAAATTGATAGAAAGAATTATAATTTTACCCTAAGATTTTGATCCTATCTTCTGTAGAGGTGGTGACTAGGATGAAGGGCACTTGTTCCTTTCACTCAGGCTCCTCCGCGTAGATCATCTTGATCTTTTCTCTCACCTCAGTAGGAGATAGGGCTATGAAATCAAGGAAGAAGAAAAATCTTAAGGTCAAAAAAACATAACTAAACAAAAATCGACTGGTTGGAATTTTCGATGCTTACCTTCTAAGAATCCCTTGTCGAGTCTGTTGCATCCTCATACTAGAGCATGAAATGGTCACGTGACTTCAGAGGACTAATACGGTGCATGAAAAAATATTTTACCACATTCCATGAATTTGGTCCTCTATCCTTGAGATGGACAGTGGCATCGACCCATCACCCTATCTTTCTCTTCTTCAAGGAAGACCTTCACTTTGGATTCTTGATTGCAATTTAATTGGCGAAGGAGAGGTTATTTTCTTTGCTAAGTGTCATGTAGAACTACAGCTACTTCCATCACGACCATAAAGATTTGGAAAACACTAGAATGTATTCCCATGCCTTTCCATCACAGAGCCATAGAGCACAACCAGTGGGTGACACTGCTGATTTCTCATATTTCCCTGTCATCTTGTAGAACTATTTGAGGACATCTATACTTGGTGGAATCCCCAAATATGCTTCATACAAGTAGACGAAGATGTTCAAATTAGCAATCGAACTAGGGGCCAGATTAACCAATTTGATTCCATAGAATTCGAAGACTTCTGACAGGAATAAATGCATCAACAATCTAAATCCGCACTCTATATGTGCCCAAAATATTGGGATGTCGCCGTCGTTCCCTCTCAAAAAATTATCTCCAATCACTGACCTCCACAGGATCAATATTCTATCTGGAAGCAACTCTTCCTCTTCCATGGCCTTCAGCTTCTTTGATCCAAGCTCAAACGTTGGCCAATTGTGATCAAATATGATATTTTGGCTAAGTGGTGGAAAATCTAAAGGGGATTGAAAATATTCAAAGCTACAACCAAAGAGTGCTAGGGCAGAGAAGGATACGAAAGGTTTTTCTAAAAACATGAAGCCAATAGGTAATACGCCACAGGTTTTGTAAGGGTTTTCTCTGACTACAAATAGTGGTTATCCGATCTAAAGCCCAATGGACACAAAACCCTTCATTTTCTCAATTAGTTTCTCAACTTTAAAGTGAATGAAAACTGCTTCTTTACTCTCATCGTTAAGGGAGTAGTTTCCTGATTCCAATTCAATCAGAAAAAACTAGATTATAAATACAATTAATGTTCAGGGGCTACCTGATGAGGATTGAACAAATCCTTAAATATGGCTTTAATATTTAATTAAAGTTGAAAGACCTCCATGATCGTAAGCCTTTAGAGGTTGCTTTCCGAGTACCCTAGTCAGAGATCCACTGTGTAGCTTACCTGAGTAGATGACCACTCCGAGATTTTGTGAATTGTAACCTAGACCCACTTCCTGAAAATTTCTTCCGTTCAAAGGATAGAACACATGCTTTATCCACTAAAACAGTATGATGCTTTGGCCTTGAGTCTTTAACAACAATTGCCATGTGGTTGATCCCCATGTTCATCTCTCTCTGATAATAATTGACGATTAGGTGCCCTCTCTCTGATAATAACAAACTCTCGATTGAACGCGCTGGTTCCATGACGCATCTCCCCTAGTGTACTATTGATGCCCCTTGAATGTTATTTAAGGGGTGATGAGATAAGACAGAAGGGGACATATTGAAGACAATTCGATAGTTCAGAGTCAAGTAGATCATGCAAGTTATGTTCTTCTAAACAATGGGAAGAATATAGATATTAGGGCTAGTTTCATGCTTTTTAAAGGCATCCTGTAATTAGTTCATAGTAATAAAGAGCATCTCTATTTTCTCCCAAGGAAATCAATCATCTTTCTTATATTATTTCATAAGATCGGCGACTTGATTGTCAACATACATAAAGTGAAATGATAATTCGGATACATTAGTATGGAAATGAATTTGTAGGGAACTAGTACATAAAGAGATAACAATATGGTAACTAAATAAGGCCTAAATAGTTTCCTTGTTCCAATAGCATTGCCAAATATGCTTGGTTAAATCTCTCTTTACTTGGATATGTGTTGGCCAAGCACAAATAGCAGAATTTCTTCGTAGCACATCCACGAAGCAAATGTTATGGCCATTGTTAACTTCCGACGGTAGAACGAAAGATGTCCCTAGAGTCTCATTCAAGTCCAAAGAAGCGGTGATCAATTATCATTCACCTTCAACAATCATATTATGAAGAATAACACAACCTTCCGTGATTTTGTTGACAACGACCTATTGCCACAACTGTGCTAGGGGACACACACTGTTAAAATGTGCTCGCACTGCCCCAAATGTCTGTGTTTGAAGAGTTTTTATGAAAATATGCTAAGCCAAAGTAAATATAGAGATATATGTTTAAGAAGAAAAACTCTGCTATTTGTATGTTCTGCAGTCTAGTTCAACCAGTTTCTGCGCGTGCCTCATACGGCCGCACGTCCCCTGTCGATCACAAATCGCATGCGCCAAGATGGAAGGAAGATTTTTGCTTGCACGGTACTACTCTGCCATAGAAAGTTTCCCCCAATGTATCTCTATTTCATGGAAAGAGTTCTCATCAAATCCCTTGAGAATAGTAGGCAAAGACTCAAAAGGAAACTATTAGCAATCAAACCACGCTCCTGCAAATCAGGAAGATGTTGTAGTGATTTGGTGCTGTGTTTGGAGCCGAGCACCCATGTACGATGTTTCCTGGCTCTCAACTGTGCCTATACAAGGCCCTTGAATGATAGCACAATGGGAGGACAGAGACAAGAGGAAGGAGATGAGAGACCCACATAGAGAACACAGAGCAATACACACAGAGAGATACATGCACGGAAGGAGGAGAAGCCGGAGGAACAAAAAGAAGCAATCTTCACCAGCCCAAGCCATGGCGTACTAAGCTCAAGATGATAAAGAACCTCCCCTTTTCTCTTTCTCTTTTATCTAGCTAGCTTCCATGCCAATGGATGGCGACAGTGATGGGAACATCGCCAACACCTACGGTCATTGCCGGTAGTGCTATCGATTAGATGATTTGGAGTTCACCATTGTGCAGCCCGCATCCATGACATTGAGGCTGACAAGATTGTCGTGCGCCTTTCAAATCACTATGCTCAAAGCGAGAGGTCCCTCTACTCTCTCACATGAAGATGAAGGTCTCACGAAGCCATCACACCTGCCACTGAGCCTGCCATGTTCATTGCACTGTCCGTGAGTTGTCGTAAGCAAGTAGGTGCTCATGCATACCTATATATGCTTTTAATTTGATGATGACTCCATATGGTGAAATGACAGCCTGATACAGATGGAGGGCTCACTCAATGCCTACATGTGACGAGCGCCCCGGCCAAGTAGTACGACCATGTTGATCCACCATGTACCGTAGTCATATCTACTATCGAGGATGCCATGTCTGTCGTCGATACTCTACTCGACTTGATACCATGGCATGGCAGTACATGACTACACATGCATGAATCAATGGGCTATGCATACATGTACCTCCAATCTGATGATAGTTCCACAAGGCAAGGGAGATGGCGCTACCCACAAGTCCTTCTCAACGCCCAAGACAAGCGACATCGCCGACCACCGCTGGCCGCACCGGCACGCATGAGCACCCAACTCTTGGTTCTTAATGATCATCTACTTCCAACGACCGTTGCTCTTGATTGACAAAAGCGACATTGTTCACATGACGCTGGAATCTTGGTTACAGTACCAGAGCTATTGTATTTGATGACAACACTTGACTAAGCCATTATAAAATCTACGACTGTGTTGACGAGTCAAGTCACTGCGCCCCCATGATCCTCAATGAGGCTCAATTAATTGTTCGCATTCCTTAATCACTCAACACGCACGACTAGATGCCAAGGTTACTGGTAGTTGCATCCAAGTGATGCTAAAGTTGCCACATCGGCTACTGAGCAATGCTATCGCATCTCGCCATTGTGGAATCTAGATCATCTACAGACTCACTCCTAATGACAAGACCATCATTCTTGCCAACAAGGTCAAGCATTCGTAGTTGACTTAATCAAGCGTGTGGCTATCTTGTTTGATCTTCTTGTACCATGGTATAAACGTATGGCAGCACGCATGCGTGCACCCTCACTGCAATCCAACGAGAATGGTCCGCCCATGATGCTGAAGTACACTCCTATGTGTTGTCGCAGCACTAGAGTCATCCCAGAAAATCTACATACCCGTCGTACCTGAATGAGGATGGCCTACCCTCGTGACCTTAGAGTTCACTTGCCGTGTACCTCCACCAAATTGGACTTGCCTCAGCCATCTCCTATAACTTATTTATCCGTGTCAAAATGGGGATGGTCTACCCTTATGACACCTGAGTTCGGCTATGTGCGTCTGCACTGCAATGGAGTCCTTCCCAGCAATCACTTTCGACCACGTCGACACCCAACCCTGGTGTTGTTCTATGCTAAACTCACTATCTGAATCATATCTACTACCCTGATTCTACTACTGTATTGTTATAGCAATGATGCTTCGCATGAATCATGCACACTTTTAATCACCTTAATTCTACATGTCATTTGATGCTGACGAGGTCGAACGATACGGGCAGGTGTGGCCAATGCAAGGGCTATGTTATCAATGGCCCCATAGACCAATGAGGCTATGCATTATGCTAATGCCCATATTTATATCAACCATTCATCACATGCATGGAGAACATAAAGTAAAGACTAAAGATGATGACCAATGTGTAGCTTAATCGGAGGTGTTCCATGGGCTTACCCCATGGATGTAATTAACTGGGAGCTTTCTGAGGTCTCAGGAACCAAGAGACCACGTCGCCTATGTCAGATCTACTATGCAAAGTAGGCGGGCACACTCATATAAAAAACTTGTAATTTTGTTATTCTCAAATGAATGAATAAAATACATATTTTCCTATCTTTTCTTGTGTTTATTTATTTTTGTGTACATTAGTACACTAGCACTCCCACGCTTATACCCATGGCTAGAAATTCAAGAGTGATTTCTCGCGTCAAATAAAATGGCACACCTGGTGGGACTTGGTTCTCCTCCCATCTTCGTTGCGCGCATTGGTCATTGGATTCATGTTCACTCATTCATCAAATATATATGACATGTTACATAATGATCATTAGCATGGAGCTCTTTTTAACAAGTCCTCTTCTTGCAGGCGGATCCTCCTATGCCAACAACACCTTGGTGCCAGCTTGTTATTGTCGCGAACCATGGAAGAAGAGAGCGGAGATATGTACTACGGCACTTTCCCGAAGGCTGGCAAGGTTGGCATGAGTTGATTATTCTAAAAAAGAGCCGAGGCAGCATGTGTATATAACGAGTTTCTCATGTACGTAAGGATGGAAAGAGTCTGAGTTCCCTTACATATAGTGTAGCATAGTTGGTAAAGGAAATGGACCGTGATGCGTACAATACTTTCTGGTATAATTCGGGCGAAGTCTCTATTGCTAACAGGAAACATGTTTCTGTGAGAAAGTTAAAAGTAAGGTTGCTATAAAAATTGGGTGCCTGATTGGCTACTAAAATACTATTGCCAAGTTAAGTTCGCTTTGCCTCGTGCATCAAACTCAACTCAACGGGGGGCATTTGTTTGCTAAGTTTTTGTGCAAATATGCTAAGCCAAAGCAAATACAAATATATATGTTTGAGAAGAAAAACTCTGCTATTTGTATGTTCAATGGTCTAGTTCAACCCGTCGCTGTGCCGCGCCTCGTACAACCGCATGTTCCCAGCTGATCATAAAGCACATGCGCCAAGATGGAAGGAAGATTTTGGCTTGCACAGTATTACTCTACCATGGAAAGTTTCCTCCAGCATATCTCTATTTCATGGAAAGAGTTCTCATCAAATCCCTTGAGAATAGAAGGCAAAGACTCAAAAGGAAACTATTGGCAATCAAATCATGCTCTGGAAAATCAGGGAGATGTTTAGCAATTTGGTGCTGTGTTGGAGCCGAGCGCCCATGTACACTGCTAGCTGGCTCTTAACTATGCCTATAAAAGGCCCTTGAATGATGCACAATGGGATGACAGTGACAAGAGGAAGGAGAGGAGAGCCCCGCACAAATAATACATAGCAATACACACAGAGAGATACATGCACGAAAGGAGAAGGTAGAGGAATAGAAAGAAGCAATCTGCATAAGCCCAAGCCATGGCGTACTATGCTCAAGATGGTAAAGAACATCTCCTTTTCTCTTTCTCCTTTATCTAGCTAGCTTTCATGCCAATAGACGGCAACAATGATGGGAACATCGCCAACGCTTATGGTCATTGTCGATAATGCCGTTGATTAGATGCTTTAGAGCTCACCATTGTGCAGTTTGCGGCCATGATGTCGGGGCTATCAAGATTGTCATCCGCCTTCCAACCCACTGTGCTTGAAGCAAGAAGTCTCACTACTCTCTCACACAAAGATGAATGTCTCACGAAGCCATCGCGCTTGCCACCAAGCCTACCATGTTCATTGCACTATTCGTGAGTTGTCGTAAGCAAGTAGGTACCCATGCATAGTTGTATATGCTTTTAATCTGACGATGACTACATATGGTGAAATGATGGCCTGATATAGATGGAGGGCTCACTCAACGCCTATATGTGATGAGCACCTCGGCCAAGTAGTGCGGTCGTGATGATCTGCCATGTACCCGAGTAGTCACATCTGCTGTCGAGGATGCTGCATCTGTCGTCGACAGTCTACTCGACTTGATACTAAGGCATGGTAGTACACAACTGCACATGCACGAATCAATGGGCAATGCATGCATGTACCTCCAATCTGATGATAGCTCCACAAGGCAGATGGCACTACCCGCAAGTAATTCTCAATGCTAGAGACATGCGACGTTGTCGACAGTGCCGACACACATGAGCACCCAACTCTCAGTTCTTGATGATCATCTACCTCCAACGACCCCTGCTCTCGATCGATGAAAGCAACACTGCTCACATGATGCTAGAATCTCGATTACGACACCAGAACTGTTGTATTTGATGATAGCACTCAACTAAGCCATTAATAAATCTACGACTACGCTAATGAGTCAAGTCATTGTGCCCCCAAGATCAGACATTGAGGCCATGTCAACACTGGCCGAACTCCTCAACTAGTCTCCCTTAATTGTCCGCATTCCTTAATCACTCAATGCGCACAACTAGATGCCAAGGTTGTCGGCAGTTGCTTCCACGTGATGTCGAAGTTGCCACACCAGCTACCAAGCGGCACCGTCGCATCTTGCCATTGCGGCATCTAGATTGTCTAAGGACTCACTCCTGATGACAAGACCGTCATTCTTGCCGATAAGGCCATGCATTCGCAATTGACTTAATTGAGCATGATGGATATCTTGTTCAATCTTCTTCTACCATGATAGAAACATATGGCAGCACGCATGCCTGCACCCTCACTGCAATCCAACAAGGATGGTCTACCCATGATGCTAAAGTTCACTCCTATGCATTATTGTAGCACTAGAGTCGTCCCAAACAATCTGCATACCCATTGTACTTGAACGAGGATGACCTACCCTCGTGACCTTAGAGTTCGCTTGCCGTGTACCTCCACCACATTGGAGTTGTCTTGGCTGCCTCCTATAACTTATTTATCCACATCAAAATGAGGATGGTCTGCCCTTATGACACTTGAGTTCGGCTATGTGCGTCAGCACTGCAGTGGAGTCCTTCTCGGCGGTTACTTTCGACCATGTCCACACCCGACACCAGCGTTCTTCTCTGCTAACCTCACTACCCGAATCATATCTACTACATTGATTCTACTACTATATCGTCAGATCAATCATGCTTTATGTGTCATTTGATACCGACGAGGTCGAACGATACGGGCGGGCGTGGCCAATGCAAGGGCTACGATATCAATGGCCCCATAGACCGACGAGGCTATGGATCATGCTAAGGTCCACATCTATATCAACCATTCATCACATGCATAGAGAACGTGAAGCGAAGACTGAAGATAACAACAAATGCACAGCTTAATCGGAGGTATTCTGTGGGCTTACCCCGCGGATGTAATTAACTGGGAGCTTTTCGAGGCCCTGGAAACTAAGAGATCATGTCGCCTATGTCAGATTTGCTATATAAAGTAGGTCATAGATCGCACTCATATAAAGGAACATGTAATTTTGTTATTCTCAAATAAATGAATAAAATACAATGTTTCCTTATCTTTTCTTGTGTTTATTTATTTTTTGTGTATTTTAGTACACTGGCACACCCACACTTTATACCCACAGTTAGAAATCTGAGAGCAATTTCTCGCATTAAACAGCCTGCTTAACATCTTTCCTTGCCTCTTCTAGAAAATATGAAAATAAATATGACATAGTTATTATCCATTCATATTCGATCTTATTTCACCCCTACTTATACATGCTCTAGAAAATTTTGCGTTCTAAACAAGCATTAAAAGTTTGCTTGGACACGTACGTGCATGGCACTATCGTGGCAACCCCATTGTCCATGAAATGGCAGAAACTCATTTTATTGTTAGTTTTTGTGGAACTTCACGCATTGTAAACTCATGTAATCACTAGGACCCTTATTTGGAGGAGCGAGCCAGGTGCGCTGCCATCCGCTCGAGCTCGAGAGCCTGCGACGCTTTTTTTTTTTTGGGTGCTTTGTTTATATGAACAATGTTTTTGATATTGTTCAGGTAAATAATGCTATTTGAGTACATGCGTATGTAAATGTGTTCAATAGTTAAAGCGTGTGTCTGTGTTCTACAAAACTCCAGATCTCCGTCTTGCCTATACATGTGTGTTGGACTTACCCACGTGATTGTATGAGTGTGTGTGGTGTTATACGTGTGGGTATAAGAGTGTCTTCGCTGAACTCACTTAAAAAAAGACCCTTGTTTGGAACATAGTATATCATAGCAATCCTGCAAGCGTTGCTTTCTTTATCGTAAAATTCATGAGATCCTGAATGACGTAAAATGTACGGGTGCAATATATGATCCGCCATGGACATAACACTCAAGTAATGCATAGAGCTGGAACTGTCCAAAGGAACGATGAAACAGTGTAGTAGTTGTTCATAATATTCTATATATGAGTGCTACAAAAGCCGACAATGTTGCCTTTTTCGTACTAATGATGATGTTTTTCCTCATTGTTCATGCATGCACTCAGAAAATTCCATCCAATGAGGCATCAGCAGCCACCGTTGTTCCTAATCGGATAAGGATATGCAGGCGAGCATCACGACAAATCAGAACGATATATTTTTAGTTTATTTTCTATCAGGCAACAGCCGAGTTGGAGCGGACAACCAAATCCATAGAACAAATCTAGGTCTAGGGTGAGTGTTTTATTCAACATGCACTTATTCCAAATATAGAATATGTACTCATGTTTTCCACGATAAAAAGATCGATCCACCGTAGACATGCACAATCAAAAAACAAGTTATTCATCTACAAATAACAAGGTGCGATTTAGGGCCAACGTGTCCAGCGTTTCAGGTAGAACACTCGCAAGCTCACCAGTAAAATGATTCTTTTTGTAAGATGTCCGTTCATGTTTCGTATGCATGCAGCATCCTTTTTTGTTGAGGACTAAGACTAACGCAAGCCGCCCTTCACTAGTGGGAATTAATCCTTACCATATTACATGGACAGCAACATAATAATCAATTTATCAATGTTCTTTTTCTTGAGATAGTGAAACAACAGTCAAAAACATTTTAATACCCAAGTACTCATACGAATGCTATTACGTATCATGACCTCGCACCAGATCGAGCCTTGCTATCACGTACGTCGACTAGTCAGACTAGCTCGGTTCGCCGGGGCAGAATTTTCCGAAGGCTACCCTACTAGCTAATTTACCTGTACGTAAGCTAGGCATCCATCCATCCCCTAAGCCGCCATGTCCTTCAGTTCCGAGCATCTGAGCCTTCTGAGGCTTGGAGATGCGGTGTCGATTTCCTGCTGTGGGTCGAGATATCCCATCTCATTTGCTGATAGAAGATCATGGCAGGACCCGCCGCAGCGATGGACTAGCTAGGTAATGATGATCCGCGGGTACAAGACCACGTGCCCTTTGTCGAATGGACCATGCGCCAAACCCTTTTGCGCGACCATTCGTGCATCGTCGCTTTATCGATCACTCGGTCAGGGGCTCGTTCTGTTGTGCTGACGAGGCACGCAGATCGGAAATATCCAAACGTGTATCCCGAACCACCGTGCGAGCGTGTGAGAGATGGCAAAGGCATGCGGGAAGCAGAAGTGGCATGGCCTAACGAACCAAAACCCTGCCTCCTCCCTTCTTCTGTTACCTACACTGCCCAAGCGAGATGTGACGCGCTGCGCCCGGCCTGTTACTCGTGGAGCACAACAGCGAGAGCGATGAGCATTTAGTTCACAGCAGGCAAGAAAATGAGGCAGCAGCCTATGTTGAAGATGAATATTTAACTTTATTTATACTTTATTATTAATATTTGAGTTTGATTCTATGTCATTTGTTTTGAATTTTGTTATTAGGTACACAGTGGTCTGACCAGGCCTGAGTGAAGGTCTGACCGATTTGCGGTCTGACTGGCCGTGGTGACGGTCTGGCCGGTGTGTGGTTGTACTGGCCTGTAGTTAGCGGTAACTATTTTCTAGAGAGATATGTATTGAGTTGTGAGGAGTGGTCTAACCAGTTAGTGTTGGACGGTCTAACCAGCATGGGTGTTGTGGTCAAACTGGTCCCTTGTTACCGATGAACTGTAATTTGGTTGCTGCCAATCTCTGTGGAAATGTGATGAGTTGGGTTGGTTTCGATTGTGTTAGTCATGATGGAGTCTATGCAAGTGTTAGTCGTGCACGGGGTCCATGCAAGTGTGTCATGGTGTGTGTCCATGCATGTGTTTTGCTAATGAGAATCAAGTGCAAAACATTTGTGCTCGGATCGGTTGCTTTTTTTGTATATGCAGGGTGCTTGATGATTGTTGTGGTTAGCAACAAGACCGAGGCTACGGAAGGGGTCCTAAAGCCATGACGTAGCGCGTAAGTCTGGGTGGAGCATAAGTTCAATCGGAGAAGTACAGAAGAAAGACAAGGATCGTGAAGAGTCAAGTTCGTCCATATGGTGTGCCCATTGATCTTATGTGTTTTAAGTGGTGATGGTCCTCAGAGCAGGAATACGACCTTAGCTACAAGTAATTGGGTATCACGAACTATATATGGTGTGATGTGGTGTGACATAAGACTCAGGCATTTCAAGTGGTGACGGCCATGAGGCAAGCGTACGATCTTAGCGACAAGGCATTAAGCATCGTATCTTCATGTGGAGTCTGGTAGGTGAGAATTGAAAAAATTATCCAATACCAATTGAAAAGGCGGTTTGTAAAAATGTGACGTTGTCCTAAGTGGTTTAAATCACATCTTGGAGGATGAAGCGTCTTATCGGGTTATTGGAGCCATGAAAGTTACACTTTGAAAAGTGTGCAAGTGTGTGTGAGTGTAAAACCCGTTTGTGTGTGAGTTACGGTGTTTCCTCATTTTTAAGTGGTGCGATCCACTAAGAGTGTGCAGGTTAAGATTAAATGGGAGGTGATGAGGCTCTACTATATAAATCCTTGTGTGTATTGAGATGTGTATCCAAGAGAGACTAGTGCTTTCATGGTGTGGAGCCATGTGTGTGTCCTCTAGGCTTAGAGATCGATTCTCCACAAAGGAGTGGCTGTAAAATATTCCTCTCAAAGTGAAATAAACATCTAAAATTTTCCCCAAGTGAGTTATGACATAGATTTTTCCTTGTGCTTTTGATTTGATTGGCTTTCTTGTTTAGATTTCGCTCTTCTTGATCTTTGCTAATGCCAAGGACATGTAAGAAGTGAAAATATCTCTTGGAGATCAGATCCCATCTAGTAAGAACCTTCTAGGGAGAGTTCTTGGATTTGTTCGGTTTTCCTCAAAGAAGGGAGATTTTGAGGTTTTAGTCTTGTGGGCATTTTGGATTGAGTTCTTACTATGATCTAACTTACTATAACATTTAAGTGCCCATATAAGGTTATCTAGATCATCAAATACTCACGAGTAGGAGTTAATCAATGTTTCTCTCTTTTACCCGATTTTATTACAGCCTTGCTTGTTTTGGATAAAGGTCTGAACTTTGGCATCGATCTTCACGATCTATGATTAGAATAGATTCCTGACATCCTAGGGAGGGCTTATGCTAAGTTTCACTATATTTGGATTAGTGATTTAAAGTTAGCTTGTTTCTTGGATTGTGTGCAGTGCAATTCTGCACTATGCCTTGGTGAGCGGTCAGACCGTAGTGAACCTAGCGATCAGACTAGCCTTTGTTGGTCAAATTGGTGTGCTTGGTGGTCAGACCAGCTAGGGTGGGCAGACTGGTTGAGCAGGAAGTCTCGGTCGATCTTTGTGATTTTTGGCTCTTGGTTTTGATGAACTTGTGAGTTTGTATTTCCGCTGCATAGAATTGATAATACCTGGAAGAAGATTTTGAAAGAGTCGTTCACCTCTTCTTTAACTTGTCATACCGATTCTACACAACAGTTGGCACGCATTACTTTTTGGGACATGACAATGACAGTCAGATCAACTACTTTCTCCATAACAAAAGGGTTAGCATAGCATGTTGCCTGTTGATGAACGAAGAAAAAAGTCATAGCAAGTGTGACGAGTGCTTCATCCAGAGTAGTTGGCATGTAAGATGGGTTCTTTTGGGCTGTGGATTATGGCTTATAGTTTTTGAATTCTGACTGTTCGCGAGATAGAATACGAAGAGAGACACAATCGCATGTAATTTTGGCCGGTATAGCTAAAGTCGGTACAATGTTTATTACAATTGACTAGTAGACTCTACCTTGAAAAGACGCACCGTTTAAAAGCTAGTTACTATAACCAATGCTAAATGACACAAGCTCAAAAGAACCCAGTCGTGCACATTCCGTAACATAGGAGCTCGACGCACAAATGGTAGTGGCATGAATTGTGGTGTGTTGATGGAGGAATTGAACTAAGTTATGAGGCTGTTCATATTGATCTCTACTTCTGGCTTCTGTTTTCAGAAGTAGAAGCCAATACAAACGCCCCTTAGTTTTTATCAGCTACTACTATTCGTCAATTACTACTTTTCGGTTTCACATATTGTAACGTATTTTGTATTTTATTATATCATGATTTCATAATTCACATGGCGGTTTGAATATTGTAGTGTCTTTGTTGCACCGTATTTCTTACATAATATACTACTATTCACTGCTACTATTATTTATTAGCCATTTCTATCTGCCATTACTATTTATCGACCACTATTATTTATTAATTACAATCAAAAACTATTAGTAAAAAATAATATGAACTGCTCCTATGTCTAGAGCATGGAGATGGAAAAGAGCAGATAGCACGTTAATCCAACCGCCACCGGTGGGGACGTGGTGGTGCATAACAACTCATAAAGCGTGTTGCCTTTGGCGGGCGGGGGCGGAGCCGGCTCCGCTTGTGCGCCTTTTGTCGGATGCGCGACGCCTGCTGGCGACCGCGTAAGGCTACTGATTCTGATCGATCTGCCTGCGCTGCACGCGCCTGGACCCCGCCTGGTGGTACGTACGTAGTGCGCGCGCGGACCGGACGGCCGGTAAAGGCAAGACACTTTGTCCGGAGGAGCACCAGCCGTGACCAGTGCGTGCGGGCGGGCGAGCGAGCGCGTTTCGCTGCACGCGCCGCGTGTTACTCGGGGCCTCCTCTGCCTGCCCCCCAACTGATCTCCTGACGTTTTTGTATTTGACCTCATCGCCCGTCCGGAGCTTAGTGGAGGTCGCGGCGAGACCGACTCGCAGCCTCGACACTGACGGGGACGCCGTCGAGGCTCGTAATTTCCATACCGAAGACGAGGAACTCCTCCTGATTGCAATCACAATTAGCCACTCGCTCCCTCTGAGCAGTCTAGTGGTAGTACATGGTAGTATAGTAATGCCGTCCGTCGTGATGTGAGCGACCGAACCAGCCACTTGTGTTCTGGTTACGACTAGCCAGATAACCCATCAAGATCAAGCACATGGTAATAAGACTAGCTAAATAACCCATCAAGATCAAGCACATGGTAATAAATAAGACTTAGCCAAATAACCCATCAAGATCGAGCACACTGTAATAAGACTAGCCAAATAACCCATCAAGATCAAGCACATGGTAATAAAAAGATGCATCAGGCATGATAGATGAACCTGTACTGTAGGAGGAGAGCTAAGCTAGCGCCTATTGGCCACCTGACGTGAACCGCGTACGGGCCCGGGCTGTGCAGGACCGAAAATCGCAAACGCAGCGTCGTGGCCGGCACCGGAGCCACCCAAACGGCGATCCACTTGGGGAATTATCGAAGTGTGCACACAATTATCACTTTAGCCTTTTTTTTAATGTAAATCTAGCCTCGATGGATCTATCACGTGTCACCTACTAAGCTTCAGTATTTCGATAGCTATAGTGCTCTACTGAGCTAAGCTCCTATAGCTCGATAGATACCTAACAGTAGAACTATAAAAGCATTAGATTCATAAAAAAAGATGTTCATTGATTAAGTTTTTATTAAAAAAGTAACTAGTGATATTTATGTGCACGATTCGGAATTATTATACCGACAACGTGTCAGCGCCCCAGCGGCGCGTGCTGGTGCATTGGCAGAGGCCGTATCTGCGCCTCCCGATCGACCCGCATCTTTTTTATGCTAGCGGTAGCAGTACGAGCATTTGATGTCGTATCATTTCGTAACCGGAATAAAATAAAAGCAACCGACCGATGGTGCGTGCGGCCGGTTGGGTCAACTCACCAGCTGCGTGTGGTGCAGCAAGCAGCAGCATATAAAGCTCACTACTAGTGTGTAAGGTTTGGTGTCCGCGCGCCTGGTACCGACAGGTTCACTGAACGCTCAATGGATGGTGTAGAGGAAAAGGCCAAAGAAGATGATAAGATCTGGCCGAATCGGGCACGTAAAACGTCCGCGTGCGGTTTGTGCCCCGTTTAGAAGTACTCTAGTTTTTTTTGCTAAAATAATAGTGTAACAGTTGTTAGTTTTTTAAATATTTAATTAAAAATAAAAAACTATCATTATATCTCTATTAATAATATAAAGGAAAATAAAAAATATAAGAGAGAGAAACCACATTAAAAAACTAACATATTGTAAATAGCTTTTGGGCCTCCTCTTTTCAAATTCTAAAAGCTACTTTTCGGCTTTTCTACGGTAATTAATTTTCAAACAGAGTGTCTTTTCAAGACAGGATCTACAAGTTAATTGTAATACATACTGTAGTGGCTTCATTTATATCGGTTAAAATCACATGTAAATTTATGTTACTCCGTACTCTTCCTCATAATAACCTAAAAGTTATAAATCGTGACTTATAAGTTACATGCAAAAGATCAGGCCCTTTTGACTTCTTGAAGCCAACTGTTTGGAAGGTTACGTGCAGCATTATTATGACAAAGAAATGGCAAGAGAGAGGAGTGGTGGTAGTAAGTACTTATCTGGAGCCTGGAGGTCGACGTGTCGGACGCGAGAAGCAGCTGCTAGATTGTGTAAAACAGTAGTACTCCAGCGTTCCGTGGACAGCCCGGGCCAGACGAGTCGGCGTCGGCATGTAAGCAGCCGGCCCATATTAGTTGGGCCAGCTTGTCGCCTGGGCAATATTTAAGCCGGGGATGGCCGCGCCAGGCCGAATCCGGTCTGTGACGGGCGCACGCACGCCGCGGCGTCATAAACAATACGTGAATTATGCGCTTACCACAAGATAACAATCATGACGATATATGGCATGCATCAAATAGGAAAAGGGATAAATTGAGACCGATTGAATAAAAATTGTTGAGTTGTCCATGTCAGGAGCACAGAAAATGGATTAATTCAGGACTGACAACAAAGTATATCACTTTTCTAAGGAAAAAAGTTGCCTCCAAAATAAGAACAAGGAAAAGGCGAAAGCAACAGCGTATCATTTGCCCAATTTCTCCGATAAGAAAACCAAGGGACTCTACGATACATTCTGCTGAGCGGAATATTGGGATTGATTAAGATCGCAGTACGTGCATTCAGGAAATACAGTGTCAGTCACTAAACTTGCAAAAATACAGCGAACTAATAACTTTATGTAATGTATTCGACGTCTGGCTCATTGCCGTCGGCCTTGACGCCATTCGCAAAGATTCCTACAACGAAATCAACTTTTGCATTGACACGTCTCTTCCAAAGACCCAAACCTCATGCTGAAAGTGAAAACCAGTAAACATTGACCTTGCACTAATACGGACAAAACTCAGCGGACCCCGTAGCTTTACAGTAGTTACAACTTCTCCATGATGACGAACTATAGGAGTCGCAAAATATGTTCTCAGAATAGCGTAGGACATAAGCTAACTTATAGTTCAAAATTCAAATAGATATTTCGCAGTACTGAAATCCAATGGGGCTAAATGAGTCTAGCACTTAAGCTATACGTAGTATTGAAGTAATGGTACATAAACCCTTCCATAGAAATGGAGTGAGTGCCTATTATTGGCTGTTACGTTCAACGGTATCATAGTAGCCATCAATACTGTAGTAGAAAACACTGTGCTAATAGGGAGATCCTGAAAAATACTGTATAGTAGCCGTCAATTACCAGCGAAAACCTACAATTACCGAACTAACTATGTGTAGAACAGTATAGCGTGATCAGAGGGAAGTGAATGATTGCCTCCGCTTCTTCCGCTACTTTCAATCTCTACGTGGTCGACAACGACCGCTCGAACGATGCTTCTCTTGCGGTCGTCGACAACAAAAGCTTGATTGCTTTGCTACGACTGCCTCTGTTTGTGTTGAACTCGCTCACAGACTTTAGCTGCATGAAAACCTTCGACCACTCGAATGCGTCCGCTCGAACGAATACAAGCCGAAGACAACTCCATACTCGTATCGCACTTGAACGAGATCTGTTAGCAAGCCACCAAAAATGCAAGAAGAACGATGCTCAGAAAACACGATGCCAATCAACTTCTTTTGGAATAGATCTGATCTATTATTTCTGTAACAAGTCTTTGGCTACAAAGTGCCCTTATGGCACCCCTAAAAACTTCATCGACAAAAGCCCTAAAAACCAGTACGTTAGCCTAAACCTCTCCCCGTTTTTATACACTAACGTCCAATCGTGTCCGATTCAAATACGAACACAGCACCTAACCTCTTCCTCAAATCAAAGGACCCAAAACCTTTTCCTAACACGGGTTTTATTCAAACTCTTACTCTTTCAGCACACAGACTCTATTCGTAACACTCACGACTCAACACGCGATGAAGCCTCCAGGATATTCCCTCTCGTAGCTCCATCTCGCTTCACCATCCTCGATCTCCACATGCTCTAGCATTAGCCCGACCACCTCACGTGGCATCCTCAACCGTCTGGACCTCAAATCTCTCTATCCTAATCCCGGTCATCCTTGTCACCGACCGTGATCGTCTCCACGCTCTCCTGTATATGCAAAGACCAAAGAAACGTTTTTCTCGGCACAAGCTCTTCCCAGCTTGATCGTCATCAGTATAACTACTCATAACACCCTTGTCCATCCAGAACAAGACCATCCACGACCATCAACCTGGTCGTCCATGGCCAATCACCTCATCACAAACCAGAAAACAATCTCAATCCACCGATTACAACAGCCAAAAAACTATCGCTTTTCGAAACTCACTCTTCCCACAACTCAGCACAACCACTAGCTCATCGAGTACTCGAACACAAGCACTCGGCAAAATACTATCACTCGCTCAAAACACTTAGGAATCCCATCGCTTCCGACTGTAGACTCCATCAAGCACCAACTATCGAGTACCAATCACAATAGCCTCTGACAACCGACTATCGGGTACCTAGTCGCTCCGACTATCGAGGACCGACACCGTTCCATCAAGCACCAGCCAAAGACCTCGTTGGCCTAATACGAGTACTCAAAGTACTCGAAGATCATAAAGCGTGAAGCACTCGTTTTGACAACGAAGTCTACGAGTACCGACTGTGAATCCTATGGCAACCGATCGTAAAGCCTTCGACTACCAAAGACAACGATAGCAGACTGCAAGGTCTATAACTATCAACAAGACTGCAAAATATATGACTATAAGAGTAGTCCACACAATCTACGACCATCTACTGCAAAGACATTGACAATCGACTAGTAAAGCATATGACTATCGACCACAAAGTCTAAGACTATCAATCATCAAGTCTACGACTATCGAGTACAACCAAAAAAAGCCTACGACTATCAAAAGTACTGAAGCTACGACCATGTAAAAGTATTGTAGCTATGATTACCTTTAGTGGTCGATCTGCCATGGTCGAAGTCATGTTGCCATGATCGAAATCGTGTTGCCGTGGTAAGTCATACATGGCCGAAGCTGAACGTAGTCGTAGTCAAATGTGATCGGAAGCTATCGTAGTCGTACAGCCGTGGTCATAAAGCCGTGCGTGGTTGTAAATGACTCGTGGACGAAGTTTGCCATGGTTGAAACCGGTTGTGGTCGAAACTGGATGTGGTTGAAGCTGGCCGTGGTCGAAAAGCCAACCGAAACACTTAAAGAAGGCAAAAAAACCACTCGGAAATAAACAAGACCACTCGTAAATGGCAAAACCACTTGAACCTAAAATCTCTGACTATGATCACCCAATACTTTCATAAATGCGAATTCCAAAGCAATTCAAATGCCAATTAGTCATCATCACTTTCATCATGACCATCCACATGGTCTAACACTATGTAGCAGTTTCCCTTCAAGTGTCTTCAAGTTATGTAAGCCGCCTAGATAATGCAAGTGCGGTTACACTAAAGGTTCAAAAGATTTTCAACACGAAAGCTTCGAAGATAGCTAAAACTAAGGTTTTCATTCAAAGCGAGATAAGAAACCATTAGTGCAAGCTGAGCATCCAAAAATCAAAATAAACATTGTGTTACGGTTTCCAAACAACCTGAGATAACAGATGATCTGGAGCTCTGGCCCTAACGCATCTGGATAAAATAGTACGACATAAGGTAGAGAAGATCACATACGAGATCAAAACATTTTCATTAATCTTATTCTGAAATGTTACACTTTTAGTACCAATGCATAAGAACTAACAGTAAAATAACATGGACTCGCCATTCGGCTAGAACAAAAACCAACCTTGACAATACAAACTCCGGGAATTTGAGCTAGGATCCAAGAAAGCTCAAGAATGTTTGACACACATAAATGTAGATCTCATGCATAGAACTTTGCAATATCCATCAGCTTAATGTAGAAAATTATAATAAATAAGATGGTGACAAAGAAATAAATGATCTAACCAGCTCCGGATCATAAATACTATAGAACGGGATAGTGTATAGCGTTATTTACCAATTCAATGATATAGCATCTAACCGTTCAATACCGTCGGCGTCACACGAATCTTTATAGAGCTCGGACACACTCTTCTCACTATCTCTTGATCCCCACTCCCCCATCACGACACTCCCCTAGCATTCCCCATTCCCCAATCAGAGTCTCTCAATGACCGAATCATCACATGAAGGTGCAGTGAGCGGTGACGGATGACGTACAAGTGTGTTGATGTTGTAGGTTGATGCTGTCGGTTCTTGCCGTTGTACAAGAACAAGTATGGCTAGCCTCTGAGTCATGTCTTACGAGTCACAAGTATTGCAACTATGTGAGCATTGTACCCTTTTTATGCAATGTGACATGGCAAAATGTAAATACTATGTGTAAGCCTGTGTTGATATACCAATGTTGGGATCTCTGCGACACGCAATCTAAAATATAGAACATTAAACTTTTTTCTATGTGCAAACCTGCATGTCAGGAGGTGTATCATGAAGTTTTACTAAGTTTTCACGCTAAGCTAGAAGGTGTATCATGCAAACTTTAGACAGTTCCATTAATTTTCATTAAAAAACCACTCTAAGACAAGTTTAATCAAGTTTCAAGTTACAATGGTGTTTTATAGAGTTTCATCCTAGCATTAGTGTCATTACGTTCATTAAGACAAGTTCCATTAAGTTTCAACCAGTTTCATCGAGTTTCACCATATTTTCAGTAGTGTTTTCGTTGAGTTTATCATAGTTTGATCAAATTTTATCCTAATCTCATATCAGTTTCATCCGATTTCAAGCAAGTAACATTAGTGCCATTCAAGTTTAGTGGTGTTTCATAGAGTTTCATCCTAGTTTCGTCAAGTTTCATTAAGTTTTATCTACTTTCAAGTAAATGGTATTAGTGCCATAAGTTTTATTAAGGCAAGTTTTAAGCTAGTTCTATTAAGTTTCATCGAGTTTCACCATGTTTTTATGGAGTTTTATCTAGTTTCAGTGGTGTTTCATGGATGTTTCATCAAGTTTCAGATGAATAGCATTAGTGCCATTAAGTTTCATTAAGATAAGTTTTAGACAAGTTCCAATAATTTTCATCACGTTTCATCTAGTGGTGTTTTCATGGAGTTTCATCTTCGCCTCATATCAATTTCTTCAAATGTTAGGCAAGTAGCATTAGTGTCATTCAAGTTTCAGTGGAGTTTCAATGAGTTGCATTAAGTTTCATCAAGATTCAGGCGAATGATATTAGTCTAATTAAGTTTCATTAAAATAAATTTTAGACAAGTTTTAATAAGTTTCATCACGTTTTATCAAGTTTCACAATGTTTTATTGGTGCTTTCATGGAGTTTTATCATAGTTTCGTCAAGTTTCATCCTAGTCTCATATCAGTTTCATCAAATTTCAGTGATGTTTCATGAATTTTCATCCTAGTTTGGTCAAGTTTTATTAAGTTTTCATCACGTTTCAAGCAAATAGCATTAGTATCATTAAGTTTCATCCTAGTTTCACCTTAGTTTCATATCAATTTCATCAAGTTTCAGGCAAGCAACATTACCGCCATTCAAGTTTCATTAAAACAAGTTCCATTAAGTTTTGAAAATTTTCATGATTCGAAAGAGTTTTCCAGAGATGTTTCATATAGTTTTCATCCTAGATCCAGTAATGTTTCATGAAGTTTCATACCAGTACAACTAATATCACAAATATCATGTTTAGAGGCAAATTCATATCATGTTCCCATCACATGTTTCAGTCTGGTAATAATAGAGATTCGTTTAGTATCAACACATTTTATAGGAGATTTTGAATACATAAGTTTCACTAACAGTACACAATATTCAGAAGTCTAGCACAAGATCTAAACAAGAAGTTTCAATCAATAGTACCACCATCCACGCAAAAGAGCATTACAGATAACTAAGTTTTGCAATATTGGAAGAAATATCAACAAAAAAAACTATCATCACAGGTTCATTAAGCACCATGCAAGGCGGTGGCCTCCTAGGAGTCTTGATTTGGCGACTTTGTTGTTTTCCTTGCCTTGAAATTAGATTTGCGCAGCTTGTTGCTCTTCTGCAAGCCGCTGCTAGCTCGTGCCTTACAGTCAACCTGGTGCAATTTGCTGCTCTTTGGCAAGGCGCTACTAGCGACTTGCTCTCGATTCATCCTTTTTTGTGCCACATTCAGAGTGGCAGTCGAACTCATACCTATCGTGTTCTCCTGTAATATGGCTCCTGTTATTGCTTGAAATTTTTGTACCGAAGCCACTACTAGGTGCATAATCATTCTAATACTTCTGTGTTCTTCCTTGGTGAAAAACTCCATGCCAACATATGGTTTTGCATGATGCATCTTCATCTTGTGCATCACCCGCGTTTCCGTCCCTTTGCCAATTACTTGTGGCAAAAAAAAAAACTTTAGCAAAGGTCTTGTCAGGCTCTTCGCGTATCGGCAAAACTACCTGCACAAACACTAGATGGACGAAAATTAGCACTAGATTTCATGCGGGGGTATCTAAGTGAGCATCTAAATGAAAAAAAAAATTCACAACGAAACATCACATTGAGCATCTAAATGAAAAAAATTGTCAAACATCACTTTAACAAGTCAAGCAGCAAACAACCAAGCAGACATTTTGCCGAACATGATATAGGCAACAACCAAGTAGGGGACATGGGGGAACAAAATTTTGTGAAAGTTGCCTAAGACATGCCGAAGTAGCAGACTAAGGGGGAGACGACGTGCACAAAACCAAAGGAGGACGAAGCCGACAATGAAACCGAGGATGGAGAGCTGGCGATGAGATGTGCTAGTCGAACAGCTCGGTTTCATGCGCAGAGGACACAGTTACTCACGCTCCGCACACTAACGAAAGAAGCACAGTTTGGCGCAAGGAATTGGCCAGACAATGAGATTTCATGAGCACCCTACGCACGTGAAACCGAGGACGCTGGGGAGCTGGCAAGCGCACTCCTACCTGCGCGGCTAAGGACGATGATGGGAGACCAGGGGTAAGCTACGCTCAGAGGGAGACGGAGGAAAGGAAGGGGAAGAAGACAGGGGAACTAGCTACGTGTCGTTCGATCAGGGGGACACTATCCAATGGCCAAATGCTATATCGTCAAAAACGCTATCCGACGGTATAGCATGCTATATCCACGTCCTAAACATAAATATGAAGAATCATGCAAACTAATTTTAGTTATCTATTAGCAAGTGGATTGAGATAGATTGGCAAAGGAATGAACTTTATTGAATTTCCTCTTTAAATCAACAGAGATACAAAACAGACATGACATTTCTTTTTAAAAAACAGATATGTCATGAAGGGATATCTTCGCCACAAACAGTTATTACTTACATATAGATTCCACACACGACTTGCACTAGCAAGAGAAACATTGAACTACGAAGAGGAAACAAATCCATGCACTTAACACAGGGCCATCATACAGCATATACCACAACGAGACCATTCTATCATAGCCTCAAG
Organism: Dendrocalamus latiflorus; assembly: GCA_017311315.1. Lineage (NCBI taxonomy): Eukaryota > Viridiplantae > Streptophyta > Magnoliopsida > Poales > Poaceae > Dendrocalamus > Dendrocalamus latiflorus. The sequence continues at coordinate 9,653,541 of CM029663.1, forward strand.
TCTAGGTTTTAGGTCAGGCATATTTTCATTCTAATAAGCATTGATTATAGAGCTATCCAAAAGCAAGGGATAGAAACAAATAGACAAAAAAATCACTTTAAATTATTTAGATAGGCTTGGTGCAAAAAATCAAGAGTCAAGAGGAATTCGGAACAATTTGATAAAGACAGTCCATTGTGTATAAACGATAAGTTTATCCACGAAAGTTGAAACCTGTATTCAATAATCAAACTACAGCAGCAATAGCCACACATCATATGATATCAAGGCCTTCCTTCGAGCAATCACAAATATATAAGCTGGTGGTCCTGACAAATCTATGATTCCTACACAAGGATGAGTCCTATGGTCGCTCCTTAATCCTGTTTACATCAGGGTACTGCCTGTATTAAGGAACTTTAGGTCCAGAAAAGATGTATAGCCTATTCCAAGAGACAATACAGTCCGGACAAAAAGACCAAACAGCAGCATGTTGGGCTTAGATGGGACGCTGAGAAGCTACTGGACCTTCCGATCTGCAGAGAAAAAGAATCTGTACAACTAATACGTACGGGTCATCACACTTATAAGTTCGTGTAACTCCTTTCTGCCACAATTTCATTGCAGACTACAGATTTACCGCAGCAGCAAGAAAGCATCACAGTTCAACTTAAGCAACCACCAACTCAAATGTGATCTTATGAACCTAAGAGTAAATCATCTCCACAAATATGCCTTCCAAATATTTATGAAATACAGAGAAATGAGCTTTGCTGAGAATACAACAACATGTTCAGGCAACAGGTGAGGCAACATAATTCTGTATCCTCCATATCAAAAGCTAACCTAAATGTTCTATGAATGCCTGAGTTATTACCAAGATTTCACTGGACTAACTCTTTTAGCCATTCCTGAGCTAATCACCATAAGTAGAACCAAGCATCATAATATAGATATTGCCAGCTACTCGACTGTTGATAATAGTGCAACTAGCAATATGGGACTAGTGGTTCAGATTATCTCCTCACACTTAAAAGGCTTCATTATTTTCTTTTTGTCACGGCAAGAAGCTCTGGATAGATCCATGAAGTGAACCATTAGGTACCAGGAAATACCTACAACACTAGAGAATACCTGCAGCATCACGTAATTAAAAATACAAAGGATCAGCGACAGGCCAACAGCATCCTCATATAGTCTGCTGCTGTCAATTATGTCCAAGCACAAGACATTTATAACTAATCATGGTTATTAAGTATTGCATAGATTCTAGTAACCCACCATTCATGTGTTAGTTCCAAGGTACTCTGATTTGCCATTGTTCCTCAACTTACTGTGCAAATGTATTACCATTATCAATCTCATCATGCCATTGCATACAGGATTACTGTCAACAGTACGATCCAGTAGCATGAGTCACCATTCTGGTCATACAACTTGATAAACATCTATGCTATTGCCAATCTGTCATGCATATTGTAATTTGTAACAAGCTTGGCCATTGTTGTCAATTAAAACTGAAAAATAATGTGTTCCATGAAAAAAGTACTTTTCTCTCTTGGAATATTGGTTGCAAATGCACTATCATGTTGCACCTATCAGATACAAATATGGGCAGTGGCACAGTCAGTGATCCAAAAGGCGGCCTAGACGCCCGCCGTGGAGGCGCATAGGCAGTGGGCGGCAGCCGCCCGCCGCGCCTTGGTCCCTCGACGGGCAGGTGGGCAGTCAAAAGCGGAAGAGGCGGGCTCATCATCACGGCCAGGTAGGCGTTCAAGGCGGCGGTGTGGTGCCTAGGCGGACGCCAAGGAGACCTAGGCGAGCAAAAGAGGCAAGATAAAGGAGGGAAACGCTATCAGCTATTCATGAGTCATAACTCATAACAGAGAAACCAAGTCAGGCTAGGTTTACCTCGCGTCCTCACGCCGTCTCCGCCTCTAGGGGTTCCCACGCGTTGTCGAGCCGCTGACGCCGCTGTTCACCCTCCACCTCGCCGGATTTGACCGCCCGCAACACAGCACAGCTGTGTTCTCCCCTCCGCCTCCCCTCCCCTCCCCTTCGCTGAGCTTCTCCCTCTGCCGCCTCCCCTACACGGCTACGCCGATCTACTCAATCCCCGTCCTACTCTCCTCTGCCAGTGGCGGTGGAGGCGAGATTCCGAGCCAACACCGTCGATGATGAACACGCCATTATGCTTGGCGCACTCAGCGCTCCACGTCCATGATGGGGGAATAGGGAGGGGTTGAGGCCAAACCACTGAAGCCGGATGAGAGATGGACTCAGATGGGACTGGGAGGGGACTATGGAGTGCTGGTGTTGGGACTTGGGAATTCGGTAGCCGTGCAGGTGTGGTGAGGACGCCGAGACTACCAAGGCCGAAGGCTGATTGAGGCAAGGGGAGGCTAGGAGGACTGGCCGTTGTGGGAAGTGGGGACGGGAGGGGAGGGACTGGCACTAGGGGTAAGGATAATATAATTGTAAAGAACATAAGAGAGTTCCTACATATTAGGAGTGGGTGTGTTTGCATGGAGTGAGGTGTTATAATCTTCAGAAGTGTTAGAAACAAAGAGTGGGTGTGTTTGCATGGAGTGAGATGTTATAATCTTCGGAAGTGTAAGAAACAAAAAAACATGTCTGCTTTTTTACTCTTGATATGGTAGATTTTAATCTGAAACAAATCCGTGTGGCTTCGATCTAGCTTTCTTTGGACCACTTTCACTCTCCTTCAGTGCATTACCAACTATATTATAAAACTGCAAGCCAAATTTACATGTATCGACTCTAATAGTATCCTGGCTCATAAAGCGCCAAATACTTAGCTCACAGGGGAGTCATAGCCAACAATTAGTGCACCATAATGCAAAGCATGTGTTGATATGACTGTAATGACGAACAATTATATCAAATTCTCACTGCTGTTCCACAAAGTTACCTAAATATCCAAAGACTCTAAGGAGTTTACCGCAATGCCAAACACCAGATATACGGAAAATGGAGTAGTCACAACACAGGGAAAAGATAAACTAAACAGCGAGACATCTAGTTACAAGTACAGCCTCAAAGCTAATCATGAAACCTTCATGATACACACCAAATCTGTCATAAAGCACAAGCCATAAGCACAAGTACCATGATAATTCACAACGCTGAAGCAAATATATACACATACAGAGCAAATCACAAAATCACAGTGCAACTTTATTCCCACATTGGCAGGGATGGAGAAGAACCAACTCACAGTGCATCCTCACCAACGTGAACTCCCATTCAAAACTCACCACGATACTCGCTGTAATCATCCCTTCCGGCAGGCGCCACCTTCTCTTCCACTCTCTCTGTCGTCTTCTCCTCCTTGTACTTCACACCTTCATCAATTGCAAGCCCCCCGAGGGCCCCAGCCACCGCACCCACCGCAAGCCCGGTGCCTACTCCATACCTTCCGCTCTCACCCCCACTCCTCCCTCGCTGCTCATACTGCCTGCTGTACTCAACAGGTGCAGAGGGCCCAGTGGTGTACTGAGGTGGAGGCGGTGGCGCAGAGTAGTACCCACCGGGACGGTAATACTGCTCCGAGCCGTACTGCGGCGGGGCCGAGTAGGTGGGAGGCGGAGGGGGTGGGAAGTAGTAAGGGGAGGAGGACGGAGGCGGGTACTGCGGCTCGGGAAGAGGCGGCGAGCGCTCGCGAAGGGCAAGGCGGATGCGGAGCTTGCCCTGGGGGCGGCCGGAGGGGCGGAGGAGCGGGAGGGTGATCAGAGGGGAGGCGGGGCTAGGGTTAGGGTTAGCGAGGAAGAGGAGGTCGCGGAGAGGCGATCGGGCGGAACCGACGAGCGGCTTGGGCGAGTCGGATGGCTTGGAGTGGAAGACGTCGAGGGAGAGGAGGAGCGACGGGTCGTGCGGTGCGAGGTGGGGCGGGAGCGGGAGGATGATACGCTCGTTCCAGGCGGGCTTGCAGCCGCCGGCGTCGTCGGGGCGGGTGGCGGCGCGGCGGGTGGGGTCGAGGTAGGCGACGGCGTAGGCGCGGAGGTCGCCACGGCGCCAGTTGACGTTCTTCATGTGCTTGCCCGAGACGACAGTGACCTCCAGATCGATGGCCTTGGGCGGCGCCGCGGGCGGCGGCGGCATCGGAGGCGGCGGGGCTTGGTACTGCGGGTGGGGATTGGGGGGAAGCGGGTGCGGGTGCGGGTGGAGAGGGGAGGAGGGAGACGGGGAAGCCATGGCGCGGCGGAGCACTGCTCTGGTCTGGTTTGGTGGGGGTCCACGGCTTCGTGCTTGGTGCTGGGTTGGGTTAGGTTAGAGCAACTCCAGCAGAGCCCTAAAATCAGAGCCCCTACTTTTGATTTGAGAGCTCCTCTATTTTTGAGGGCCCTGTTTTTTGAGTTGAACTCCAGCAGAATCCCTCAAATCAGGCCCCTCAAATTCATTGCAACTGAGAATGACATGTAGGACCCACTCTCATTCTCAACCCACTCGTCCACCGCGCCTCCTCCTCTCCTCCACCCGCGCCTCCTCCTCTCCTCTCAGCCGCTGCGCTCCTCCTCTCCTCCACCCGCGCCTCCTCCTCTCCTCTCAGCCGCCGCGCTCCTCCTCTCCTCCACCCGCGTCTCCTCCTCTCCTCTCAGCCACCGCGCCTCTTTCTCTCCTCCACCCGTGCCCACCGCTCGGCGCCGCCACTCTCCACCTTCTCCGGCCGCCACACCTCCGGATCCTCCTCCGCGCCACCACTTCTCCGCGGACGGCACCACCACAGCGAGGCGGCGGGCGAGCCGAGGCGCAGGGCAGAGGCATCGGGCGCGGCGACGAGCGAGCGCCGGGCGGAGGCGTCGGGTGAGCGGAGGTGCCGGACGGAGGCGTCGGGCGCGGCGACGGGCGAGGCGGCGGGCGAGCCGAGGCGCCAGGCGGAGGAGCCGAGGAAGCGGAGGAGGCGGGGGGCGAGCAGAAGCCGGGAGGCGGGGGATTTTTCACCGAGGCGGGGAAAAAACGGAAGAATGAGAGCCAGAGTAGGGGGCCCTAGGAATGAGGGCTTGAAGGCCTCATTTGAGAGGCCTCCTATTTTTGAGAGTAAGTAGGGGGTCTACTGGAGTTCAATTTTTTGCTCTGGCTCTCAAATATGAGGTTTGAGGGCTCAAGTAGGGGGCCTGCTGGAGTTGCTCTTATGAGTCGCTGGTGAGGCGACCTGTGTAACCGGAGCGCCGTGATGTGACAGTAACCTGCGGGCTGAAAAGTTGAGCCCGAGCGGCCTGTGGTTGACGGGCCTATTAGGCTGGGTAGTTGGTCGAGCCCGCTATGCTTGATGCAAAAATTTAAGCAACAAAATACTACCGTCTGGAACATGCTGCAAAAGAAACCACCCATCTTCATTCTCACTATTGGATGTTCTTTTCCACAACAATTATTTGGCATCTAATCTAATCTAATATATACTAAAAGTCGGTGATGACAGCTTTTAGAGTTGCTAAGAAAAAAGAGTAATCTGCGATAAACTGTCACAAAAAAAAGCAAAATATCTAGCTCTTAATTTGGTAGACTCAAATTATAACGGCTTAGATTAAAAAAGAGTCTTTGTGAGGTAGAACCCAAACTAAGAGAAATTTAAAATTAAAAATAAAAAAACTAGCAATTTAATTTCCATACGGCTTCCAAACTAACATCCATAAATAACTAAAATTGCAATAATAATTAAACAAAAATTAGCAAATTAAAAGAAAGAGTTCATGTATAATCTAAATTAACTAAAATTTGAAATAAAAATAAAATAAAACTAGCAATTTGATTTCCATATGAATTCTAAGTAAAAGCAAAATATATAGCCCTTAATTTGGTATACCCGAATTATAACGACTCAATTTTTTTTTAAAAAAGGTCTTTGTAAGGTATAATCCAAATTAAAAGATATTTGGAATTAAAAATAAAAAAATTAGCAATTTGATTTCCATACGACTTTCAAAGTAACATCCATAAATAACTAAAATTCGCAATGATAATTAAATCAAAATTACCAAATTAAAAGAAAGAGTTCAAGTACAATCCAAATTAACTAAAATTCAGAATAAAAATAAAATAAAAGTAGCAATTTGATTTCCATATGAATTTCAAAGTAAGCACCAAAAAATTAAATTCGAAATAATAATTAAAAGAAAATAGAAGTTGAATTTTTATACAAATTTCAGCCTAAAACTAAAAAGAAATCTACGAGAAGTATGATCCAAAAAATATGCAAATTCGGAATAAAATAAATAATGATTAGATATTTGATTTGTAAATGAATTTGAAAACTAAATTCCAAAAAATAATTAAAATTTATAAACCTATACTAATAAGACATTCAAGGAAGCTCTCGTATTAACCAGAAAAATCTAGTCATCTATCTCACAGACCCAAGTTAGAATAACTCAGATTAAAAGAAAGAATCACATGTCAAGTACAATTCAAATTAAATAAAATTTGGAATAAAATTATAGAAAATTAGCAATTTGATTTCCATATGATATCTAAAGTAACATCCATAAATAACTAAAATTAAGAATAATAATTAAATAAAAATTAGTAAAGTAAAAAAAGAGTCAATGTCAAGTACAATCCAAAGTAAATAAAATTCACGGAAAAAAATTAGCAAAGTAAAAAAATAGTCAATGTCAAGTACAATCCAAAGTAACTAAAATTCACGGGAAAAAATTAGCAAAGTAAAAAAAGAGTCAATGTCAAGTACAATCCGAAGTAACTAAAATTTGCGAAAAAAATAAAAATTAGCAATTTGATTTCAATACAAATTCCAAAGTAACCCCCCCCCCCCCCCAAAAAAATCTATGTATTATATACTAGAAGTCAATCGCATGAGTTTTACAATTGCTAAAAAGGATAAATAAGCTAGAAATTCTCAAAAAAAACATATGTTCCTCGATTTAGACCCTTATTATGGTCAGTAAATAATTACCAGCGAATATCTTTGATAAAACATGAAATGTTATAAGACAAGATTATCCATTATAGATTCTAGATGAACCTAATAAATGAAAAGAATTCTAGATGGCCCGCACTAAAATCCATGTACAAGAGAAAAAGAAGGATATGTACAAGCAAAATAAATGAGTAAAAGTCATGTATGAGGAGGAAAAAAGAAAAAGTGGCACTCAGTAAGAAAAAGGAGAAACTAAAAAAGACAATATTTATTCTACCTACATGTTTCCTAATAATGTGTGTTTTATAACTTTATTTTTTTCTAGAATCACCATCGATGTGGTGGATTCTAATTAAAGTTAAACTATATCAACGATTAGGTGTTATCTATCATACAATAAGAAAACTTAGGATGATTGAATGCATTAGTTGAGAGAAAAAGAGAAATATTGTTAAAATTCTCTCAAAAATCAAAAACATCTTATCCTTAATTTGGTGGACTCTAATTATGTTTAGTAATCCTAACTAATTGATGTTACATGATAAATGAGAATAATTGCTACAAATTCTCAAAAAAAGAAAATCATCTAGCTCTTAATTAGGTAGACTCTTTTCATGATTAATAAATCATAATCAATGGTTTTTCTTGATCTATGGAAGTGCGCATGAAGTTAATTTGTACCGTGATATGTATACATGTATATTTAAGAAACTCTTATACGAAATTAAGACGTGAGGTGCTAGAGATAAAATTGAACTCAAGAGATCTACCCACAGATACAAACTTGCCTACAATACCATTATAATTTGCATTCTTTTAATCATATTATTATGGATACAACTATTGTCTCTATTATTGGACATGCCGATTAAAATTATAACAAATAAGTATTTCCTCCCAAAGATATAATTTATATTATTTATTTTTGACATACACTATTATACATTCATATCACAAATGAAACCAATTCTACAAACCTAGAAACCAAATCAAATTGATAACGTTCTAAAATTCTAATATTAAATTATTTCATGTGATCAGCATCCCATTATTTTTCGCATGTAGTTCCTTTATTATCATCACGTATGAACCGCTAAACCAATTAAATATACTCTAAGAATAATGCGTGGGCCACCATGCTAGTTTGTTAAAAGAATCATGACTCAACTAATTTTAAGGTTTCCAGAGATACTTTTAATTGGGTTGTACAAAATGCAGATAAATTGGTACACACCAATCAAAACTCAAAACAGAAAAACTCACCATCCCATGTCACAGTGAGGGGCATCAACTGAACCTGGTGGTTTCAAAATGTTCATAAACTAAGTGTGCAGATCTTGTTCCCCTCAGCAGATGCAAAAGGTATTTCCATAATAGACTGCTCCCATCACCAATAATCTGCGCAAGAGCATTTGCCATCGCTGAAATGGTGAAAGCGGCTTACATCTCTAACTACAATCTCCCGACCAGTTACCTTGGATATCAACTTTATAGCTACATGGCAATCATCGCACACACGTAGATTCTTCATTACTCGTATAGGAACGCCTTCAGGTATGCTCAGAAAAGCAAATGCTATGGCCAACTTCTCGCTGTGGTGAGCCAGACTAACCTCTTTCTCCTCGTCCTCCATGTCATGGAACACCATGCTCATGTCCGGTGCATACCCACATTGCCTAATCTTGGCTATAATTTCTTCCAGGCACTCGTCGATCTCTCTTTGTCTTGAATGAGATTTATCTCCTGTGCAGAATTGGTGCACCTGACCCTTAAGCTCCACCCAGCTGACACCAGGCTCCTTCCTCACGTTCTTCTCCCTCATAGTTTTTCTTACCTCACTGACATCCCCCCATCTCCTGCTGGTAGCTCGAATATTTGATAGCAGAACATAAGAGGCAGAATCGCGAGGGTCCAACTCAATGACACGTTCTGCTATCCGCTCGGCCATGTCAAAATTCTTCTGGGATTTACAAGCAGACAGTAATGTCTTCCATATGACCCCGTCAGGACGCACAGGCATTGACAAGATAAGGGCCTCCGCTTCATCTAGACAACCTGATCGCCCAAGAAGATCCACAATACAAGTGTAGTGTTTAACACTTGGCTGCAGTCCATAATCCTTAGTCATACGCTCAAAGAACTCCAAGCCTTCGTCTTTCAGACCACTATGGCTGCACGCATATAGCAAGGTCAAGAAAGTAATCTCATTAGGTTCTGCCCCTCCATTCATCATCTGTTTGAACAGCTCAACAGCCTTTTGTCCTTGCCCATGGAACCCATAAGCTGAGATCATTGCACTGAACAGGAAAAGATCAGATCCACAATAACCAAAGAAAACTCTTTCCGAGTCACCTAAGCATCCACATCGAGAGTACATATGCACAAGAGATGTCATGACTGGCACAACCTTGTCGACTCCAGCGTTGATAGCCTGTGCATGAATTTGCTGACCTTGTGCAAGAGTTGCCAAATCTGAGCAAGAAGCAATAGCACTAACAAATGTGACCACATCCGGTGCCACCCCAACACCACTCATCATGCAGAAATACTCCAGCGCTCCCTCTGAGTCTCCATTCTGCGTCCTTCCAGAGATTATGGTATTGCATGACACAATGCTAAGAGAAGGAAGAGCTCGGAGCACAGCCTCTCCTTCTTCAAGATACCCACATCTCATGTACATGTGAGACAACGAGCTCCCAACGCACATGTCCCTGTCCAGCCCAGACCGCACGACATATGCATGGACCTGCCGCCCGGAGACAACATCTGTGAGCCCAGCACAGCACCGGAACACGCTCCCAAGGCCAAACTCATCAGGCTGCATTCCCTCCCTCCGCATGGCATGGAAGAACTCCAAACTCTCCTCGTCAAGGCCTACGTTGGTGAGCCCAGCGACCATGGCATTCCACGTCGCGACATTCCTCGCGGGCATTTCGTCGAACAGCTTCCGCGCGCTTCCCAGCTCACCGTTCTTGATGTAGCCCCCGATCAGAATGTTCCAAGACATGACGTTCCGCTTGGGAATTCTCTCGAACAGATTACGCGCGCTGGGGAGGTCGCCCAGGTCCGCGTAGGCGAGCAGGAGGTGGTTCGCGGTGAAGCGGTCGGCGGCGGCGCCGGAAGTGGCGGCGAAGGAGTGGAGCTGGCGGAGGAGCGGGAGGGCGCGGCAGGTCCGGAAGAGGTGGGAGAAGAGGCCAGCATCTGACCAGAGGACGTCACGGAAGCGGTGGTGGAGCGCATCCTTGAGGCGGCCGATGGAGCAGAGGCGGACGAACTCGTCCTTGGCTTCCCGTGGCACGGTGGTGAGCGTCTTCAGTGCCGGCCTCACCATGTGGCCGTGCGACCGCGCGCGCTAGGCCGCGGCCGCGGTGGTGGCCGGCGCGGACCCCGGAAGCATGACGAGCTGGGAAGCCGGCGAACTGGCGATGTGTGAACTGTAGATGGGCTTTGAGAGGAAAATGCTTCTAGGATTTATAAATGGGCCTTAATTTGTCTGTGGGCTTAAGGAGCGATGCTGCCACTTGGAACAATCGGGGGCTGGGTCCTAATCAAGATTAGACTTTTATATTAGCCCAAGATTTATTCTCCACCACCTTGTTGTAGCTGCTTACTACACGTTCAGGCTCTAACCTTTCCTCTTAAAAAAACATTCAGCCACTAAGCCAAAAACAACATCACAAAAGCTCTAGGACCACTCTTTCAGAATTCCATGCTCAGATGAATGCTTGTGAGATTAGAATTGCAACAACAGTATGCTGTCCCAACGGGGCGACATCTCTTGTCTACTCAGCTCCTAGTACCTGGGAAGTGGGAAGAAGAAGAGTTTTCCCCTTCCATCTGAACTGAAATAAACTGACTGTTTCCAGCCTTCAGCTATCAGCAATACTGTTTTTTGTTGATCCAACAACTCCGCCCACGGCTGCAATTTATTCCTTTTCCATTTCCAACATTTAACGAAGAACTTGTTAGAAAGGCCACTATCTGCAGCCTGAACGGCACGAGGGCAAGGGACGTTCGGACGGGCTAGGGTTATTACTTAGAACCTTCATCGACAGAGGCTAGAGAATAGAGAGTAGAGATCCTATTAGGTGGGCCTGGCTTCCTTGGAAGAATTAGGCTGACAGAGGCTGGAGATCACATATGCATGCCTTAAATCCTTAATACGATCCGTCGTTGACGACTAGTTAATAAAACATGGTTTTTCACGTCTACTACACAATTGGAGTAACTCAAATCACATTTTCTTGTCGGTTTAGAGTACTAGGCACTTTCAGATATGTACTGTCGTTGGCTTTCAACGCAAGCATTATGAAGTACTGGAATTAATAGCTAAACTACCGAAAGGAGATGTTCAAAGCCATGATCCTCTGTGACATTCGCGGCTTAAATGAAGCGATATGAACAGTTTTACTTCTGGCTTTTTTTAGTTTTTAGATTATTTAAATTAGAAATATGGATCGCAATTTTCCCATGGGAGCGGAGCCCCGCAGGGAATATCCCCGTTAGAAATAACAATAATTTATTATAATAAAACATTGGACCTTCTCACATGATTCTTTAAAATAGGAAACGTAAATTATGGAGAAGTTTATGTATGCTCACAAAATACAATAGATAGCATAGTCCATGGCATGCTATGAACATAGAAGGAAAAAATAAAAACACATTTGATTTGGTCTTTTTTTTTAGTGTAGCATTTGATGTTTCTTTCTTAGTTATTCTCATACATATTAATGATAGAGATTGCAACTACGAAGCGGCCAGCGGTTTCATTTTTGATAAGCACAAAAGACCACACATTGTTGAGGTATATATACTACCAGTACCAAACTATTAAAGCACCTTCCGATGTTGCTACAGCAAGCAAGAGATATTTTCTCATGCTTTCTTGGGCAGATATATAATCAGACAATGACTAATGAGCTCTTATCCATTCGTCGAAACAAGATAAAGATGTCTCCTTTTCCCTCAAACAAACAAAAGATGCTAGTGTTTATGAGCTAATTGGACGCAATAACCCAAAAAAACTCGACCATAAACATACGATGCAACTTGCAGCTGACAAAGGCACCGGCCAATCCAATCATTCAGTTAAGCAACCACAACAAATATATGTATCTTGACCATTGAAAAATAGGGGTACGTGTACACGAATTCCTCGCCAAGTCACAGGTCGTCAGTTTTAATTAGGTAAGTGTTACGAAACATATTAGACTACGTTGTGGTAAATACCGAAACTATCTTTAAGTGTTTTCTCCTAATTCTCTGTTGATTCTTTGTTGATTGATTAGTATAATTGTATTGGTGATTATTATTTCTCAATACGAATGACTAGCATAGGGCTGCAAAAAAAGCTCGAAACTCGTGAGCTACTCGAGTTCGGCTCGTTGTAGGCTCGATTCGAGCTCGGTTTGAACTTTAAACGAGCCGAACTCGAGCTTGATCTCGAGCTCGCGAGCTTCACCGAGCCGAGCTCAAATAGTTCGCAAGCCCCGATTCGAGCTTAAATAGTAATACATATTAATTCTTACCGAACTTACTCAAGCCGAACTCGAGCTCGAGCTTATCTTATTATTGAAAATTAGTGTGTATTTGAATTATTTTGACTGTTATCGAGCTTACTAGAGCCGAGCTCGAACTTAAAATTTTCTTATTATTGAAAAATAATGCTATTTTAATTGTTATCGAGCTTCAATGAGCCGAGCTCGAGCCTACTCGAGCCCAGGTTCAGGCTCGGACCCCAACTCGAGCTCGTCTCGAGTTTCTATCGAGCTCGAGCCTGGAAGGTCAAGCTCGCTCAAGCTCGGCTCGTTTACAGCCCTAGACTAGCACTAGGATGTACTAGCACTTTCTCTTTCTCTGATGATATAACAATTAAAAATAACATACATAATATTTAGCATAAAAATACAATATTTTTGAAATAACACTGACAACATGATAATATATTTGAAAAATATTAATCTTTCAACAATTTCAAAAGATAAAGAGTTGTACTAGATACGAAATTCAATATATGCATCAGATTTACATGTTGATTAGCAACAAAATTAAAAAAACAACAGACCAAGTTTAGAAGATGGTACTACAACAAATCAACAATCCAAGATGGTACTACAACAAATCAACAATCCTAATGCAGCAAAAAAAAACGGTTGCAACAAATTCATAAAACTACCTCAACAGATATCCCAAGCAAACATTTCATACTAGCTCAAAAATCCCAAAATAACATAAAAAAAATGAAGCAACAAACGAACAACTCCACTATAACAAAATAGGTACTCTTGTGCAACAAATCGATAGAATTATTGTAACAAGTAACCCACATGCTACAAAATTTTGAAAAAGACTCATTATGACAAAAAAAAACTGTTGCAACAATTGAGAAGAGTAATTGCAACAAAATGAGCAGGGGGTGCAACACACATTGGAGTAGGAGGTTGCAGCAACACCAATAAGACCCGTGGCCATGGAGTTCAGTTGCCCCAATAGCATTCGCGGAGGCCAAGTTTGGTGGTGGCAAATCACAGGTACCCATATGGCAAACGGATAGCCATGGTGGAGCTCGCAGAGGACTTGTCAGTTTCAGTGGCAGAACTTGACGAGCCATGGCTCTCCCATTACCTCTCCATCCTTGTCTCGTAGGCTGCCAATAGCATCAAAGGCAGTAGGAAAGCCATGGCCATTGTTATGCAATGATGGGGAAGGCGATGTCCAACTTAGTGTTACGAGGAATCATCAATGGTGGTAGGTGGCGGTCGTCAGCATGGGCTTACCGACATCAGATTTGGGAGAGATTATGAGCACCAGGTTAGGAAAAGAGAATTGGAGGAAGAGATTGAGAGATTTGGGAAGAGGACGAGCAGTGGAAAAAAGTGATAGGCTAGTCCGAGGAGTTGATTAAGAGAATGGGAGGAGGTGTTCGATAATTTGCTCCGTATCAGACATAGAAGATCTAGCAATATCATTTTACTTATCCCCCGGTGCGAGTGGCTGCTAGGGATGGCAACGGGTAAATACCCGTCGGGTATAGCCAAACCATACCCGTACCCGATACCCGCACCCGCACCCGCTACAATACCCGTACCCGCACACGGGTATAGAAACTTACCCATACCCGCACCCGCGCGGGTATTTATACCCGACGGGTAACCCATACCCGAATTGATAAGGGTATATACGGGGCACAGGTATATACGAGTGCGGGTATTTCCATCGGCTTCGTTTCGAATATATATATACGGGCCACAGGTATATGTACCTGTTGCTATATCTAATATACACCCGGCCGGGTATATTTTACCCGCGGGTATGCGGGTACGGGTAGTATACACCCGCACCCGCACCCGCATACCCGATGGGTAGAGATTTTTGCCCATTAGCATACCCGCGGGTGAAGATATCTTTCCATACCCGCCTCCTTATCGGGTAAAACCCATCGGGTACTCGGGTTTCGGGTACCCGTTGCCATCTCTATGGCTGCGCATTAGAGCTCAATCTCCACTTGACACCACATCTGCTGCCGACAAAATAGCTGAGGCCCAAACCACATGTCACCGCCGACGTGGGCCGTGACAGCGATGGTCCAATTCCGGGTACAGTTGATGCAGCGATTGCAATGGTAAAGTCCAAAGCCCAACAAGTGGTGAAATAAAAAAACAAACAAAATGCTTCACCTTACACATCATCAATCTATGTTGTACTAGTATTACACAGTGCGATGCGCTACTAACACATGTGTTTTTGTTCGAGCTATTACTGAAGTTCGTTTCGGTCTTCTTGTGGCTAGATATTTATGTTGTCTTCTAAAAAGTGTTTTACATAGTAAATAATTTTTCTATAATACCTACCTTTTAAATAGAATATCTTTTGAAGACAGTGTCTATTAGTCGATTATAGTACACACTACAATGACTTTATTTATATCAACCAAACTCGTATGTAAGTATCTTTATAAGTTTCTCTATAAATTATTACTATTTATAAACTAAAATCAAAAGCTAAAGGTAAAAGCTAATATAAATTGACACTATGCTTGATGTGGATTATAACTGTTGTCCTCATGTATCATTGGATTAGCTCAGCCAGTATCATTACTCTATTAAGAATTGCCGCGACAGGAGACTGATGAAACATATGTCAATTTGTGTGTTCTATGAGGGTGTGGATAGACATTCCTGGCACGAGAAGGTTAGTGCAAAATTATATGGCACACGATCCAAACCTTTGTGAAAAGGACGGAACTGAATGAAAATGATCGGCATTCACCGTTTCATTGTATATATAAAGTGTGTTCTTTTATTTTTTTGATTTCTACTTTTGGATCTTGTTTCTCTATCGATTCAAGACTTAATCCATGTCACCAAGTGCTCAGCGAGATGATTGATGACAACCAGGAGACGGGCAGCTGGCGGGTTGCAGCCTAGGCCTCCGGGCTTTGACAATCAGCGACAGCAAACCTGTGATCAAGCAAGAGGGTGGATTTTGCTTTCGCAAAAGGTGGGACGGATGGTGGGATGGAACGAGACGCAGGTGACTAGGCAATGCGATGCATGTGTTGTGTGGCCTTTTCCTGCTATCTTCCCTTCGTAGATTAGTTTGGCTGGCCGAGTGCCTTGGGCCATGTTTGTGTTAGCTGGACTACATTTTGCGTATGCTAGGCTGTATGCCCTGGTTCTTGATTGGTGTCTTCTTGGGCCCAACTGTAGGAGCGCTGAATGGACTAGTGGGAGGCGGGAGGGCACGAGCTTTAATATTTGGGTTGGCCATGTGTCCTTTTCATTTTTTATTGGGGGTTTACACCTAAATTTACATAGACTATACAATAGAAAAATAAAATTAGACCTGGTGTTCTGTGCACCTGTTTAGCCCTCTTTGGATCCGCCCATGTTTGTGAGGAGGTAAATCTAACGTTTATGTTTATGTTTGCCATTACTTTTATGTTTGTGTTTGCCACTACGTTTATGTTCAAATAAATTCTACTCTCACAATGAAGTATATTGTACATCTCTACTGTGTGATATCTAGTTTGGCTTTCTCAGTAACTAACTTTTAAATAGAGTGTCTTTTCAAGATGGAGTCTACAATTCAATAAAAGTAGACACTATCATGACTTTATCTATATTGGCCAAAATCATATGCGAGTACCTCTCTCCATACTTTCTCTCGTGAACAGCTAGAATTCAAAATTTTCAACCAAACCCATAAACTACAGTCGAAAAGAACCCACCTTATAGCTAGATCACATCTGTCCTATCAATATTAGATGGGAAATTTAACTTTTTGCCACTCTTAACATTGCCACCTACTCAAATGCCATCCTCTACATTGCAATTAATATTTTGCCACTCACCGTCCTACGTGGCGCCTAGTCACCGCCATGTCACGCCCGCGCCCGCGTCGCCCGCGCCCGCGCCGCCGCCCGGCCTCCGCCGGCCTCCCCGCGCCGCCCCCCGGCCTCCCCGCGCCGCCCCCCGGCCTCCCCGCGCCCCGCGCCGCCCCCCGGCCTCCCCGCGCCTCCCCGCGCCGCCCCCCGGCCTCCCCGCGCCCGGCCTCCCCGCGCCCGCGCCTGCTCCGGTGGCGCTCCCGCCGGTCCAACCGCGTCACGGCGCGCCCCCGGAGGCCTGCTCCCTCCTCCCTTGAGCAATCGGACCCCGGCGGCCCCGGCTCGCCACGCGGCCATTTCTTCCTCGCCGCCGGCCAAAGCCGCCATTTTCATCGCCGTTCGCAACTCGGCGCAAGGCGCCTCAATTCCTCGTGCGTGGAGCACCACCACGCGGCTCTGGAGCTTCCCCGACGGTCGCCGGAGCTCCTCCCTCACCGCAGCTCGCCGGCACCGTTCCCCCACTCGCGCCGCCGCCGGCTCTCGTCGCTGGCAAGCCTCGGTCTGTCTCCGGCCCTACCGATGCTTCCGGTGAGTCCCTCATGACCCC
The DNA here is from genome assembly GCA_017311315.1 of Dendrocalamus latiflorus. Classification (NCBI taxonomy): domain Eukaryota; kingdom Viridiplantae; phylum Streptophyta; class Magnoliopsida; order Poales; family Poaceae; genus Dendrocalamus; species Dendrocalamus latiflorus. Next base: position 9,670,350 of record CM029663.1, read on the forward strand.
CTCATGCTCGTGACGCGGTTGGACCGGCGGGAACGCCACCGGAGCAGGCGCGGGCGCGGGCGCAGGGAGGCCGGGCGGCGGCGCGGGGCGCGGGGAGGTCGGGGGGCGGCGCGGGAAGGCCGGGCGGCGGCGCGGGGAGGCCGGCGGAGGCCGGGCGGCGGCGCGGGCGCGGGCGACGCGGGCGCGGGCGTGACATGGCGGTGACTAGGCGCCACGTAGGACGGAGAGTGGCAAAATATTAATTGCAATGTAGAGGATGGCATTTGAGTAGGTGGCAATGTTAAGAGTGGCAAAAAGTTAAATTTCCCATATTAGATAGGGTACTACTTCCATTGTTCTACGTCAGAAGCACAAATGCCTTCGTATTAGGTTCCTTCAAACAGCTTCAGTTTTTGGGTTTTTTTTTTGCTTTTGGTTTATTTAAGTTAGAAACTACTTGGAACGCGTTAGCTTCTAATTTCATTTTTTATTTTATTTCTTTGCATTATCCGTGATAATATAATGGTTTTTTCTTTTTTAATTTTATTTTAATTGTATGATTCAGAAAAATCTAACCGCCACTACAATACAGTTTCAGATAAAAGTTAACAGCCAAAGTCAGAAATTTCAGCTCTTTGGAGTGGACTTAACTTTCTCCAGAAAACATGTGAAAATTTCGTATTCAAAACATGCCATTTAGAAGTGTTGATATGAACTTAAATTAATTCGACTTGTGCGATTATCAAGTAAAACAACCTTCTGAAATGCAGAAAGCAAGCACAACAATGCAAACTCCAAACCAATTTGATAATGAAAACGGAATCTATACTTGAATTTTCTTCTCATGAGACACCAAGACAATCATTTATGTGCTACTGTGCTGTGGTCCAGCAGGTAAGTAACCCGTAAAAGATACATGCGTGGTGGGTCAGTACTTGGCGAGCACTTATGTATTTGGCATCGGTATAACATTGTTATAGCACCAATTATGTGCATGCGAATATTTCTTTTCAAATGTGTCCACCCCGTTTTTATATTTTTTTAAAAACAATTGTACTAAGTCTACTGTTTCTGCCGTCCTACACAGTTCGGTCACAGTTGCGCAGACGCAAGGACAATGCGGTGTAAAAGCGGCTCCTCCATGTGAGCTGGGCCGTGGATCTGAGATTCTGCTCCCGCGATTGGGAATCTATTTTTTCGATGCTCCTTGCACCGAATTCAATGAACCGAGTACTACTATCAGTGCATTTGGACCACTCGGTGAAAACGAAAAGAACTTTACTCGTCACGCCCAGATTCAGCGGCACAAACAAATAAAGCTTTCGTTAGTTTCCATTTTTACTAGCATTAAATTTCACCAAAAATTTTCTATTTCTTTATGAATCCTACTAAATCTTTGCGTTCCAAAGGGGCTTTGACATAATTATGCCTGACCTGTTCGTCGAAAGGTTGCACGCATCTACTTCACTGCATCTTACTCCCTACTCAAAAACAGCAAAAATATAAACAAAATGCAGGCCGGCTTTGACAAAAAGAAACAAAATGTAGGACCGGAAAAGGTAACAGGACGATGAATGGTGTCTTAATTTTTTTTTCTAAAATATTCACCAATTCTTTACTCCGATAGCTGCAAAGCTATGAAGATTAAGATATGAAATCTTCTTGAAAAACAGAGAAACACAGAGCAAAACACAACAAGTTCGGAACACTACGTGGTCAGGTTACGACCACTGGTTGGAAATCAACATGGTCGATTTCCACTATCAGATGGAAGCCAGCGTAGTTGGAGTTCAACTATCGGACAGAAATCACCGTGGTTGAAGATCAATTACCAGTCGGATACCAACGCAGTTGAAAATTGACTCTAGCAGTCGATGACCAGATAACCGACATGGTCAAAATTCGACTTGAGTGGTCAGTGATCAGAGCGGTCGAAAATCAACATAATCGAAAAGGAACGTGGTCGAAACAGTTCAAAAATTGACCAGCGATATTGATGACAAGTGAGCGGTCGCAAACCCCACGTGGTCGAGAAGATGAGGAGCGGTCGGAAGCCTGAACGCGGTCGAAAAGATGCGGTGTGATTGAGACCTGACTGTGGTCAGAACCAACGTGGTTGAAAACAGAGCAAAACAGAGGAGAGCAGTCTAAATTTCAGCATAGATTCAAAACGAAAATTGATGAAACTTTTGATCCGCCGATCCAAATGATATGAAACTTTACACAGATCTTCCCTAGGGTATTATGAACCTATTTCAATAAACTATCATAAAAATTATGATCAAAGATGAGACTTTTTCAGTTTGTTGGAAGGTTATAACAAAGCCAAGTCAAAATCAAAATTGGTAAATATAAATCGCTTGTAGGTGGATGATGACCAAGATGAGTCTAGATGTATTTTCACATGTCACAGAAAGTTAGAACATTAAAGAAATCGACTCAAAAACTCTCGGATCAAGAAATCACATTTTGAGGCAAAATCAATAGTAAACCAATCAAATCAAGATGGATCGATGAAAATACGTAAAGATTAATGTATTGCTTACTTGAGAAGGTTGAGTTTACAACTACTCCACCTTAGAGGACAAAAAGCACACCAAGTGCTCCACTCTCAAATCTTAACCATAAACAAGAGAGCATATGAGAGAGAAGGGTCGGATAGTTAACCCTACATGTCTCTATGCCAACTCCTTTTACAGGTGGACAACCAGCCACCTACACCCCTTAATAGATCCTATCCACTATTACAATGGAGAAAACTCGTTAACCCACACACACGGATTTTACTCTTACAAATTCACTTATACACGTTTTTCAAAGCGCATAAAGTGTGCATCCACTAAGGCCCTGTTTGGAATGCGGGAATTTTTCCCGATTCCTGCGGGAATTGAACTGTTTCCTGCAAAATTCCTGCAAAATTCCTGTGAAATTCCTCTGTTCCAAACAGGCCCTAAATCCTTAACCTTGATCCAACCAGCTTCATCTTGACCTAAACCGCTCTCCAACGCATCATCCATGCGTTGTAGCTTTGATCCAAGATGGTTTCCGGTATTTTGATCAAACTACCAAAATACCCTTTCTTGACCCGGTCATCACCAACCACTGCAAGTAGTCGCGCATGCTTGCCACATGTAGGTGCACTACTAGCCTGCCATGTGATATCAAGTCTCTCCCGTCTCGGTTCCACTGAACCACGGCTCACTGAGCTCGTGCAAGCTACATGGCGCCATCCCGCCGTTCGAACTTGCCTTCAACATTCCTACCTTACTCATGCCATGCTTGAACTCATCGTCTCACTCGACATTGTCGATTGTTCTGGACCTCAACTCCTCTATGAGCCTAGCCCTGATTCTCACCGTTGGCCACGGTTGATTATAAGCGACTCTGCACATCCAAAGACAAATAAATTATTTCCAAACACAAGTTATTTACAATTTGACCTACATTAATCAAGACATGCATAATGCAATCTTAATTCATTGACATAGGTCATCCCAATTAGATTCATGACCCAATTCCCAAAACCCTTGTTTTTTCGGGAAGATCGGAAGTATCGCACTTACCGTACTGGTACTTCCGCTCTGTGGTATTATCGCTACCCAAAGTGGTACTTCCGCACGCTGAAAATCTCGCCTGGACCTCTCTAAAAAAACGTACCATAACTCAATCCGGTACTTCCGCCGAGCGGTTCTACTACACTTAGCCTGCAGTACTTCCACAAAGAAAAATTACCGCACTAATACCCGTGATACTTCTGATTTTCCTAACACTTTCAGAAAACAGTCCAAATAAAATACAATTTTTATAAAACCAATTGATCACTCTATAAATATTACAATAATATTATGTACTTTCCCACACGATTCTCCGTAGAAAGAAAAGAGGGCATGGGAGAATGGCAGCAGGCAAAGGGCAATAAACAAATGCGATCGAATTTTTTGTATTTAAGCCCTTTTTTTGAAAAATATTCACATTTAGACCCCTGGTGGTTTTAATTCCGTTTTTGGACCTAGGGGGTCGAAGCCGTGGATCACGGCGCCGAGGTAACACGTCTCGGCGCCGTGATCCATGGCTCCGAGGCCCCAGGCCGGCACCAGCGTGGCGACCCGCGTGGTGCCGACGTGGCACAAGCTCGGCGCCGTGATCCATGGCTCCGAGCTCGGCGCCGTGACTCGTGGCTCCGACCTCGGAGCCGTGGATCTTGGCGCCGAGCTAGCGGCATTTACCCAGGCCAGGACGAGCCATTTCGCGTCGCGTCTGCCCTCAGCCCCCGACTCCTACTCCTGCCCCCGCCGCCTCCCCGGCCGCCACCACCTCCCCGGCTCGCACCGCCAGCGCCTCCCCGGCCCGGCCGCCTCCCCGCCCCGCCCCGGCCGCCTCCCCGGCCCACGCCGCCTCCCCGGCCGCCACCGCCTCCCCGGCCCGGCCGTCTCCCCGCCGCCTTCCCGGCCCCCGCCGCCTCCCCGCCCCGGCCGCCTCCCCGCCGCCTCCCCGGGCCGGCAGCGCCTCCCCGGCCCACGTCGCCTCCCCGCCCGCCACCGCCTCCCCGGCCCCCGCAAGCGTTCAAGGTGAATCTCTAGTATATCGTGAATTTTTTTCCACATATGTTACACACTGTCGCTTAATGTTCACTCCATATCTATGGTACCTACGAGAAGGCATAATGATTTTAGACTTTTGGTGTGATTAATACAATATCTAGATAAATATTGGTGGTTCTGTTTGACTCCAAAAAAGACATTGTAGGCTGCATATTATAACTGAAAATCTCATGTGACTATATCTGGATCGTATTAGATATATAGATGTTTGAATGGGAAAGGGTTCATTTAGATATTTTATTGCTTAAACAAGTATGCATGTGATTTATCCAAAATTTCGCTTAAAGGTATTGAGTTTGGTTTTGTGTATGAACTAGATGGACAACGTAGTAACCCTATATCATGGAGGCAGTGTGACAAGTGATGATTATGGAAATGTTCAATTTGTTGAAATGCAAAGGGTGCCTCTGATGTTCAGTGATCGGCCGTCGTTTAGTGAGTTGGTTGCTAGGGCCCGGGAGAAGCTACATTGTCATGGAAACGAGGAGAGCATCACAGTTGAGGGGTTACTTCACTTCGGTTCGAAAGACACAATTCTCAGGCGGTTGATCTTAATTGGTTGTGAGGATGAGTGAGACAAATATGTCAAAGTGGTTATGAGGAATGAGTTAAAATGTTTGGACCTTGTTGTGCGGAAGGTGTCTATTGAACCAACCCCTCACGGTTATTCACCAGAACTAGGTGATCAGGCACCCTTTGACCCTCCGTTACTGGATCTTGCGGTGGATGTGGAAGAAGTGCCTGAGGTGCCCGATGCTCTATCTGCCCCGAACGAGGTTCAGATTTCTCAACCAGTTCGAGTTGAATGTCGGACTGATGATGTCGTGGCGGCCCCTCAGGAGATGGGATTGACCCAGAATCATCCCAGTAAGTGTCGAGCAACACTTTAGCCTTTTGTCGTCATTGCTTTTTTTTGTCTCAATCCCATCGTTTTCGTGCTTATGTTGCAGGAGACATTCCTGATAATGTTGGTGTTCCTCCCGTTGCTCCATCTAGCAACGTTGAAGAAGTCTGCAGGGACTCCAATAGTGTGGATGTTCAAATTGTGGATGATCTGCAGCCTTACGAGATCGCAAGGGCCGTTGAATCTGACGATGACCGCCCTTTTGGAGAGCTGACCGAAAGTGATATTGAGCTGATCAGGCGTTATTGCCCTGGCCGGGATCCATCAGTTCATGAATTCAGCGATCTTAGGCATTCTCATGGGGCTTATGCAGAAGGAAGGGATGACGAGTTGCTAGATGCTCCTGAGGCTGGTTCAAGTATGACAATTGAGAAGGGCATGATGTTTGAGGACTTGTCTGCATTGAGAAGGTGGCTGCAGGAGTATTCAGTGATTCGTAAAAGGTCATTCAAGGTGAGGCATTCTTATGTGGAGCGGAGGTACACAGTTGTGTGCGAGAAGGAAACATGTAAATGGAGGGTTTGTGCTAGGAAACAGAAGGACACGGGAAAGTTCAAGATCACAAGAATCGTTGGCCCACACACTTGTGCCGAAGCAGAGCTCAAACAGAAGCATCGGCAGTTGACCTCTACCATTATTGCGAAGTCACTGTGTCACATAGTAAAGGGAGAACCCAATATGAAGGTGAAGACACTTGCTGGGATTGTTAAGGAGAAATTTGGATACGAGATAAGGTATGGAAAAGCATGGAGGGCAAAGCAACGCATCTGGAAGATGATATATGGGGACTGGGAAGATGGGTACTTGCAGTTGCCAGCACTTTTCAATGCAATCAAAGCGGTAAATCCAGGCATGCATTATGAGTACGTCCCGAAACCAAACGAATGGACTCAAGATGGGATGCAGATATTCTTCCGTGCTTTCTGGTGCTTTGCTCAGTCCATCGAGGCCTTTCGGCATTGTCGTCCCGTCTTCTCCATTGACGGTACGTTTCTTCTTGGCAAATACCAGGGCACACTTCTGATAGCCATTTCGTGTGACGCAGACAACACGTTGGTTCCTTTGGCGTTTGCTTTGGTTGAGAGGGAGAACAAAGACAGCTGGGGATGGTTCTTGCGGCTCGTTCGGAGGCACGTGGTCGGCCCTGGTAGGGAGGTGGGTGTCATATCTGATAGACACCAGGGCATACTTGCTGCCGTACAAGAGCAGATACCGGGGTATCCACCTTTGCACCACCGTTGGTGCACTCGGCATCTTGCCGAGAATCTACTCCGTAAGGATTGTAGGAAGGATAACTTTCCTCTGTTCGAGGAGGTCGCTCGAATGCTTGAGGTCAAGTTATTCCAGGAGAAGTTGGAGCAGCTTAATACTGCAACAACCGCAGAAGGTAGACAGTGGTTGTCGGGATTGATGAGAGATGTAGACAAATGGACAAGGGCTCATGACGATGGTGGCTGGAGGTACGAGTTTCAGACAAGCAATATGGCCGAATCCTTCAATAACTTGCTTAGGGGTATACGTGGTATGCCCGTCAATGCTATAGTATCATTCACCTTTTACAAGCTTGTTGCCTGGTTCAACGAAAGACACACACATGCAATGGCGCTACAGAGTAAATAAGAGAGATGGGCGCCAAAACCGAAGCGTCACCTTGAAAAGGCAAAGGCGAGGGCTGAGGCACATGAGGTACAATGTTTTGACAACTCCACGGGCACTTACGAGGTTGTAGAAAGGGGTGGTACAACGACCGATGGAGAGCTCCGGTCGACGAGGAGGCATAAGGTTGTTCTTATTGATTTCTCATGCACATGTGGTAAACCGAGGCAGTACCACTTTCCATGTTCTCATTACGTGGCAGCAGCGAGGCATCGCAACTTTGACTACGAGAGCAAGATACCTCGGGAGTTCAGTGTTGACAACCTTGTGCTTACGTGGTCTCCCCGTTTCGAGCCTTATCGGGATGAGGGAGAGTGGCCACCGTACACCGGGCCCAAATACATTGCGGATACGGGTAGCCGTTGGAACAAACGTGGAACCAGGAAAAGGACGAGACACAAGATGGTTATGGATCAGCTTCAAGGAACAACGAGGCGAGGGAGAGCAACCCCCTTTCTTACTAACCCCGAGCAGAACCAATGTAGCAGATGTGGTAGACTTGGCCACAATTCACGCACATGCCATTGGCCACTTAGTCAGGTGCGAGTGCTTGTTATTCGTTATGTTTCATAGTTCGTCTAGTTATTTTTCCCATATGCAATTTGCTATGTTTATTGTTTAATTTCTTATTCTTTCCATATTTTATGCATGTTCAATTTGTTGTTTACTTATATGTTGGACTGACAAATTCAATTTTTGTTGTAGGATGGCGCAATTCCACCTGCTAGACGCGCACTACGAGGAGAACCACCGAGGACGGCTCACCGCGGAGGGGATGGTACTGGCTTCATCACTTCTTGTACAATTAATTAGTTATGTTGATGCATTAACAAAAAAAAGTGTTCTATTCTATACAGGAGCTGCCCATCCTTCGTCCTCGAACCCATGACGGGTTCCTGGACATGCGGTACGACGAGAGGTACACCCCCTTCCTGGAGAGGGCTGGCCTAGACGCCATCTCTTACCAGGTTCGCCGTGGGTTGCCCACCTTCAACCCCCCGGCCATCACTGCACTGATTGACAGGTATTCTCCTAAACCATTGCTCCACTTGCATGTTCATTGTTGGTCGGCTATGTGCGCCTCAAATTCTCTGACATGTACTCCTCTTTTTTGTATCGTGTAGGTGGAGGCCGGAGACTCACAGCTTCCACCTCCCTTTCGGTGAGATGACTGTTACGCTCCAGGACACTCAGAAGATACTTGGTGTCGCCATTCACGGCCGTCCAGTGATCGGACCGTGCGTGCCTGCTGGTTGGAGAGCCCGAGTAGAGGCGTTCCTCGGGACAGAGCTTCCTGCTGAGGCAGTCCATCGCACTTCTGGAATTCTGATCACATGGCTCCGGCAGACTTTCGCAGAGTGTCCTGCACATGCGGACGAGCAGACAGTTACCTACTACTGCAGGTAGGGGTGGATATCGAGCCAACTCGTCGTCTAATCGAGCTTTTTGCTAAAATTGACATAGTTTTATTTAATATCATTTTACATGTAATTGCAGGGCATGGATACTGCACTTGTTTGCCTGCGTTCTCTTCCCCGACGGCACGGGGGACAGCGCGTCGTGGATGTACATCCACTGCCTCACCGACTGGGACACGGCGGGGCAGTACAGCTGGGCTTCCGGGGTGTTGGCGTTCCTTTACCGCCACCTCTGCGAGGCGTGTCGTCGGAGTTCGCCGAACGCGACAATAGGTGGTTGCCTCTACCTCCTCCAGCTGTGGATGTGGTGTCGTCTACCAGTTGGTCGTCCCACAGTTTCGCCTCCTCGTCCGTGGTTCGCAGAGGTTCCTCCTTGTCGACGTCCGACACTTGCATATCTTTGGGACCAGGTCTCAGTGCCCTATGCCCGGACGAAGAGGGCCTACCTAGAGTACACGAACGAGCTAGATGCGCTCACGGCCTCCAGTGTAAGTTAATTCCATTTGGTATCGTGATTTTCATTTGTTAGGATATGACCTTTAACGTTAAATTGTTTCAATGCAGGTTAAGTGGGAGCCGTACGCCGAGCAGGAGGTGGAGGCCGTTCAGTTCAGCGCACTATGCAGCATAGACGAGGCCCTCTACAGGAAGAGGTGCCCTCTTATCTGTTTCTATGCTGTTGAGTATCACCTGCCACATAGAGTTGCACGCCAGTTTGATATGAGGCAGCTGTGGCCAGTAGCGCAGTTCTCCACGTCTGTGGCCTTGCACAATTAAGTGGCATGCAATTTCAATTCTAACCTTGGATTCCAATTGCACAGAGCTTTTTCTATTTTTAACGTTTGGTTTACGTGACATGCAGATTTGATCGTCGGCGACAGAAGAAGGTCACAGACTTCGAGCAGCACCACCACGTGTACGTTGAGGAGTGGGGACACTTTCAGGACCACGTGGACGACAACGACGAGCCGCACAGCAACGAGAACTTCCGGCGGTACCAAGTTTGGTACCAGCGTGCGACGCGGTCAAAGCTTAAGGGCCAATGGACTCAGGATGACTACGCTGACATTGCGTCCTCGGGCGATGAGGACACGCCGTACGACCAGTCGACTCGCCTTGGGACGCAGGTGGAGACGGCACCAGTCCTGGACCGTGTGGTAATGTTCAATCTCATTGCTTATTTTCCAATAGATATAAATATCACTATATAGCAAATTATCCATTCTTTTGCTTGTTTGCAGGGCAACACCCTGAAGCAGTCCGTACAGGACATAGAGCATTTCTCCAGGACAGTCGGCGACGCCCGGACGCTTACCTTCCTAGAGGTAAGCTTCGACAAAGACACTTACAAAATTAGTACGTAATATCTTCGTATCTTGTTGGTTAACAAAATGTTGGATGACAGAGGCTAGCAGGTCGGCTACGTCGTGCGGCTAGTCGTTGTGGTTGCAGCACCGGCGCGGGGAGGGACGTAGACGTGCCTACGACACGACTTTCAGACCCGACGCGGCGAGGGTCTTACAAGGCACAGAGCTCATCCCCCACGAGTGACACTTTCCCTGACGAGGGGGGTGAGGACGACGACGAGGTGGAGCAGCAGACTTACGATGAGATAGGCCCATCTCAGCTCGTAGGCGCTCCTGAGACTCAGCCTTCACAGCCTGTACCACGCAGACGCCGCCGGGAGCCTAGCCGTTACACTCCAGGCACCGACGCCCTTGGTAAGGGTAAGGGTAAGGCTAGGAGGCAGTGATATTTATGTGTAGGCTTGTGGGTCGTGTTGTAATGAGCTACTTGTTTGTATGTATGTGTATATGTTATATTCATGTGATATTTATGTGTACTTTGCAATGAATTTATGTTTACTGCAAACGACTGCAAATGATACGAACTATGAATTTTTTGCTTATGAATTTATGCTTCCTGAAAAAGGCTATGGCCTGTACACATACCCTTACCAAGGGCGTAGGTCTTTAGCCTTTACAGGAGTAGGCCTGTAGGCCTGTACACATATAGGGGCGTAGGTCTTTAGCTTTCTAGGCTTTGAATGGTCCAATCTCTGAAAAGGCTACGAACTATGAATTTATTACGAGACTATAGTCTCTGAAAAGCCTACATAGGGCCATTTATTGCTACAGTGAAATCCAGGAAAAGCGAAAATATCCTTTCCATGGACTATGCCCACTGCACCAGATAACCTGCCTACATAAAGGCCTCCCTCCTATGTCTTCCATACCACATCTCCTCCTCAAGGCATCACAATACTACTACACAACAATGTCTTCCTGGAGGTCCGACCCATTTGGAGTGCCGGAGTGGCATGAGCGCCCGAAGTGCCATTGCGGCTTTAGGACGATGTTGGGAGTCTGGACTGATCGAGTACAACGAGCCAAATACGGCCGTAGGTTCTTCAAATGTCCTGACCTGGATGACGACTTCGTGGTAACGACCACAACTAAATTATTTGTTTCTCGTTATCTTTTTTCAACTTGATCGATGACATCTACCACGCCACACATAGGCTTGCAGGTTCATCGAATGGGTGGATCGGGTGTCGCCGGCATGGCCAAATAACCGGGCAGTGGAGGTGGAAAACAAAGCACAATACTTTGTCAAGATGACTCAGACTCGCGAGGTGGAACGACAGATGCGGCTTGACCAAGAGCGTCGCGTGAGGGTGGACCAAATCCGCCTGAAGGGCAAGGAGGATGAGCTGCAAAGGAGGCGGGAGCAGTTAAGTCTGCGTGAAGCTGCCATCAAGCGTCAGGAGGAGGAGCTTCAAGCTCGGGAGGCAGCTCTCAAGACCAAGAGTGACAGGAAGAAGGATGCAGCGGAGCCATCTTCAGGGCGTGACAAAAAGGGGAAACAACCACGCTATACCCAATAGACAAAATGTAATAGACCCAGCAAGTTATTTTCCCTAAGGCATGCATGTTAGGACTAGTGGTGGAATTCTGAACATTAGAAGTACAGAGTTGCACACATGCCACATGCCTGCCATGTCAAAATATCACTCACCTTCGAAATATCACTTACCACTATATGCATCGATATTTCTACGCTCAATCCTTCGGCAAAAAAATTTAGCTTAATTTGGTTTGCATGTCCAACCTGCAATGAACATAAATTTTTATTACGACTTCATCAGATTCGTTCCCATATTACAACTACAAAATAACAAACCTTGCAAAAACCACGGGAATCAAACCTTAAAAGACACTTACCATTTTATATATCGACCGTTCTACGCACAATCGTTCCTAAAAAAAATTACCATATTTTTTTATGCATCTACAACGAGCCAATCAACATAAACTTGTTTTACAATTTTTTCAAATTGTTTTGTAATTCACAACTACAAAATTAACAAAACTTATAATCATTACAGTTCAAATTAACAAAATACAACTAGTATTTTTTTTGCGACAACGTAAAGCCTGATCGGTGCAAACCCTAGACGCCGAGTGTCTGCAGACGTGGCAGGGAGCTCGGCGCCACGTGGCAGGCATCTCGGCGCCACGACCCACGGCTCCGAGCTCGGCGCCACGACCCACGGCTCCGAGCTCGGCGCCACGACCCACGGCTCCGAGAAAGCTGCTCCGAGAAAACGGAATTAAAACCATCAGGGGTCTAAATGTGAATATTTTTCAAAAAAAGGGCTTAAATACAAAAAATTCGGCAAATGCGACACCGCCTGATTGCAACTACGCGAGAGAAAGCTGCTCTGTTTGCTACTACTTCTCTCCAGCCTGGACAGCCTTGACCCTGACCCTGAGCAGGCCTGCACAGCCTTGACCCTGAGCAGACCACCAGAGAAACCATCGAAAGAGACTGACCAGGCAACCAAAAAACCAAGCAGGGCAAGCAATTACTAAAAGTTCACTCACCTCCTAAGCCACGAACTCCCCCCCTTTTTTTTTCCGTTAGGCTTGGTTGAGATGCCACAAACTCCACTAAGGCCCAATCACGAGCATCCACTTACCTCCTTGCTCATCTTTTCTTGAAGGCCTCCAACGGTGGAGGCGGAACAAAACTCCGGCCACTTTGGCATCCGCCCGGAATTTGATACTTGTCCCCTATATACGCACGCCTCCTTCCACCTCCCCATTTTACTTCCTTCTCGCTTGCCTTCGTCGACGTCCTAAGCCACCGGCTCGGGTAGGCGGCGGCCGAGATGATGGCGGAGGCCTGGATGCAGGTGCTGCCACCCCTGGCGCCCTACTTCTCTGAGCAGCCGTGCTGGTTCTTGCCGGACCGGCGCCGGGGCGGGGGAGGAGGGGGAGCGGGCGCGTGGACGTTGGAGGAGAACAAGGTGTTCGAGGAGGCGCTCGCGACGATCGACCGGAACGCGCCCGACAGGTGGGAGATGGTCGCGCAGATGCTGCCCACGAAGACGGTTGCCGACGTGGTGAACCACTACGAGGAACTCGAGAGCGACGTCGGCTTCATCGAGGCCGGGCTCGTGCCGTTCCCGCACTACAGCAGCTCGTCCGGGTTCACCCTGGACTGGGACGGCGGCGACGGCGCCGGAGGCGGGTTCAGGCGCGGCTGCTGCCTCAAACGCGCACGCGCCCCGGACCAGGAGCGGAGGAAGGGCGTCCCGTGGACGGAGGACGAGCACAAGTAAGCCGATTCGATCAGAATCATCGTCGTGTTAGAATCGGTGGACCCGCTTGTGTTCTTGTCGCTTCAACTGACGAAATTTGCTTTGCGTTCTTGCGTGTAGGTTGTTCCTGATGGGGCTGAAGAAGTATGGGAGAGGGGACTGGAGGAACATCTCGCGCAAATTCGTGACGAGCCGGACGCCGACGCAGGTGGCCAGCCACGCGCAAAAGTACTTCATCCGGCTCAACTCCGGCGGCAAGGACAAACGCCGCTCCAGCATCCACGATATCACCACCGTCAACCTGCCAGACGACGAGCACGGCAACCCCTCCCCGTCGCCGCCGTCCGCGCTTACCCCCACCGTCCCGGACCAGTTCGGCGCCCTCGTCGACGCAAAGCCCCCGCCATCGCTCGGCGGGCACCGGCACTTCATGTCCGCGCTGCCACCGGGGTCGCTGGGTATCTGCAGCCACCCGGCCCACCCCTACGGCAACGTGAAGCTCGAGCCGAAGAGCTCGCTCGTGGCCGGCACGGGCCTCGGCCTCGACGATTCCGTCCTTCCGCAGATGCAATGCGGGCAGTTGTGACGGCGGTTCTTGGTGCGGCGAAAACCGCATATGGAGGAGAATACAACGGCGTCTCATCACATCCCCGGGCATGAGGGACGGGCCAAGCCGCAGGCGTGCGTGCTTGGCTCGAGAGCAGTTTGGTTTCAGAGTTGCTTCTTCTGTCTCAGAATGGCACGTACCGGGTAAACATCTGAGAGTGACAGTCTTATGCGCACTGCTACTGCGAGTCTGCGATCTCCCTGTAGCTCTGTGTCCATGGAGAAACTCGAGACCACCGGCGTGCCATCCGGTGTACATAATTCTCACGAGTATAGGGCAAGAACTTCCACGGTGCTGAAATAAGCATTTGATGAAGCCTGTGTGTTGTTTTCCAGTGTCACCGGCGGCTTGGATCAGGAGCACCGGGTCTGAAGATTACTATGCCGGTTTTTTGCATGTATTGTTGTTATGTACTCGTAGTATTCGGTACCACTTTGAGCGTAGTGTTTGATGCTTGTAAGGTTTCACGAGATTTGTCTGCCAGTGTTGCACCGCCATGAGAAGCTTAGATTTGGCCAGGCTCTCGCTGACATGAAAGCTTTCTTCATGTGCCACTGGCCTTGCCGTCGCTGTAGGAGCAATAAAAACCTGGAGCAGGTATCCGCGGCACGGCTGGGGTTCGGTCGGCCTCACCGTGGACTCCCGTGTTCCTCATTAATCCCGATCTCGTTTCGTCTCCTTCATTGCAAGTACTGTACTTGCCAGTCATACGACTCGCTATTAAAATTTCACCTGTCGCCAATCAGAATAGCATAAAATACTCCGCGTGATGCTTCTTGCTCTGCCCATGCGCAGATGTTACCTCTGCTCGCTCTGAATCTGTGTAGATCAGAATGTGACCTCTGGCTCCAGTTGGCCGGTTGCAGATGGAGAGTTTGATTAATCTGTCAATCAGCTCGGATGGAATGAAATGAAGGTTGCAACAAGTGCCTTGCCTGATAGTGGCTGGCACGCAGTATTAGGGAATGAGTTGGAGGTCCACCCCAATAATCTGGTGTCCTCCTTACCTACTTATAATTTATGCCTTTTTTTAACAAATAAACATCACCGTTTTAAAACAATTTATTAAGATGATCTTTTCAAAATGGTTTATCAGTTTATCGGCATTCATCGCATAAGTACTCATGCTATGACCAGAATCCATCAGACATAGCCATAAGTTATCAGCGATTGCCGAAAATAAAGCACTCTAAAGCAAAACCACGGCCCCTGTATACTTGCACAATTCGGTGGGTGCACATTGTGCAGGCAGCAGCTGCAAGATTTATTCATCACCCAACTTGCGCACACGCACACACACACACCGGCACATGCTTCTCCTCTCCTCCTCGCCATCTCCGGACGTGCAGATCCACTCAAAACTTCAGTGGCGCACACTGTTACACGTGACGTTCTCGTCTCGAGGCTGTTGTAGTGGACGGGCTCATAGCACTGCAATGCTAAAACAAGGGCTTTCTGTGAAAGAGAGAGGCTTTGCTCGATCGACGCGATTATACAATTCACAGCCTAGCCTGCATCTTTCACCTGATTCTTCGTTCAGCAAGCCGCACGGACCAGCCTCAGCCGGCGGTTTTGGTATCTCCTCGCCGGCTCCGGCGATCCCTGACGGAATGCATGGCAAAAAAAGAGGATGTCACAGACCGGGAATTGGCGTCTGTCACTTGCTCTGTTGTTTGCTTCACGTGGTGTCTGACTCAGCTCTCGCAGGGAAATTTCAGCTCTGTCACGTCACTCGTTAGGTAGCACCTGACCTGACCACTCTGCTTTCTCCTTCACGAATCATTTGCTCTTGCTCCCGGATCGCATTAGCACCATTATACTAAGCTGAGCCGGCGAATGGGATGTCTCGTCCGGTCACGACAAAGCGTAAAAAGCAGACCTGAAAACTAGACTAAAACTCATCAGTGCTACAGCCTGCGCCACATGAGCCATTTCTGAATCCCATGAGGTGGTCGGTGTCCCCTCTACTGCTAACCATCCGGCTTTGTTTAATCGCCTTCGCCTTTGCTGCTGCCTGCTTTGCCTCTGCCATGATGGCCTGCGTGAGTGTGTATGCCTGCCCCATGCTCGTGCTCATACATGCCAGCGCTGCACTGGCTCCAGCCACGCGCCGAGGGCCAAGGCGCCCGCTGCAACTTGCCGCCGTGGGGCTGCGCGCGGGGCCACGGGAGCACAAGGGCACGCAGGATTCATGCACATCCAACGCGACGCGGGCGGGAAGTGGGCGCCCCGTGTGTGCCTTTCGCTGCTTTGCCATTGCTTTCGCTTTCGTTCTCAGCTTTGCTTTATGTTTTCCCTTCTTGAATTCTTCTCCTCCCTGGGAAATGGCAACGGTGAGCACCATATGATGATACGACGTGTAGAGTAGCACCGGTACAGCTTTGTGTTCTGCTCCTGCGACTTTTGTTCGTGCGAGGTGAAAGTGGCGGTGCTGCGAGTGGTATTCCTTTCCAGTCTTCGGTCTGCCATTGGGCGTGGGGAGAGCGAAAGCATCGACACCATAGCGCTTTTGGGCGTCATGTCCGAGTTCGCCTTTGCGCAAGTGTTCAGATTCTGCAAATGGACGATATAATTGAGGAGTTAGAGGCGGAGCGAGGAGATTCCAGATTCCAAGACCCTTTCCCGCCCCGGACCACGAGGATGTGCCTGTCGCACTACCGGCAAAACATAACATAACCGGGGGCAAATAAAGGAAAACCATGTGTTACTTATTGGTGAGAAATACTGTCATTTTTAATTACCTTTGGTTGCAATAGGACTGCCATAAGCTGAAATAAGCAGAAAAGAACAGGCCAAAGCTTCACGTCGACTACTGCAGAATAGCAGAATCATTGAACTGGGCAGGTAGACGACGTTACCCGTTAGGAAGCCTGCAATTGTTTAGGGAAAGTGCAATCAAAATACTGTTATAACTTACATGTCTCACAAGATAAGTTAGACAACTACGGAAGTGCATTGTTTTAAAAACAGGACGTACCAGTATGTATTGACAACGTGTCATTGACGATATCGGATTATTCCACTCAATTATCGTGGTTCCTGAACATGTTCTGTTCATGCCCAATGGAAATCTGTGGTCATATTCAGCATCTCCATGTTCTGACGCAACTGATCTCCAAACAGGTAGTGAATCCCACAGCCCTGATGTCAGAAACCAATCTGCAGCTAAGGACATCTATTCTCCAAACCACGGGCATTCCTTTTGACACAACCGGACCTTCAGAAGTTGCAAGAGATATGAAATAAGAGTTGTTGAAGCAGATACGGAGATTGCACTGCAACAAATATAGCTGCGCCTGTAAAATCGAAAAGAAACCGATGTTTTTACAAAGAACATGTTAAAGGGGCCATTTACTATTACCTTGCACTAGTTGAAATTAAGCTAAGCATACCAAACATGCACGAGGAAAGAGTGAAGATGGCTCAGTGAAGGTTATATGGCTCAGGTCTTAATTGGGAAGCAAAAAATGAGGGGGGGGGGGGGGGGGGGGGGTACCACGCCTAGTGTACAGGTGCAACAATCTACATGATAATATGAGAGATTGGTAAAAAAATCCACCTGCTATTGTCATGGAGTGATATTTTTTTTCTTGGCAAACTTTGTCAGAAAGTGGATTACTTACCTCCATAGTTTTTGTTTTCTGTTACTCTGAAAAGGTCGTATTAAGTGCACTCACAAAATTGATTTCCATGTTCACCATATTGGAATTGTTCATATAAATGGGCCAAATGGCACTGTAACTTTATTTAAAAAAAAGGTCTCAAACGTCTGTTTTTATAAATATAGCAACCTCTATAGACCTATTGAGTTCGGCAGGTACCTATCAAGCTACAGTAGCTCGGCAGAGCTCCCCTGGCTTGGTAGGTCGCTTGCTGAGCTGGCACAGTGAGGCAGCAAGCCGCG
The DNA here is from genome assembly GCA_017311315.1 of Dendrocalamus latiflorus. NCBI lineage: Eukaryota > Viridiplantae > Streptophyta > Magnoliopsida > Poales > Poaceae > Dendrocalamus > Dendrocalamus latiflorus. Next base: position 9,688,025 of record CM029663.1, read on the forward strand.
CATGCACAATGACCTTAATTAAGATGATAATTAGCACTAATTAATTATGATTAACACTAATTAAACCTACACAGTGGACTGATACAATTAATCACTAATTAAGAATAGTATCACATAAATAAAGAGCTTTACCAATAAACACTTGTTAATCCTCATAAATGATAACTCATCGAAGGAACACAATAATATTTATTTATAAGTTTATAGACATAAACAGCGATACAATCATCTCTATGATTACCTTTAAGGCATATCACTAACAGTACGACTTTACCCATCATTGTTTAATCCTGATGCCCACCTTTACGCATACACGAGTACGCTTCAGCAAGAATTTTGTGAGGTCATGGATTTATCTCCGCCCTCTGTCTTTCTAGATGTGTGCTAAGAAGACGCACTTGTGTGTTTGTACGTGTGGTGTGCATTGTACGTGTGGTGTGCATACGTGTGTGTTTTCTTGTAATCGCAGAAACAAATGAGGCCAAATTAATTAAGAGCCATTGTATGTATGTACGGGAACTAATATAAGTTTAAACAATTTTTTTTGTCACATGGGAATTTTTTGGACCATGTTATAGAGCTCAAAGGACATTCATGTGCCGGATATGATTTGATGTTTTTTGGTGTACATATGTAGCTGGTGTGAACATATATCGTACCGTCGATCCTTTTAATTCCAAATTTAAATTGTTTTACCGGATATATTTTAATTACACTAGTAATAGTTATTTCAGTTATAGGCCCTGTTTGGCACAGCTTCACCAACAGCTTCATGAGCTGTTGTGAACTGTTTTTTGCCAAACACCCTTTTTGCAAACAGCTTCACCTATGAAGCTCCTTTTTTTGTGCTCTCACAAAGGAATATGGAGAGGTGAAGCTGAAAAAAGTAGCTTTTCACAGCTCTCTCCCTCAGGCCCATATTCCTAGGAAGCGAATGCCCCTCTAGTTCACAAAAATTTACACGCATTTGCCACTCTCTCCTTCAGGCGTACACGCATTTAGATTGATTGGTGGTTCGTGGCTTGTCTGGTTCCATCCAATTGGCTCTGTGCTTGAAGGGTAGAGATGAACTTGTTAAGCATGCGTTGGCCATTGCTGGAAGTTGGCATTTGTAGAGGGAAATACATGAACATCTCAAAGACATGAACATCTCAAAGAATGAGATCACATTGTTGTTGCTTGGTAGAAAAAACACCTTCGTTTCGTGTAAGGTGAGTGTAACAGGTTGCTTATTTTATTATTTTAATTTTTTTAATTCATACTCATTCAAATATATTATATTTTAATTCATATGACCATATACAAATATACAACTCCAAATGTTAGAACAAATCAGGTAGACAGGGGCATCTTGGACAATTGACTTCTCTCAGCCATGCATGAAGCTGTTGGTGAAGCTGTTTTGCCAAACAGTTTTCTAAAACAGCTTTAGCTTCACCGGTGAAGCTGCTCGTGAAGCTGAAACTAAAAAAAACAGCTTCACTAGTGAAGCTGAGCTGTGCCAAACAGGGCCATAGAAATGGTCAGTGCATACTGCTCGTAGCTGCTGCATGCTACGTATATAAATTAAAGCTAGCTAGCACGCACCACGCACTGACCGTAATTAATGATTTAATTAGAGCTAGTTAGCATGCTTAATAGTGATATAATTAGTGCTAATAGTATGTAATTAGTACTAATCATAATTAATTAGCACAATTTATCAGCATAATTAGCTTACTTAAGGTCACTGTGCTATTTGTCGCTGACGAGCTCCCTGCCTCGCTCGGTATGTATGAATTGGATTCGGTAGGTTTACGGAGGGGTTAGAGTTATAAAAATAAATGTTTAGAAGCTAATTATTATTTAAAAAAGTGACTATAGTGTTATTTATATGAACAGTTGACCACATTGACAATGTGTATTGTTATGATGTTCAGCGCAGAAGCGACCTGATGGAAGCATAAAGAGCGAGAAAATAGCAAAACTATATTAAAGTAGAAAATCCAAACACATCATTTGTTCTTCATGAAGTAATAACAGCTCTTTTTACCGTACAATTTGAGAATGTGCGAAATAGTCTAGTTCAATCGTATTTCAGAAAAATCTGCAGTAACTCTGTCGTAAAAAAAAGAGCAAAAAATCACAGATTGTGACATTCGTGGCATGATAGGGAAAGGACCACTTTTTCACTACCATCATAGATTCAATGAAGTTCGCTAACCCTGGTTGCCCTTTCAACTAACGGAAATGACAAAGGTCCAAAGCTTCATTGATTACAAGGATCTAACCTAAAAAAAGGTCCAAAGCTTCATTATTTACAAGGATCTAACCTAAAAGTAAGATTGGAGCACACATCAGACTGTGGTTCCCCAGCTGTGACATATGAACTTTCATGGGAAGTAATTTGAATAATAAAAAATGTACATTCTCCGTAACTTACCTGATATTTGTAACCTAAACCCAAAAGGGCAAGTGCCATTTTGGGTTTATCCTCACATGGTAGCTTTCTTTTCTTCAATTTTGCTTGGTAAGGAAAGGCTTCCCAAGTAAGCATATTCTTTTGCAGATTTACAGTGAGTTAATGACTACTGAGAAATTAAAAAGACTGCCAATCTTGTTTAGATAGAATCGGTGGCCCATCTTTTGTAAAGCTGGTACAATTTCATAACTTTTGTTCTTACTAGAATACATAAGAGGAAAGGTTTTCACTTACATTCCTCTAAACGGTTTGCGTTTTTGAATAGCAGGTGCCATAAACTGTCCTATTCTAACTTTTTTCAGCAGATTAAATATTTGAAGTGCTAATCCTGAAATATCATTCACTGTTTGTCTGTAATTATGCAAAAGCTGGCTTAAGAGCGGTCAAGTAAAAGACAAAGCTACTGTTGTTAGTTGTTACTGAAATGCCTTATAAAAATTCGGATGAAGAGGATGATGATGACTTGGAGCATAAAGAGGAAGTAAGACGTAGAAGGAAATTGATTCCATCATGGGCTCGGTGAGTGTTCTAGACTTATAGATAGTAGACATTGCTGAAAGAAGCTGAAAATATTCATTCATGCCAATATAAGAAATAAGAGGTCCTGTTGCTACTCTATGTTCCACTCTGATCATTCTCCTTGTGCCCGGCAACTGCATAGTGCCCATGCTTTTTCTAAAGTGCTGATTAATCGCATATATTATTGTTAGAGTTAGTAATCTTGTTTAGTCGTATTCGAGTCAGTTTTTCTGTATTATATGCGTTCGAGTCGTGTACGAGTTTGTTTCCGTGTACGAGTCAGTTTTCGAGTCCATCTCGAAGTCATAGTTGTCTCCGTGTCGTAGTCATAGAGTTGGGTATAAAAGGCAGAGAAATGTAACGAGAGGGGAAGGAAGCGATCGGTGTGATCGAACGAGAGGGAGAGAAATAAAGAATAGAAGAAGGAGCGGTTTTGGCTCCGGAAAATCGGACGTGTTCATGAAGCTGAAGATGTGGTCGTAAACGCTTTACGACCACAGCGATCGAGTCTTCAACGTGGTCATAATTGAGTTATGACTACTGTGATCAAGTCTACTACGTGATCGAAGGAGTAATGTCTGCAGTCGAAGTCTCGAGTTCTCGTAAACCAGAGTGATCGTAGCTCAGTTACGAGAATGTGTAGCGCAGTGTGAATGTGGTCATAACTCTCATTAGCAGAAGTTACGAGTACGTAGCGTGATCGGAACAAACACAAGTGGTTGTAACTACTCTGTGTGTGGTCATAACTTTCACGTGGTCATAGCCATCTATGAAGTGGTCGTAAAACGACTTAGCGTGGTCATAACAACTACAGAGTAGTTGAAGCGCAACAATTATTATAACATGTTACGCAATATGAATGTATGCGAGTGGAGATAAAAATAATTGAGACAAATTCTATCTAAGTTTTGGTCCTTTAACTGATGCGTTGTAGACCATGAGTAAATTCACCCGAATAACTGTTCTGGGGCTTTTCACTTCTTTTTGCCATGTGATCATTCTACTAGAGAGCTGAAAGGAGCAAGGAGGAGCTGTTGCACTGAAAGATTACACTTTTGTGGTTGCAATATGCGTTTATTAGGTACTAGTACTCTATACTAGTGCAGAGCAAGCTTTAAAGCTTTAAGAACTTGAAAGGACTTCTGGTACCGAGGAGGAGAGGAAGAAGGATATTAAAAGAAATCTTCAAGATAAGATCCTTCATTTTAATAATATGTTTGCCGAGATGGGCGCGGAAGCACTTGCCTTCTCCTCCGAGGAACCGGTCAAGAATGTGAATTGTCTTGGTTGACAACTCGAGATCCTTTGAGACCTACTGGCTACTTCAAGGAGTAACCACAAGCACACCATACGACACACTGTTGCTGATGGAGTTAGCTTTGCCTTAGCAAAGCTTAAGGTATCCAACTCTTCTCTTGATCTTCATCCACTCAAAGTAGAGTTTAACTGCTTCGAGGAAGAAGCAGTGAAGTTCTTTGAAAAAGCAAAACCCTTCAGGAACAAGATTCCCAACGACATGAAAGTTGGATCTCCATCAAACAGTGGCCAGTCGGAAGGCTCCAACAAGTAGTTAGCTATAATGTAACTTGTATACATCTTGTTTTATATATAAAAATTTATCTTCGGTAGCAATCAAGTTTGTGTTATTTCTTATAATTTGAATAGTGGTTGTATCTCTCCTAGCGCCCAACTGCTTTCGTAGTAGTATGATGTACTAAGTAGTAGAGAAGGAAAGACGTATTGTAGTCCCATCCGGTCAGTAGACTTAGTATATCAATATGTTTGGTTATGAGCCTTAAAGGATCTAGTAGCATGAGGAAATTCTTGTGATGGACAGATCCAGTGAGAGAGTTTGACTAGTCTTAGATGCCTTTGCTATAATTGTGTTATAACACAATCATAGGATAACCAGATAGGCACTAGGATAAAGATTTGTGCATTATTTATAATAAGAACTTATGTAATACTATATGCTAAGGAGATAAGTGTTTTTATTTATAAGCTTATCCGATCTGGTCATAGCATAGCTAAGGACGAAAGGCATGAACAAAACTCCCCTAAACGTATTCAATCTCTAGTTTCAACTGGTAACAAGGATCGTAGAAAAATGGCCATCGCCGGGAAACTCCTTTCAGTGGGCATGACAACATGCAGAGATGAGTGATTTTGACTAGGAGGTTTTCTGTGTCCCGACTAGAGTAGACAAGAGAATAATAGAATGAAGAAGTAAGCAATGAAGCCTTTGAGCCCCCAGGTTGTAAATAACCACATCAGTTGTCTGCATTTTTACTTGTTTCCTTTTGAGGAAAAAATACAGATTATCGTAGGAACCTTGGCTATCAGTGTTACAATAAGGATCTACATGGTGTTTGACAAGAATGTCAAAGCCATTAAAAAGTAAAAGCATCCTTGAGAAGGGATTTCAAGAGAAATGTGGATATTTCTCCGATAACTTAGAAAAAATTGTAGTTTGTGACTAGAATTAGGATAATGAAATACAAATAAAAATACTCATCGAAAGAAATGACAAAACAAAAAAGGAACTTTATTGAAATATAGAAATAAAGAAATACATTACACATAAAACTTACATAACCGATCGATGTTTCAAGAATTTGGAAGAATACGCCCATTTGTCATGGCTAATCATATCGAACCTGGTCTGGTGGCTTTGACCACAGTGTAAGGACCTTCCCATTTAGGCGAAAGTTTATTATGATTTGCCTAGCACTATTTTTCCTAAGAACTAGGTCTTCCACAGCTAGGCTGCGAGGTTGTACCTTATGATTGTGGTATATTTGCATAGCTTGTTGGTAAACTATCGATCGGATTAGGGCCACATTGCTTCGCTCTTCAAATAAATTAATACCATCAACCCAACGATCTTCTTGATCATTATCATTATAACGATCCATCCGAGTAGAGCCAATTTTTAATTCTGAAGAAAGCATGGCTTCTGCTCCATAAACTATAGGGTGTTTCTTTGGTCGCACGACTGGTCGTGGTCTGAATAGCCTATAATACAGAGGAAAGCTCTTGTACCCAAGTTCCTAATCGTTGTACTAACTAGTCAAACACTCAACATTTAATCCCTTGTATTAATATACCATTGGCTCTTTTTACTGCCCCGTTACTCTGTGGATGAGCTACTGAGGTGTAGCATATTTTGATATGTAGAAATTCACAGAATTCCTAAAAACTTCCACTTGAGAACTGGCTACCGTTATATATGATTATACAACTAGGTACACCAAATCATGTAATCATATTTTTAGTTATGAATTTCTTGGATGCTTCCATTGTTATTTTGACAATTGGCTTAGCTTTGATCCATTTTATGAACATATCAATAATCGCAAAAAGGAATTCAAAGCCCACAGGTGCTTTTGAAAAAGGTCCCAAAATGTCTATGTCCTAGGTAACGAAAGGCCAAGAAAGTGGTATAGTTTGGAGAGCTTATGCATGTTGATGTACATGTCGGCTATGGAACTGACAATGTATGTATTTTGACATAAGTTCATTTGCATCATATAGGGCAGTTGACCAGTAGTATTCTTGTTAGAAGACTTTACGGCTAGTGTTCTGTAGGAATAATTTGCTCCACAGACTCCCCCATGTATTTCGAATAGTAAATATAAACCATCCTTTTGAATATACATTTCATAAACACCCTATGAGTTTCTTATTTGTAGAGGGTACATTCAATTGAAGTGTATGATCTGGCCTTTCGACCTGTACGATCGGCCTCTATGTCATCTTTAGGAAGTTTGACATGCTAAAGATATTCGTAGATTGACATCATCCAATCATTATTGGGGTCTATCTGAGCAACCTCTATTGGAGTGTCTTCAGAATGCTCGACTACTGAGTTGCTCAAGAAATACTCTAAGCGAGATAGGTGATCTTGAGAAAGTCATTCATGCCAACTCATCTGTTAGAAAGTTTTTCTTTCTAGGAATATATTGGACTTTGAGACCAAAGAAATGTTTCTCTAGTTTCCACACTTTTGAAAGATAAGATGACATCACGGAACTTGAGCATTGTACTCTTTTTCTACTTGATTCACTGTTAGTTGGGAATTACCTTTAACTAATAGTCTACAAATCCCAAGCGCTTTAACTACTCAGAGCCCTGCCAGTAAACATTCATACTCTGCCACATTATTTGTAGCGAGAAAATTTAACTGGATGGCGTGTTTTATGCTTTCTCCAGTAGGAGAGATCAGGATTACCCTAGCCCCCAAGCATTTTCTCGTCAAAGATCCATCAAAGTACATAGTTAACTGGTTCTCATACTTAGGCCCTTGGATAGGATCGATATTTGTCCATTCGGCGATGAATTCTGCCAAAGCCTGGGACTTAATGGTTGTTCATGAGATGAAATGGAGATCTAACTCTTCAAATTTGATCGCCCATTTTGCGATACGTCCTGATGATTCTCTGTTTTGGAAAACATAACATAGAGGGTATCCGGTAGGCACTAAAATTTTATAGGCCTAGAAGTAATGCCTTAGTTTCCTTGAAGTCATAAAGAAGGCATACAACAATTTTTGTATTTCTGGATATCACTCTTTTGGTCCATATAAGACTTTGCTATACATAATGTACTAGTCGTTAGATATTGTCATGTTCAATGACTAGTACTACACTGACTGCTTGTGGCGTATCAGCCAAGTATAAAAGTAAAGATTCTCCCGGTCTTGGAGAGACTAGGACCAGGACACTTGTTAAGTATTTATGAACTTCTTCAAAGGCATTATTGGCTTATTTAGTCCTTTTGAACTATATTTCTAAAGAAGTTTAGTCCTTTGAGAAGCTTGTCGATCTCCGACTGGATTACCTCCTTTCAATCAGGTGCAAAATGCCACAACCTTTGCTTGATTGGCTTTTTGTTAGGCTAGAGTGCTAGCTATGCTCGATCACCTCCCTGGGGATATTGGGCTACCATATGAATGCATTCGAGTTTGCTCAGAGGAAGGAGACTTGTGACTTTTCCTATTTAGGATTGAGTCATGTCCCAATTTTGATGGTTCACGAAAGCCTATCTTTGTCGAAAGGTGCCTCCTTGACCTAGTCAATGGGTTTTGGAGCCACCTTTGGTCTTGAAGGCGAGTTAGCATGTCTAGTCGATAATTCATCGATTAGTTTGAGAGATTTACGATCACAGGCATAAGCCATTTTTTATCCACTCGAATTGTTATGACCTCTTTTGGCCCCAGTATTTTGAGGCTTTCGTAACTGTAATGCATGGCCATCAGAAACTTGGCTAAAGTTGGTAAGCCAAGTATCTCATTGTATGCAATTTTGAAATATACTACATCGAATGAAATCCTTTTTGTTCAAAAGTTATCAGGGCTTCTGAATGTAACCAGTAGGGACACTTGCTGATCAATTTGGTCGAAGATCCCAGAACTATGTCATGGAAGACATACTTCACAGGCTTTATTTTGGACTTAGGAAATTACATTTCTTCAATAGCTCCCACAAATAAAATGCTAAGAGAATTACCTTCATCAACTAGAATTCGATTAACTTTGTAGCTATTGATAGTATGTTCTACCGTGATAGGGAATCTACCTGGTTGAGTTGAAGGAATTGGGCAGTCTTTTCGCCCGAAAGAGATGGTTGTTTCCAACCATTTGGATGGCTTGACGGCGACTGGAGCATCGATGAGATTCACATCATGTTCTATGGTCTTCAGTTGCCGTCTGGACTTGTAAGAGGATGATCTGCTAGAGATTACATCAATGGTATACTCTAGCTCTTGATACTCTATTTCTTCATCCCTATCTTTGTCCTTTCTGGTGCTTGGTTCTCCTACCTCCTATATAGAAGGGAGAGAAACCTTACCGGAGTAGTAATCCTCAAGTTTCTTCTCCCAAGCACGACATTTGTGGAGATCATGCCCTATCATTTGGTGGAGTGGACACCATCCTTTACCTTTCTTGGATTTGCTAGTCGGAGCTTTCCCTTTGTTCTGACCTGAATAATTCTTTTTATTTTTAGAGTATTTGTCTGAGAGTGCAAGGACTTCCTTGGCATGGGCTTGCGATTCTTCTTACCCTTCTGTGATTTCTTGACCTTCTTTTCCTTCTTCTCTAGGCCTGGCTATCAAACAACGTACTTATCAGCCATATCAAACAGCTCAACGATTGTCCATGAAGGATTCATTGCGATATCCTCCGTAAATTGCCTATTCCTTAGTTTGATCTTCGTTTGGATAACAAAAGAATCTGCCACTTCTAGGATAGAGTTATGAACCTGACTGAACCTTTTGATGTACTACCACAAGGTTTCATTGGGCTCTTGTAGGATCTGATAAAGATCATCTTCCTTGCCAAGTCGATCGTATGTCCCCTAGAACTTGACGATTAGCAGGTCACAGAGTTCTTCCCAAGTGTAAATTGTTTTGGCTGGTTGGTTGAGTAACCACGATCAGGAAGAACCCTCGAGAATTGTTGGTAAATAATTTGCCATCACATTGTCGTCGCCTCCCGTAGCCCTGATTGCAGTTGTGTAAATATGTCGAAATTCCAATGGATTTTGTTTTCCACCAAATTTGTCAAGATTTACCAATCGAAACCTTTTCGGCTAGCATACTGCCTGAAGGCCTATCGAGAAAGCTCAACAGCCTATGATTAGGTCATGGCGCCTTCTCTGAAAAGGGGCTGGATTGTAATATGTTGAAGACCTATTCCTTCAATAGTCTTAATGGGGAGCTAGTGTCCCAATCCGATCATGGACACACAAATAGTGTCTCCAACCAGACACTTGGTTTAGATGATGATGTAGATCACCCGGACAGTGTCCTCGATTTCATCCCATGTGATGAAGGAGAGGGGTTGCTTCGTTATTGAAGAGCCTTCTTCTCTCATGGCTTCCTTATCGAAACCTTTGAGCGGGTCTTGTGTCTACTAATGGATTGTTGTCAGCCTAACCATGTTGACTTTTGTTGTGCGAGGAATGCAAGAATGAAGTCAATGTTTGGCTCTATGATTACCTCTGCTCCCAGTATCTTTGTGCCCCGCATGGTTTGCTAGAGGATCTTTGATACCTAACCTACACTTGAGCATATCCTGGGGTTTCTTCTAGAGCAAAGTCTAGGTTGTTAAGAATATCATGCATACATTGTAGATTTTAAATAGTTACCGAAGGTCTTGGAGTGTTCCTATTGACAGAAGGGGTACGATGACTCTAGTTTCACCCCCGACTTCTCTGCTCGCTCCACTCTACTTAGCAAGCACGTAGGGGTAGGAATATGCAGATTAGATGATTGATATCCACTAGTTTCGTTATTTCCGACTCCTTCGGGTGACGCAGGCGTTCGTACCATCCTAACCAATGGATCATGAGGGGATATGTCGTGGAAAGTCATGCATGGCATCTGTAGCAATATCACCGATTGCATTAACCTTGTGCTTACAATAGGAATCTTCCAATGAACTCCCACTAAAACTAAGAGAGCCTTCCATCGCTTCGACAAGGAGCTTCCATGACGGAGAATGATTGGAGACCACCATCTCTGGGGCCTATGTGGAGGACTTAACCTGATCTAGCAAATTTCCAATTGAATGGTGAGTGTAATTGTCTTCACCTGGCTTTCTACCGAGGGTAATCTCATCGACACCATGACTAGGTGTCGGTAGGTTACCGTAATATGTAGGAGCTATGTGCGCATAGCGGTCACTCATGACTATATTGAGAGTAGTTTAACCCTCGGGTCGTGGCGTAGCGCTTGTGTTGCCGTGTTTGGCGGTCAAATGCGCCAGACTTGCCATGGTGCCTGGACACTTTGATAGGGTTGGGACGCCTGATTCCCCAATAAGCGTCGATGTCTAGGGCGACATGTCTTCTTCCATCCGGTCAACCTCACTGGTCTCAAGGACTGGTGACCCTGGGACAAAGGATGATGACAAGGAGGCATCATGTTCCATGGCGTGGATGCATGCATCCATGTCGAGGTCGGCGTAGTCTGTCAGGTCGAATCAATTCTCTTCATCTTAGGTTCTTGCTATGATCACATAGGTGATGTTGACAGAAATAGGAGAAATGATGTTACTTATGAGAACCTTTAGGGACTCACCGTCTAGGTCTCAATCAGCGCCGGTCCTAGGGTTTTGAGGGCCCTAAGGCGAACTTGTCGTGACGGACCCATTAGACCATGTATAGAATTTTATAATATATAGGTGCTAATTTTACTTGCAAAGCGAAAACGAATCCAATAATATATTTTTAATTTAGCATGTCTGATAATTATCAACGAACAATGTAGACTAAAATAACAATATATTTGTACTTCTAGAACTAATATGATTACCTTAAGGAAGAATAGAACTCCATCATATCCATTGCTTCTCATAAAATGATACTTCTTTGGGCATTTCTTGATGCAAAATCATCAAGGATGGTATTGAGATCAATAGTGTCCAAGACATCCTTCTCGATGGTGCACATAGCCAAGTCATTTAACCTTTCTTGTGACATAGTTGATCTCAAATAGTTCTTCAACAACTAGTTTTCTTCGTTTTCTTTTCTCAGCCCCCGACAAATGTTTCTTAGGTAACATTCTAAAATTCTAACACCTAAATTAGAATAAAAACACGACTATATGAGTACAGAGTACTAGAAGTCTGAAATACTGTACAAAAAATTAATTTGGATTAAAAGAGAATAAGGAAAAAAATACCTAGCGCCTGGACTCTGAATCTCTGATTGAACCACCGAGCAACTGATGAACTGATCGGCTGATCGCAAATCGCAAGAACCAAGATGCCTGATTGATCGGAGTGCCGAGCGCGAGCCGAGATGTCATCGTCAGTCGTCGAGCCCTGGTCGCCGCCGCCGTGTCCGCGGACCGCGACTCCGCGCGACTCTCCCTCTCCGTCTTGCGATCGCGGACTCGCGGTGTAGGTCGCGGTCTCTGCTCGCGTGGGAAAAGAAACGAGCTCGGGACTCGATCAGGAATTCAGGAGTCGGAGTCCGACGTTTGGCCTTCTTGGGTCGGCCGGCCAGTTTTCTTCTTCTTTGTTTCTCATTATTTTGCTAATGGACTATAGGGCCTGGGTTTGTATACATGGGTTTGAGCCCCTCCCTCGCCTGGGCCCTAGGCGGTCGCACCCGGTGCACCTCCCTAGGGCCGGCACTGGTCTCAATAGACGGTGCCAACTGTCAATGATCAAATCACCAATCTTACAAATTGTGGGAAAAGGCTAAGTCCCTCCGAAGGATTTAGGAAAAGAATGGTGACTATTTTTATTGCTATGAACTAGTTATAAAATGCTCTTGATGAGAGATTACAAAGAGGATGCTACTAGCCCTAGATTGTTGTTTCTTGCCTCTGTAATCTACTATTTGGCTGAGACTGTTTGTGTCTTTGTTCGTTGTTCCTCTTTTGTTCTCCCATGTTTCCCTCTCGTCAAACTTTAAATAACGTCGAAGTTGTGTTGGTTGTCTATATGAGCAGGAGCCTTGTCGATTCATTCCGTCCGGTCGAGCAAACGGTTGCTGTCACTGAGAGTATCCTGACAATAACTATTCTCCGGTTATTGTTAGTGGGAGAGAATAATAGGACAACCACAAGACGGTTGTCGTTAGAGGCGCATGGCCGAGTCATCGTGCGGTTAGGAGGGAGATAAAGCGCATGCTTTATCTATCGCACGGGAAGAAGTGCCTAGAGGTGGGCCCATGTACCGGTTCGTGAGGTCTCCGAGTAGTAGCTAGTCAGGTGAATATATAGTGACCCTCTGAACAGGGGGTATTCAGGAAATGTAGCCTTGGAAGCTTACAGCCATATTGGTCTTGATGCATTCATTGAGTATTAAAGCCGTATTTAATGAGTTATTTAGTCCTTATCAGGTCTAATGAATAGTGATTGCTGAAAAAATTTGAAACCAAAAACTGACTGAAAAGCTGAAAACAACGGGACCTAATTTGATATAGCTGCTAAGTTTTGAGTTCTTATTGTCCTACTTTCAGGGTATTAGAATTCGCGGTAGTTTCTACTATATACACCTCTGTTTTGGGGGTTGGGGGGAGGGAGAAATATATGGGTATTGTATAATTTCCTCTATTTTTTTCTTTACAAGGAATTTCCTCTATTTTTATGAAATCTTGAACACCACAAAAGCAATCTTAAGAAGTTAGAACAAGCAATCGGATTGTACTCAAACTTAAATTATAATGAATGAATGCATCTGCAACATGTAAACAAGAAGGTACTAAATAATTGTCCTGGAGGTGTAACCATGCTTAATTGGATTGGCTCGTCTCCTAGGCCTCATTTTGTCCTTGATGCTTGTCGCCATTGGTGGCTTTTCTTCTCCCTCTTTATTTCGAAACGATCGAATGATCCACATCACACGGGGTGACTTTGTTCACGGATTCTGCGATCAAGTAGAACTAGATGCCTCTCATCTACAGCTACATTGCTTGCTTATTTGATATCATGATTTGGATGGACTGACACGCTATGCTACGAACAAGTTCCCAAGTAGAGGTTAGGAAAGCGCCGGCATTTAGACTGTTACAGAAATCGACGTAACAAAAGACTGCAGATACTCCTATATCTTACCCTTGGCATGTTTGGATCAACAGCTTCTTCGTCGATTTCATTATCTGAACAAGCAGACAGAAACATCCTTTTCTTAACGAAGAAAGCTACCCGCACTTGTCAATTTAGCGGCAGACGTCAAATCCACGCTTTTTGTTTGCTAGCCATTAAAACTAGTCAACAAACAGTGAATTCTACGCTACTCCCGCTCGTCCATTACGTTGGGTACGCAACGCTGTCGCGTTCCTGGTGAGGCTGCACAAATTTCAAGGCGCTCGGCCATTCCCTTCTCATCGTCTGGTAGCCACCGGAACCACGTACTCACGCCATCGCCATGTAGGGAGTGCCAAGCGTGAAGCAGCTAGCCATTTCGCGACGGCCGTCGTCTTCCTGGTGTTGTTAGGTCATGGCAGAAACTGCAGCCATTTGTAGTACGCACGTCCACTCCATTGCCCTTCCTCCATTGTTGAAGGAAAAGAAAACATGTGCAGTGCCGTCGTTCTCAGCACCGGTACAGAGCAACTTAGTATAAATCTCCCTAGGATCAGATAGTGGTACGAGAGACAACAGCAACTTATTGCACCACCCCTCGGCTACAGTATTAGCTTATTACGGCACAAAGGCAGCTAGCTAACGATCTAGATCCGTATAATAGCCATGTCCGGACAAGCTTGTTGCCCCACGGATAAGGGGCAAGAAGGTACACACAGCTTGACGTATTTACAATCACGCAGGATGCAATGGGATCACCCATTGAGGGCAGTCCGGCCTCCTTCCAGCAAGGGAGTAGTAGGCAAGAACCTGAGCATGACTATCCACAATGGGTTCTCCATCTTCTGTCATCTGATACAAGCTCTCGGGGCTGGGAGGCGTAAACTCGATGTTCCAGAAGGGCCTCGCCATGAGCAGGAGGTCACGGCCTGTTTGGGAGGCTCTGTACCCCTGCACCCATATGTACCTCAGGGAGGGCATCTGGAGCACAGCGAGGGATAGCGCTCGCTCGCTGAAGCAGCAGCTCCTCAGTTCAAGCTTCCGCAGGTTGGTGCACCCTACTGCAAAGCGGATCAGTCCGTGGTCAGATTCACCAACGTTGCCCAGTAGCATGTACTGGATGTTTCCGCTGTACTGCCCGATGTAGCCAAGGCCTACATCTGAAAGCCCTCCCGGTCTCAGGTAGAGAGCAAACCTCCGAAGCTTGGTGCAGTCCCTCAACAGAGCACGGACACCGCTGTCAAGTGGCAGATCTGTTATCTGTTTTTCTCTGTCAAGTAGGACGAGCCGGAAGTCGTAAAGATTTTTACAGAAAGTCCCAATAGATTCCAGGGCCCCATTGGTGATATCAGACACATAGGCAGCTATGTACTCCAGGTCACGGCAACCAACAGCTACAGCTGTCAAGCCTAACTGAGAAACTCCTCCTTGCTCTTCTTGCAGACCTGGATCATCATCCCCCCGCTCAATTCGGAGCCTTCGTAGCTTCTTGCATGTATCACCAACAACTTCTAGCCCTCTATCTCCTATTACATTCCGCACCTGTTGAGAACATCTACTGTCAGTTAAAATGGGAGTGTCACAAATCTCCGACACCCACAATACAGCACATGCATATGGGAAACATTACCTCAAGAATCAGTAGGTTCGGACATTTTGAAATAAGCTGGCAATGATCGTCGGTGGTGAGAAAAGTGTACTGCAAGTCCAGTTTCTTAAGTGTTGCAGAAAATGGAAAGATAACAGGCATCTCATTTGTCCCCATGTAGGTAAGCCCCAGTAAGCATAGTCTCGGTGGAAATTTGACTCTTTCATACTTTGTGAGCTCTCCTACCTCAGAGAACGCTCCTCCAGCAAAATCTTGCAATGCATTGGCTGTTTGGAAAAAACCAATCAGATCTGAAAGATCACACTCACTCATCTTCAAAGAAATCAAAGATTTGCAGTTCTTTGCAAGAAGCTCCAGATCAGCTGGCGCCACTTTGAGTTCAGTCATGTAGAAGTTCAGTGTCACCAGAACAGAATTGTTGACAGCAAGTTCGTGAAGCCATTCGCCACCCTCATCGATAATCAAGCATTCTTCCAGAAATAAAGTTCTCAGGGATCTGCTGGGGTAATTTAGAATGACATGTTACTGCAGTGATAGCATGCAATCTTAGTTGTGACAATGATGAAATCACTGGCAAAATATGCTACCCGAAAATATCTTGCTGAAGGACCCCAAAAATAGTTAAGTTCTCTAAGAAAGAAAGAAAACAGCTTACAACCAGAAGAAGAAAACGGCTTACAACCAGAAGACTCGTCACAGTTTACTGCCTCCAATATTGAAAAAGAAAACTATGGTTGAACCAGGAAATGTACAAGGCAATTAACAAACCTTATGAACATGTCCCAGTGTCCCCATGTTTTGTCAGCTTTCATTACATAGTAGGACAGCAGAACAGTCATCAAAGTCAAGCCAAGAAACTTAACAAATTCACGGTTGTTGTGTTGTGAGCTATCCAGCCATCAAGGAGCATACCGTACATGCATTCTACCTGAAACATTACTGATCCTTTCTAGCATACTGATTTTATTTGTCCATCTCCTTATGTGAAATTCACAAGCTCATGTCTTCGAAATTAGATATATACCTTCAGCACAAAACATTCTTGCATTATGGGGATTCTTTATTTTCTTACAAAATGGATCCAACCTCGTCATTACAGAATTCAAACTAAGAAAAGTTAACATTTAACGCATGAGAGAGACTAATGCCGAAAAGAGAAATCAAGGGGAAAAGATGCTGGCTGAAAGACATGACATACTGCCACATGAATCTGATCATTATATAATTGACTGATAACAGAAACCACCAACTTGCAACTGTATTTTGGTTCAAAATATGTTTCAGCAGGAACGGAGTGGTCTTCTTCTAGTCAGGGCAGTACGCTAGTACTCCTGGGAAAAATAGATCACCTGCCATTATGGTGCTAACTCAAATTATCGTTTGCTTATGCCAGACTTGGTTGCGTCTTATAAGTAGCTTTGAATCAATTACTACGTGCTACGGTGCTAGGGACTCTTCCCACATCCTGATAAAATATATATTGAGATGAAAAAAATAGATAAAGCAAAAAAATGACACGAGATCTACTACATCTACTCGGGCACAGTAGTTTGCATATCTACTGCTCATATCAGATTGTTGTAGAAAATTCCGTTGTGCTATGACCTCAACAAATCGCGTGTGGAAGCTAATTTGTGACACCTCCTTTCCCAGAAAAAGTAACTTGCGAATCCAGAAAGTGAGTGAACTGCGTCTTGGCTCAACTTTGCCCATGTTAGAACACACGCAGCTCACTGTTATCCATTACTCCATTTAGCAAAATCAACTAACAACAAATTAAAATTAGCATATTCACCAGATCAATCCTAACTCCTCTACGAGGAAAAAGCCCAAAACTCAATTGTTGCTACTATGCCAGCACACAATAACGGGCAAGTAGGCAAAAAAAAAAAAACGAGGCACGGATGCAGGTGAGTAGTACTACAAGGAAGCGTATAGCTCCTGGAGTACCTGCAGGAGCGGGCCACGAGGCGGAGGGCGTCGGTGGAGAAGCCGGAGCACTTGTCGAGCTTGAGCTCCTGTAGCATGTGGCCGCGGGCGCGGACGAGGGCGGCGAGGTCGGCGTCGGTGACGGTCATGCGGCGGAGGTGGAGCGCCTTGAGGCACTCGAGCGGCGCGGCGAGCTCGGCGACCCAGGGCGCGGCGTAGGCGCCCCAGTCCTCGGGGATGAGCCCGTACATGGCGGCGCGCGGCTTGCCCTTGAGCGCGAGCGACTCGAGCCGCGGGAAGCGCGCGCGGAGGCTCGACGGGTCGGCGGCGTAGCAGAAGGCGACGGTGACGTGCTTGCGGCTGAGCGCGTCGATGCGGTGCCAGCGGCGGCACACGAGCGACGCGGCCTCCCGGTCGCGCGGGTCGTCGACGTAGCCCATGATGTGGTGCAGCAACTCGTCGGGGACGCAGCCGAAGCTGAGCGCGCGGCTGAGCTGCCGCGGCCCCGGCACCTCGCCGCCCATCGGATCGGGCACGGATCGGCTACTGCGCGGGGCCGGCTAGCCGGAGATCTGGCCCGAGCCCGGCGAGAGACGGAGGCATGGAGATCTTCTTCCCCTCTGTAATATCTCTGGGTGTGTGGGCTTGCGAGAGAAGGGAATTATTGGAGGGAGAAGGGGGAGGAGAGCAGCAAACAAGTGCAGCGACGAGCGGACGGGGATTGGAGCGGCGGAAGCAGCGTTTCTTTGTTTTTCTGCGCGACTCGGCCGGTGGTGCCGCGGCACGCAAGCCCGCGGGTGGAGGCGCCGAGTTGTTTTTTGTTATGGCTTCTTCTATGCAAACAATAAGATTATCGTAGTTTTGAAGTAGTTATTAGGATAATTTTTTAAACTGTTTACCGATATTCACTTTATGTATATAAACATTTATATTAGAATAAAAAATTATAAACTATAAGTCGCGTCTAAAATAATACTATCTCCGTTTCTGTTTACTTGATAATTTTGACCAAGTTTTCTTCCATAATACTTGGCGCTTTGCAATTTTTAATGGAAATTTTTTGCTCGTCATGAGTAGTTAGTTGCTAAGGTATTTTTGTTATAATGTGAATAAAAAATTAGTTATCTAAATATGTATGTTCGACAAAAAATGCCAAGTAGGAAAGCAGAGGGAGTAGCGTCGCCTTCGGAGACCGTACAATAGTACCAGTCTAGCACTGTACCGACAAGTGAGCTGCCAAGCGCCCAGACCGACCAGGCTCTGAGCTTCGTGCTAGGAGGAATGGAAGTTTGGACATTTGTAGCACTGTTTGTTCTAAAAATACCAAATATAGTTTGGTAAGCGAAAAATTTCATTTTTGACCCCATATACGACCGCGGGATTACGGGGTGACGACATGTGTTAGTCATGCGGTCCGAGACCACACGACTAGCACTGTAGCTTAATCGTGCAGTCTGGGACTGCACGATTAAACTGTAGCATGCAACGGTGCGGTCCACGAGCGCATGAATTCGGGGAGAAATACGGTGTCCGAGCGCATGACTTCACCAAGATTCCCACCCGTATGCAGAGCTCTCGACCGCGCAGCAAATAAAAAAGCAGTCGGCTTAATCGTGCGATCGTGGACCACACGATCACTATAGCTGGTTTAATCGTGCAGTCCCCGACCGCACGACCACTGGCTCTTAATCGTACGGTCTAGGACCGCACGATTGCCACATGTCGCCCTCCCGTGAACGTGCGGTCGGGAAGGGGGCTATATATGGGATTTCGGTGGCTAGGGAGCTATATTTGGTATTAATACGGGGAACAGTGTCAAATTTGTTCAAAATTCGGAGGAATCACGTTCGGTGAAGAGTAGTTTATTCGAATTTACTTGGGTAGGAAACGTCGAAACATGCATTTTTTTGCACGAAATTCCTACGGATTTCTTACGTTGCAAAAAAAAAGGCCTTAGCCCTTATTGGTCAAGCCATGACTTTCGCTTATCTTCTATAGGCTGTAGCGAAGATCGAACAATCGTCCTCGCAAAAAAAGAAGAAAAGACAGTGTTCCATTTGTGACCATGGTGTAATGTGATTGAACGAAATTACAGGCACACACGGTGGAGCTTGGAAGCCGAAGATGGTGTTAGTTCGGGCCTGTTCGGCAAGTCAAAAGCCGGTCAGGTCTTTTGGTTTTTACTACAGTATCTAATTTTCAAATGGATTATTTTCTTAAGACATGGTCTACAAGTTAAACGATCTACACGTTAAAAGCTCAACATCTATACCAGCTAAAATCACAAGTATCTGTCTCTTCATAATCTGTACCGTAAACAGCTAAAATTTAAAAATTTCAGTCAAAAGCCACGTACCGCAACCAAAAAGAACAGCCCCTAGCTTATGGAGTCCGCAGCCAAAAAATTTGCAAGATTGTGTTGCATCCGCACCACTCCGCTTATGGAGTCCATTATTGCGTGCTTGCTTGTTGTGGTTGCCTGCCCTAGCTTTTTTTATACAGAGGTATCTTTTTCACTGGACCACGATTGCTCAAAATAGCTATACAAAAAATGGCTGAGACCAATCTATGCCTAGATATATAATAGCTAGGTTATGTATATTTTTTTAATAGCAACAAGGTGTATATTGGGTGGCTATTTGTAGTATAACATATATTAATACACTGCAATATATAATTATCTAGTTGCTAACTATGTTTGGATGGTGCCCCTGTTGTCTTACCAAATTTGTTATAACCCAAACAAATGCCAAAACCTTGACCAGCCAAAGAAATTTCTTGTTCTCAATGATTGCAGTGCTCTAGAGGGACAGAGTCAAATTTATATATCTTATTTTTGCCTTCTAACAGTTGGAGACAAAATTATTTGAGATGCAAAAGTAAATACAATCTCACCAAAATTTTAGCAACAAACCAGATGTATGGCGGTTTTAATTAACGCTACCGAATTTGATAATCGTTGAATCAATCCTAGCTAAAGTAGCAATCCAAGAGTAGCCTAACCTATGAACAGCGAGGCAAATGGGCTCGTGAGTGCGCATCCAGACGGGACGTGAGTGCACCATAAAAGTGATTTCAGTTCACAGGTACGTATATCTTTCGCCTTGGAGAGGCCTACTTCAAGACTGTCCTACCCTTCCAAAATTATTTGCATCAGAATTTGGATATGTTAACAGCAAGTGCACTAAATTAGTAGTACCATTAATCGGAAAAAAAATGGTCGTGCTGCCATTGAAAAACATTGACTTTTCAAAGTGCAGACTAAAACCAAAATGCGTCAGTCTTATATTTTAAATTTACAATATAATTCAGATATGCGCTATAATCGCAGTCTTCTAAGATCTTCAATTTTTGCTACAGTTGGTCGTCATAGTAGCTTAATTAACACGAGTGGCTTCAATTCGATGACACACAAAAGTAGTAGACAATTAGATTGCAGCAGCAAATGCATCGCAAAACTACATAGGGGTGCAGAGTTTGATGCATTTTCTTCACTTAAAAAAAGAGCTTGATTTATTTTGAAGCACCCATCTTCTTGAGTAAAGCAAATATCTGGTGCAGTGTGTGGTGTGCCGGAGCAGGCTCTCGATCGGGAGAATCCAATCCAAGCCGCAGCAGCACTTCCCAGGTGCGCCATCCACTTGGTCGACCGGGTGGTCCCCACTATTTGCTAGCGGATCTACCGTCGCCGCCGGTGGGCCCATGTGAACAAATGTAAGGCATTCACAGTGGAGTGGAGGTTATCGATGGTATCAAATGATATCTATGTCAGCTAAAGCTATCATATAAAACTTTGCTCTTCACAATATATATATATAGCCTTAAGTAGTTGCTTCAACTATTTATAATTTAGACTTTTTTTTCTTACGAGCATCTAGGTTATTATAATTTACATTAAAGACCTAAATTTTACATATGAATTCTTAGGACAAGAAAAATATATACGCATCAACTCCTGAAAACAAATGTACAAAATGCATCATCCTAGCTTATTATTTAAACTAGCCCAGCAGTTAACCCAATGAACGGCTCAGCTAAATATAAAATAAACTGCAGTTGAAAGAGGCGTACAAGCTTCAGTTAGCTGCAAGTATGACGAGGATTATATCTTTCTAGAATCATATAGCCTAAAACTAGTGTTACAAGGTTGCTGCTTGAACTAGCATGACAATGTACATGGAGCCACTAAAGGGTATGAGCTCAGTACCCTACACAGCTTCTTGATGATGGAACTCCCAATGCTAGAATGCCTGATATCTTGACAAAGAATGACTGTAGGCGATAATTTTATTAACACACGAAGTAGTAATTCTGCTGCTACTGTTCTGAGATAACTGAGACAACCCATCTGCATCCATGGAGCCACTGACGGAGCTTTCCTGTGCCTTGGCAGCTGGAAATCCTCCACCTCCACCAGAAGAGGGTCCAACTAACCAACTGTCAGCACTCACTACGCCTCGTTACACCGAGCTCAAGTAACTATGTATAGACTAGCAATGATGAAGACTCCACCAATAATGTTGAAAGGAGTAGGAGAGAAACATACACAAGGTGAGTATTTGTGCTACATAAATTTGTTCAATATCCAGAGCTTATAAGCAAGAGAAGAGAAGAAAGCAATATCAACAGCAAGATTGAACAACTAATATTTTTCTTAAGAACAAAAAGATCTTGGAGCATGGTGACAAGATAAGCACCCATCAGGAAACAGTTGCCAATAAGGCACACAACACCAAGATGCCAGATTTCTACACCATATTGGAGCATGGTTGATGTTAGGTTTCTACACCATATTGGAGCATTTATAATGATATTAGACTCAGAATAAGGTTGTGCTCATTTGGGCTTTTTTTGGGTGACTTATGGCTGAAAAACACTGTAGCTGGCTGAAAAAACACTGTAACTGACAGAGGCTTATTTAGCATAATTAAATTTAAAAATTTTAAAAAATATAAAAAATATGTTAGCCCATTACGTATAATACAAACAAATACGAGAAAAAGAACCGGCAAAAAAGCTCAACGAAAAACCAAAAGTTCAGAAAAAGATGAAATTTATGAATAGTAAAAAATAAGCCGGAAGTCAGAAGCTAAAACCGAAACGGGCGGAACCTTAAGTATTAGTACTCAGGGACACCAGGATCTTTTTATTCACTGCATGTAAAGTAGTTAAACAGATGTACTCAACGAAATTATAAAAATCCTAGAAACTAAACAGTATGGACTACAACACATTGAACCACGTTAGCACCTTATTTATTTTGTACAAGTGTGGATTAAATTAAAAATGGCTTCCTCAAACTCAAGGATATTTTTTTCCATATAAAATTAGTTACTTATTGCAACGGTCCCAATACATACAATCCACTTCAAAGCCCTGCAAAATCAAACATATATTGACACTAAAAGATCAAGGTAAAGAATATGCTGGCATTACTGTGTAAGGGCAACAAGGGATAAGATCATACGTATACCTTGATACCGCTCCAACCGGCTTTGCTTCCGGAAGTGAGAAGCTAGAAGCTGGTTGGATTAGTGCCGCTTCCAGCTTCAGCTTACGGGAGACGCTTCGAAGGCACCGAGCGAATAAGAAGGTTGCAAGATGGTTTTCATGGGTGAGCATGCTTCCCCCTTTCCTCACTGGAGCTCCTCACTGGAGCAAGCAGACCTCCCCCCCCCCCCCCCCCCCCCCCCGGTGGCCGTGGCGACCAGATCTGTTCTACCCAGTCAGTCCACCCCATCCACACTGGCATCTCGTCCCCCTACTCGTCCATTGCGGCTTTGCTATGTGCTATTCACAGATCGGCTGGTGACACCTGGGCTTGTGTCAAAATCTTGGGAAGGTCCAGCGTCCCAAGCTCTGGTGCTTAGGACCGTGTGCCACATGTCCTTTTCAGTACAAATTTAGCCTCTAATCGACCTCCACCCACTGAGCTCCACATGCACAACAAGGTATGGCCGGTTCCCTTCCTTTTACTATCATACATATTGTGGAATCATTTCACGGGCGAGGTCGTATGACATGTGTTGCCACTAGTCTTGGTGAACTACTGTGTGCATTTGTTCATCTCCCTTGCATTTGCTGGTGCCACCATGGCTACAAATGGACAAAGCATCCTGGGGCCATGATGGTACCCGTGTTTACCTAGAAATATGTGTCAAAGAGTTTGAGGCCCAGAACTGTCCGTATGGATGCTTGAGCAAGCAGGGGTAGAAAAACATTGTCCACAAATTCCAAGAGTGCACTGACCGTTTGTACGCAACCAAGCAAATGAAGAACAAGTGAGAGAGCTCAAACGCGATTACACCAAATAGAACAAATTGAAGATGCATGCGACTGGCCTCAACATGGACCCTAAGATTGGCTCCATCGCCTCTGATGACTCATGGTGGGTAGAGGCCACCACAGTAAGTTGGCAGTGTAAAGTGTAATGTTCAATTCAGTTAAATTGGGATGCATCACTATGCCTTAATGATGAACTCATATTTTGGTTTGCCCATCCAAGGAAAGTCCACGATGTCCAAGTTCAAGAATGGACTCCTTCCCTACGAGGACCTGATGGAGCTCATCTTCACAGATGCCGCCAGCACAAGTGAGTACGCTTTTGTGCTGGGTGTTGACACGTTGGATTCGGATGGCGATGATAATAACCTCCCCACAAGCCCACCCCAGCATGTCGGCAATCCCACTACCCCACTGCAGACCGTGGGTAGTGGTGGAACATCTAGCTCTTCCCATGGGAAGAGTCCTTGGCCAGTAAAGTGCATTGACTATGACACCGAGCTGAAGCGTCTAGTGGACATATATGACAAGATGCACGTGCCCACCAATCGACTGTCCCGCATAAGTGCCACATCCCCAATGCGTGACTTCGAGGGAAGAGTTCATGAGACTCATGAAGCTGGTGAAGGGCACGGGGGCTGTCAAAGGAAGTGACAAGTACTACTATGTCTCACAGCTATTCATCAAACTGGAGCTCCGCACCAGCTTTCTCTCCATGGAAATGAGTGAGGGTTACTTGCCTGGCAAAACATGATTTGTTGAGTTCCTTAATCAGTGAGCTGACTGTCTATTTGGTTTTGTGATCCCCTTTGTTCTGTGGACATCTGGGTCAGTTTAGTGTGTTCAAAACCATAATTATTCACTGCAGTAATCACTTAGTTGAGTATATTATTTGTGTTGTGTTATTTGCTTGCTAGGCTGAGATCTTTGCTCTATGATCTGTGCATTTCTAGTTATCTGTTGTTTGCTTTGGCTATGCAGTGCTCTCACCGTGCTCTCTCATATGATCTATGTAGTGCAATTCCCACCCATGTGCAATGCTCTCACCGTGCTGTGACTGTGCAATGCTCTCATCGAGCTCTGCCTATGCAATGCAGTGATATGTGCACTGCGGTAATCACCCACTTCTTATGTGTTGTTCGCACATAGAGCTCTGGGTGTGCACCTTCCTATGTGATGTGTGATTTTTTCTCTCTGATCTGGCATGCTCATATGTGATCTGAAAGAGGGTTGTTTGCTCTGGATGTGTGTAATGATGTCTTGGAGGCCAAGCGGGACCGGAGATGGGTTAGGGAACTCCATTGCCCTCCTGGCCTTTGCTGCATTTGATGACGTAGAGGATGAAATCAGCTTTGACCCACCCCCAAGAGTTCTGATAATGACTGGATGGCAATAGGTTTCATTGCAACTTGCCGATGAGCAGCGATGCTGGAACATGTTCAGGATGTGGTCACGTGTGTTCGAGGCGCTTTATGACGCTCTAGTAGACAACTGTGGCCTGTGGTCATCTCCAAAAGTTTGTTCCAAAGAAGCACTCGTCCTAATTTTGTGGATGTGTGGGGTACCGCAATCGCAAAGGTAAGGTATGAACCGATTCAAGTATTCAACGGGTACAATTTGCAAGAAGTTCAACGAGGTGTTGGAGTGTGTGTACGGACTTGCAACACACGTCATTGCACCCTCTAATCCTTTGTATCAGACTATGCATTTGAAGTTCCTACAATAGAGATTCTATCCCCACTTTATGAACTGCATAGAGGCCATTGATGGCACACACGTCAGAGTCATGGTTCCAAATGCCAAGAGGGCATGACATTTCAACGCGTGAGTACACTAGTCAGAACATGCTCGCCATATGCGACTTCGACTGTAGGTTCAGCTTTGTGTGTACAGGATGGCTCGGCTCAGTCCACAACACTCATATTCTACACGAGACAATGGCGAAGTATGGTGATGCTTTCTGCATCCACCGAGAGGAGTAGGGGTGGAAACGGATCGGATACGGTCGAATAGTCTCAAATACGAATACAAATCCATATTTTTCAAACAAATACGGATACGAATTCGGATATTCTTAAATACGGATACGAATATTCTCGAATACGAATACGGATATTTTCGAATACGGATTTTCTCGGATACGAATATCGGATAAAACGGATTCCTAGCGGTTTTAATGATTTTTCACCAGTTTTTGACCGGTTACCGGTTTTAAACCGCCTAAATTCAAATTTTGAATCATAAAATTTGTACGATTTTTTCATAAGTTCTAGAAACGGATCGAATACGAATCGAAT
Source organism: Dendrocalamus latiflorus (assembly GCA_017311315.1). NCBI lineage: Eukaryota > Viridiplantae > Streptophyta > Magnoliopsida > Poales > Poaceae > Dendrocalamus > Dendrocalamus latiflorus. The sequence goes on from CM029663.1 coordinate 9,713,661, forward strand.
AGTCTCGAATACGAATACGGATACGAATATTCTCGAATACGAATGCGAATACGAATACTCTCAAATACGGATACGAATATTCTCGAATACGAATACGAATATTTTTGAATACGGATTTTTGCTTACCATATTTGTGTTTTCTCGGATACGAATATCGGATAAAACGAATTATCCGTTACTGTTTTCCACCCCTAGAGAGGAGATGGTGAGACTTCAGAGTCCAAGAACCGGAATAATTAACACAACCGGCCATCACTTGCAGAAGCTCTGCATTGCTGGGAGGCTCCAGCAAGTCGGCAACGGCGCGGTCCGGACTCGAGAGGGCGGACAGCGACGCATCGAGCGACCCAAATTGCAATATGTAACGACGCAATTGGAGAATTGGAGTACCAAAAGCCCTTGCTTCCCCGGGAGCTGATAAGCTCAAGTAATGGCCAAGTTGCAGCTAGCTAGGTAGCTCCCGGCATCTGCATGTTCGTTGGCTTGCTGCATTACTCCTCCTGACAGGGATGGGGATGGGGATGGGCGAAGGCCAGGTCTCGTGGCCATCTCATGATCTCATCTCTTTCGAGTACCAGGCGTATAGAGTGAGGCAGGAGGATTCATCTCGAGCGCATGCAACGTGGAATCCTGATAATTTCCTTCAGAAAGAGAATTACATTATGTGGCTTGTGCAGAGAGAAAACTGCTGCATAGTTTTGTAGATTCCCTTTTTCTTAGAAATAGCTAAGATTAAGAGCTTTTAGCCGTACATTTATGTGACGATAGATGTTGAATGACTGTGCTCCAGCAAAAGCAAGCTCCATCTTTTAAGATTACTATTTCGCGGATAAAAAAAGACTATCAACCAGCTCCCATTTCCGTTTCAGAGAACACGAACCAAAAGCGACAAACAGTGGGAGAACAACGCCTCCCATGATAATTCTTACTCGGCGTTTATTTCTGTAAAAAAAGGACGTGACGCTGAAATGGTTGGACGCCCTAATTATTTCAATCTAGATTCTAGAATAGAATTATCGACCAGACATGCTCCGATTATCGCCATGGAATTGACGGCTTATTTGTTTCTGCGATCATGGTAGTAGACTCCTAGGCTAACCGCTCCAAGTAACTCTCAAGTCCGGCTTTTAACTTTTGATTGCATGTGCATTATAGCGATTGTTAATTTTTCATGTGTTAAGAAATAGTAAAAATTAAGAAAAATTAAATATATCGCTATACCTTTAGAACAATACAAGATAATAAGAAAGAAAACCAAATAAGCAAAAAAAAATCAAAATTAAAAAACCAACTCTTTACATTCTGCCCAGGCAGCGAAAGGCTTAAAAGCAGTTTTTCGCTTGGTACGCAGTCATTCATCGCAGTACAGCCAGTACAGTATATGTTGTCCCAGTTCATAATTGCACCTGGCCTGGCAGCGCGTGGGGCACTACCAATTTCACAGTTGCTGGACAAAAGTACTGACGCAATGCTTTGGGCACTGCCCGACCAGTCGGCGGAATTTTACAGAAAACTATTGGACCACTTCCTCCTTTTTAAAAAACAAAACGTATAGTTTATTTAGTTTTGCTTTAAAATATGAGATGTGTATATAATTTTAATGATACTTTCTTTCTTTTGTTTTCATTATTCTTTCCTTTCTCTTTAATGGTTATGAGTAAACACCCACCACATTATTCTCTTTCTTATTCACAATACATTAATACAAGGGGCATCATAGTCATTTCTCTCTACCAATTTTTTTATTTCACAACTTTCTTAGTTGCTGCTCCAAACGGCTTAAAAACTCGGCTTCTGACTTTTATTGTTGGTTTTTATTATAATTATACTATAGTGACTGTTAAATTTTTCTGAATCAAAAAATAATAAAAAGAGAAAAAAATTTAAAAAAATACCGTTATATCACTTAGGATAATATAAAAAATTTGGGGAGAATATAAAAATAAAAAAGCAAAAAAATTGATACGTTTCAAGTAGCTTCTGATTTTTAAAAACCGAAAGTTAGAAGCTATAGGCTTTTAAGCCGTTAGGAGCAGGACCGAGCCTCCGTTGGTGACCAAAATACCTGCTCTCAGGGGCGGAGAGAGGGGGGCGGGCAGGGGCCTGGCCCCCCAATGGTCCACCAGATGCATTAATAGGACCCCTTAATCACAGTCAATTAGTCAATTAGGCCCCTGCCAAAACCCAGCAGGGATAGTAATCCTGGCCCGCTGGCCCACGCAAAGAGGAAACGAAGAGTCATATTTATTCCGTGAATGCGAATCGACTACTTCGCGCGGCGTGCTGGGTGCTGCGACTGTCGACTCGTCTCCCATCTCCATCTCCCATCTCGCCGTACAGAGGCAAGCCGGCAAAGCTGAGCAGAGGCAGAGCGTGAGCGCCGAGCGGGCGGGCGGCCGGCTGAGCAGAAAGATCCAAAGCGGCAAAGCCAGAAGCTACAGACGGCCAGGCAAAAGCAAGCCTGCAAGCAAGGACGCAATCACGCAAGGTGCCAAGGTACAGTACGTCTCCACTGTCCACTACGTTTAGTAGTTTATTTATTTATTCCTTTCACTGTTTCACAATCACATATCACAAATCGCTGTTAATTCTATGGTTAATTTCCTTTTCAATTTTTACCTTCAATTTAGGCATTTAGCATTTGATCAATATATATGACAATATATATGCATATGTTTAATTATATATGTGTATGTTTAATTTTACCGACACACGGCGCTCAGAGCCCATGACGCCGGCGCCTTGGCAGGTCCCTTTTGTCTGGATCCTGGCTCCGCCCCTGCCTGCTCTAAACCGGTCCACAGCTCATAAGACACCAAGATGCTTTAGTTGGGTAGTTTAGCTTAAGGGGTCCTGTAGTTCAAATCTTAAAGACATGTGGATTGTAAGTTTAAAGCAAATACTATAGATGCATAATCTGTCATTGTGGGATCAGATCCCATGAACTCAGACTGCATAGCTATTTGAAGGTTTCAAGCATAGAGGCTGGAACAGCGTATCTATTCTGACAGCCCAACAGCGGATTCCTGCCATGGTTCTTGCTATCATTTTTTATCTGGCTTCTAGACACGAGCTCTCACCTATGTGGTTCTTGTTACGAGTACTATTTTGGGATGTACTCGTAGATCCTATCTGCTCCGTAACTCTTGCTTTGGAGTACAAACAAACTGTAGAAGAAGCAACTAGCTAACTACTAAGCTTTGCAGCGTGCGGACCAACATCACAGTCAAACACTATTCTATCAAAGAGAAAGAAAGAAGTAACAACAGGCAGCAAAATTACGACACTGACACAAGAGCCAAACGTAAACTGGTTAAGCCAAACAGGGAAGTAAAGCAACTTTACGTGGCTTCTTTAGACTACGGGTCTTTTTTTTTTTTTGCTACAATTTATAGCTTATAGTTGTGGTTTATAACATTTGGTTATTTATGAGAGAGAGTATAAAGTAAGAAAAACTCACATACGATTTTAACCGATATAATAAGCCGTTTCGAAACAACGACAAAAAAACAATCCTTTTTGTTTGTTTAAGAGAACCTATAAATCATAATCTAAAAAAAACTCTGCTGACACCTTCTTTAATAGGTGCACTACTGTTAATCGAAGATATTTTTGCGACGGACAGGTCAACCCACATTTGTAGATTTTTTTTCACTCCACGGTCAGTTCAGCATTCAGCAGTTCCTTTCACTCCACGGTCAGATCAGCATTCGGCCGTTCCTCAGCACGCCACAGCATGAAAGCGGCCGGGGGGCAATGTACTACGACTCATGCTGCCCCAACCACGGCCATCCGATCACAAATTGAAGGTCTCAATGCATCGGCCCGAACAACAGCTGCTCTGCCGTTGTTCGCTCAGAAAGTGGCAGGAAATGGACCTGAGAAAACCCAGCACGCAAGGGGCAAACTGGTAATTTGTTTTGAAGCAGAATGGATAATATCGTTCCCAAGGCTCCAGCAACGAGAGGTGGGAAGGAACAAACCCTTGCACGAAACTTTGCAGACCAACGGCAGCATAGCAAAGACCACAACGATAAGAGTAGATGATTACTCTTCACACCATTCGGACGTCCCTTCCCTCGCAGCACAGATCCTCCCCGTACCGACGTGCACTGCTAAGCAGGAAGAGATCCTCCATCTGTGCCTGCAGCTCTGAAGATGCTGGATCCGACGCTTCCTCGCCACTTGGCGGCGACAAGCGTCAGCAGGAGGTGCTTGCGAAGATCGCCATGCTTCAGGCACAGAAGGTCCGCATAACAAACTTCTTGGACGAGCGCTCTGCTTACCTGACCAAGTTTGCCAAGGATGCCAACACCGAGTTCGATATGATTGGTCAGAACGCCATGAAAGAGCTTGATGAAGTTGGGGACCAGGTGAGCATCTATTGCAATGGAAAGTTGAACTGCCTATTGCTTCTTCACTGTTTGACAAAGAATTGCATATCTGATGTGGTAGATAATGGAGCGGCTGGACAGTAAGATGCAGGCCTTCGAGGAGACGGCTGAAATCCAAAGGCAGGAGATAGAAATGAACGAGAGGGTGTTAGAAGACTTCGAAGATTGGATTGAGAAAGAGAAAAACGAAGGGATGTTCTTCAAAAGCCTTGGGAAGGTCAAACCTCGCAACAAGAAGGAAATCAAGGTGAAGGCCAAGGTCGAAGCACAGAAGGTCAAAGAAATTGCAAAAGAGAGTGCAGGGTCAAAAACTCGGATGAACATTTACCTTGGGCTGATGGCAATACTCGGTCTTACAATTGCGAATGCTGTCTTTGCAACGCCTGAGGTGGAGTGGAAGAAGGTTGCTGCCCTGGGTCTAATTTTCATTGGCCTGGTTGCTCAGGTCATCTATGAGCAAGATATCTCACCACCAGAAGCTGAGAAGAGAGAAAAAAGAGAAGAATGAAAGAGTTGAAGACTTAAGTCAAACTTGAAAAAGTAGCAGTAGACTTTGATGGATATTTTCACTAGCATTGTAAAGTGTATAATATAATATGAATGGATATAGTTTTTATAGTCCAGGGTATCGTTTAAGGTGTAGCTTGGCCTATAAACCACAGGTCTCTCAAACCTGAGATCTGATAAACTCAAGCTGTCTTCACTCTTGCATCAAAGATATGTTTCGGCAATACAACTTTCAAAGCCAAAACAAGGTAACAGGGTTACAATCCTGATGCATTCAAAAAACCATGTTTCTCTAATTTTGATTCAAAGTGAATATTTTTGGACTAAAGGATCATGCCTCTGAACTGAACACAGTACCATGGCAAGTAGCAAATATACGTGCATATCTTTGCAAGTTGTATGGATGCTTCTCAAAACAAAACAAAACTAAAATTCAAAGAACTTAGGGCCACTAAGACTTTCGGTTACTATTGTCCTTGCCGTGGTTACTGGCTTACTGCAGAATAGGAAAAAAAAATAGACAGGCAACAAAACAAGAATAGATATGCACTCAAAACTTTAAGGATAATCTTGTTTGGAGGGATCAATAGAACCAAATTATAGTTATGAAGCAGGATTTGGCAAACTTTTCAGCACTTTCACCATTTTATTTATATTTAGTTGGTGAAATGCATGTAGTGAAAAGCTTCCATTTAATCTAGAAAGCATACCACTGGACGCTAATGTTTGACAGGAAAGCAGTTGGCAATCCTGAATATCTGCATGTCTTGATCATGATACCATGAAGCAAACTTTCAAGGCTGGCATGGGAGTAAGTAAAAAACGATATTATACAAAGGAAAAGAAATAGATACCATGAGAAAATCCAAAATGTCATATTTGAATAGCTCCGTATTTGATTACAGCTCTGACCAGTATATTCCATGTAATGGTTGTTGGTGTAATGCCTTGTGCAAGCACCTCATCTAATAACTGGACTCCCTCAGGTGTTCTGTTAGAAGAGCATAGACCTTTAATTCTTGTATTATACGAAATTATATCTGGTCTCAAACCATTTTCTAAAATGGCTGTCCAAAGAGATGTTGCTTTATCAAAACAACCAGTTTCATAAAATCCATCCATTAGTGTGTTATAAGTCACTAGATTTGGGGAACAGTTCTTCTCTTTCATCTCCGAGAGAAGACGTGAAGCATCATCTACTTTCCCAGCAGAACAAAGACCATGGATTAAGATGTTGTGCATCATGACATCTGCTCGAAGACCCTTATCAAGAATTTGATTCCAAATAGCAAGGGCAGCATCAATCTTCTTGTCTCTACAAAGGCCACGAATCAACGAACCATAAGTATTGAAATCTGGTGTAAAACCTTTCTCTACCATTTCCCTTGTAAAGCTTGAAGCTTCTTGATACATTTCAGCCTTACACAAACCATCTATTAGAGTGTTGTATGTGATAATCGTAGGAGAACAGCCATTGTTTGCCATCTCACTGTAAATTCTTACAGCCTCGTTAATCTTAGATGCTTGGCAGAACCCATTTATTAGTGCATTGTAAATATAAGAATTCGGTTTAAAGCCATCCGTAGACATCTTCTCATATACCTTTACTGCATCATCTAATCTCCTGTCCTTGCACAATCCATTTATCATGGATGAATATGAGAATGCATCCAATTCTTTACCATTGATCCGCGCTTCCTCCAAGATTTTAAGTGCCTTATTAGCAAAGCCATTCTCACATAACCCATGGATCAGAGTGCCAAAAGTCACCATGTCAGGGGAGCACGAAGCATCTTTCTCCAATAGTTCCCACAAGTCTGTAGCTTCATCGACCATACCACTATCAAAGAGCCCCTTCAGCATTATATTGTAAGTCATCACATTACGAATCCCAGAAAGACCGGTAGAGTCCCAGAATTTCCAAGCCTCTCGTACCCTCCCCACTTGGCAGAACCCCTTGATCAGCGAATTATACATTGCAACATCAGGAGCAAGCCCAGTCTTGATCATCTCTGAGTATACCCGTGCCCCACCATCCACATCCCTAGATTGGCACAAACCGTGGATCAAAATCCCATGAGTAATTATACCTGGTTGGTGATTATTTGCCACCATCCTCTCCCACACCTCACCCACCTCCTTAAACTTCCCAAGTTTACACAAGCCATCAAGCATCACATTGTAAGTGGCAAGGTTGGGGCTCGCACCAGGATCTCTCACCAGCTGCTCCCACACCCTCATAGCTTTCTCGAACTTGCCTTTCTTAAAACACCCACCGAGCAGTGCATTGTAACAAACGGCATCAGGCTGTACTTCATACCTCGGCATTTCGTCGAGCAGGTCAAGCGCGTTGTCCAAGCGGTCGTGTTTCGCGAGCCCGGACATGAGGGTGGAGTAAGTGACGCGGTCGGGAGCAACTCCGCGGCGGCGTAGAGAGTCGAAGAGCGCGGCCGCTCGGTCCAGGTCGCCGCGCGCGCAGAGAGACCGAAGGATGATGTTGTAGGTCTGGAGGTTGGGGGCTAGGCGGCGGCCGAAGGCGCCGTGGGAGAGGGAGGCAAAAAGCGCGTCCGCATCAGAGAAGCGACGGGAGCGGACAAGCGCGTCGAGGAGGGCATTGTGGGAGCGTACGCCGGGGTTACAGCCGAGGAGGGAGGGGAGGGCGCGGAAGGCGGCGAGCGCGGCGTCGGGCATGAGGGCGTGGGAGAAGGCGGAGAGGACGACGAGCGCTGCGGACTCGGAGAAGCGCGGGCGGTGGCGGAGGCGCGGGAGGAGGACGAGGAGGCGCGGGAGGTGGGACGGGGAGGAGGTCGCGAGGCGGCGGAGGAGGTGGAAGAGGAGCGGCTGGGGCGGGGGGAAGGCCGGGCGGGTAGAGACGAGGAGCTCGAAGTGGGCGAGCGCGGCGGTGGGGTCGGGCTCGGACTTGATCAGCTCCAGGAGACGGTGGATGGGAGGCGGCTCGGGGTCGGGCTGCGCCGGCGGCGGCATCGGGTCGTGCGGGCCGTCGCCGCGTGCGGCGGCTGCGCGGGCACGGCGGGCGTTTGGGGTGTTGCGGTTAAACTCCTGGGGCGGGGGGAGGGGCTGGGGTTTTATTTGTTGGGAAAATTGCTCTAATGACACAAATTTATACACTATCCTCTCTTTTACCACATAGTTAAATAACTTTGTTATTATGCCACAAACTTGAGTATTTATTTATTTCTTTTGCCATTTCCTCCACTTAAACTGCATTTTAATTTCGGTTTACTTTTCCCCTTTCATGAGTGACCGTTTTGCCCCTCACTCCATAACCCTAACCTGCGCGCGCAGTCAGACCAGATCGATCCCGTCTCCCCTCCCCTCACGCACAGGAGCGGAGATGGAGCCGGCCAACCACAGCGGCGGCGCCCCCGACCCCGGCCTCCTCCTCGGCGGCGCCCTCGACCCCGGCCTCCTCCGCGGCGGCGCCCCCGACCCGGGTCTCCTCCTCTGCGGCGCCCCCGAGCCCGGCCTCCTCCGCGGTGGCGCCCCCGAGCCCGGACTCCTCTGCGGCGCCCCCGAGCCCGGCCTCCTCCGCGGCGGCGCCCCCGAGCCCGGACTCCTCTGCGGCGCCCCCGACCCCGGCCTCCTCCGCGGCCCTTCACAAAGAGCAGCAGAAGGCCCCCGTCTGCAGAATTTGCCATCAATGGCGCTTTGTTGTGCTTCGCTTCAGGTGGGAGCTCCAGGATTGTAAATGAGAAATGTAATGTGATTCAGAAATGCAGTGATGAAGTGATTGTAAATGAGAAATGTAATTGCAATGCTGAAATGAGTGATGAAGTGCTGTTTGTCCAGAATTCATACAGGACATTTACCATATCTCCATTTTCCAGTGCTTGCAATGCTGAAATGAGTGATGAGATGTAATTGCAATGCTGAAATGAGTGATGAAGTGCTCTGTGCCACCAGATTCTGGAGTGTTGAAATGCATTTGTTCCAACTCTTTCAGGTTAGGTATGTCTCCCAAAGAAGATGGCAATGCACCAGTTAATTGATTGTTTTCAAGGTGACTGCAATGTAGAAAACCACACTGGATTAGTTCAATAAATCCTGCCGGTTGCTGCACTATCAAAAGAATTGCAAACTCACATATACTGCAAATTTCAGCACATATTTCAGCCATGCCAAACTGGAACATGAGAACTGGAACATGCCATTCATAAATTTCAGCACATATTTCAGCCATGCCAAACTGGAACATGAGAACTGGAACATGCCATGCCAAACATCCACATATTTCAGCATTAGTTCTTACAAAAATATAGCAGTATGACACATTCATAAAGAGAGTGGTTCCATCCCATATTCATTACTTTCATCTAAAATAACAGAATTACACTAAAATTCTACTTCTTTTTCTTCCTCGGAGATATCTTCTTTGTTGATTTGGAGGCCTTCACTGGAGAAGATGTCATTGCAGGCTGTGATGGCCCTTCTCCCATTGCTTGTGCAAGCATCCTTCTTGTCATCACCCCTGGACTATCAATGATTTGTTGAGGAATGGAAACATTTGCTCTAGTAGGTGTGCTTGCTTGAGAAGTAGAAGCTGTATTTCCAGCCTTAGTGTTCCTTTTTGTAGGCTTTCTTTTCCTGTTACAGAATAACAGTCTAATGAATTGCATAAAATGGAAACAGTAAATTGGATGACTACATTTTAATTACCTCTTCTTGGTGCCATTAAGAGGGCATCTTGCTTGTCTATGTCCTAGCTCCCCACACCTCTTGCATTTGTTTTTACCCTTTCCACCATTCTCTAAGCAGCCCTTGATTCTTAATTTTCGAGGCCTCCCAGAAGACCTTTTTGCAAGTGGTGGTAGAAGGACAAAATCTAGATTAACCTTAGGCCATTGAGACTTGTCCGTCAAAGGTTCTATTTGTCCCTGGTATGCAGCCCTGAATTTGTGCACAGAGTAGTACTCATGTATGTATCTGTCCATTTTCACATTTCGTTGTGTAATAAGAAATGCAAGTGCATTTTCACATTACCTTTCACTGATTTAGTGTCAATCTCAACAATGCTACCTGGCGACCTAAGCTCAACCTCAGCCTTGAAGTTGTAAAGCAACTGAAAACTTCCTTCCCAACTTCCATAAATCTCATTCAATGCTCTTTCTCTCCCCCTCCAAACTGTATCATATCCAATGGTGACATTATGGTCATCCTGTAACATCTCTTGCATCTTTTTTGTACCCATGTTAGGATTGGTCCTCAAAATACTTACTGCTTTTGACGCAACCCATCGACAATTGGCCATAGAAGATCTGATCCTGCTTGTAGAAGAGCAGTCATGTTCTTCAACAAGTCGGTTGACCTACAAAAGTATTATGGAAAGAAATTAGTAACAATGTCATGTAAAGTATGGGTTAGATGGTGCAAGTTAGTACCCTTATTGTCCCGTCTGGTGTCACCCGAGCTAAAATTCTCCAGGGGCATCCATCGCCTTTACAATATCCCATGAATCTTGAACGGTCAGACTTCTTGATGCCCAACTCAAACTCCTCGTTTATTGCATATTGCCTAATTGCTAGCCTAAACTGATCCATCGTGGGATACATGGTGCCAATGGTTATCTCTGGATGGTCCATATCATAAGAAAAGTACGTTCCTCAGGTATTACATCGTCAACAGGAATAGCAGACCCCTCATCGTCTGGCAGCGCATTGTTCCTCTCCTGTTCAATACCTACGTTACGCCTTTCATTAGCTCTGTCATCTTCAGCTCTAAGACCCAAAAACACAAACATCTCATCTTCTTCCATTGGGACATCTCTCCCTTCCTCATCAGGACCTTGCACTATTTGCAGACTTGCCCAATCCACTCGTTCTATTCCAGCGTCTACGTTGAATACGTAGTTAGGATCGCTTGTTCTAAATACGAAAAAAAGTTAGTACCAAATAGACATTTAACCCTAATCAGTATTGAACATACGACGAAACATACCCGGGAAACCCAATGTCTATCGTGCGCTTGTCCATCCCATTGACATTAGCACTATTTAATCCAACAACCTATGGTTCCATTCAACAAAATTAAATGCAATTACAGATAAAAAAGACAAACGATGTCAGGACTTACCTCATCCTCGCTGTCATGGTTGGCTGCCATTGAGGCCGAGCCTGGAGCACCGGCGACTATAGAGATGAGGCCGAGGCAAGGGTCGTCGCTGGCTGGGCAAGATACAGCGTGGGCGCCGCCGCGGAGGAGGCCGGGCTCGGGGGCGCCGCAGAGGAGGAGACCGGGGTCGGGGCGCCGCCGCGGAGGAGGTCGGGGTCGGGGGCGCCGCCGAGGAGGAGGCCGGGGTCGGGGGCGCCGCCAAGGAGGAGGCCGGGGTCGGGGGCGCCGCCGCCGTGGGTGGCTGGCTCCATCTCCGCTCCTGTGCGTGAAGGGAGGGGAGACGGGATCGATTTGGTCTGACTGCGCGCGCGGGTTAGGGTTATGGAGTGAGGGGCAAAACGGTCACTCATGAAAGGGAAAAAGTAAACCGAAATTAAAATGCAGTTTAAGTGGAGGAAATGGCAAAAGAAAGAAAGAAATACTCAAGTTTGTGGCATAATAACAAAGCTATTTAACTATGTGGCAAAAGGGAGGATGGTGTATAAGTTTGTGGCATTAGAGCAATTTTCCCTTTTTTGTTGGCTCGTGATCGGATCCTGGCCGTGTGGGGAGCATCGGAGGACAAGGGTTTTCTTTAACGGGTGATATACGAAAAGCTATTTCTCCCATCGTCTGGAAATACTTCTATCGAGAAGCCTCTTGCCATTCTTTCTATAGTTGAAAAGATCATAGAGAAGATGGTCGAAGAACTAACCACTATAGCAACGGCGGAGACCGCTACTGAGGCGGGAGCGGCTATGACCACAAGCTGGTCGAAACAAAAGCAAGCGTGATTCTTCTCGAGAGAGAGATATGGCTGAAGAAGAAGAAAAGAGCCTAATTTCTATTTCGACTACCAGTCCAACTCTTCATGTCTATCTTTGACCTTTACAAGCCTAAGAGCGACAAAAAGACCTCATCTGTAACTAACAAGTTGCAAGATAAAATAAATACTAAGTTCTGAACTTACGATTGTTTATTCAGATGTCATTCTTGTTTTTTCTCAACCTCTGTTTCCTTTTTTTATAGATAAAGAGGTCGAAATAGGTAAACTGCGTACTAAGGTCAATGAAAAGACCAAAGTGATTAGTGAGCTTACTCGCATCGAAAAAGAGAAAAACAGAGGATCAGCCTGCTGGAAGACCAGTATAAGGATGAAGTCGAGAAGCTCGAGTCTCAACTAGTAGGTAAGAAAATCTTACCCTCGACTAGTTCTAACTAACCAGCCTTTTATATGGTGATTTTCCTGACTAAGTCTCAATCTGCTTTGCAGAAGCTATAGTCGAAACAAAGCGACTCGTAGAGGCTTCAACTCGTAGCCAGGAGGAAACACAATCGATGAAGATGGTTCTTCAAGACAACATTTCTCTCCTAAATGATCTACTCAAAGAGCTCCGTGTTAAGATTACTCCTTCTAGGAACACCACGACCACTCAGGCAAGTATGATTGGGCGACAAGTCAGAGCCTTAGAGAAGCTTGTAAGCACTCTGAAGACCAACCAGGCTGATTTACTATGAGAAGCGGTTAAAGTGCTGTAACCTATGCCTTGGCAAAACTCAAGGCATGCGACCCAAGCATCAATCTTTGACCAATTGACTACGACTTTGACTGCACTAAAGCAGAAGCAACTCATCTAATCAAAGAGATGGAACCAGCTGGGACAAAGGTCGCAGAGGAGAAGCGAGTTGGATCTCCTTCGTCAGAGTAGTTTGCAATAGGGAATTTTGTAAAAAAACAAATCTTAATGAAATTCATCTTTCTTTTTCTGCAATTCATCTTATTGAGTAGTTAGCACTCGTAAGACAAAAAGGAAATGAAAGAAAAAGAAAGTACGACTAAGAATTGAAGTTATATGAATAACTCTATCCTAGCCTCAACTATTTACTTAGGTTATACGAATAAACTAGGCAAATAGTACAAAAATAGGGTAAGTAAAAATCAAAGCAGTTTATCTGATTATTGTTGTCTACTTTGATTGCCATATTCTGATAACAAAAGTTAGGAATGAGTCGATGCTAAGAACCTCCTTCTAGTGGGCAGGATCACGTGCAGAGAGAATCAGAGGAAAGACTTTGAGTAGGTAATGTTACCTTTTCTCGACCAGGTTAATCAAATCGAAGACATAACAAGAATAGGGTAAACACTCAAAATAAGGTTTGTGGAGATCAAAGCGATTCATCCGACTACCATTGTCAACTTCGATTGTCATGTACTGGTAGCAAAAGTTAGGAACGAGCTAGGAAGCTCCTTCTAGTAGGCAGGACCACGTGCAGAGAGGAGATATTTCGATTAGGTGATGTTACCTTTCTTTGACCAGGTTTAATTAAATCGAAGTCATAAATGCAAACAGGACAAACACTTAAGGGTCTTGTTCATTCGGCTTTACGTGGTTAACTCAATTGTTGTTTACTAATACCAAGAGTTGGAAATGATGCGATGCTAGGAAACTCCTTCTAGTGGGCAGGACCACGTGTAGAGAGGAGAGACTTCATCTAGGTGTTGTTTCTTCCTTTGATCAGGCTTAAACATATTGAATGTACCAGAAATGTGCGAACAAACTTAAAAGAAAAAACTCTTCTCCATATATGACAATAAAGAATGAAAAGATTGAATACTTTATTGAAAAGAGTAGGAATATTACACATAAAACTTATGCAATTGGTCGATATTCCAAGAGTTTGAGAGGATTTAGCCGTCTTCCATAGCGAGTCATACTAAGCCTAGTCATGTAACTTGGAGCATAGTGTAAGGACATTCCCACTTAGGGAAAAGCCTGTTCCGATTAGACTGGGACTGAATTCTTTTCAATACCAAGTCACCTACAGCGAGGCTATGAAGTTGGACCTTACAGTCGTAGTATCTATGCATGGCTTGTTGATAGACTACCGATTGAATTAAGGCTTGATTTCTCTTCTCTTAGAGTAGGTTGATGTCATCCGCTCAAAGTTGCTCTTAATGGAAGTTGTCAAAGCTCTCGACTAGTGTCGACCTAATCTTTAGTTCTGTAGGAAGCATGGTTTCAGTCCCAAAACTAGGAAGAAAGGAGTTTCTCCTGTCATCTAACTAGAAGTTGTGCGGATTGCCCATAATACTGAAGGTAATGCTTGCACCCAAGCTCCTGAACGGTTTACGAGCTGATCAAAGACTCGAGTTTTAATTTCCTGCACTATTTGACCATTCGCTCTTTCGATAGTCCTATTGCTTTGAGCATGGGCGACAGAGGCAAAACATAACTTGGTACCCAATTCGTCGCAAAATTCTTAGAATTTTGCACTCGAAAATTTCTTACCGTTATCTATAACTATTCGACTTGGTAACCCAAATCGAGTAATCACACTCTTCATTATGAACCTTTTAGTAGATCCCGTTGTTATCCCAGTCACAAGTTCAGCCTCAATCTATTTTGTGAACGTACCAATAGCCACAAAAAGGAATTGGAAGCCCCCCTGGTTCTTTTGGAAATGGTAATAGGATGTCTAAACCCCCAGGTCACAAAAGGCCAAGATAAAGGAATAGATTGAAGAGTCTAAGTTGGTTGGTGTATCTGCCTGTTATGAAACAGGCATTGTACATATTTCTTAATCAGCTCTTTGGTGTCATTGAGGGTTGTTGGCTAGTTAAAACCTCGTTGAAAAGCTTTTCCGATCAACGTTCTATGAGAAACATGAGCTCCACAGATGCTCCCATGAATGTCTTGAAGGAACTGTAATCCTTCTCTCTGAGGAATGCATCATATGAGAACCCCTTGAGTACTCTTTTTATAGAGTACTTCACTGACCAAAGTATATATTTTGGCTTTGCGGGATAAATGATCTGCTTCAAGATCGTCGTCAGGTACGAAACCCTTCTACAGATACTCGTGGATGGGTCTCATCTAGGTATCCTCATACTCAAGAGAGGTTGTCTCATTAGGAGTTGTTTCTGGTGTTTTGACCAAAGATGGCTTCTGGTCAGCGAGAAAATTCTCCTTCCGAGGGAAATATTGTATCTCAAAATCGAGAAATGTCTCTCAAGCTTACTGACTTCTGACAAGTACTGAGACATGGTCGTACTAGAGCATTGGTACCCTTTTTTGACATGATTAATGACTAGTTGAGAGTCTTCTCTCACGAGTAGTCGATGAATCCTGAGCGTTTTCACAGCTCGTGTGCCAACCAACAAACCTTCATATTCAGCCATGTTATTAGTGGCTGGAAAGTTTAGTTGAATGGCTACTTTAAGGTCTTTCCCTCGGGAGATTGCAGGACCACCCTAGCCCCCGAGCCACTAAGTGTAAGTGACCCGTCAAAGTACACCATCCACTGGTTATGGAAGTATGCTAGGGATCTAGAGCAGGTTCAGGATTTGTCTATTCAGTGATAAAGTCTACCAAGTTCTAGAATTTAATGGCCATTTAGGATACAAAATGGAGGTCGAACTCCCTAAGTTCGATTGACCAGTTGACCATGCATCCCACTGCTTCCCTGTTCTGGAGGACATCTCCTAAGGGAAACTCAGATGGCACAAAAAATTTATGTGCCTAAAAATAATGCCTCAGTTTCCTCGAAGACATGAGGAGGGCATATATAAGTTTTTGAACCTAAGGGTAATGCTCCTTAGACCCATGTAAAACTTCGTTTGCTGCCTGTGGCATGGTAGCTAGATATATTAAGAGTGTCTCTTCTGGTTTCAAAGAAACAAGAATAGGAACACTCGTAAGATATCTCTTGACATCCTCGAAGGCATCATTAGCCTCTTTCGATCACTCGAAACCCTCATGTTTTCTTAGAAGCTTAAAGAAAGGAAGTCATTTTCCCCAGTCGTGCGATGAAATGACTTAAAGCCGCCGTGCACCCTATGAGCTTTTGAACTTCTTTCTTAGTGGTCGGAGGGCACATTTGCTCAATAGTCTTTATCTTTTCAGGATTTGCTTCGATACCTCTTACCAAAACAAGGAATCTGAGCAACTTTTCTGAAGAAACTCCGAACACACACTTCTCAGGGTTGAGTTTCAAACAGTGTTTTCTGAGGTTGTCGAACATTTCCTACAGGTCTAAAATGTGATTAAGTCATTTGATGTTTTTATGACTAGATCATCAACATAGGCTTACAAATTTTGGCCTAGTTGATGGAAAAAAAAGTCAATTACATCAACTGCTGAAAAGTCTAACCAGCATTTTTCAAACCAAATGGCATTTTGACATAGCAAAATATCCCAAATGGTATAATAAATGAGGTCATCTCTTCATCTTCTATAGACATACTAATCTGATGATAACCAAAGTATACATCTAGAAAACTTAATGTTTCACAATCAGCAGTGGAGTCAACCAATTGATCGATATGAGAAAGAGGGAAATCATCTTTTGAACAAGCTTTATTAAGATCAATATAGTCTATACACATTCGCCACTTAACTTTAGACTTCCTAACCATTACAGGGTTAGCCAACCACTCTGAAGGATTAACCTCTCTTATAAGGCTTATTTTTATTAGCTTATCTAATTCGGATCTAATAGCCTCCCTTCAATCAAGTGCAAACCTCTGTAATTTTTGTTTTACGGGTTTCTTCTTAGGCTGTGAAGCTAGCATGTGCTCGATCACCTCCCTGGGACCCCAGGCATGTGGATGCTTACCACGCGAATACATCTGTATTTGATCAGAGGAAGGTGACAAGGGCATCTTCCTATGCAGGGTCGGAAAAAAATTCAATGGGATTTTGGGACCCATCAAACTTCTCCATTCGGTAACAAGATCATGACACCTCCTTTGCGGAAACGGATGATTGGCATCTCCAAACGACCGTTCTCGATGGTGCCTGATAGTTGGTAGACCTGACCCGTAGTAGGTCTCGTCCATTTGAGGGTAATAGCCCTTGTATTCCACCTGCTGTTGCAGATTTCTTGCTCAAAGTGGTGAACGATCACCTCCTCCAAAAACTCACCAATCCAGAATCGTTCAAGGAACCCTCCTTCGACTGGAGTTGTGTTTATGAGAATGACTGGAAGCAGCCGTATTTGCTTCACTCACGGAGTTGTGTTGGCAAAATTGCTTAAACTTGGCCATCTTGCTTTGGAGTCTTTATGCGATTCCTTCAGCGAAGTGGTAGTAGCTCGATACTCGAGCAAGCTTTTTGGTTACTGTTGTGGCTACAGACCAAACAGTAGAGAAGGGGACTAGAGGAAGAGAGGAACCAGATCCACATGGGAGAGTTGGTGAGAATGAGAGGATGTGTCCCCTTTGCCCCTCCTGGGGGTTTATATATATCAGTGGGGTAGAATGGGAAATCCCCATTCTACCCCTTAGTACTTATAAAGGATGAGGGTACATTGGTATATTTACACTGGTATATTCCTCTATACTATTGGGCCTATTACATGTTGAACTAGTTGCACGGCCCAGTCGCGGGGGGTTGGGCCACCCCCACAACAGGTACTCCCTCGACAGCAAGCGCTGAGGTCCCGATGGGCGAGCTGACGCGATAAATATCCCAGCCCCCCGTTCCCCGACAACAAGCGCAAGGGTGCCGACTAGTGAGCCGATGCAACTAGTAGTTTCTAGACCGCAGAGGCAATGCCTACGAAAAAAATCAGTAAACTCCTGCGCTAAATCCCGTGCCGTCCCGCCGAGGCGATGCCTACGAGGCAGACGGCGCAGTCGAGCGCCGAAGACGTGTCGTCGAGCACCGAAGAAGTGCCGTCCCACCGAGGCGATGCCTTTGAGGCGGACGGCGAAGTCGAGCGCCGAAGATGTGCCGTCCCGCCGAGGCGATGCCTACGAGACAGACGGCGTAGTCGACCACCGAAGACGTGTCATCGAGTGCTGAAGACGTGCCGTCCCGCCGAGGCGATGCCTACGAGGCAGACGGCGAAGTCGAGCGCCGAAGATGTGACGCGAGCGCCGAAGTCGTGCCGTCCCGCCGAGGCGATGCCCACGAGGCGGACGGCGAAGTCGAGCGCCGAAGACGTGCCGTCCCGCCGAGGCGATGCCTACGAGGCGGACGGCGTAGTCGAGCGCCGAAGACGTGCCGTCCCGCCGAGGCGATGCCTACGAGGCGGACGGCGCAGTCGAGCGCCGAAGACGTGTCGTCGAGCGCGAAGACGTGCCGTCCCACCGAGACAATGCCTTCGAGGCGGACGGCGAAGTCGAGCGCCGAAGATGTGCCGTCCCGCCGAGGCGATGCTTACGAGACGGACGGCGTAGTCGAGCGCCGAAGACGTGTCCTCGAGCGCCGGAGACGTGCCGTCCCGCCGAGGCGATGCCTACGAGGCGGATGGCGAAGTCGAGCGCCGAAGACGTGCCGTCCCGCCGAGGCGATGCCTATGAAGTGGACGGCGTAGTCGAGCGCCGAAGACGTGCCTCGAGCGCCGAAGTCGTGCCGTCCCGCCGAGGCGATACCTACGAGGCGGACGGCAAAGTTGAGCGCCGAAGTCGTGCCGTCCCTCCGAGGCGATGCCTACGAGGCGGACGGCGAGGTCGAGGGCCGAAGACGTGTCGTCGAGCGCCGAAGACGTGCCGTCCCGCTGAGGCGATGCCTACGAGGTGAACGGCGATGTCGAGCGCCGAAGACGTGCCGTCGAGCGCCGAAGTCGTGTCGTCCCGCCGAGGCGGTGCCTACGAGGCGGACGGCGAAGTCGAGCACCGAAGACGTGTCGTCGGGCGCCGAAGACGTGCCGTCCCGCCGAGGCGATGCCTTCGAGGCAGACGACGAAGTCAAGCGCCGAAGATGTGCCGTCCCGCTGAGGCGATGCCTACGAGGCGGACGGCGTAGTCGAGCGCCGAAGACGTGTCGTCCCGCCTGGTTGATGCCTACCAGGCGGACGGCGGAGTCGAGCACCGAAGACGTGTCGTCGGGCGTCGAAGACGTGCCGTCCCGCCGAGGCGATGCCTTTGAGGCGGACGGCGAAGTCGAACGTCGAAGAGGTGCCGTCCCGCTGAGGCGATGCCTACGAAGCGGACGGCGTAGTCGAGCGCCGAAAACGTGTCGTCGAGCGTCTTGTTTATACTCCGTAGAGTGCGTGGGGTCAACATCCACGTCTTATTTATACTCCGGAGAGTACGCATAGGGACAATGTACATGCGTGCGCGGCATCCGCGTCTTGTTTATACTCCGTAGAGTGCGCAGGGACAACATCCGCGTCTTGTTTATACTCCGTAGAGTGCGTGGGATCGACATCCACGTCTTATTTACAGTCCGTAGACTGCGCGTAGGGGCAAGCCCTTGCGCGTTGCGGCGGTGAAGGTGCGTGCGGAGGCGGACCTCGACGCTACGTCTTATTTATACTCCGTAGAGTGCGCGCGGAGGCGTCCCCCACTGCGTCTTATTTATACTCCGTAGAGTGTGTGCGGAGGCGGACCTCGACGCTACGTCTTATTTAGAGTCCGTAGACTGCGCGCGGAGGCAAGCCTCCACGCGTTGCGGGCGGTGAGGGTGCGTGCGGAGGCGGACCTCAACGCTAAGTACGCGTAGAAACAACGTCCACGCGTGCGCGGAACACTTGCGTCTTGTTTATACTCAGTAGAGTGCGCAGGGACAACATCTGCGTCTTATTTATACTCCGGAAAGTTCGCTGAGGCACGAGGCCACCGTGCGGTTCTAAGCTAGAAGCTGAACAAACACCGCTGCATGAAAATACGATGCAACAGCAATAAAAGAGTCGAGGCCAGGCCAGTAAACAAGCGACGACGGCAATGAAAGTAGGGGACAAGCCAGCCAAGTAAAAATTGCAAAAGCGAATCTTGACAGGACGCGTGCCATCATGAAGTGATTTCAAGGTACAGTATCTCTCCTGCTCACCTGGACGGACTTGGTCGACGCGGAAGGGGAGGCCACCAATTGGGCGGCCTCGTCGATGCGGACTCCGTCTGCATGTGGGACGTGGCATGGAGGCGACCTCGCCGCCGCGGAGAATCTCGAAAGCGTGGAGCAGGCCGGAACAGCGCGGGGCTGCTGCGGTGTACACGCCATGCGCCTGCATGTAGTGCGTGCAATGCGGCGCGAGCTCCTGCACGCACGTGGAGATTCCGCAGCCAGAGTCCTTAGGCGCGAAGGGGTCTTCATTTCGACCGCTGCGCGGAGGTTTGGAGCCGAAGTGCGGAGGCTTGGAGTCGGTGCGCGCTAGCGAAGCCCGAAACGGAGGCGAAGGCAGGCACTGGAATGCAGAGGTCAGTAGGCTTGGAGCCGAAGTCGAGGACGTTGACGCGAGGCCCGTTGCGGCGGTCCGTGAAGCCCGGTGTGGCCGTCCGACGACTTCGACGCGAGGCCCGATGTGGCAGTCCCACTTTGCCTGGTGTGGTGAGGCTTGAAGGCCGACGTTGCGGAGTCCTCCAGAGCGGAGTCAGAGGCGCAGTCCAACGTCCCGCGTGAAGCTGGAGGCTTGACAGACTTCGCCGATGCGGAGACTGGTGTGGAGGTGTCCGCGCTGCCGCGGAGGCTGCTACGCGGTCGCCTAGTCCGGAACGAAGTCGCAGGAGACTCGACGCGAAGATCATGATGCGGAGGCCTGTGCAGAACAAAGTCGGAGGAGCTTGGGGAGGCTGATGGCGAAGCCTGTGCAGAGCCACGCGCTGGTGGGGCTGTTCACTGCGGAGTCCGCCTGCACGGAGCCAGGGTCAATGCTGTCGAGCGGAGTCCGCACGATAGCCGGGTGCGCTGGGGCGAAGCCCTGAACCGCGGAAGCCGATCGGAGCGCGCGCGAAGACCAGGGCCGAAGGAGCACATGTCTTCGGCAAAGCAGGCTCCATCGGAGGCTGATGGGACCTCGCGGAGCCGGTGGCGCAGATCTCGCAGGCGCGGAGGCGCGCACTCCGGTGTAGCCGGGGGCTAATGAGACGACGCGAAGGCCACTTCCGCATGGAGCCCAGCCACGCGTGGCCAGGGGCGGCGCGAGCCGGTGCCGGAGGCCGATCAAGACTTCACCAACGAGGAGATCTCGTCAACGTGGAGCGCGACGTGGAGGTCTACAACCAAGAAAATGATTTGGCGTGTGCGTCCATCGAGCTCATCCGATGTGTCTTCTTCGCGGAGGCTTGCCCTGTGTGCGCGCATACGGAGCCACGTCGTGGAGCCTTTCTGGTCTTGGCGAGTGACGGCGTGTAGACGTGGAGGGCGGAGGCCGGAGCCGAGTCGTTGCGAGCTCGGCCGCCCCGGAGTACTCATGCTCTTTCACGAATGAGTTTCCTTAATGCATGCATGGATGCTTGGGGTTGGCGGATGGATACAGCACGCATGCCTGCGTATAGTGGACCTCTTCGCCTGAGGTCTTCGCCGGAGCGAAGCCCGCGGGTGAGCGAAGATGGGCGACGAGGCACGGAGGCACGCGGAGACAGGGTCCATGGATTCGCCGAAGCGGAGCCGTAGCCGTAGGCGTGCATAGTACTTCTGGGGCATACTTGGCGCTTGACGTGTTTTCCTGCGTGCAACATACGACAAATACAAAGCATGCATGGATGGATAGATGGGCACTTACACATTCTCCTGCATGCAGCGCATGACAATCCATGCACATATTGAACGTATACGTAATGAGCCGAGTGGAGATCGAGGCTTCGGGGTCGGACCTCGACAGGGTCGGACTCTGCGTCGAGTCGGCCGCCGTCGCTCTACGGAGTCGGACTCTGCGTCAAGTCGGCCGCCGTCGCGGCGCTAGCAGCGAAGGTCGACATCGCGAAGTTACTACGTGTTGGCGAAGCGAGGGTCGAGGTCGCAGGCGTTGTCGCAGATGCGGAGCCACGGCGAGGTAAACACGGACAATCTGGACTTTGGCAAAGCGATGCCAAGATCATATCTGATACAAATAAAATATTCACAGTATTTGGAGAACAGAACACATCCAGATCAAACTCTTTCCGGTTAATTTGTGTTGGATTAATTGGGATTGGCCCATTTTAATTTAGCAATTAATCAATTGAAATTCCTAGGCCCACAACTAATGCTAGGTAGAAAATTGTTTAGTCCCATATGGAGAATTGAATGGGAGTTACACCACTTTAAAAAGTGGAACGTGGTAACCCCCTTATGGAATTGGAGAGAGCCAATACACGCGCGCGCTCGCTCGCTCGCTCGCCTCGCCACGCCGCGCCACGCGGTGCGGTGCGGTGCGTGTGCGTGTAACGGTGCAGTTACTAGTGGATTATGGCTGCGGTTACTTTCGAGTAATGGCGGCAGTTACTGGTCTCTTCATTTTTGCTGTTACAAGAGAACAGAGCATAAGAAGGCTCTCCTCTCCATACGAAAGAACAGTTTTTCTCTCCTTCTGTTTTTGTTGCTGCTCTCTGCAATCTCCGGTCCAGAACCTTGCGCGCACAAGTTTCTGGGCTAGTAGACCTCCGGAACTTCGTCCGTTTGTGTACCTGCACGGGTAGGCAGGCGATCAAGTTTTTGGGGAGCGCATCGGGGCGACTACTCAATCTGCGACGTCTTCTTCCGGTGGTGAACTGTTCGCGGGACTACACTGCGAACATCTTCCTGCATCAAGCCTCGTCCTGCATCACGCCTCGATCGCCTACACCGAATAGGCCATCATGTCAACTGATGGTAACGGCACCTCTGGTGCCTCCGGCACTGGCCCCGCCCGAGGGTATAAACTGCAAACTTCTTTGATGTATTTTCTGTGCGCTATGAATTTGTTAATAGATGTTACTGTTAGCTTGTTCATTAGCGAATATGAATACATCATTGTTAGATCGCTCATACCTTTCTATGTCATGTTTTATATGCTAAATTTCTGGATTAAAATATGCCGAAAATTGACTAGATATTCAACAATCCAAAAACTTGATATGTCTTTTTCGGTAGTTGGCTTTGCTGCGTCGCTTAAGCCACACCCTCCGTTTGATGGTTCAAATTTTAAGAGATGGCGTGCACGCGCAATCCTGTGGTTTACTGCCATGGAATGTTTTCATGTTGCACAAGGAAAGCCCACTGAGCCTCTGTCTGATGAGGATGAACGCAAGTTCAATGTAGCGGATAACTTTTTCCGAGGTGCGCTTGTCAACATACTGGCGGATAACATTGTGGATGTGTACATGCATTTGCCTACGGGCAAAGATATGTGGAATGCACTTGAGGTCAAGTTCGGAGTTTCTGATGCTGGCAGTGAGCTGTATGTCATGGAGCAGTTCTATGACTACAAGATGGTCGATGACCGTTCTGTAGTAGAGCAAGCTCATGAGATTCAGGCGCTGGCAAAGGAGCTTGAGAACAATAAGTGCGAGTTACCAGACAAGTTTGTGGCTGGCGGTATTATCGCCAAGTTACCACCCTCTTGGTCGGATTTTGCTACTTCTCTAAAGCACAAGAGGCAGGAGTTCAGTGTTACTGATCTCATTGGCACTCTTGGTGTTGAAGAGAAGGCGAGGGCAAAAGATACTCGTGGCAAGAAAGTTGCTGCTGAGGGAGGTTCTAGCGCCAATTTGGTGCAGAAGAAGAATCCTCAGGCTGTCCACAACAAAAAGAAAAATAAGCCTTTTGTCAAGCCCAAGGCTACCACTGAATTTAAGAAGAAAGGCAAAGGAAAGGGCAGCTGCTTTGTGTGCGGTGATTCTGGCCATTGGGTTAAGGATTGTCCAGATCGCAAGGATAAGCAGAAGAAGTCTGCCAACATGGTTATTAGTGACGCTGGAGGAACATCGGGGTACGGTAATTATTTACCTACAGTTCTTTCTGTTTGTCAATCACCTGAGTGGTGGGTTGACACTGGTGCTAATATTCATGTTTGTGCTGATATTTCCTTGTTTTCATCTTATCAGGTCGGTCGAGGTTGCTCCTTGTTGATGGGGAACGGATCGTATGCAGCTGTTCATGGTGTTGGTACGGTCAATCTGAAGTTTACTTCGGGAAAGATTGTGCAGTTGAAGAACGTGCAGCATGTCCCCTCCATAAAGAAGAATCTCGTTAGCGGATCTCTACTATGTAGAGATGGTTTTAGGCTTGCTTTGAGTCCAATAAATGTGTCGTGTCTAAGTATGGAACATTTGTTGGTAAAGGCTATGAGAGCGGAGGTTTGTTCCATTTTTCTTTGATGGATTCCTGTAATAAAATTGTGAACCATGTGTGTAATGATGATGATGAGTCTAATGTTTGGCATTCACGACTTTGTCATGTTAATTTTGGGTGTATGACGCGCTTAGCTAATATGAGTTTAATCCCGAAATTCACTTTGGTCAAAGGTTCTAAGTGTCATGCGTGTGTTCAATCGAAACAACCTCGCAAGCCTCACAAGGCAGCAACAAAGGCGAGGAATTTGGCACCGTTAGAACTCATTCATTCTGATTTATGCGAGATGAATGGCGTGTTGACTAAAGGGGGAAAGAAATATTTCATGACGCTTATAGATGATTGCACTAGATTTTGCTATGTGTACTTATTGAAAACAAAAGATGAAGCATTGAATTACTTTAAGATCTATAAAGCTGAGGTAGAAAACCAACTTGAAAGGAAAATCAAGCGGGTAAGGTCTGATCGTGGAGGAGAGTATTTTTCAAATGAGTTTACTGTATTCTGCGAGGAACATGGAATTATTCATGAGAGGACGCCTCCCTATTCTCTTGAATCAAACGGGATTGCCGAAAGAAAGAACCGCACTCTAACTGATTTGGTTAACGCCATGTTAGACACTGCGGGACTTTCTAAGGAATGGTGGGGTGAGGCTATATTGACCGCATGTCATGTCCTGAATAGAGTTCCTACAAAGAACAAAGAAGTAACACCATTCGAGGAATGGGAAAAGAAGAAGTTGAATCTCTCATACTTGCGCACCTGGGGATGTTTGGCCAAAGTTAACGTGCCAATTGTCAAGAAGCGCAAACTTGGACCAAAAATCGTAGATTGTGTATTCCTTGGTTATGCTATACACAGCGTGGGTTATAGGTTCTTAATTATAAAATCTGGAGTACCTGACGTGCGTATTAGTACAATCATAGAGTCCAGAGATGCTACATTTTTTGAGAATGAGTTTCCTATGAAAAGTGATGTATCTAGCTTATCTAGTCAAGAACCTATAATTTTCCTTGATTCTTTTGTGCCGATAGAACATGTTGAGCAAACGCCTGTGGAAAATCCTGAGGAGGATAACAATGAAGTTACTCGAAAGAGTAAGAGACAGAGGACTGCAAAGTCTTTTGGTGATGATTTCATTGTATACCTCGTGGATGACACTCCAAGAACCATTGAAGAGGCATATTCTTCTCCTGACGCTGACTATTGGAAGGAAGTAGTACGGAGTGAGATGGACTCTATTATGTCTAATGGAACTTGGGAGGTCGTTGACCGTCCTTATGGGTGTAAACCTGTAGGATGTAAATGGGTTTTCAAGAAAAAGCTTAGGCCTGATGGTACAATTGAAAAGTACAAGGCAAGGCTTGTGGCCAAGGGTTATACCCAAAAAGAAGGCGAGGATTTCTTTGATACTTATTCACCTGTTGCCCGATTGACCACAATTCGAGTACTACTTGCCCTGGCTGCCTCTCATGGTCTTCTCGTTCATCAAATGGACGTTAAGACAGCTTTCCTAAATGGAGAGTTGGAGGAGGAGATTTATATGGATCAGCCAGATGGGTTTGTAGTAGAAGGTCAAGAAGAAAAGGTGTGCAAGTTGTTAAAGTCTTTGTATGGCGCCTAAAGCAAGCACCTAAGCAATGGCATGAGGCTGATTTCGGTTGGAGGGTGATGTTATTTGCAAGCACAGTCACCGTACTGAGAACGGCGACGAGAGCAGTATTCGCAGGTGCTGGGACATGGTCATTAAGAGTTATGACCACAGTCTCAGTGGCCCCATCTGCGACTACACTTCGTCGACCTGGTGCTTTCCCTCGGTGCACAGCTCTCAGTACTTTGGTTTGTCTTGATTTACCTTGTTCTCCGACCAGATGATGAAAATTCTTTGAGGAGAGGAGTGCAATGATACGAGCACTGCATCTTGAGACTTTGTCACCTCTTTCATTTAAGAGGTGGACCCTTCCTTGAGCATAGTTCTTTTGTTGTCAGCACTTGTGCCTTTTGCTTAGTTGCTTCGTTTTTTTTGGCTAGTGCTTTTCTTGTTGGCTCTTCTCGGTTAGTCCAAGGGATTTCTGTTTTTTGAGCAAGGATGGTGCTTTGTCCTTTTGACCATGTTTCATGGAGGACACTTACATCAATGCTCATTTTGTGAGAAGGATGGACATCTTCAGCATCGCAGACTTATTTCTTTTGTTGTTGCTCTTTGTCTGCGTGCTGACCTGAGGAAGGACTTCCACCGCTTCTTAATTGGTAGACCTTGTTCGCCCAAACGAGGTGCGCACCTACAATGAGAAGGTGTGAGTCTCCTTTGATGCTTTGGTTGGTTCTTTTCTTGGTTGTTCATGTGCCAGGATCAAAAGAACACACGGATGATAATGCTAAGAGGGACGAACAACAACTCATCATGAGCAAGGTCTCTAGACGCTTGTTGGAGAACATGGAATTGATTGGAGTTTTAGTCTTCTGCCTCATCATATGACTAGAACATTTATTGGTTCTCCACTTCATGGCCTCCAAGAGACATATGCTCTCACGTTGGCGTCTTCACCTACTTTGTGAGCTATTCTTTACCTTCATGTCTCTATATACATGTGTTAGTCTTAATTGGCATGTTGTTCTTGTTCAGGTGCTCACTTATACCATACTGGCATGTTCTTTCTTCAATACTTTCATGTCATGCCTTTATGTGTATGTTGCTTAAGTATCCATATATCTTGTCATATTTGTTAGATGCTTAAGCTTTGACCTGACTTCATGAGCGAAGTAGAATGTGTATATTAGAAGTCAAGTATCATCATGACCTTGTGCTCTGTAGTATCTATCATGGTTCACATCTTACTCCTTATGTTCATTCATCATTATTTATACATGTTAGCATACTTTTCATGATTCTGTTTTGTCATGTTGTATGTCTACATGATGTATGCTCATGTATGGACAATATGAGCTTGAGTATATCTTGGATAGATTTTCTATGTCATGATGTTTTGTTTATTCATGCCTTCTTATCTTTTCTGGTATACATGCTTA
The DNA here is from genome assembly GCA_017311315.1 of Dendrocalamus latiflorus. NCBI lineage: Eukaryota > Viridiplantae > Streptophyta > Magnoliopsida > Poales > Poaceae > Dendrocalamus > Dendrocalamus latiflorus. The sequence continues at coordinate 9,740,677 of CM029663.1, forward strand.
TATCCATGCTAGCATATGCTTCTGTGATCTTTCCTTGTCACCTGCTATGTGCATGTTGTGATTCATTGAGATACATGTTTACCTTGATCTTTCTCATTCGGTTTTTGGCATGACATAAAATGTACAACACCTTGGTAGCATTAGTCTGTGCTTATGCTTAGACATCATGAGAACTGTGGATAGGTCACAAGCTTCTTCTAGTATTGGGTGGCTCTAGGCTCGCTGTTCTAGATGCTTTTGATGAGGGCTAGATTGAGCTTGTGGGGGGTGTGTTCTCATGCATTAATATTTGTAATGCTATTGTTTGTGGTCTTTTGTCTCAGTACTGGATCATGCCTGTATATCATTTACCCCAGTACTAGGACACCAGTTGTTCCCAGTGGTTAAACTGCAGGCTGTGTGTGAGGGGGAGACTGGTACAGCTTTACGACCACTCCTTTGGTCATTACGACCACGTCGTAGCTACCACGACCATGGTCTGGACACTCGGCCGAACTCATTTTATGACCTCGGACAGGACGCAACGACCACGATCCAGACTCATCTGCGACTACGACCAAGACGCAACTACCACCACGACCTGGTTTCGTGTTCGACCACCCCGAATTGGACTACGATCATGAGCTGAACACATCTACGACCATGGCCGAGGCGACTTCGATCACTCAACCGAGGTCGGGACTCCTATACGACTACTACCAGGACTCTTCTACGACCACGACTACCAACCAAGCGACCATGACAGAGGTTTGTTCTCCCTTGTGATCTTTCAGTGTTTTGCTTCCCTCCACTTGGCTTTGCTTTGTTTATCTGTTCTAGTGGGAGGAAGGGTCCGATTGGTTAGACTGGAACCGACTCTAGGTGATATTGTCTCGATCACACTTCTCGTCCAAATGGTTCTCTAGGATTATTTACTACCTAGTTTGGGCTTTGGTTCTCTAGGATTCTCTTCTACCTAGATTGAACCTTTTCTTGGCCACTAGAGTCTTGTGCATTGACATAGTGTGTTTTTGCCCCGTGGTACGAGATTACAGACTAGAGATCATGTGGATAGGGTGTGTTTGGGAATCACCTCCTTGAGTTAGAACCCTCTTTTTCTGGTTTTTGCGCCAAATTTCTTGGTTCTTCTCGAGTTGCCTTCTCTAGGGGGAGTTGGAACCTTTCTATCTGTTCGGGCTAGCTTTCAGGGGGAGTTCATCTCGTGTGCATTCTTTTGTCTCATAATGCATAAAATTCACATGAATGCCTGTACAGTCTTTGGAGCCTTGACTATTATCTTTATGTGACATGATATCATGCTTTATATCTTGCCATGTCTTGTGATAGCTTGATTTATCATGCCCTTCTATGTGCTGCTTAGCTCTTGCCATACTAGCTTAATTAAATGTGAACAACTTAAAGTAAAACATGTCTTGTTCAATCTTGTGACTAGTCTGGCTTTAGTGATCCTCTCTTGGTTCAGGCCATGTCGAATAGGCTAAGTTGAGTCTTGAATCTGTTTTTGAGGTTTAGATTGAGCTAAGTTAGTTCATTAGTGATGCATGAGTTAAGTTTTAACTCTTTGTTCATGAACTAACTCAAGTAAATGCAAAAAGATCTCTTTTGTGCGAAAAAACTGATCTCACCAATTCTTTCTCATAAGATGGCTTGCCATTGCACTAGGCATGAACTCAGGGGGAGTTTTGGATGACCAAGATCACCTCCTTAAGCTTATTGCTTGGAGTGATCGCATAAGGCTTGAGATCTAGCACATGGCTATGAAAACAAAAAAATTCTTGTGAAAAATGGTTGAAACCAACCATGAATTTCTGATAAAAGCCTAATGTGCTAATTTTACTCAACTACAAATCTTCTTCAAGTGGTATCCAAAGTGCTACAAGTGATACCTAGTGCTTGAACAATATGTCTCATTTTTGGGCTTGTAGCTCTCTAAATCAACTCAACTATAGCTTCTTGATTTCGCTTAGAATATTGACATGGCTTGACTCCTTCTTCAGGACTATAATCTTGAGTGACTTGACATGCTAATTAAACATTTAATTTAAAGATCATGATTTATTTGGCTTGAGCTTGGCAATACATAGTTTGTTATGATCTAGATAGCATTGTCACCTTTTATGGCTTGGTATAATTTTCGTTGAAGTCAGTTTAGATAATCTTCATGGCTCCCTCAGCTCTCATTGCCTTCATCAAATCAACTGTCGGCACTCCATTTAATTCATGCTCTATTTTTCTTCCTTGCATCTTGATGACTCTATTGCCAAAAGGGGGAGAAGGATAGAGAAAAAGGCATTAAGGGGTGCAAAAGGCATTAGAATGGGAATTTGCATTAAGAGATGGGAGAAGGATTGAAAAAGGGCTTTAAGGGGGAGAATACTTGGTCGTCTTGCTCTGACAATGGTCATAAGAGCAACAGCTCTTGTCTCTGGACCATGAGCAAGATTGGACACTTTTTGCCAACATGGTCATGGGTTCTGTCTTCACTTCTTTTAGACCATGTCTAGCTCATGCATCTCTCCTTCCTTTTCTTTTCAAAAACAAACTCATCTTCTTGCCTTTTTCTGTGTTTGTCAATATACTCATCAAGGGGGAGATTGAGAGACCATGTGGAGGTCGCCTCATGGTTGTGATGAGTAATTGACTCTTAATCTAGTGAGATTGAGTTTGGTTTTTGAAGTTTGAGAGGAGAATGGGTCTCTCTGTTGGTTCCTAAGCCCTTACGACTTGCTTGGCAATAGCCTTACGACCACATTGTTTGTTGTCTTGAGCGGCTGGAAGTGTTACGACCACCGCAGCGCATTTTGGCCATGGTCGAAGGTCGCCAAATAGCTTTACGACGACCTTGGGTGTGAACGGAGAACATCAGAAGAGGTTACGACTGGTTTGGTCGTGGTCGGAAGGCTGTACGACCACGTTGTGGCGTTTACGACCACTCTGGCTGTGGTCGAAGGCCATCGGAAGCAGCTACGACCATGTTGGCCGTGGTCTGAGGTCGTAAGTCGAATCTACGATTGCTGTGGTCGGAAGTCGGCGCTCGGGCGTACGACCACGTTGAGTAGTCGGCGCCCTACGACCACGTTGTGATGCAGTTGGACGGGCGTGAGGAGCGATCGGACGCGGTCCAAATGCAGCGGGACTCGGTCGGAAGTGCTCGGTAACGGTCGGAATCACTCGTAGCGCGTCAGATGCAGTCTTCTGGGGTCGTAGGCGGTCGGTTGTGCCCGAGATATTTGAACGTGGTCGTAGACACATGGGAATTGGTCGTATGACCTCTAGGATCGACCATGTGAGCTGGGAATCGGTCGTATGGCTTTGTGGTGAAGTCGTAGACCTCGTGCATTTATTGGTTCATCATTTCGATCGGTCAGATGACAGAACGACTTGGGATGAGGTCGTAGACTTTGAGCGATAAAGTCGTAGCATTGTTGTGTGCGGTCGTAGGCTCGGTACGACTAGGTGATCTGCTTTACATCTTGGTAGTTGTAGCGATCAGGTGCAGAAGTCGAAGCCTGTGTGATCGGTGATCCTAGGCGACTGATTGGTGGTCGGCTGAGGCCGATTCGACTTGGTGACTGGTTATGTAGTCGTGGGATCGACTTGGTGGTCGATCGAGCTTTACGACTTGGTGGTCGTAAAGGCTCATGACTTGATGTCTGGCTCTACGACTTGGTAGTCGTAGGAGTTGATTCGACTTTGTGATCTTAGCGACCAGTCTTGGTAGTAAGTAGTCGTAGCCGCTGTGTGGTAATCGTTGCAAGCTTACAATGGTCGTAGCTTGTGTCTTGGCGGTCGTAGCAGCCTAGTGAGTGGTCGTAGGCTGCAGGAAGGCTCTTGTGAGCTGGAGGGTTTCTCTGTTCTGTGCAACAGAGTGGTCGTATGGGGTATGGTCCTTATGCGATAATATCGTAGCGGCTAGCAATGGTTGTGGCATGTGTCCGCATGGTCGTAGTAAGCTGTGAGACGGTCGTAACGACATGTTGTGTGGTCGAAGGAAGCAGGGAAGTGTTCCAGGGCTTCGACCATTTCTTGAGTTGTGCATTCGAGTGGTCGTAGGGGGTTTACGATCAGGTTGTGTGCTGTGACACTTGTTGGTTGTACCGATGGTTTGTCTGTTGTCTGGTGCGGTGCTATGTGACGGTTTGCTTGTCTGTGTGGCTGCAGGACTTCGGAGCTATTTCATGGTGAGGCGTGGGAGGACCGGGACTAGGCACAGGAGGTGTTGAGGTCCAGACGGTTGGAGGCGCCGAAGATGATCGAGGCTGGTGAGGTGGTTGCAAGCCGAGGAGATGAGGAACCGAAGCTGGAGCTGCCAGAGGACCTTGGAGACAAGTCTTGGTGAGGCTTGGAGTGGTCGGGACTAGACATGGGAGATGTTGAGGTCCAGAACGACTGGGTGAAGCCGAAGAAGACTTGGGGCTCAAGGTGGTTGCAAGCCAAGGAGATGAGGAACCGGAGCTGGAGCTGCCAGAGGATCTTGGTGACAGGTCTGGCGAGGCTGGGATGGTCGGGACGAGACGCGGGCGGTGTCGGGGTCCAGAACGACCAGGGGAAGCCGAAGAAGACCTAGTCTTGCGAGGTGGTTGCAAGCTTGGACGGCAAGGCAGGAGGAAGCTTCCGGGAAGGCAGCGGAGTGGCATTTTGGGGAATGCGGAAAGCTGCAAAGGGAAGCTGTGTCTCTGCCAATGCACAGGAGTTGTTGGCGCTAACGGGCAAAGCAGTGGAACCGTTGGGTTTAACGGGTAAAGCACTGGAAGCTTGTTTTCGCTAGTGGGTAAAGCGAGGTGTAAAACCCGGTGTTAGGAGGGTGTTTATGGGTTAGCCCCAGTGTGGACTAATGGATGGATCCATTAGGGTTAGTCTCGGGTGTGAGGCTATAAAAGGGAGAGGGGAGGCACGAGTTTGAGCGGGTTGGCCGGCTGGGCCTTGGAGGCAGCCGCCTCTCCCTCCCATGGGAGTCTGTGAGTGTGTTCTTGGGATTGTGTGAGAGAGAGAGGATGAGTGGAGAATCCATGTATGAATAATCGAGAAAGAGAGAAAGAGAAGAGGTGTGAGCTCCTCTCTATGCTCTCCGGGCGTATCGGGATTCCTTGTACTCCTTGATGATTGGAATGAAAACTCTGAGTTGTGTTCTCTGTCTTGTGTTTGAATGATTTGTTTGCGCTTTCTTTGTTCCTTCGTTTATCTGTGTTCTTGGCTTTCTGAAATCGCAGTGACATGTGGGTTTTACTCCAAGCCATCTTGGCTATTCTAATCCCACGAGCGGTTCTATTCATCAACTCTGGTACTTCTTGCTTTGAGTTGTGTTCTTGGTTTGAGTAGGCCTAGTTTTGATTTGCTCAGAACAGGGAATCTGTCTCAAGGCTATTTGGCCAGTTCATTCCCGAGAGCAAGAGTCGAATCGGAGAAGTGTTTGCGTCTCGCGGTCGTGCGCCGAGTACATGCTCTGCATTCGCTACGACCACGTTGAGACTTTTGTGCATGAGTCGACTGAATTCTCTGTTTCGGTTTCGACCACGCCGTTTGTCCAGATCTCAGCAAAGAAGTTTTTCACTGCCTTGATTTTTCTCTGTCAAAGGACGTGAGCAAACGTTGTCTAAAGTCTCATACCCGATTGCTTTGTGAATCGCAAGATATTTGGAAATCAAAGCAAGTGGTCATGAGCTCTGGCTTGTCTTGTTGGTCGTGCGTGCCTTCTCTGTTTTCGGTCATTTCTGTGCAGTCTCTTTTGTCGGTCAGATCTCGGGTTTTCAGTGGATCGTCTGTCTTACCAAGTGACTCGATCGACCATGAGTTGGCGTTCGATTTCTCTGAAACAGACGGTCTATCTCTTTGTCAGATTGATCACGATAGATCCTTTCGACTGCCTTGTTATGTCCTCGGCCAGCGGCAGTTCTAGTTCGGGTGTCAGTCTGATCTTCTGTTCTCCAGTGAACATTCGATCTTCCTCTTCATAGCTTTGTAGCTATTGGAGAAGAAGATTGTGTGAATACTTGGAGAGATTTTAAGGCACCATTCACCCCCCCCCTCTGGTTGCCAGTTCGGTCCTACAGGTTACTTTCGAGTAATGGGTGCAGTTACTGGTGACTAATGGCGGCAGTTACTGGTCTCTTCATTTTTGCTGTTACAAGAGAACAGAGCATAAGAAGGCTCTCCTCTCCATACGAAAGAACAGTTTTTCTCTCCTTCTGTTTTTGTTGCTGCTCTCTGCAATCTCCGGTCCAGAACCTTGCGCGCACAAGTTTCTGGGCTAGTAGACCTCCGGAACTTCGTCCGTTTGTGTACCTGCACGGGTAGGCGGGCGATCAAGTTTTTGGGGAGCGCATCGGGGCGACTACTCAATCTGCGACGTCTTCTTCCGGTGGTGAACTGTTCGCGGGACTACACTGCGAACATCTTCCTGCATCAAGCCTCGTCCTGCATCACGCCTCGATCGCCTACACCGAATAGGTCATCATGTCAACTGATGGTAACGGCGCCTCTGGTGCCTCCGGCACTGGCCCCGCCCGAGGGTATAAACTGCAAACTTCTTTGATGTATTTTCTGTGCGCTATGAATTTGTTAATAGATGTTACTGTTAGCTTGTTCATTAGCGAATATGAATACATCATTGTTAGATCGCTCATACCTTTCTATGTCATGTTTTATATGCTAAATTTCTGGATTAAAATATGCCGAAAATTGACTAGATATTCAACAATTTGCTTACAGAGTAATCAAGAAGAAACAAAGGATAAATTAAATTTGTGGATCAACAATCCAGTAATCAAGAACAAATTGAACACATGTACTACATGCTCTAAATGAATAATTAAATCGACTGGATGGCTCACAGTTGCAGCTATAACTTTTTTTTTAATAGTAGAGATAGATATTGGACTCACCAGTTTGCCTGAAGGTTGTTTTTAGACAAAAGTGGGCGAAAATGTACCGCGATATTTCTAAATTTAACAAAAAAGCATTGCATCACCTAGGATTTGTTGGTTCGCGTAGCATACAAAGGATCTGTTTTTTTCAACTTCTAAAAGCTGTTTTCAGTTTTTCTACAGTAACTAGTTTTTAAATGAGGTATTTTTTTCAAGATAGAGTCTACTAGTTAATTGTAATATATATTGTACCGACTTCATTTATATCAGCAAAAACGTATGTGAGTTTCTGTTACTCTATAATCCCTCACATGAACAGCCTAAAAACCACAAGAAGTAGCAAAAAGAACAGGAAAAAAAAGCCCTCCTCCCCCACTTCTGAAGCCGTGACAGGGTCATTAGCGTCATTTACCGTGCCAACAACTGCCAAATGCCTCGGCACGGCACAAATAAAGCACACACCGGAGCAGCGCAGCACACACATTTGCCTCTTCCTCGCTTCGCTTGGGTATTCCTTATTTTATTTGAAGGGGCGCAGCGGCGACGGTGGTTCGGGTCCCAAACTTCCGAAGCCTCCCTCGCACAGCCACAGGCCTCCCGCGAGGCGAGGACCAGTGGTGCCGTGCGCGTAGCGTTGGCTGGTGGCGCGTCGTGCTGGGCCGCGCGTATGTTGGGAGACCCCGACCGGGTGGCGACCGCCTCCTCGCTTGTCGTCTCATGTGAGTACTTTTCCCTTCTTCCTTTCTCGTCGTCCTTCTCACACTGCCTAGTCCTTTCCCTGCCTCCTTGCACAGTTCTATCCGCTTTATTGTTTATTATCTATTTTTGTCTTTCACTTCCATGGTGGAATTGTTGAGATTGTCAAACTAGAAACCCTAACGAAAGCCGTAATTCCTAGAAAATTTCAGAAGAACCGACGCTGGTGCGCCCCAATAGCGTGAACGGCCGTTCTGTTTTAGTCTTAAGCTAGAGATTTAATCCGCCCGCAGATCTGATTCTGCTACGACTGTAACCGGAGATTTTGAGTTTTTCCTGTGTCGGCACCCGATCCGACGGCCCTGTCTCCACGCCGTCCCCGCGGAATTCGCGAATTGGTGCACGGTTAGGTCTCCGAACCTTGTTTTCAGGGCCTAGTGGAGATTTTAACCGGCTAATTGGGCGAATCTGCGCTACTCATCATCTCAGGAATCTTTCTTTGGCCTGCCTCCCCTATCGGCTATCCATCCCTATGGTCGCGAAGGATTTCGATCACCTTCTCCTCCTAAGCCCTAGGTCTAGTCGTGGTCAATCTTCCAATTCGTCGTGTCTTCTGCTGGTTGGAACTGCCGTCTCCCATCACAGTAACATCGGAGATAAACATAAAAGAGTTGAATTGTCGCGTCAGATTATGGGACTCCGGCCATGCTCGTTCTAGGTACTTTTGCTGTCTCCGCCGCTGTTGCCGTCCTGTGCCGGACGGTTTGCGAGGTCTAGTTTCGGTTTTCCGGGCCATGGAGTTGTTTGGCGCGTGCATCGGATCGGCAGCAAGAACCCGACATTCCCTATCCTTTCATCGTTTTCCAAAGTCCCCGTCTAGGCCAATCTTCTCCGTACTTTGCACTTTGCCAATGGTGGTGGTATGTGGGAGATTAGGAGCATTACCGGCACTTACCGAAAAGTACAAGTATCTGAATCCTGTATCCATGTGTCTCATCTCATATCTTCTTCTTGGCTCGAGAGCAATCACATCAAGATGTGTTGTTGGGGGCTCGGGGCCATCCATTGCCCACAGCCTCGCCCCAGCTTGCTTCAATGCTGCTTGATGCAATTAGCAAATGTGGGGGGCTCAGTATTCTCACAGTTGTAGGAAGCTTTCTATGAAAACATTTTACTCCTGCCCCTGGATGATTAGATTGGATATGTGATTTGTTTGGAGAAGCCGTGAGGCGTTAAACTTCATCAGTACATATTCTCAACTATATATCCCCGGTGCCAATCATGTCTTATGAATGCTGTCTAAATTGTTTGGTTTGTGGCTCTGTGGATTGACATTTGGATTTTGTTTCAAAATATTGCCTTGAAAATATGCCTTGCGCTAGTTTTACAGGTGTAGAATCCCCAATTTCAGCACAAGTGAGCATACGAGAATAATTCGATATACTACACCTGGTAGTATAAAAGAGATCTTTAAAGTAGGGGAAAACAAACTCTTATCCCGTGTTCCCCATCCAATATTTGTGGTTAAGCACACTTCAGGCTGACATGCCTCGCGTTATTGAGAGAAAAACATGTCCTCTGCAAGGCTTTATTATGATCAGTTTGTAACGAAGCAAAATAAACTATAACAAAGAGCTCGAAGAAGATTGATTAGTTTGTGTTTAAGCATTGACAGTATCGGAACTTACAAGCATTCGCAATTGCTAAACGAGTACCAATTTAGTATTGATGCGAGCAGCCGATCATGTATTGGCTGTTGCTTCTCCTCAACTAAGTGCACCAATCTAGTACTCGCACTCTTGCAATTGCGAATAGGCAGACCGTCCTGATCGATAATTTATTTCTCTGCGGCTTGCAGAGTTGTGGTATGGTGGAGTAGTCACATTTTTATCTTGTCTGCTTTTCTGTTAGTATTAGTAGGTCTGGATTATGGAAGTCACATGATAAAAATCTAAGTAAAGCTGTGCTAAAAAAATCCAAGGAAAAGCTGCGTCCAATCTTCAGCTTTGCATTTGCCCACGAACAGATACAGGCCTATTTATGATAGCTTTTGCTTCTAAAGCCAAGATAAACACATCAACTTTTATAAGTTACTTCTATAAAAAACTATTACTATTTATTAGTCACTATTTTTTATTTTTATATATTGTAACATACTTTGTATTTTATTATATCATAATTTTGTAAATCGTACGATGGTCTAAATATTATAGCGTTTTTCATTGCACATTCTTTCTTACATAATATATTACTATTCATTAATCACTACTATTAGCCATTTCTATCAGCTCACTACTGTTTATCAATCATAGTAAAAGCCAATATAAATAGATCTACAATTACAAGCACACAGGGCAAAAAAAGACTCTCGCTGGCAATGGGGCCCACCGAGCTTACCCCCACGAATCACAACACCGCTCCACTCCCTAACCCAGAACACTCCTTAATTCCATTCCGAAATTTACAATAGTGAGCTAATAAACCAGAGCCTCCATCCTCGCAGGCGCAGGCGGGAGCAGCAAGCAGCGGGCGAGCAGCGAGCCCACCACAGCGGGCCGCGTGGCCGCCACTGCGACTGGCGGCGGCGACCTTGCCTCGATGGTCGTGATGTACCAGCAGCAGCTCATCGACGACCCCTTCGCCCTAAGCGGCCACTGCAGTGACCAGCCACGGCACGAGGCCGCCGGCGTCGCCTCTTCGTCCTCCTCAGGCGTTGTCGCCTCGCAGCTGACTCAGGCGCATGGCGCCGGCGAGCCGCGGCGGCTGTTCGAGGCGCTCGTCGGGGAGATCCTGCTCTGCGGCGCGGGAGGTGGCAACGGCGGCGGCGGCGGGGTTGGGGATCTGGAGGGGGTGGTGCGGTGGGCGCGGGAGGTCGCCGCCGATCCTGTATCGGCGCGGCCGGCGGCGGTGGAGATCAAGGCGAGGAAGCGTCAGGTGCTGGCCTTGCGGCGCGCGCGCTACCTCAGGATTGAGGACGTGGCAGACGCAGCGGAGCTCCCCAGCTTCTCCAAGGTGAGTTGGTTCTGGACGATGTCGCAAAACCCTCGCTGTGAATTTGCGATCTGTTGCTAATTCGCTGAGTTAGTAGCTGTGGGTGTCGGCGGCCTGTTGCTTGCTATGTTCTGGTTGTGTTTTACGGCTGCTTCGTACGGATGGGACATGGGTTGCATCTAGGATTTTGGCCCTATCTGTTGTTCCATGCCGTACCACTAGGTTTGGGCTTGGTTCGATCTGGTTTATCAGCATGTTCGTACTGTTTATAGTAACTAGTTTTTAAATTATATTTTTTTTATGACAAGATCAATAAAAAGATTGTAGTAAAAAATATAATGAGTTCAGCTGTACCGGTCAAAATCACATTCGACTATTTTTCTGAGCGAATTACCTTTCACGAACAGTTAAAATTCAAATATTTAAATCATAAATCATCGGCTCAAAAGAACCCATACCTTGTTCTCTGGGAGTGGATTTGTAAATGGAGTCGTGGGGCGTGGGTGGCAATTGACGGGTGTCACCTGTTTCAGAGAATCTGTCACTGCCATTTCAAGCGAAGAGATCACAGTCACTGCACAACAAACATGTACTATTGTACTTTTTGCAAACAATCGAAGATTCCGATTGGGGAATGCCGACCCTGACTTGAACATGTCACTATCTCAGCAGGGGTCTTCTAAGTCAGGGAAGCTTATAGGAAAAGATTGTTATGATATATTTCAACATGGCAGTGGCATCTAACACACCTGTTGGAAAACTATTGCCTGCATTTATGATGGTTACATCAGATAGGATTTTGGCAAGATGGCGAATAGGCCCATCTTTTTTTGGCTGACAAGTGTAACAGCCAAAAACATTCAGCTCCATGACTCGATGTCTATTTGCTCAAGACAGGCCATTTAAAGTTTCTTAGTCGAAATTTCATGTATTGAATTATTAATCATTAAACCTATTGATGGCTATGCTAGGATGAAAACCAACTTGATGAATCGAATTTTGAAGAGTTCTTAGTGAGGATGCCAATGGCATGTGAGGTTGTATGATAAGAGATGCCTAACGAGGGAGTAATAATAGGATTTTACTCGGTTGAAGCTAGGCCTTACGTGTAATATTCAACGAACTGAAGAAAAACGTGGTGAAATGGGTGTTACATAGACATGCACGGCCACCCATAAGCTTTGCAAATGGCATGCATCCTGATCCTGAACCACCATGTATGACTTGATTAGAACACTGGTTTTAATACTAATGTGAGATCTATTATCTTATTAAAACAAGGTTCAAAGGAGCTTCCACATTCACGGCAAGAGGCTAGAAATTCCTACAATAATCAGAGTAAAAAGATACAAATCTACATTGCATATTCTAGTGGGACCAGATTATAACGGTGTAGATTAATTAGATTTGTATATGAGAACTCTTACAGCTGCATATGACATACAATTATATTTCCAATCATAAGCCTTATAGTTGTCTGCTACCTCCAATGTCAAAAAAACATGTCGTTTTGGGCATCAACACCGCCCCCAAAACAAAACTTTGACCACTAATTGCTATTATAATATATTTTAAACCCCAATAAAATTATAATATTACTTATATATGATTTTCATGTATCCAATCTAAATATCTAAAAAGATGTCGATGGCTAAAGTTTTAAAAGTTTGACTACACGTATCCCAAAACAATATGTTTTTGTGATTGGAGGGAGTAGTAAATACAACTCTATTTACAGACATAAATTTGTGTATTTTAGTAACCAACTGCGCGGGCAATTCGGTTAGTTATTTATCTAAATGAAGGCTTCTTTTTTGATGCAAAATAAAATTTAGATATCTAGATTCTGGATTAATGTGCATCATTTTTCCAGAGTTTTGGCGTAGTATTTGATTAATTTTCTATATTTTGCCTGATATTTAAAAACTATGAAGCATCCTGGATTCTCATTTTGGAAACATAGACTTGTGTCATATCCAACGCTTGCGCTCTGTCCCTGTAAAATTGGTGAAAACCTGTCAAGGGGTAATGTTGGTAGAAGCATTTTGGTAGTCTTAAGCTTTGGCCTGAATTTGACAGATATGTGGCCTACATAGGAAGCCACTGAGATAGGGAGGACCTGGGAGAAGTGCTAACAGTACGACAGGCTTATGCTTGGGATAAGTGATGACAGTAGTCCTCATGTCCTGCACTTTAGGCTGATGTCCATCCTACATGCTACAGCAGAGGAACAGCCGACAACATACCTCCCCTTGCCGCTGCTCTCCTCCCCTCCCTCTTCTCTCAAACCGGCGCCACCGCTTCCCCCCCCCCCCCCCCCCCCCCTAGCAGCTCCGCCCCCCTCCTCCGCCTCCCCTGCCCCCTCCACCACCGGCGGCAACCTTGCTGCTTGGCCACACCGCCATCTCTCCCTCCCCCGCTGCTACCACCCCGCCCAATCTAATATTCAGTGTGCCACCATCACCGTGCCTTCCTCCGTCGCCGTCCATCGCTGGACCAACGCCTCCCCGGCCTCCCTCTACGTCCAAGGGGTCGCAGTGAACCCATCGTTGGCAAATCTAGAGTCAGAGGTGAAGGAGGAGGGGAGGGTGGCGCCGGAGTTGAAGGAGGTGAAGGGGCGGCACCAGAGTTGAAGGAGGAGGGTGGTGCCGGCGGATCCCGTTGATTTTGGCTCAGATGGTATATTGTGTGTAAGTTTTTCTCGTTTGCAAAATGGTTGTTGGGTCAATTGACCCTACACCCATATACATGCCTCTATCTCGGGTAGAGTGGTAATAGGTGGAGTTTTTTTTAAAGTTGAGGATATATTAGTTGGGAAGATTTTTCTTAGGATTGAGAATGTCTTGGTTATTTTTTATGGCTAGTTATGGAACTGATAAGCCTTTTTCTTGATTTTGAATGTTGGTTGATTATGTTGATGTTTACCCTAGCAAGATAGGCATGCTTATCTGGCCATTCTATTGTCTTTATCTATTTCAATGGAATATTTCAAGAAGCATATCACACTGTGCTAGGAGCAATCGAATACATAGTGTGAACAGAACAGCATTCGACATAGACTAAGGGCCAGGTTGTGGTTGCTGTGCTGCGCTATAGAATCTAGTTAGTACAGGAATTTTTACCAATTTTAGAAAGATTTTGCTGTTAGTGCTACAAAAGATGCTTTCAAGTAGTTATCCTATCCGAAAATAGGAAAATAAAGTGCTTCTGAAAATCCACTGCAATACCATACAGAGCGTAATGCACAATACCTATGTTGTGGTATGTTGGTTATTTTAGAGAGAGAGAACCTTTGTTCTCTTGTGCTTTGTATGCCTGAATAGAAAGGATTTTCGGAAGGTAAGGTCAATGACAATTTCATAAATTGGAAGTATGGACAACTATGCAACTTTTCAAGGATTTGCTCTTTATATCAAATCAGAAAGGCTCAAACAGTAGGCATGTAGCATTACCCCAGGGGCATTCTGTATTTCTAAACAGTTCACTGGAATTTCTTCAGACTCCAGAGAATGTATCCGCAATTACACTGTCTATTGCATCTGGGAGACTGAGGAAAAGGATGATGACCCTATGGAAATTGTGTTAAGGCTTTCATGTTTAAACAAAAACCAGAGAGCTAGCTGCTTCTATCTGCTTGGCAAATTTGTACTTCTGAATTCTCAAAATTTCTTCATTCTTAGTTTGTGGAATTTTCCCCTTCCTGAGAAGTCGATAAAGTTTGATTACTTCCCTTTATTGTCAATTTCCTTACTAGATTGTGTTATTTTTTCTTTTATGTCGGCTTCCATGCAATGTGGTGCCTGAAGCAGTTGCCTTTTTCTTACTCTTTTAGACATTGCTGCATTTTTTGTCTTTCAGAAAAGGAAGTACAGAGCTCACAATAATCACTCAGAAAGACCAAAAAAGAAAGGGTCAATGAATATGCCAACAAGGAAATCCGAGAGGCTAGCTAAGAGAATGAACCTCATGACATCAGTGCTCCTCACACAAAGGAAAAAGATTGGAGTAGGCGAGCACTTTCAGGCAGAGGTACCTGACTGGACTGGACCACCTTCAGAGGAAGAGTTTTCTCATTACAGGAATGCTCCAAACATCTCAAAGATGCTAGGAACCAGAATTTGGCCACCTGAAGGTGAAGTTTTACAAACTGACAATGTAGTAGCTGGTCAGGGAAGGCCAGAATCATGTAGTTGCCCATATCCAGGATCCTTCTTTTGTAGACAGCATCACATAAATGCAGCTAGGGATCAGCTAAGGTCTGAACTTGGTCAAGCTTTCACCGAATGGCGATTTGATTCTATGGGTGAGAAGGTTTCTAAGATGTGGAGTCGTGAGGAGCAACTAAAGTTTGATGCACTTGAGCGGTTGGTTCCTGTGCTGGACCATAAGACTTTTTGGGCGTTAGCATCAAAACATTTTGCCTCAAAGACAAGGATAGATTTGGTGCAGTACTACCTGAATGTTTTCCTGATGAGAAGAGTGTTGAGCCAGTGCAGATTAAGTCTTTTGGAAATTGATAGTGATGAAGATGAAGCAGAGGAAGAAGATGACGAAGATCAACCTGAAGGCCCCAGTTCTTTGCAGAGGTACTGGTTCTACGTTTCCTCGCATGACCCCATATGTTTGTGTAAGAGGATGTAATATTTTGGTTCACCCGTTTCTCATTATTGTCAAATGCATATGTTGAAATTTCCTGTTTATTTGGATGCACTGATGGTTGAGCTACGGATTACTCATTTCTGCAATAGTCAAATAACGAACTCCCTTCAAACATGTACATGCTATCTGGTAGGAATTATGGTGATTTTTGCTAACCTTTACATTTTACTTCAGGACCCAGGATGTCCAGAATGTGAAGAGGATTTCATGAATCTGCTGACAGCTACCTGACATGCTTTTCTGCATGTGCGCTTTGTTTTCGTGTGTGTTGAGACACTCATGACCTCAAGTGATCTGTCATTGCTCCATGTGATCATAAGTCTGATTTTTGCAGATATTTGGATAGAGGGATCCGTTCACTCACGTTGAGTCGTCCATTCTGCACATTCGGATGGCAAATCATTCTCAATTCTGGTCTCAAGTCGAACCAATCTATCGTAACTCGAAGCTCATGTGATCTGAATTGTTTCCCATTGTACAGAGGAAAAAAGGAACTAAATGGAGAAAAGAAAACAAATAGTCAGGGGCAATTTTTCCTCTTGAGAAGGTCAATGTAAGGCTTTTAACCAAAACGATATCCCATTTGACGATTTCGGCAAGCATTTGGGCAACTACATTTACCATTCATTCTGGATCACCGCCCCCCCCCCCCCCCCCCCCCCCCGGGGCGCCCGGGGGCCTCCAGTTCTAAAAGAACTGCTTCTGGTTTTGACATTTTCCTTTTGGCATGATAAAAAAAAATTGACAAACACATGAGTTAATAATTCTCAAAATATGTGTTGAATTCTTCCAAGATGCACCTGTTGTTAATTAAATGGGAAACTTCGTCAAACTGAAAACCATATCTCAACAGAAAAGTCGCCGCAGGATCATCCATGCCCAAAGAAAGTTTCCTTCTGTGGAATGATTTTTACTAGGTACCTTGCAGTGTTGTTAATACAATATTTTGTTTTTCTTCACAACGTAGTTGCGCTAAAGAAATATCTTTTGCTGGTTTAGAAATGCTTTCAAGTTCCAATCAAAGTAGCAGAATATGGAGGATTCAAATGGTACCTCAAAGTTCAAATGGTCATCTAAGAAAAAGTTGCTAGTGTGTGCTTGCCTAGTTGCTACTTGGTGGTACAGTGTTCTCTGAATTCCCAAACAGCTCTTAATGTTGAGCATCCAATGCAGAATGTTCTTCATTCTCGCGGTACCTTTCTCAAAGCACGAAATTCGGCGTAAACCTCAATGCTGCTAGTCTCTGAGTGACTAATCACGCACCGTTGTTTTGAACTATGGTTTATTACTTTTAACTATAAATTATTAGTCTAATAAATAATAATTAATTATTTGACCTAGCTTATTAATTTAATAAACAGTAATCACCGTAAAAAAGGTCAAACAAAAAAATCAACCAACAAAGAACGGGGCAAACCCTTGGAGGAGCGTTCGTGCTGAAGATTGACTGCAGAGACAGGGCACCCGAGATCCAAGCGGGCGGCAATGATTAGGCAAAGAATTCGGAAAGGTTCCGTGCATGATTCGACGTAAAAGCGGTCTTTGATCATCATAAACCATCAGCATGCGAGATTAGGTGCGTCGAGATGCGAGCCCGCGAATATGCTCCTCATTATACCGGCGGTGCCGGCCGGCCGGCCGGTGCGCCGCCGTGTACTCGTGTGGGCCGCGAGGTAGATCATAAGATGGTCATTTCCCCAGTGTTCTACGTCTGCATCTACACCGCGCTACGCCATGCTGTGCTCTACTACTTACTGGTCTACTGCTGCTGCTGCTACGCACGGAGGCTTTGTTTGTGCGCCAGTGCCACGGCTGGGAAAGAGGCGCGATTAAAGCTGGCGCGCCCGTTGCTTTCTCCAGCACTTTGTGTTCAGCGGCAGCAGCAGCTGCTGCTGCTGATTCCCATGCAAACAACTACAAATAATCCCTCTTTGCGACAAGGAAAATGTTTTTCCCCTCGCTTCCTGGGCCCTCCCTGCACTGCAGTGCCTGCCCCTCTTCGCGAGCTTCAAGGCATGCTGCTATGCTCCTACTGAGCCGTTGTTTTTAATCCGGCTAGGAGTAGGAGAGTAATTATAAGTTTCATGCCAGCTCTCCTCACCTGGTGTTAAAATGCTCGGCTTGGTAGAGTATCTTGGTGGCCTTGGATTCTTTGGCGGATCCTCACTTTAAGTCGAATGGAACAAATGGCATGTCTGATACAGGCAGGCACAGGTTGTTCGATCGATCATAAATCAGTCACTCCTGCTCGGTTGGGAGATGTTCAAAGCTTCTTCTCTGCCTTCAGCGGCTGTAGTTCAAGTTCAAGACTAGATCGAAGTTCAGAAAGCTCAAAATGGCATGGTTAGAATCTGGATGCTTCCCCCTCTCAGCACGAATGGAGGCTGGAGAGTGTAAACGATGAACATTTTTTTCTGCCAGCCATTACAGCGCTTGTCTGCTGAACGCTCCTCCATGAGAAGCTAGAACTCTTAAGCGTAGTAAAAATTGGTGGGAGCTAGGAGGTGCGGTGCACATACAATAGCCTGCTCTACGCAGTGCAGGCTGCAGCTGCAGCAACAGCAGCCTCCGGCAATTTCCTTCCTTTTAGCAGTTTTAGCAGCGTCGTCAGGCCTCCCAAGAAGATACACTACACACACGTAGCTCCAAATCACCACTGAAGAGCGTGCTTAGGCCTAGGTCAGGACATGTCCCTATACGCTCCTGCTTTCTTTGTCCCGTTACACGCCAAGGCGAGCACACACCACCGCCGTTGCGATCTGCAAACACGACATAATCTCTCCTCTCAGTGCATATCCCACCAAAGCCACCCTTTGTGATTGTTACTTCCACCTCTTGCATACGTTGCCGCTGGGGATCCGCGTCGTGTGGGAGCGAGCGACGAGCTCAAAAATTAAAAAAAAAACAGTAATGCGGTGAGCTTTACAGGCGAGACGCGATCACTAAATGGATCGAGCTCTAATTTTGGTAAAGCGTCTCGTTCGTCGTCAGAACCAAGAACGGGATCTTTTCTTTATCGCTTTGCTGCAGGCTCGCAGCTCATTCGATCTAAAGCGGCGAGGGATCGAGGTCAATCGATCGATGCATCCATCCATCCATCGTCGCGTCGGGGAGCTCGGGAGATCGGGAAAGTCGAATCCTTTCTCACGTTACGGCAATCATGAGCATCTATCGCGCTTTCTTTCGCTCTTGCTCGATCTTTCCCACATACAAATACTCCTGGATTAGTTCGCACATCACGTTCGTCTTCTTTTTACTAGTTTTTGTTTCCTTTGGCAGGATTGCAGAGCCCTTTGACCCCGAGCTCTCGCGGTGCCTTTTGCAGAACATGGCGCGCGGGGGAAGAAAGGCGTCGCGAAAAATGCCGCAATGAGGAGCTTATCAGGGGGTTGATAAAATCCCAATGCTCCCTGATCGATCATGCACTGTTTTTGCCTCCTTTCCTTTGCTTGCTTTGCTTTCTGTTCGAAAAGCGGTGTTTAATTAGGTCTAGTTTTGTAGGCAATCACGGTTTGATTCAGTACAAATGAGGTGACACGATGTCCTTCGCGCCTCTATTTGTGCGTGTCCGTGTTGTCTGAACTGTGTGTGACAAAGTACCCTATTATCTCGCTCTGAAGTCAAATCAGTCTAGGCACGCCACTACTTAAGCAGAGGCTGTGAAAGGGTTCTTTTTTGAAAGGGGTGGAGAAACCGTGTGAGCTTTTCGGAGACTAAGCCACTATCTCGCGGAGAATGATATGATCAAGTACGAAATGAAGACGACACAATGTGAATTGTCTTGAGCTCGCCTCCAACTGTGTTCGGTTTTGTTTGTGTCTGAACAAAGATCTAACCGTGGCATTATCTAATTCCTGAATCCGAGCTAATCTAGGTTGTTGTTTCACATGCCATTATCTATGCTCTTCTGAGCTCTCTGTTCTTTTGGAGAAGCTAGCAACAGTGTCCATTTCTGTTTCTTTAATCTCAGTATCGGACAAGGGCCTGAAAGTCCTAGTCCTTGTTTGGATTGATTTCTAAAAACTATTTTTATAGTAATTAATTTTTAAATAGAATATCTTTTTAAGACGAGATCTACTAGTCAATTCTTGTATATATTATAGTAACTTTATTTATATAAATTAAAATCGCACATAAATATTTGTTTGGTACTATTTATAAGCTAAAGCAAAAACTGAGAAGCAGATACACTTGGGTTTATGCAGGCACATCGCACATGTGCGGTGACTATTCTGATCAAAGCAGGGGAAGCAAAAGTGAACAAAAGAGGAGGTACCATGATTAATTATCATCCCTAAAGCTCGAGAAGGCGACAACTCTGGTCTCCTATCATGTGCCTAGCGCACCGTAATCAACACTGCTAACCTCCTAGGTTCTGTAGATCAGATGCCATGGTTTACACACTAGTAATTTGGGTGTCTCTTGCCTGGCTAGTAGGACAAATCTGAAGTAGAGGGACAGTGACACAGTGTGTGCTGTTTCATTCTCTTGTTGGCTACTGCATGGGTTTGGGCGGAAATTACCAGCCAGGCCCTGCGCTTTTGGCCCTAAGCTGGTGGGAATGGGAGGAGAAAAGAGAAGGGAACAGAGAAATGAGGATGGAAAGGGAAAGCTGGGAAGGCAAAGTTCACATCAACTTGTCAACAAAGCTTCTCAGAGAACGAATATCTCTTAGCATTTAAAATAGACGCTAAGGTAGGTACATCATTTCTCTCTATAAAATCATTGTTAGCTACTTTTAGTTTAATCCTTACCATCATTTACAGGTACTAAACGTTTAACTTTTTCTGATATAGCACCAACTCCCAAGGTTTGCTTCGGTGCTATGCAATGCAGACTTGCACTCGCTCTCCCATCTCTTAGCATGAGTGCTAAGAAATTTCTCTTCTATAATATTAGCTTAGCACCGAAGATGCACATGCTCTTAGATATGCTAATGCTTCCAGACTGCTTTGACTGGATAAGATAAAAAGTATCTGGATGCATAAAAGATCCAAGTAAATCTTGAGCCATCCTCCTCAAGTCAAGTCCTCCCTGATTGCTTAGTGGTAGCAGGGTCTAATTCTGCGTACTAGTACTAGTATTCAGCAATCTTTTACGTGAGCATTTCTTGGAAGCACAAACCATCGCATTGCACTGCACAAAGTTGATGTTTGTAGTGGAATCGTTAGGTGCTCTGCAGGAAAGAGCAAAAGCGTAATCGCTACGTGCTTGTTAGCCACTGATCTTGCCTACCAGGAGCACTGGTATTTTTTTTAGTGCCGCGGCCGCGGCGCGGAGCGGGCTGGAGCTCTGGACCAACGAATCGATCCTTCGGCCGCGCTTGGCGTCGTTGGCCGTTGCTGCGTGCAAAACTGCAAGGTGACGTTTTTTTTACCACACGCGTGCAGATTATGCCGAAATAATCACCTTTGGATCAGGCGAATCCCGATAGGACGGACAGCCTCGGCAAAACTACAGATTGCAGAATGTGAGAGACGGAGCACAGAGAGAGATAAAGAGGAGAAAAAAAAAGGCACAAAGCAACACACAAGCCTCGCACGGTCGCACCCCAAGAATGGCAGAGCTACAAAGCAAAAGGAACAAGAGAGAGAGAGAGACTGAGAGGCCTCGCTGGGGCCCGTGATTTGCCTTTCACTTTCCTCTCTCCTCTTTCTTTCACCTTTTACCCTCAATGTCCGATACGCTCCTTCTAAAAACCCCTCCTCTCTCATGCCCGCCTTCAACAACCTACTCACGCAGCAGAGCAGCACGAGTGTAATGGTGCAACGGTACTAGCAGCACTGTGACGTCCGGGTGTGGTGGTGGGGGGGCGGGGGAGTGGTGACGGACGGGGCGGGGCGATGACGCTGCAGATGGACCCGCCGGCGCTGCCACGGCGCTCGGCCGCCACGAGCTGCGACCTGCACCCGGACGAGACGTTCACCGGCTTCTGCGCCGCCTGCCTGCGCGAGCGTCTCGCTGGGCTCGAGGCGTCCGCCGCCGCGGCCTCCGCGCCCGGGCGCAAGTCCACGTCGGCAATCCGGTCCCTCTTCGCCAGGCCGTTCGCCGCCGCCGGCTCGTCCGCGCCAGGGGCGGCCGCGCCGCCGGACCTCCGCCGATGCAAGTCATTCTCGTGCGGCCGCGGCGGGGACGTGCTCGCCGCCGCCGCTGCTGCCAGGGCGGACGAGCCGCAGCGGTGGTCGTGCGATGTGCGGGGGCGCAGCACGCTGTGGGCGCTGTTCCACCAGGACGACCGTGACCGCGTCCGCGACGGCAAGGCATTTGGTTCCTTCCCGGCGTCGTCTTCTGCCGTCGCCACAACTCTCGCAGCCGACGTCGCGCTTCCGCCCCAGCAACCGCCGCCGTGCGTCCCGGAGGATTTCTTGGAGGAGGACATCCCCGTGGTCATGGAGTGCGACGAGATAACCCCGGTGGTGGAGCCCGTCCTTGTGGTGGACACCTCCGGGGAGATGGAAACCGAAGCTAATGCGGCCCGGGAAGGGAAGGCCATGAAGGATCACATAGACCTGGAGCCGTCGCAGGCCAAGAAGCCGCCGCCCAAAGACCTGAAAGAGATCGCCGGGAGCTTCTGGCTCGCCGCCTCCGTGTTCAGCAAGAAGTGGCAGAAGTGGCGGCGCAAGCAGAAGCTCAAGAAGGAGGCCGCCGTGAGCGAGGCCTCGGCAGCGGCAATGCCACCGCCGGAGAAGCCCTCCAAGCCATCATTCCTTCGGCGGCGGCGCCTCAGAGGGGAGGCAGGCTCGGAACTCGCCGGGGGCCGGCGCTCGTGTGACACCGACCCGCGTTTCTCTCTCGACGCCGGCCGCATGTCCGTCGACGACGCTGGCTTCTCTTGGGACGAGCCCCGCGCGTCCTGGGACGGGTACTTATTTGGCGCGGGCGCCGGCATTGGCCTCGGCCGCGCGCCTCCGCCGCTCTCCCGCCTCCCTCCCATCCTGTCCGTCCTGGAGGACACCCCGGCAGCCGTCATCGAGCGCTCAGACGGCCAAATCCCCGTGGAAGACGATGCTGACCTTGATCCACCAGGGGGCTCCTTGCAGACTAGAGACTACTACTTGGACTCCTCCAGCCGGAGGCGCCGGAGCCTGGAACGCTCCAGCTCCATGCGCAGGCCGTCCTTCGAAGTCCTCGACCCAAAACCAGCATCCGCCGCAGCCGTCGCAGCCAATGGCAAGGAGTCCCCCATCGGCGGCTCAGAGTTCTACCACTTCCACCACGCGGAGGACTTGCTCGACCGCGGCTTCAGCTCCAACTCCCTCATCGAGGACATCTCCGCGAGCTTGGAGGCCGCATTGTCTGGCCCAGCCAAGAAGCCACGCCGGTGGCGCAAGGCGTGGAGCCTCTGGGGGTTCATCCACCGGAGAGCCGCCGGCCGCAGGAGCGGCGGCCCGTCCGACATAGCCGACCGCTCATTCTCGGAGCCGTGGCCGGACCTGCGCGTCCGCGGGTACAACCCCAAGATGCAGCGGTGCAACAGCAACCTGAGCGCCCGCAGCTCGTTCAGCAGCAACAGCGGCGGCCTCGGCAGCTCGAGGCGCAGCTACGTGGACGTCAACGGCAACGTGAAGCGGAGGGGTGACGAACACGTGCTGGAGCGGAACCGCAGCGCGCGGTACTCGCCGGGGCGCGTCGACAACGGCATGCTGCGGTTCTACCTGACACCGATGCGGAGCGGCAGCGTGCGGCGGGGCGGCAGCGGCGGCCTGCCGGCCAAGGCCGGGAGGCAGCTGACCTCGCAGTCGTTCGCCCGGAGCGTGCTCCGGCTGTACTAAGCCAGTGAGGCAGGCAGGTTCCTCCGCTACTCTGCGGTTGAAGGACGAGGATCATCGCCATAAATCTTGGTTTATTGTAAGCTCTTAACTGTTATTTTTGTTCATTTTGGGGGGTGGATAACACGCAGTTCATCTCGTAATTTCCTCTTACATATCCCGTGTCCCACGATCCTCTCGTTAAATCACCAGTGTTCTCGACGTGCCATTGTGCCATGCATGAGAGTTATCCTAGTGGCAATATTACCATGAGTTGCGGTTTCCCGTGGAGTTTCAGTCCGCTAAATTTGGAGGGAAGTGAAACAGCCCAGATGGCGCATCACGCGTTCATCACGCTAGGCCTGCATCGTCGCTTTGTGTCAAGTGTCAAACGCAGGGCCCCACCAGTCACACACACTTGCTCTTTTGGACCGTGGGAAATTCCTTCCTTTGAGACTTGTCGAGACTCGAGAGCATGACATGGATGGACACGTAGTAGGAGGAGTAGAGGCCCGAGAGCTTGACTGCTCTATGGAGTACCTGTCAGGGTAGATGTCCTTTCGTCCCTGTCTCCGTCGGGGATTGCGGGTAACGAGGCTTTAATAATGACCTAAATTCGAATTTCATTGAGGTAATTTATGGATTCATCGTATGATTATGTGCAAATATATAAGTTTATTAGTACACGAGATAGTAGGATAATACTCCTGTTGTTCTTTTTTACTTACTTTTTTCATAGTCTTTGATGTGTTACTTTAACCGCTGTTTTTTTATAATTTTACACTAAGATATACTAAATTGTAATATTGTGAAAGAATTTCTAACGATAAATCAAATAATATAATTTTTATATAACCAATCTAGATAATTTTAAATCTATTGGTAGTCAAATTTTATAAAATTTGGCATGGATTCAAGTAAGCCAAGTAAAAAAATAGAGAGAGTAGTATATATACTACATATTATACAAAACTATATTAGGCTAGAGATAAAATACTAATATATTGTACTTATGGATGTATATGTGTGTATAGGAGTATTTATAGGGGAATATCAAGATGGGGATGAGGAAAGCATTTCTATACCCATTCCCGTGTAAGATTGCGGGACAAAATATCCCTATACTTAGTATTTTAGGAAGGCGGGTAATTGTCACATGTGGATTCTTTTTGGTTGTGGCTACAAATACTTACATATATGAATTGTATGTCAATAAATCGATAAATTGCTTAAAAACTATCCTCATAAATTATTTTAAAACAATGGAGAAGAAATTATTTTTTATTTATTTAAAAGAAGCTATAGACGTAACTTATGGACCGAAAAAACTTCCAGCTCTAAGAGCAAGTATAATAAGAGGCTGTTAGTAGGCTGTATGCTGAGGTGGAGGAGAGAGAGAGGAGAGAGAAGAGAGGTGGGCTGTAAGTTTACAGCCAGCTGAAGCACAAGAACCAAGAAACTTTGTGAGAGAAAGGGGTGGGTCATACAGCCTTCAGCTGGCTGTAAACTACTATATGAATAGGCTGATAAGTGGGCTGTAAGTGTCCATACAGCCAACTGAAGGTTGTATTATTAGCCTTGCTCTAAGAGCATCTCCAATAGTAACTTATGAGCTAGCTCTAAGCATATTATTTCATATTTTAATAGAAGAGGGAGAAAAGCTATCTCTTGATCAAGAGCTAGACTCATACACACATTCCAAGATTATGTGAGAGTGTTATGTGGGGCTATTTATGTTATGAGCTATGTGCTAAAAATTAGTACTATTGAAGAAGTTATCTTAGAGCTAGTAGCTCATAGTGTTGGAGATGCTCTTAGGAGCGTACTGATGCGGGCTGCCTCATGCGGCTCCAACACTAGCAGCGCGAGGCTCGGGCTCGTACACTGCACGTGATTGGTCCTTAAAGAGGTGCTTGCCGCCGCCTCGGAAACCGTTAAAGGAGGCTCATATTCCGCTAGCCCGCATATGTACAATAGTTTTTTTTCTAAGATTATATCTAAGATTTTCATTTTATTTAAAGCCAGCACTAAAAACAAGTTATTTAACGATAAATTATTTCTCTAACTATTTTGCACTATTTTTATTATAACTTATTGCCTCACACTCTTTCACTGTTTATGTTGGTTTACATGCTCAACTTATTTTTTTGCACAAGAGATAGCAAATTATATCTCCTCACATCTTCTCTTTTTACATAGAATTTTATCTGGAATTTTACTTATTTAATATAGTTTAAAAATAGTTAAGATAACACTATTAAAGATGTACAGGCCACCCCGTCTCGCTGCCGCTGGGCGCTCGCCGTTGTGGACTTGTCGCCGCCTCGCGCGAGCCCGCCCTTGTTTCTTTCTCGTGCAGTTCTCATCCTCTCAGGGGTGTGTGTTGTGTCTTTGCTACGCCATGGCGCGCCCACCCACCGGCCTGCAGGCGGCAGCGCAAGTGTAGGGCCCTCTCGTGTTGATCCGTCGCTGACTAGTCTGCTGCTTTGTTCAAACTGCCAAATTAGGCTCGGCGGAGCTCTCGCCGCGCGCGCTGTCGCCAATGTAAGTTCGCTGTAGGTAACAGCGAAAAATGCCTCTCCTTTTTTTTAAAAAGGAAACATGACACAGGAAAAATGCTGCCGTGTCGTTGAAGTGCAGGTATGTTGGCCGCTTTTCCTCGTCAGTAGAAGCTCTCGAGGTGAAGTGCTTGGCGCGTTAAACTCGACTTGCTCGGTTAAAATGTGGAGCAAACGTCGTGGACTCACAGGAGATTCTACGCGCATAATCTGGCCTCTGTTAACTATAATTGAGTTGATTAAGTAATCAGCTGACAGAATCTAGATGGTGGCTCCGGCCGGATGCTGGATTGCCAGATAGGAAATGGCTGCAGACGCAATGCGCCACCTGTAAAGTTCTAGCAAATTAAGTAGGAGACCAAGCAAACGATCGATGGCAGGAATGCTGCTACCCTGCTGCATTTGTTTGGAATCATGGCCAGTGAAAACCGTCCAATGTATCACGAACCGGTCACAAATGGAATCGAATGATGGCAACGACAAACGCGAGGACGAATTGAGCGCGAGGTGTCAAATAAAGCACGACGAGCCGGCAGCCGTCGCCTCGCCGGGCTCACATCAGCCGATCAGCGCCACTGATTCCGCTGTGCGCTCCGTTGGTATTCGGTGTCCACGAAGAGGGCCGAGACATTTGCGAGCCGAGCCGGGACCGAATATGACGTACACTGGGCACGCAATCGCATCGCTTAGCGTGGTGCCGCGGTCTCCCTCTGCTCCTACCACGCATGGGTTCTTCTTTTGCATGACAGCGCGACGGTGACGGCGGCCGGTCATCCCCGTCGCCCCGCTGCTGGAATGTGTCCCATGTTTTTGCATGGAGCTATGCTGATCAGAGACAGGGAGCCACACCATATTCGTACCAGACATGACTGTAACGTCCCTGTATTCTGTTTTTAGGAGTAGGGTCGTCGTAAGTCCCATAACAACTTAGAAGTTCAGTTACAGATAAAAAGAGTATTATATCTACTCACAAACATTTAAAAAATGTTAGTTTCATTAAAATAATATCTAACGGTCAACTTTAGAAATTTTAATGGGCGTCCAAGATTAAAACTTAACCTACATCTAGAAGAACCAAACCCTAACACGAATACTTGTAACATCTTTTTTCTTCTGATCTCTGTGTTGGTGGAAAATAAAGCAAGAATGAGTACAATCAACCATACTCAATAAGTCACACGGGAAAATGCTATATAGCTACTTGCCAAGATTTTCAAAAGATAGGGATATATGGGTTTTACCAAGTATTTGTGGATGCAATTTTGTTCATAAACATTTTTAAACAACGAAAGAACAATATTTCTTAAAGAGTCGAGGTTTCAAACTTGATTACCATATTTCAACATTTTCAAATCATTTCCAAATCTACTTATTCTTTGCTGTTAGATTCACCCATTAAACATAGTTTTATTTACTGAAAGCACGGAGTATTCAAATACCATTAATCATGATTCTGCAGAACTACCCAGCTTTACCCACAAGATCTCTCAATTCCTACGTCCAGGTTCAAGAAAAGAAAACTTTTCACTACTCAATTCTTTATATAGCCTCTACCCAGTAGGTTTTTGTTCTCAACAAACTCGAGTGGCCCACACGGCATCGCCCGATTTGTCGCAGCACTACCGTTGAATGGTTAACCACCTGCCATACGAACTCTCCCTCGGTCTCCTCCCACGCTTTGTAGATATTCAATCGAATTTGAGCAGTTACTAGGTCAGGTTTGACGAATCAATGCTTGTGGTTGGACGATCGCTATGTTCTTTAGTTGACATAAGGGTCTAGTTCTTAGTTTTCACTGAGGCAACTTCCACACACAAATCCATATTTTAGTGCTCGTTGCACTGCCACCTTTTCGGTCCAAGCCTCCACCCTAGGATAAGGTCATGGGATCCGCCCAACTTATGGTCTCCCGCGATCCTTTCTTATCCTATAACCACTTTAAAATTCTATTAACAAAATTCAAAGTCTCTTAGTAGTGGAAAGTTTTTGAGTTTCAGAACTACCATGATTACATTAATTATATATTTAATATTACTAAGTCTTACCAAGGTGAATATGACTATCAAATTAAACAGGGCTTTTTCAGGTGGTAGGACATTAGCTAATATCATGTCATTCTAAATATTCATTGTACAAGAAATAATAACTTGTAAATAATATAACGAAAGTACTGATAAATAAATAATTAAAGGAATGTAGGTTCAATATGATCAAAAACATATGACTTGCCTTTTTGTCAATAGTTTATGTGGTCTTCAGGTTGGATACTAACTTCCTGAATTCTTCTTGTAGCTCTTTTGTTGACCAGCTCGTGTGGTCCAAATACTAATCAGAAAACGAATACAAATAAGTTCCTGCTTTGCAGAATGTAAGCTAAGAACAAAATACAAATAAATAACCAAAAGAAAGTAGGATTGGGTTGTTAGGGTTTAGGTGGTGCTTGATTTGGTTGAACAGAGTTGGAATTGAGTTAGATGAGCTTAAGATGGTCAAGTTGGCTATATAGGTGGTATTTTGGTTTCGGAGAAAGGTTGCAAATATGGATAGTTATTGGATTTTTGGGGTCTGAACATTATATAGGTGGTTTAGAGTTTTATCAGAGTCTAGGGTGGCAAAGCGGAGTTGGGAAGGGTGTAGATGGGCTTAAGACAATCAAGTAGGTGTACATGTGTTGTTAGGACTTCGGCGAACAGTGACGGCTGACACAGTGCAGACACAGATTCGGAAGGATATCTGGACGGGTTAAGGTTTTGTCAGAGTATATATAGGCTAAGTAGAGTTGACAATGGACTTTATGGCTCAAAACGATCATGGCAAGTGTATAGATTTTGGCAAATAGTGGAGGCTTTGGACCAAATTGGATTTAGAATTCGATGTGGTGTTTAGGTAGGCTAGGAGTTTATCGGTATCTGATATGGAGAAATGGTGCTAAGAATAGGGTGGACGGGATCGAAACAGATGAAATGGATATATTTTATATTTTTGGGAATAGATGAACAATAACGGGTACCTACTGTTCACCACAGGTCTGGGACTATTCATGGTGGGTTTTGTACTGTTCACTACCTGGTTTTTACTTTTTAAACTGGGTCGGCTGCTACAATACTAGGTCGGTACTGTTCATCTTCCACCTCCTGTGCGGCTACTGCAGCAGCCGAATAGGGGACTTTTGCGACGGCAAATCCTTTTGCTACAGTCAACTCTGGCGGAAACCGGGGGCATGGATGGACTCCTGGGACTAAGGGGAATCCATTTTTGGCCTTGGGTGTGATCGGGGATGGCCAAAACTTCACCGACGGTGAGGTGTCTTCGCGGTGGTTTTTAATGGCAACAGTGGGCTTTAAGTGTTAAGGGGACAAGAGCACTGGTGTTTGAGCATCCTTGGGGTGAGGGGGTGTCGATGGTATGGTCGGTACGGGCTGGGGCAGCTTATGGTGGAGCACCCACGGCGGGTGGTTTTGACCGGCGGAAGAGAAGGTGGCCGAGGAGCTATAGGGCTTGGTTGGCCATGACGATTCTTCAGTGGGGGTTCCTGGGGTTATGAAGATGTTACCGGTGTGAGCAATTGAAAAGTTATAGACTATACAAAGAGAATTGGAAATTGGCTTACTTGGAGCTTTTCCAGTGATCGCCTGCGAGACCTCAGTTGTCGAGTCAATCGGGGGTGGCTAGGGCCTATTGGACGCCAAAGTAGGTGAATGGAAGGGCGCATGGGCTTTTATAGCTAGTTTATGGTGGTTGATGCAGTGGCTTGCCCGTTTGACGGTTGGCGCGTGGTCAAGGTGGGAGAGCTCGGGAGGCTTCGGCGTGGATCGGCAAAGACGGCAGAGGGGTCGGCTGATGTGGTGGCACCTCGGGCTGGGCGTTTCCTCGAGTGGTGTGTGGCGGCAATCAATGTTGGAAATGGAGTGGCGGTGGAAAACTCGGGCTTGGCTTGGCCTATTTGGCAGGTTGTCAGGGTAGGCGAGGCGTACGGTGCGCAGCGGGTGACCGGGAAAGTACGGCGGTAAAAGATCGGGATGACGTCGTTGCCGGATGGTGAATAGTGCTTGAAGATAGCGCTGCGCAGGAATGGATGAAAGAAATGTGATGGTAGGGGAAAGTGAGCGTAGATGGGTGAAGAAGGTCCTAGATTTGGCCAAGAATCAAATGAATTCAAGATTTGAAACACAATTCGGCAAGAATTTGAAATTCGGGTTGTCTCAATGACCTGTTGTAGGCTGCACTTGCTGTCACGGCTGGAGCCGTGGGCGGGGGGCTGCACGCGTGTACTCGACCGTTCGATTGTGCAATCAACAATCACGAGACAAACAAAAGTGTGTCCTGGTATCTCTTTTCAGTTTTCACCGTGCTCAACATGGAGCATTGATTCTCGATCAGATGGCTCGTCCAGGGCTGCAGCCATCGCTGGACGACTGCAGTGGATCCGCGTACTTTTGTACTCCAGTTCTTGTACGCGCCAACCAGAGCGGACTACTCCGTGAACCGCCGTGGAGTTGCATGCAACGAGCAGGAACATGCATCGCATCATGCATCCACTGTAGTGTACCGAGTCATCTTCGGAAAAAAAAAAGAATAGTGGTGGTAGCAAGACCGAGAGGATCAGTAGTCAGGATTTGTAGAGTCGGGCTTGCAGCGTTGGATCTGCATGGTTGGTCGGGGTCTCCCGTCGCTTCACACGAACTAACAGGCTAACAGCTCAGAAATCAGAATGTCATGGTACTTGATAAGGATAGAACAATATTTAAATTATTATATCACTATATCTATTAGGTACATCTTTTATTAATAAAGGAGAAGACTCACGAAGTAGTCGTAAGTCCATCAGCCACTCCATGGTCGCAAATTCTTCTACGACTATGAAGTCGTCAGTTCTTCTATGATTACTTTATGGTCGTAAGCTTTTCTACGACTATAAAGTCATAGTCGTAAACTCTTCTACGACCATCAAATCGTAAACTCTTTTACGAGCACATAGTCGTAAGTAGTCTTACGATCACCTTGTGATCGTAGACTATTCTACGGTTTCTATATCTCCAATCGATTTATCGAACGACATCTTACTATATTGTGGGGGGCATCTAATAAGGCGGTCAGAACGTACGTTTATCTAATAACCGCACACGATCTCTCTTTGACAACAACCGCTGCATAGCAAACGGACCACTATGTCTCTTTGACAATAACTTCCGCTAGATAGTTATCACCCGAAGCGCTAAGTTGCCTTCTAGCGTGGGACAACAGCTGTCGCTTTGTCAGTTATTTAAAGGTTAACGTCAGTGGAAGAGAGGGCCAGGCCAGATTAGAGATAGTGTAGACTCTTTTTCGTATTTCATTCTTGTAATCGTTTTCCTCTGATTAGTAATCACACATGATGTAAAGATTATTATTCTCCTAGGAGAAGGCCCGAATCTGGATAAAAATTTCTGTGTCCCTATTCCGCAAGACCATAGCTTAAGAAAATCTCCGAATCTATATAAATCATACGTAAGATCGGTATTAAAATACCGACAGTACTGTTTCTCTTCTACACTCCATTCTCTGTGGACTGTTCTGGCCTGGTAGAAACATCGGGACATGGATTCCATTGCTGCACTCCATGCACACTACTGCATGACTCCCAATGCAAGCTATGTCTATGTTATATCTATGTCCTCCACATCATAAAGATAAAGTTGTAGACATAACCTTTTCAGTGTGTGGTATATATCTATGAGAATAGAAAATAAATTCCACCCCACCTCTCCCTCTTCCCACCAATGCATTTTTTGCTATTTCTTGATGGTTGGATTTTGTGCCAAGCAATGTCTTTCATAGACATTACTTCCTCTCCCTTTTCTTTAATTTCTCTTTCACCTCATCTTTAATTCTATGTGTCACTCTATAGATATTGCTGATACGCTGTATTAGGAGTGCCCTGACGGTACTGAGAGAAGCAATGTTGCATAGATGGAGATTGGAGATTGCGTTGCCCACTTAGAAGATCGACATGCAGACATTCGATGCACAAGTGTTACCATGCAGACAACTGTGCACAAAAATTACTTTTCAGGAGAGAGAGAGAGAAGAAAGTTCTACAAGCCCCGTCTGTCCGCTGCATACAAATACGCATCACAAGATGCGTGGACTCCAACACAACGTACGGCCGTTTCAGTTTTTCAGGTTCGTGACACGGCCTACATGTGCAGCGAAACTTAGGCGGCAGCGCCCACGGTGGCACCGGCCGTCAGCCTCGACGAGCCGTAGAGTGTCTCCTCGAACCGGATGATCTCGTTCTTGGACCCGTAGGCCACTTGAGTCCGCTCGTCGAGGTTGGTGATCACCTTGTCTAGCACCGACTGCTTGCCGTCGCTGCTGTACCCACCGGCTTTCTCTATCAAGAAACCCAGTGGCGCCACCTCGAACAGGAGCCTCAGCTTGGCCTTGGCCGTGGGGGACGTCACGTTGGTGAAGATGCCCTTCTCCTTAACGATGATCTGCATCGCCAAAGATTCATGCACTCTCACGCATGCAAATTCTGTGTACTGAAGTGTAGGAAAGTACCGAAAGTAAAGTGTGTTCACTATGTGCCGTGCCGACAGTATGGCCTTGCTTAAAGCAGACGCCGGTACAGCTCAATAGTCAATAGCATGGGCTTTGCAGTGGCACTACAGTTACATGCACTTACTGGGAGCATCAAACCAAATTCTTGTTCCCGAAAGTTTTTCTTGCCTTGTCTGAAAGATTGTCCCGTTGGTGCGAAACATGTAGAAGTAGAATTGACATGACAGATTGGCACTGTTCAATGTTGGAACATATACTACTGATCACGGGTAGTGACCTACTGTCATGACATTTTCAGAGTTTCATACAAGTGACTCATTAAACAGATGTTTTTAAGCCAGCATCACGCACTGTTTTCGTTCGGCGTGAGTTATCAGAAACATTTGTGGTTTCTAAGGATGTGAGCATGACTTGTAATAAGTAATAACTGAAGATTTGCTGATATCTACCTGGTTGACATCGGGGACCATTCCTCCAGTGTAACGCAATGTGTACTTCTCCTTGACATAGTAGTTGATGAGCTGAGAAGATATATTTTTCAGTAGTTTAGACTGATGGAAACTGTCCTTGTATATAACGAAATGTGCAGAGAATTATCAGCTGCTAAAAAATGTAATAGAAACAATAGTAAGGAAGTACCTTGTCATATTCAGGGTTGTCGAATGTAGCCCTCAGATTACCAGGAGAGAACATTTTCCCTTCTCCAATGGATGTGGTGTCCTTAACATGCTGCCATTTACCTGCAACATTTGTAGAACTTCGATTACGATTACATTACATTCATACTGTAACTTCACAACTTCCACTGGTTTACAATCGAAGAAAACCTTCGTCAAGAAGAAGGAATTCATGTGTTCCAGGGCAGTCCTTGAGGGCAATAATGTAAGTCGTGCGAGGGCCATAGATTCCCATGGCGGCAGCAGCTTGGTCTCCACCGGTGACGCCTGTCAGCTTGTCACCCGGCCAGACACCAAATATGGTTCCCACGGTGAAGTTCGTATCGACAATGCTGGAGCCATCAAGGGGATCGAACGCAACACTGAAACCACCTGCGAGATTAGATGACAAATTAAGCCTATCTGAACCCACAAAAGGCTAAGTTTCTCAGCTGTTTCTGTATTTTGTAGGCACCAGTTAAAATGACACCTGTTCAATTACAGTGTCATTCCAAGTTTTAAGTTGAGCTCTTTTACGGCTCTTGGAAATAGATATGAGCCGTCTAATCTTTATGATCCAATGATTTATGGTAGTTAGGATTAAATTATACTACCACCCATACTACTACTGGTAGATCTTCAAAAAGGTAAAACCATAAACAAAATAAGTGACATAAGATTAATTTTCGCAAAGTTCAGGGTACCACTACCCCACCCCATCCTCAAATCCCCTGAAAGTCACACACCATGTACATCATCGTCGTCGCCGCCTCCGATCTAATCCGCAGTGTTGCGGAGGGGTTTAGTTTGAAGGTGAAGCAGCAAGCAAGTACTTGGAGCCATGCATGCCACCGGGTTTACGTGGCAGCGGCAGTACACGCAGGTGCAGGTGAGCCGAGGCTGAGTTGCCGCGGTTGAGACGAGATGGGCGCAGCGCAGAAGCAGGAGCAGAGCCATGCATGCGTTGTTGTTTTCATGAACTGTGTATGTCTCCATACACTACTGCGGTGCACTACTGTCGAGGAGATCGGAGGCGGCGGCCGTGGTGCGGGGGTTGGAGATGCGGCGCCGGCGCATGGACTGGAGGCGCAGCGTGGGCGCATCGATTGTACAGCCAACGCCGGTTTACACACAAATGTTAACGTGAATAGTCTAAAATACTATCCGAAGAAACGTTTAACAACAAAAAAGTCTAGAATGCCCTAACAAATTAACGGTTAAATTTAATTTCTACTACTATCTTTTTGCTACCAGTATAATGTACTATAAAAAAAATATGTTTCAAAAAAACTTTTTGAAGTGCTCAAACATGTTACAACTGGTGATCGGATGGTTCGTATTTCTCTCTCCATTTCGGATTGCATCTACGTCTAGAATCCAAGAAAACAGCATGGTAACATATACTGATACGCAGTTCCATTGCTACAGAGCTCTGAAGATGCGAACGGGAACATATGTTTTGTTCAGTAGCAGCAGTGCTGATTGCTGAACACTGTCCTGTACTCTCTGTTTAGGCATAGAAAAGGTAGCACTCTGGTTAAGAATGAATGGATGAACTTAAAATCGTTTAGGTGGTCTCTGTTCTCCTCAATTATCTTTATTGAGTGATATTTCAAATGTGAGCTTTGGACTTTGGTTTATTAT
The DNA here is from genome assembly GCA_017311315.1 of Dendrocalamus latiflorus. Lineage (NCBI taxonomy): Eukaryota > Viridiplantae > Streptophyta > Magnoliopsida > Poales > Poaceae > Dendrocalamus > Dendrocalamus latiflorus. The sequence goes on from CM029663.1 coordinate 9,775,035, forward strand.
GTAAAGGGAGAGAAGAAATGGCGGTACCTTCGACTGGGCCACCCATGTCTTGCAGCTCAGGGACTTCCTCAGAGCACGCATACTTGCAGACATGAGAGTATTCCAAGGCCTACATGGATCGTAGTACAGAAATAAGCGAAGTGACAAACCGCGCGTGATGAGCCAGAGCCATGCACGGTGGAAAACATCCGATCGTTTTCACCTCAAAGAGGAGCTTGTTCGCGAGCATGTCGACGGCGAGCTGCTCGTCGCCGAACGAGTTGACGCACGCGGTGCCGCCGCAGGACGCCGTCCGGACCTTGAACGAGATCGTCCTCATCGCCTCCCCCATGCAGATGAGCAGCCTAATGAGGTTCTTGTCCTTCGTCGCTTTGGTCAGGAACTCCTCCTGTATACGATCAAATCCAACGTAAGCTTCACATGGCACGTACACCGACGCACAGCGCGGTACACAGGATGTGCACACACCAGGCTGTCCCCGATCTCGCACCGGGTGTTGAGCGCCGCGCGACTCGCCGCCTTGGACTGCCTCCCCGGGAGCGACCTCGCCGTGTTCACCCGCAGCGACTCGCCGTAGAACGTGGTCGGCGGCCTGGCGGCCTGCCCTGACATTACCCCATCAGCAAAAGGTTTGCACGCTCGTGACGAGGTATTACTACTGCCACTCCACGAAAGTGAAGCTCTTACATACCTTGGTCCTGTACGACTGCGAGAAGGACATGGCGGCGCAGCACGCGGGGGAGCGCGTCGCGGCCCCGTGGGCGTAGCCGGCCGCCGCGACGGTCTCCATTGCTTCGTTGCTGTGACGGCCTAGCTAGAATTGGCAGACGAGAAGGGGCTAAGCTTTAGCTTGGGAGTGTACTAGTTGGCGTACGTTTTTTTTTACGTCGCGTGGTGAGCTGCCTGCTGCGATTAGCGACGGCTCGGAGATAAGCCGGGCGCCGCCGTGCCGCCACGTGGCGCTAGAGAAGATAGAGCGTGAGGAGCGTCGACGACCGTTCGTGGTTCGTGTGGCCCTGCTGGGACGAGCCGACGAGCGTCGGGTGATCGGTTCGGCTGCGTACGTCTTGGGCTCCGCGAGACGGTCTACTTGGGCTGTTCTCCAGATGGGCCTTACCATTCGCATCAGGATTATTTATCGTGGCGAGGCAGGTTGTTTCTAGGACCCAAAACGTCATGGGAAGTAGTAGTACTTATTGCAGCCACATTTGTCGGTTGCGGTGAACTGTGGCTCTAGGATCAAATCGAACCTCCTCGGTTGATTTGCTAACCGTTAACAAAGCTCAGCTTCCACTATATGTTAGTAACTAATTAATACAATAGCCGTACACAAAGCTAAAACCATCATAATCATCGAGTGATAGAATCGCACTGGGTGTTATTTGTTGATTCTGAAATTTAATTTTAGATTTACAAATTGCAACTGATCTCACCACTGCAAACACAATCGCCACGTGGCATTAGAGAAGATAGAGCGCGGGGAGCATTCGTGGTGCACGACGACCGTTCGTGGTTTGTGTGGCCCTGCTGGGACGAGCTGACGAGCACCGGATCGATCGGTTCAGTTGCGTACGTATGTATGCACTTCTGTATGTTTACAGTGGTGAGATCAGTTGTAATTTGTAAATCTAAAATTAAATTTTAGAATCAACGTGTAACACCTAGTACGATTCTATCACTCTATAATTATGATAGTTTTAGCTTTGTGTACGGCTATTGCATTAACTAATCACTAAAATATAGTGGAAGCTGAGCTTTGTTAACGGTAGCAAATCAACCAAGGAGGTTCGATTTGATCCTTGAGCCACAGTTCACCGCATCCGACAAATGTGGCTGGAATAAAAAGTACTACTACTTCCCATGGCGTTTTGGGCCTAGAACAACCTGCCTCGCCACGACAAATGATCCTGATGCGAATCGTAAGGCCCACTGGAGATTAGCCCAAGTAGACCGTATCGCGGAACCCAAGATGCCCGCCTTTTGCTCATGGCATGATAAACGGATGGAACTTCGCGTTGATATACGAATCCAAAACAAAACCATACATATCAGAGTTTCCGGAAAAAAAAACTCCATTGATCTAAAAAAACCATATCTAAATCCTAAGGCCAGGCGTTCTACTCATTGCTGGTTCTGGAAAAGGTAGAAATTCATCCAGAGTCAATAAAATGCCGCACCACATTTATCGTGCAAGAACTATAAGCTTCATCCGCAACAAAGCAAGTTTAGATGTTCAAACGATCAATGCATACACAGAGTAATGATAATTAACTAGAGTACGGCTGACCCCGCAAGATTTCACTTCATGCATGCATGCAACGGCGCGGGCGCGGCGCCACCTTGCTGGTCGATCATGATATCAATGTAGTCGCCGTCCTGCATCCCGATCTCCTCCGGCGTCTGAGCAGGGCGGATGTGGCGGCCGTCGGGGCCCAGGAACTTGACTGTCCTGGGGTCGAGCGAGAGTGCTTGCCGCAGTACAGGTCCATGAGCCGCCGCAGCTGGACGTCGCGCGTGATGCGGAAGAAGACGTTGGGAGAGGTCTGGCTCTGCACCTTTACGTTGATGAGGGCCCCTTCCGCCGCCTCGATCTTGACCGGCTTCCAGTATCCCTCCTCCGCCTCCTTCCCATGCCCTAACGCCGGCGATGAAGACATCCTCCTCCTACAGTGAAAGCTCAGCAAAGATATGTAGGACAAAGATTCTACATACATGAAGAAAAATGTAGCAGAGGATGAGTACCATTGGAGCAGATCAGCAGAGGATGACTTGGGAGGTTGGGATTCAATCGAACATGCATATTAGCAACCAAATTATTGAGCTAAAATGCAAGAGAAAAACCATTGGTACTGAGCTGAGCATTAAACACCAAGCTAAACAACTAGTGCAAGGTATTCATGTGTCAAAAGGTACGAAAATCTAAAAGGATGGACGCCCTGCGACACGATCTACATTTTTCGGTATTCGCTTGTATACATTAATCCTATATAACACTTCACAGTAATGTCCGTCCAACTAACAAATTCTATTTTTGCAGTGCCACTGGCAGCTGTCAAGCAATATCTATGGCTTCTATGTTTGCCACAACATGTAACTGCTCGTCGATTCCGCGAAGATCAATATTGATCTTCAGGTTAATTTGTCAATCTTGCGATAATTATTTTATACCTATCAATTTATATATGTATACATGACATTGATCTTCCTACCGACAGGTTTTATCCATCGCTACAACTCCATTGGAACAGCCCGACCTCTCAGAGATTCGAGGATAGTGTGCATATTTCTTGTGGTCTAAAGTCATATTACTGGGTGATTGAGCTTAATTGTTCATGTGTATATTTATTTGTGAATAGATAATTTATTTCATTTCTATTAATTGATTTGTGGAATGAATGTTATTGTTTCTGAAATGAATGAATGTGAATTGGATGCATATACTGTGTTCCTCTGCTAGCTTATTTCAGAGGGCATGGCTAGCATTTCCTTAGGCTAGCCAATAAACAGAAATAGATTTAGGAATAGAAAAAGATTATTACAGATGGTTTGTAGTTGAAACCATCTGTGATAGTCAACAATCACAGACGGTTTATATTAAAAACCGTCTGTGATAGTCTTCATTATAGACGGTTCGAAAGTCGTCCGTGATGTCCTCATATTATTACTGGTCCATAAATTCAGACGGCTCATGAAACCGTCTGTGATAGTATTTTTGAACCGTCTCTAATGACCTTTTGTGTAGTAGTGAGGTGCTCTGGTCTATCAGGCGTGACTTTCGGCACGAGCAGCAGCATGCCGCCGCCACAGACGTGGGGGCGAGGCGGCGCGATGGTTGCACGTATGGGCCGTCGGTTACATGCATGTCGAGACAAAGCCAGATTTGACACTATTGCTCACGGTATTTATAAAACTAGTCGCATGTGCACTGTATTTGCAAAAATAGTACTTCTGCCGTCCGGTGGGTGGGCGACAGCACCGACGAGGCGACATGTGGCGCTGCCGTCCGCACACCGGACGGCAAAAGTGCCATTTTTGCAAATATAGTATGCATACGACTAGTTTTATAAATATCGTATGTAACAGTGCCAAATTCAACTTTGTCTCCATGCATGTCTACGAGGAGATCATAAGTTCATAACGGTCAATTTTTGAAAGAGCGGTGCTATGGTGCTTGACAATTTGTATTAGAGCACACAGATAAGATTTTAAATTTGATTGCGGTACAGATCACGCAAACTTTTGTGCACGGTGGTATTACAGCTCTCGAGTTTAACTAAGGGTTTCTATGTCTAAAAGGAGTTCCTTTTATTTTCAAGGTTTTCCTAATTCCTCCGGTGTTCTAAACAGGACCTAAAACTGAGTTCTAATCTGGGATGCTGCCAGTCACTCACACCCCGTTCAAATCCAACACAACTGGGTTGCGATTCTGGATTCGAATTGAATTCTACAGTAAAAACTGCATTTCGTATTTCATCTGACGATCTTGTTGTGTCTGGTGTGTCATGTGTGAGAAGTAGACGAAGTAGTATTTCGGCATGCATCACCGTCCATGACGCGATAGCGAAGTGAAGAACTGAAGGCGACGGGCTTTGGTCGCGCATGCATCAGCATTCGCATGATAGCTCAGTAAACGGCCCGTGCAGCACCGGCCTGGCGCCAAAGTGAGACATGACACCTTGCGGGGCTGCTCCAAACGGTTTTAAGCTCTAGCTTTCAGGTTTATTTTTTATTTTTCTTTAGGTGAATGACTAGAAAAGGTTAACATCTAATTCAGTGTAATTTCAGCCAAAAATCAACAGTTAGAAGTCAGAAACCGCTAAAAAACTGAATTGAACAGGCCTTAGAGGTGTTCGTATTGACTTCTATTTAAAAAAAATAAAAACTAATATAAATACATCACTTCTCGAAATAGTTTCTCCACTAGTTCGCTCTTATCTCGCTGAAACAACCGGCACCGGCTGCAGCCAATACAACACGCATTTAGCCGTGCGATCGCAGGTAGACACGTCCCCCTGCCACGTGTACGCATCAGGCGCTGCTTTGCCTTCTCACTCCTGCTCCCACACTTCCCCTCGTGCCGGTGTACCAACGCGCACTGTGGACCGTTTCTCTTCGCCTAGGAATGGAAGTATTTATTTACCTTATAAACAGGAAAAAAAGGGTTTCTGCCTTTTCTTTTTCGAAAAATGCCTATGTGAACCTTTTGCAAACATAAAAAGGTGCACAATTGGACCAAATGAACACATGTCACCCAGCACATCTTCATCTAGAATATTACCATGCAAGAATTCTGCCCTCTAACTCCAATAATCCGATCTCGCATAATTCCATGTTTACAAATGGACAGTTAAGGATGGTGGTAAATCATTTTTGTCCTATCATATAAATACTTTATATTTACAACCACATTAGCAACAAAAAAAATTGTTTTAGCATCACTTTTGTAGTACTTATATTTGACTCTTCCTGTTTACTTTCCCGCTCTGCCCCCATCAACCATATATAGGAATACTAAACAAATCTCTCGGCCCTATCATGAAAAAGAGCAAAAGAAACAGCCACAGGAGAGCCCAGAAAACAATTGATGTGCCTTCATTTTCTCTGCCTTTTGGTCCTCTACCACTTAAAATAAAATATCGTTGCGTTTTCCAAAATTTCTTCGTCTTGCCCAATTTATCGGATCTGCTGCCCTCCCCTCACGTGCACACCGGCCGTGAGTCACGTGACCCCTCTCCGTCCATTAGAAAAGGCGCGTCGGCTTTCCAGAGTTCTTCACATTACGTTCCATTCGGTGATTGCCCGAACCCCGGAGCCTTATCGCCTCACACAGGCCAAGTGCTCGACGCAATTCCCCACCGGGAGCCCGCCATGCCGGAGGGCAACGGGGCCCCGAGCGGCGCGGCGGAGAAGGTGAGGCCGGCGGCCAGCCCCGCGGCGGAGGAGCCCGCCGCCATCGCGGGCAACATCTCCTACCACGCGCAGTACAGCCCCCACTTCTCGCCGCTCGCGTTCGGCCCCGAGCAGGCCTTCTACGCCACCGCCGAGAGCGTCCGTGACCACCTCGTCCAGGTGCGTTTCGCGCGTGAGAGCGGACCCTAAGAGCTTCTCGCGGCTCCCCCCTCGCGTCCGTCCCGTGCCGAGGTGTGATCTGTGCTTTCCCTCGCGTGTGTTCAGAGATGGAACGAGACGTACATGCATTTCCACAAGACGGATCCGAAGCAGACGTACTACCTGTCCATGGAGTACCTGCAGGGCCGCGCGCTCACGAACGCCGTCGGCAACCTCGGCATCACCGGCGCCTACGCGGAGGCCGTGAAGAAGTTCGGGTACGAGCTCGAGGCCCTCGCGGGACAGGTGAGCTCTATTGGAGTGTCTTTAGTCCTAAATTGGAGTGTGCTTTGTTTTAGTTAAGGCTTTTTTTTAAAAAAAATCTAGTTAAGGCTATTTTAGTTGTACTTGGTAGTGACATTATTTAAGTAGTTCTTTGTTTGACTGTGACATTCTAATGGGATTAACGTTTTTATTTGACTTGTTTTAGAAGCAGTTGAGGTATCTGGTTGGATGGCTTAGATTTAACATACTATTTAACCCAAAAAAAGATTCACAAGCTTACAAGGCGTCCTTTATGAAATAACTTCTGCAGTATTTTAGATCTAAACTATGTAACCTGTAGATTTAACTGGTTTGCCATTGTACCCGTTTTCCATTTATATTTGATCTTTTGCCACACCTTTCATTTGCATTTGATGATTTGCCCATTGACATGTGGGGCATGGGGCAAATCCTCCAATCTCCCTTTCCAAAATATGCTCCATAGTTTATCCTGCTTTCTTAGAAATTAGACTAACAGTATGATTGTTCTGGGCGGCAATGTGATACCCAGATCATTGGTAAAGAACTGAAAATGAGTTGTTTACTCTACTAACAAAAGCAAAGCTTCTGGATCTACAACATTGGACATATTTTCTCGTCTGTTTGGCATAATTTGACTTAATGTGAACCGAAATGTTACCAAGGGACTGAGTTATGGATTCATGACATCTGAATAAACTTTCAGATTGAAATATCTGAAGCCATTTTTCACCAGACATTGACGGTGTAAATTATTATTGAACTGATTTTACACAGGAGAAAGATGCGGCTCTAGGAAATGGTGGCTTGGGTAGGCTTGCGTCTTGCTTTTTGGACTCAATGGCAACACTGAATTTGCCTGCTTGGGGCTATGGTCTGCGTTACCGATATGGCCTATTCAAACAGCGCATCACCCAGGAAGGCCAAGAAGAAATTGCTGAAGATTGGCTCGAGGTACCATTTATAAATGTATATTCCCCACGTCACAAAAGAGTGACGTTTTGGACATTGACACGGTTTTTTAGGATACAACTTTAATCACTATTTTCTATTGTAACATATTAATAAAACCTAATAAAATTATAATGTTATGAAAGTACTTTTCGATACAAATCTACACCTATCATTTTCACATGTCTAATCTAAATATTCATTGAAATATCACTAGCTAAAGTTTATAAAGTTTGACTGCACGCATCCCAAAACATCACTCTTTTGTGATAGGAGGGAGTATAAGATTCTATCCTAATCTTTTTATCTAGCTCACTCTTTTGTGATAGGAGGGAGTATAAGATTCTGTCCTAATCTTTTTATCTAGCTCTTGATGATTGGCTACATGTTTTTTATTTTTCAGAAGTTCAGCCCTTGGGAGATTGTCAGGCATGACATTGTGTACCCAATCAGGTTTTTCGGTCACGTTGAGATTTTGCCAAGTGGATCGTAAGTATATATGGACGCCTGGACAAGTTCTATCTTTGAGAAATTGCTGGCTAATAGTTTAATTTGAAGTTATTAAGGTTTTGATAGCTTCTCAATCCAAAAAGAAAAGTGTGGTGCTTGAACTGCAGTTCTTTTCTGTGACTGGATTTTTCCAATCTAGGATTATCTCTGCATAATAGTGGTAACCTGGCAGGTATACCAAAAGAAGAATATGCTTGCTAAGCCCTTTTCAGTACACTTTTTCTACACTATCCTGTCTTATAGCGAATGGGTTTACCAACAAACACAAGAAGTGCTTTGGTAACACAATGCATGTTTGAAGGTAGATGTTTTGTTTTATGTTGATCCAAAAACTTATACGAACCTTCATGTCTGAAACTACAGAACAAGTTTGGTTAGGTAGATCTGGTGATAGTGTGATACTTTAATCAAAACTCCTCACATCAGTTAGGACTTACCCATTACCACAGGCTTACTTGTTAGTTATTTCATGTTATGGCTGTTTACGTCAAGGCCTTGTTGTCCTTTTAATTGCCTCTTTGTTTTCCTTATCATGTGATAGTCGGAAATGGACCGGAGGAGAAGTTTTGAATGCTTTAGCATATGATGTGCCAATACCTGGGTACAAGACAAAAAATGCAATCAGCCTTCGCCTTTGGGAAGCGAAAGCTAGTGCTGAGGATTTCAACTTATTTCAATTCAATGATGGTCAGTATGAGTCAGCTGCTCAACTTCACGCTAGGGCACAACAGGTGATATGTCATCCTAAACCGAGTATCTCAGGTTCTCAGTTGTTTGTATAAATACAATAACAGAGACTAAGTCTGGTGCCTTTAATTATGTGAATACTGCTACTGATCAATGGTATTGCATGCTTGAACCAGTAATTTTATCATTTATTTCCCTAATAGATGAGCCTAGAATGTCATTAAGTAAATCATCCGCATCCAACGTAGCCTGCCCTATGTGATACTATGTTTTTTTCCATAGAATTCCATGCCCCAACCATCTCATCAAACAGCTTAGTTGGTCACAAGAAAATGCCAAAGAGTTATCTATTGTAGTTTTGACGTGATTTTCAATTGTTTACTGGGATAAGTGAGATGTTAATCCATTTTGACTAACAAATTGAAATTTATGTGCTATGTGTTTCCTATCTTTTATCAGTTCCAATACCTAGGCCATAAGTAACTATTTTATCTTTTCTCTAATTCCGTCCTTTATGAACTGCATAGTAGCTAGTTTGATGAAAACCTATGTCTTGTATATCACACTGTAGATATGTGCTGTTCTCTACCCCGGTGATGCTACAGAAGAAGGAAAGCTTCTGAGATTAAAGCAGCAATTTTTCCTTTGCAGCGCATCACTTCAGGTAATTATTTAATTAATCGATTGATTTTATTGGGAAGCATGGTTACTCTAAAAGGAACCTGTACCTATGGCCACCTTGTGCTTTTATGTTTGTTTGAGAAATGCTGTTATGAGATACTTGCAAAAACACGATGTTTGTAGTCTTCTTGTATTGTTGCAAGTTGCAACATTCTATATCACATTTCTCTCATCTTGCAATGAGAAGAATGTTCAACCAAGTTTTATTAAGGAGAGTTATCTTTTTATTATCATGACCAACCATTTCTTCCTTCTTCTTTCTTTCGGTTACAATTTATCTCTTCATGATTGTATTTCATTTTTTCTCAACATCTTGGTTTCTTTATCTCTGTGATGAAATCATGAACAAGCATAACTGACAATGAATTGTATCCAGGATATTATTTTCAGGTTTAAAGAAAGAAAATCTGACAGAGTTTCGGGGAAATGGAGTGAGTTCCCTACCAAAGTTGCTGTTCAACTGAATGACACTCACCCAACTCTTGCCATCCCTGAGCTAATGAGGTTACTTATGGATGAGGAGGGACTTGGTTGGGATGAAGCTTGGGATATCACAAATAGGTGAAGTTCGGTTTGTACAAGTGCTTTGTTTTAATTTGATCTGGCCTTTTTTCACCAATGTTTTATCTTTTGTTATTTCTTTTTACAAGACTACTTCAACTAAAAAGTTTGATTCAATTAATAAACTATTTTCCATGGTCCAGGACAATTGCCTACACCAATCATACAGTTCTTCCTGAAGCTCTTGAGAAATGGTCACAGACTGTAATGAGGAAATTGCTTCCACGACACATGGAAATTATTGAAGAAATTGACAAGCGGGTAATTGTCATGCCACATTTACTCTTTCTGTGCACTACAGTTATGGCACAAAGTAACAAGTTGTGCCATTGGCTTGCAGTTCAGAGAAATGGTAATCTCCACCCGGAGGGAAATGGAGGGAAAGCTCGAATCGCTGAGAATTTTAGATAACTCAAATCCCCAGAAGCCAGTAGTGCGCATGGCAAATTTGTGTGTAGTATCTGCCCATACGGTAAATGCAGTTATTTCGATTTCAATGCCATGTTCTTAGCTTGTTACTTCACAGCATGGCAATTGTTCATCAATAACATGTATATCATGCCCACTTTATTGAGCACTACCTTGATCAGCTTTACTACCATGCTGATTTTTCTGCTCACCTCTGTCATGTCACCAGATGTCCAAATTCTTAATTCTTCTAGTATGTTGTGAAAATTCATAATTATCAATGGCATGATAACTTATCAAGTTGATATTTACATCGTATTTGGTTCTTGTGTTTCTACTGTTGGTTTCTATTTGTCTATTCAATAGATAATAAAGATACAGTAAAAGCAGTGATATAGATATAACCTCTAGTGGTCCATGGTTATATTTATTTATCTATTTTGCAAATTCTTATCTCTTAATTCATTTGTTTGAAGAAATACTGCTTGAAATCCCATTGCCATAGTTGCTTCTTGCAAGTATTTTCATTAAAACGTAATTTATGTGTGTTTCAATTAATTCTGGGATTGACAGGTGAATGGAGTGGCTGAGTTGCATAGTAACATTTTGAAGCAAGAGCTATTTGCAGACTATCTGTCTATATGGCCTAACAAATTCCAGAACAAAACTAATGGAATTACACCTCGTAGATGGCTTCGTTTTTGCAACCCTGAGTTGAGTGAAATAGTCACGAAATGGCTAAAAACAGATCAGTGGACAAGCAACCTTGATCTTCTTACTGGACTTCGGAAAGTATGTGTGCATGCTTCTAATCCTGCATCTCTTTGTTATGGGTCATCACTATCACACTATCATAGTATAACTGAAAACTGTATAACAGTTTGCAGACGATGAAAAACTTCATGCTGAGTGGGCATCAGCCAAGTTGGCCAGCAAAAAGCGCCTCGCCAAGTATGTGTTGGATGTAGCAGGTGTTACAATTGACCCAAATAGCCTTTTTGATATACAAATCAAACGCATCCACGAGTACAAAAGACAGCTGCTAAACATTTTGGGGGCTGTGTACAGATACAAGAAGTTAAAGGTTTAGCTTCTTATACTATGCCCCTACTCTTACAGTTTTACCATGTTTAGCTAACTTCAATCAATGGAAAATTCTCAGTATTGTGGTTCTGAAATAGGCCTATGAATCTTGTAGGAAATGAGCGCAGAAGAGAAGCAGAAGGTTACGCCACGCACTGTCATGATAGGAGGGAAAGCATTTGCAACATACACCAATGCTAAAAGAATAGTGAAATTGGTAAATGATGTTGGTGCTGTGGTGAACAATGATCCTGATGTTAACAAGTATCTGAAGGTATCGAGTTTTCAGCATGCTATCACATCCACAACATCCTTGGCAATTTCTTCTCAAAAAAGCCATTGAAACCATGATATATCTGCCGTCCATAAAAAAAGGCATTCTCGTGTAATGAGCATTATTGAGAAATTCTAGTCCTGACATGAATATTCAATTGTATTTTTTTATTTACAATGAGATTCTCCTTGTTCCTCCCAGGTGGTCTTCATTCCAAACTACAATGTATCAGTGGCTGAAGTGCTCATTCCTGGTAGCGAATTGTCACAACATATTAGTACTGCAGGCATGGAAGCAAGTGGAACAAGTAATATGAAATTCTCTCTGAACGGTTGCGTTATCATTGGAACTCTCGATGGAGCTAATGTTGAAATCAGAGAAGAAGTAGGGGAAGAAAATTTCTTCCTTTTCGGTGCCAAAGCAGATCAAGTTGCTGGTCTGAGGAAAGAGAGAGAAAACGGCTTGGTAAGATATTTTCCAGTAGATAGCGAGTTAGCAACATACAACGAGTTTTAGGTTAGCTGGACTTGCAAATAGCTAAACTTGAATTTGTGCTGTTGTTAGTTTGTTGATTCAGTATATATTTTAAACTAGCGGATGGGCTATTATTAACTTATTTCTTACAATATCAACAGTTCAAACCAGACCCACGTTTTGAAGAAGCCAAGCAGCTCATAAGGAGTGGTGCTTTTGGTAGTTTTGACTATGCTCCTCTCTTGGATTCCCTTGAAGGAAATTCTGGATTTGGGCGTGGTGATTATTTCCTTGTTGGCTATGACTTCCCAAGCTACATTGATGCACATAACCGGGTTGATGAAGCCTACAAGTAAGGATACCAAAAAAGTTTCTTTGAATTGAGTCCATAGCTTGCAAATTCTTGAACAAACACGACCTTGCACTTTCCAAGTTTTGCACACATCCTTCCCTTGATATTAGTTACAGTGAAGATGGAATAACACCATGAGATTTGGAAATGGATAGTTGTTGCTGTTTTTTCAATATAGTGATTACATCTTTGTTTCTCCTGCTAGTGCTAGCTGATATACTACCGTGTCCCAACAAGTTTTACTACTGTTGAGAATGAAATATCTTAAGTCTTCCACATTTGCTGTTTTAATCAAACCCTGGCCATGTTTTTTGGGAGAACTTAACGTTTGCTCAATATTAAATTTCAAATTATTCATAATTGCGGAAGGTGGTCAAAATCGAGTTACTTGCCAATCCATTATATGTATTTCTGCATACATATGAGAGAGAACCAATAATGAGTGCAACGTGCCGAATAGCGAAGGTTAATTGCTATCCTTCACCTAAATGCTTTGGTTAAATCATGTTTCCATGACAGGGATAAGAAAAGATGGATCAAGATGTCTATATTGAACACAGCTGGAAGTGGCAAATTCAGCAGCGACCGTACTATCGCCCAGTATGCAAAGGAAATATGGGGCATTACGGCTAGCCCTGTTCCGTGAAAGGACATGCAATCAAGATGAAGTTCGTTGGGTACCATAATAAGAGTGAATAATGATCCACGGTGAATGACACTGCTTCCGTTGTAGCTGGAGAACAACGCACGATGCATGTTTGCATATTCTATTATACTTGTTTCGAAGTGCATAGAAAATGCAACTCTTCTGTTGTTCTATATTTTGGTGTGAAATAAAGATCCTTTTGATCTGTACTGGAATCTTCCATCATAAAATAAAAATGATTCAAGTTTTTGGTTATCTTTGATATCAAAATGTGCTTCTCAGTTGCCAGGATAGTTTTCTGCTATGTTATTATCATCTTCCCAGAGGTCAAAAATGTTCGAGGAAGCCTTGTAAGACCAGTACAAGTATGATTAGGATATTTATTCGTACCTCATGACATTTAAATACGGGACGAACGCGCGCGGCACATTCTTATTCCACATAATCGCATGCTCATGTCATCCTGAGATGTTCTACTTATGCGCAGGCGCTCCGATCAGAGTTACGAAATACGGTATGCAGTGGCGGATCTAGGAAATATTTTTGGAGGGGCTGAAATACCTTCAGCTCGACCTTAGCCCCTTCTACATTATACATCCATGGCTAAAAATTTAGGGGGGGGGGGCTCCAAGGGTCCGGTAGCGGTAGGGGGGGCTCGAGCCCCCCCGCCCCACTGCTAGATCCGTCCCTGACGTTATGTGTGTATGGTATCAAATATGAAGTAAATAAATCTTGTAGAGAGAATCAAAATACTGATACCAAAACAATCATGATAAAAGAGAAATATTTGGTGAAGTTGATTGCAAATTTGTTCAACACGATCTCAAAAGAGTACAAGTGATTGTAGCTCTCTTACAACTCCACCTTTGGGAGTTCTCTCACCATAGGGGTTCATGCACATCACCACAACATACTTGTCAGTGTTTGGACTAGCTTGCTTGGATTCTCCACTTGAGAACTTCTTTGTTGTGTAGTTTGGTTAACCACACATTCTATTTCTATAGCTCTTCATACCATATGTTTGTATCACCTCTGAGTTCCACCTGCTTGCCGGTACCGTGTGGTTGGTCTCACCATGTCTTTCTTCTTCTAACAGCTCGCATCTTCACGTCTGCAAATTGCTAGAAGTTGTAACCATCTTTGCAGTTTCGCACATAATTACAGATGAGATACGAGTAACTACCATTGATGACACGATTTCCTTCTCCTAGCTAAGATTTATACCAGATCTTCCATTGGTTGCTCTTTCCTTATGATTACCCATCAATCATACTCTAGATACTTTTTATGATTATCCACCCTTTACAATTAACTCACATGATTTCACATCGAAGTGATGCATCACAGCTTTGTTTAAGCGACATCACAGATATTATATTCTTCTTTAAGTCGAGAACACACCTAATTCTCGTTAATGTGCGATGTGTTCCATCATAAATCTCTAATGTAATCGTTCCCACCTCACTGCATACTCCTTTCAATTTGCTAATGAACAGTTCTATGCACTGGATGTAGAGATCTTCCGTTGAACCTCTCTCTCACTGAACATATGAGGCTCCTGTTGTAGGGGTGGCCCCCACCTAAACCCAGCAGACCTGTTAGAAGATTATAGGGCCCAAAATGGGACATGTGTAATGGCTTAAATACCCCTGACAGGGAGGTATCGATGTAAGGGCACAATTGTAAAAGCACAACCCGTATGAATATATATATAAAGGAAGGCTAGGGGAGAGGGGATCACTCTCTCCCAACTCTCCACTACCACATCTCTCTCTGTTTGGTCTGTAACCACAACAGGAATCAACAATCTAAATATAATATCCATCTATAAGAAGTATTTGGTTGACTGACGACAAGTATGCCCAATCATCTTTCGCTCCCTTGTTATCTTTTCAATAAGACTAATAATTATACCTTTAAAAGATAATAAGCCCTTATTATCTTTTCAATAGAATTAATTAATCCATTTGTACTATTCATATTGAGGAATAGTATAAATACAGGATAGGCTTATTATTAGTATCTAATAAATATTAGTTATTAATTATATATTAGTAACTAATGTAAAAGTGTATTCCCCCTCCCGGGCCGAGGGCTCGGCTTGCTCTCCTTCACCTCCCGGGTGGTATGGGAGTCCTGAAAGTTTTATTTACCTTAAATTGAGGAATAATCAGAGGAATAGTGACAAGTCCTTATAGGACTTGGTTTCGTTACCGACATTGACTATGCATGTTTCATTTGCTTCAAATTTAGACAGTCTTTTATTATATGACATTTCTGTCACATAGATAGCATACATATGTGTCCTTACTCTTATCCTTCTTCTTCCTATGATTATTACTATTGCTAGCAATATCTACAACAACCAATACTTTATCACATGAGGATGAAGAATTCAATAGTTTTTTTCAAGGATTCCGCCTCCAATAGATATACAACTGCTTCATTAAAAGTTGAGAGTGCTTTTCTCTGATGAGAATATTCATCACCAATTACTTCCATGATGGTGGTAGAGATGAAGCCAACATAACAACCTTGTTGCTCTTCTTAATTTTCTCATCTACACTAGCTAGCTATGTGATAAGCTTGTTGAAGATATTTAGATAATCAACAAACCATGTACATTCCTCTGTGCGCATCCTATATAGTTGCCACTTCAGCACCCACTAGTTTATAAGCGACTTCACCATATACAATTCTTCTAAGTCACTTCGTAATTTTTTGATGAATTCCCCTTGATCACAAGCTACTCTACCTCATCGAAGAGATATAGACATATTGTACTAACAATCTTCCACTCCATCATCTTTCATTCTTCAACGACTATCTTTTCTGGTCTATCCTCTTCATGAGCATCGATTAACCTTTGTTGGACAAGGATATCCTTCACTACACATGGCACACATTGAAAGTCCCTCCATCATCAAAATTTTCTATATGATTCTACATCGTCTACATTGATCTTGATTTTGTGCCACCTAACGCTTTGCCGACCTTCTCGTAAATAAAATTAATCTGGTCTTAGCTCCGATAACATTTGTTATACTTGATACCCTTCCTTATGCACAGCAGCCCCTAGATCGGATCAGAGTTGCGCGATACGGCATGCACATACACAGTATCAAGTACGAAGTAAGTAAATCTCGTAGAGAGAACCAAAATAACAACACCAAAACAATCACAATGAGAGAAATATCTAGTAAAGCTGACCGCAAATTCCTTAAGGTTGACATCAAAAGAGTATATGAGATTGTCGTTCTCTCACAAATCTCTAGAACGTTTTAGGACTCAGATCTTTGTCCTATATAAGAATCTAGTGCTAAAAAATAACATAGCCTCTGATATTCTCGTACATCCTCCGCTTTGAATGAGTTTGTTTGTGGCTTAGGTTCTCTATAGTTACCTCTCATGGCTTTATATAATACCCCATTAATTTTCTCTAAAATAAAACCAAAATCTTAATCATAATGAACTATTAGAACTAGGATATGAATCTTTGCAGCAAACCTCTCAGAGTCCATGAGTTACTCTACTGATCACCACCTTTATAAAGCTTCGATGGAACAGTACATTTCCCTCTCTCTTATTAGTACAGTAGCAAAAGAGGGGGAACAAAAGTTGCAGAAGCTAGTAGATGTACGGGACGAACGCCTTGCGCGACGCCGGGTACTCGTCGCCAAACTTCTTCACGTACCACCGGCGGTGATCCCTCGCCCTCGGCCCGAGGTTGGCGCAGGTGTAGAGGAAGAAGGCCCAGGCCGCCGGCGTCCACGCCACCACAGCGTAGCCGAGCCACTCCACGGCCTCGCC
Source organism: Dendrocalamus latiflorus (assembly GCA_017311315.1). NCBI lineage: Eukaryota > Viridiplantae > Streptophyta > Magnoliopsida > Poales > Poaceae > Dendrocalamus > Dendrocalamus latiflorus. Next base: position 9,791,823 of record CM029663.1, read on the forward strand.
GAAGTAGTTGGCGCACGTGACCACCTCGAACCACCCGCCCCTCGGGATCTTGTACCCTCCCCCCGCCTCCTTGAGCCTGAGGAGCTCCTTGTCCGCCGCTATGTTCACCCGCATCCCCCACGCGAACAGGGCAAGCCCAACGACGCAGCGGGCGAGGGCGGGCGCGGATGCAGCGCGGGCGGCGTGGAGCGCCCAGGAGCGGGCCTGGACGTAGGCGTTGAGGAGGTTGAAGGCGAAGGCGCAGGCGGCGACGAGGACGGGCACGGGCGCGGGGGCGCGGCGCAGGCGGAGGAGGCGGAACGGGTGGACGAGCGTGCGGTGGGCGTAGTGGAGCGCGTAGAGCGCGGGCGGGAGGGCGGCGAGCGGGCCGGAGGCCGCAACGGCGCGCAGCGGCAGGGGGCAGACGAGGGGCGGGAGCCAGAGCGTGGGGCTCTCCATGAGGCACCAGGCGAGCGCGGCCGGGATGGCCGGGCCCCACCCGGGGCGGGAGAGCTTGCCGTACGGCGCGGAGACGTAGCGGAGCGCGAGCACGGTGAGCGGGCTGACGAGGTACAGCGTGAGCAGGCACCACGCGAACAGCGCGTCGCCGTCGGCTTGGTCGGACATTGTTTGTTGGGTCGAGGCGGCCTCTTTTGGGTTTGGGGACGAGTACGGCCGGGGGACTGTTGCTGGTGGTGTGAAAAATTACTAATTTAGTATTGATCCGGTAAAAAGCACGCTGGAAAAGGGACGAGGAAAGCGATATGGCGCATGATCCAGGAGCGTGATGGATCTTTGCACGATGGACGCAACCACGTCCCCTGCCGATTTTTTGTCCAATAATGTGCTCCGCCTCTAGTGACATGGCCCAGCCATGTGGACCACCGTCGGCTCCTTATCTCCGGTTTCGGCCGATTCCTCAGACCTGCAAAGCATGACCCGTGACCATTTAACAGTTGCTAACTTGCTATACACATTTTGATTTGATTCTTGAGACTTGCCAGAGAAAAACAAGTACGTGTGTTCAGACTTCGGGGCTGTTAATAGAAATGGAGTTTGTTATATTGCAATAAGTCTATAGGCAGTGGCGGAGATAGGGGGCTGGGGGTCTGGCACCCTAACCTTCTACTAATCCTCCATTATGTAGTTAATTACATGTGTTTAATTAGTGGTTTGATCCCTCCCAATTTAGCCAAAATGTAAAGTATGTTTAAAGTCCAGTCATATACAGTCTGTCACCATAACAAAGTAGATGTGTTTAATGTTGCAATTGATCAATAATTGATTGAGCTAGAAGATCGATTCAGTTCTCAAGCGACAGAGCTTTTGTCCCTTTGTGCCTCTTTGGATCCAAGGTTGGACACCTTCGACATAGCAAATATATGCACTCTAGTGGAAAAATATTATCCTGCTGATTTCTCAAGTCAAGAAAGAGCTCAATTGAAGTACCAATTGCCACATTTTCAACTTGATGTATGCAACCATCCAGACCTAAGTGCATTACTATCACTTGCTAATCTAACAAGTGGACTAGTTAAGACTGGTAAAGATTCAACTTATCCTATGGTGGACATGTTGTTAAGATTAGTCTTAACTCTTCCGGTTTCAACTGCAACCATTGAGAGATGTTTTTCAGCTATGAAACTTGTGCGAAGACGCGACTTCGAAGTACAATGGGAGATGGATTTCTACGAGATTGTTTGGTAATTTATATTAACACTAAAATAGAGAAAATCCAAAGTCTGAGTCTTGAAGATGTCGTCAAAGCGTGCAGCTTTTGAAAAATTGTGTCGGAAAGATTGCCTCCCATCCGGAATCATGCGGCAGTCCATAAAGCACAAAGTGTAGAGGTCAGGAAGGTAGAGGTAAGCGGGAGCAAAGTTGACTGCAGTAACACGACAAAAATGATGTGGAAGGTGGCACAAGTAGAGAGAGCTGTCAAATCAAGCCGAAGAGAGAGATAGAAGCATAGTGGTACAGATCGAAGCCCAAAACGGTGGCGACGCAATGCACAAAAAGTGTAATAGAGGAGCGGCGCAGAAGAAGCATAGCGGCCTTAAAAACTCAGGGCGGCGGCTCAAAGAAAAACGACGGTATCATAAAGATTTCTACGATCTGCAGTGGCTCAAAGAGAAGAGTGGCGGCAGCGGCTATACGAAAGGAAGGAGAGGACCACACTCATCCAAGAGGATGGATCATGGCTAGCAAAGTAGTTGGCTGACTGACATGATTTGTGAACTCGTATGACTTTGACGAACTGATAGAGAGATGGCAATGGACTTGGATCGACGCAACGGAAGATGCAAAACGAAAAGACTCAAGAACAAATACTAGCAGCAGCAAAAGTACTATCCCTTCAAATTCCCCTCCTCTCCCCTCTCTCTTCACCCCCTCACTCATCTACCAGTCTACCTCCCTCCACTTTCTCTCCTACCGACGCATGGAGGCGCGGAAGCCGGTAGGGGTGGAAAACGGTAGTAGATAATTCGTTTTATCCGATATTCGTATTCAAGAAAACATGAATGTGTAAGAAAAATCCGTATTCGAGAATGTTCGTATTCGTATTCGAGAATATTTGTATCCATATTCGCATTTGTATTCGAGAATATTCGTATTCGAGACTATTCGATTCGTATTCGATCCGTTTCTAGAACCCATGAAAAATCCGTACGATTTTTGTGATTAAAATTTTGAATTTAGGCGGTTTAAAATCGGTAGCCGATCAAAAACTAGTGAAAAATTGGCAAACCCGCTAGGAATCCATTTTATCCGATATTCGTATTCGAGAAAATCTGTATTCGCATTCGAGAATATTCATATCTATATATATGAGAATATTCGAATTCGTATTCATATTTGTTTTAAAAATATGGATCTGTATTCGTATTTGAGACTATTCGATCGTATCTGATCCGTTTCCACCCCTAGGAGCCGGTGACGGCGATGGCCGGGAGGAGGAGCCGGTGTTGGCGTGGATGCGTTCGAGTTGGCGACGGCCAGGAAGGCCGAGGCAGCGTCGGAGTCGGCTGGGGCGGCGGGGGTCGAGGCAGGCGATGGAGGGCCCAAAGCCTGCGGATCTGGCGACGAGCAGGCCGGTTGGGGCAACGTGGATCCGGAGCGGAGACGGTGTTCAGCAGCGGCCATAGAGGTCGGCAGGCCCAGATCCATGTGGATCTGGTGTCGGTAGATAGCCTCCCGGCCAGATCCGACTGAGCCGGATGCCTACGCGGTGGCGGCCACAGTGAGGAGCACACGGACGACCAGGAGGAGGCCTGGCGCGGGAGCTACAGCGCATGAACGCGCGGCGGCCAATGGGACGGCGCTGGGAGGCCAGATCTGGGCATGGAGAGCTGAAGGCTGCCGGATCTGGGCGGAGCGACGAGGATCCGGTGCGGACGCGACGGGCATGGACGCGGCGGCGCAAGAAGAGGCGGGCCTCATTAGATTCGCGCGTGAGCGAGCACGATGGCGTGGCGGCGACCGGAACGAAGGCTAGATTCAAAACCTAAGCTATGATACCATGTTAATATGAAAGAAACTTGTTATATTGTAATAGCTCATAGGACATATATGTAGTACAAGAGAGATACAAAGATTTAAACTCTAGACAATAAAAAATAACGGGGCTGTTTGGTTGCTAGCCACACTTTGCCACCATTTGCCAATAAAAATTGTCACACTTGCCTAAGTTGAGGTGCTCAAATTCTTTGCCACACCTTAGCAAGTCTAAGGGAATCTTGCCACACTTTTTTGAGTCACTGACGCGTGGGACCTAGTTTGCTGGAAGGGAATCTTGCCACAATTGTGGCTGCAACCAAACAGCTGCCAAGTTGGTCAAACTTGCCTAACCTTAGGCGTGGCAACCTGTGGCAAAGTGTGGCTGACAACCAAACACCCCCAACATAAATACCCTTAACAGGAGAACAAACAAATGCTGGAACATAAATCGCCTTTCCTCAAGTCCATATCATTATCGGATCATGCGCCACAAGGAAGAACAAGAGTGCACCTCCAAAAGTTGCCCTGTTCAGCAAAGTGGACGTCAATTCATCAGCAGTCCAGCACTGTCGATTATTTATACAAGATAGTCTCGGAATGATTCCAGGCCAGATCAAGCAAGCGTAGTACGACTTTTGCACAGCGATGACTCTGGAAGAATTATTGACGCATTAATGCTCACAGCATCCATCGCATATTCAATCATTCAGTCTGTTAGATAGTCATTAGTAGTCAGTTACATTGGCACATTCAGGTAGCCACATTCCACAGCTTCACACCATTCTTCACATATCGGTCGTCTTTTATGATGCATACAGTAGATTTTGCGTCCTGCAGATGCACATTGAGGCCCTGTTTGGAATGCGGGAATTTTTCCCGATTCCTGCGGGAATTGAACTGTTTCCTGCAAAATTTCTGCAAAATTCCTGTGAAATTCCTCTGTTCCAAACAGGCCCTGAAAGGGATTCCATTCAAGACTCAGGAGTCACTCCTGTCAGGCTTGTCCGACTGTGGAATGACCTGGAATATTGTATATAGTCAGCTACGAATTACTGAAATGCAACTACAGGTTAGGTTAATTCGCAGAACAGAAAACAACGTCCTACCATCTCAGAAGATGGTATCCAACCATTTGTTGCATGATTGATAGTGCAATTAACAAGGCGAGAAGATGAGCAGGACACAGCCGTCACATGGAAGGAGCTACCGTTGGGTTTGTCCATTTTGATGAAGCCTGTCCCTGTCTGCAGAATTAGTACATTATGGATTAAATGGAATCTTACTACTATAGCACTACAAACTTGTATAAGTGATTACACATGGCAGGGATTCAGCACCAAAACACAGAATACTCGTTTAGGGCATCTAATCAAAATTGAAGTTTGTTCAAATGTATAAATTTGTTATTCTTGAGCGTAAAACTCAAATCCTAACTCTTAAGCATACGACCCAAACAGTTTGCCACTGGCATTCAGTTCACAAAATGGACAACATTGAACAGTTATTACAGCAAACTCTAAACCTGGATATTAGGAATCAGGATACAACCATCTAAGCACAACCAATAAACCAATGAATCTTCTTTTTTTAAAACAAAAGGTCGACAAACTGATGTGGTCAGTGTACATGGCAACTAATAGCTTGATTCTTCAGATTATCCAGGAATCCTCGCAGCTTCACTTTTTTTTGAAACTGGGCAGGAGGACTGCCTTGTATTTAATTCGAAGGGAGAGCAAAAAAGAGAAGTTCTGAGAATACAAGGGTATAGGAGATGTGGCCAGAAGTCGGCCAAAGGGAGATGAACTAGAAAGCTGTTACAGGAAAAAAGTGAACTCTTGTAGGGACTTGGCCCCCGCTAATGCCCAAGCCCTGACTTCCTCCTTAATGTTGGTGATCAAAAGTGTCGGTGTCGTTTCCGTCGAATGAAAAATGCGACCATTCCGTTCCTTTCAAATTTGTGAAGTGACTAGCATCACAAGTGATGCCATTGTCTTTTGCGGTGTTCTAGGCGATAGAACAACATCCTCCCACCAATGACGCACCGAATGGAACGTCCGCCAAGAAGCCAGGTTAATGGAGTCATAGGCAATCTATTGTGCTATAGAGTTCCAAATCCTTGTGGTGAAGCGACACTTGACCAGCAGATGAATGGCGGACTCCAGTTCGTGCCTACATAGGGGGCACGTAAATTGGTTAGGCCAGCCACATCTGTCCAGGTGGTTCACGGTCCAGAGTCTATCCTGTAAGGCCAATCAGGCAAAAATTTTACATCTCTGTGGAGCCCAAGTTTTCCCAATTAGAGGGTTCATGTTGGTTTGAATTGTCCCAAAGAACTATGCTTTGTGAGCTGAGGCAACCGTGTACATGCCATTGGTAGTTAATTTCCATGTGATTATGTCGTCGGTTGCTTCACTTAGAGTAATCGCGGGTGTGTATCCCTAAATGGAGATTAGTTCATGTATGTGTTGCGGTGTTATGCCATCTGTCCATGTTAAGTGATGGAGCCAGCTGTTCTTTGTTAAGGCCATGTGGAGGGTGCTTTTTTTCCCTTCTGGAAGCCTTGAAAATCAGTGATGCGATATCACAAAGTCTGTTGCCGCCCGCCCAAGAGGCGGTCCAGAACATTGTCTTCTTGCCATCGCCAATTTTTATGGTTGTGGCCACTTCGAAGAGGTGATGATCTAGGTCATCGCATGAGATTTCCATTCCTTGCCAGGGTTTGGTTTGGGCTCCCCATTCCTGCTAGAGCCATCTAGGCCTGAGGGCCCTGCCAAAGCGCTCTAGGTTCAAGAGGCCCAATCCTCCTATCTGAGTAGGTTTGCAAGCAGTGTCCCAATTGACCTTACAACTTCCACCCATTAGCTGCTGCTCTGCCCTAGCCCAGAGGAAGTGTCTCATCCGTCTGTTTAGTATTTTGATCACGCATTTTGGCGCCTTGATGGCTGTGAGAAAGTATGTCAACTAGGAAATTAGGACATATTTTATTAGGGTCTTCCTGCCCGCCAAGGTCATCAACTTGCCCCGCCATCCCACGAGAAGGCTAGAATATTTGTCTTGCAGTACCTGGAAGTCAACCTTACAAAGTTTTTTTGATTGCTAGCGGTAGACCTAAGTACTTCATCAGAAAGGAGGCATGTTGTGTAGGTAAGTCAACTAATATCTAACTTAGGTCAATGTGGTCGTAGCTTATTGGTGCCACTTGACTTTTTTGAAGATTGGTGCACAGTTCTGTAGCTTCGCCAAACTGTTGTAGAATTTGGACAAGGGTGCAGATGTCCTGTTGCTCAAGTACCAGGAAGATGGCAGCATCGTCTGCATAAAGAGAAGTTCGGATGGGTTACTGGACGACCCCCTAAGGGACGTAAAGCACCACGTTGTGTTGCGATGTCCATGATTTTTTGTAGCGGGTCGATCACTAAGATAAGAGATGAGTGGAGAAAGGAGGTCACCCTATCGAACGCCTTCGTAGTGTTTTATTTTATCCCCTGGGAGGCTGGGACCCCATTTAGGAGAATTTTGGAGGTAGTGATAGTAGGAGGCATGAGACCCAACCTCTCCAGTGCATAGGGAAACCCCTGTTTTGCAGGAAATGAAGCTGGTATTCCCAGCAAACTGAGTCGAAGGTTTTCACTATGTCAAGCTTGAGGAGCAGTGTTGGCATTTTATTTCAGTGATATCTTCTTGCTAGGTTGCAGACATAAAGGTAGTTGTTTTAGATGCATCTCCCTATAATGAAGGAACTTTGGCTTCGGGAGATAAGTTCATTCATGTATGGCGTGAGCCGTAGTGCCTAGATTTTTGCAATGATTTTGGAAACACTGTGAATGAGGTTAATTGGTCTAAAGTTTGCCGTAGAGGTGGAGTTGTCTTTTTTTAATAACAAAATTAAGTTTGCTGAATTCAAGCAGGAAAAGTTGCTTGTTCTTAGATTAAAGAAGGCCTATAGGGCAGCCATGAACTCGTCTTTTATGATGTCCCAGCATGCGCAGTAGAAGGTTCCGTTGAACCCATCGGGACCTGGAGCTTTGTCAGGTGGTAATTGAAGAACCGCCTTATGTGTCTCATGCAAATCTACTGGGGCAGCTGTAGAGTTTGCCAATCAAAAGTGGTGGTTGCAGGCGATTTGTGGCCCATGAGTTGGTTGAAGTGGTCAAAAAGTAGTTTTGCTTTATGTTCATGTGATACTACTCAATCTAGGCCCGTGGATAGCCATTGAATGAAGTTTTTCCTCTTGCGACAGTTCATTTTATTGTGGAAGAATTCTGTGTTCACATCTCCCTCTTGTAGCCAGTTGATTCACGCTACCTATTTCTTCTGAGCCTTTTTAATTACTGCTAAACCCAATACCCTTTTCTTTAGATGCATTCGCAAGTCCCTCTCTCCCGGTGAAAGGGGCCTATTGTCCTATGCGTTGTCGAAGCGCAGAATGATCTCTTGGGCCATATGCAGGTGGACTTTGTTTTCCGTGAACAATTTTCTACTCCAGCTTCTTAGCCTTCTCGCCGTGTTTTTCAATTTATTGTTTAACCTTAGAATGGGATCTAGCCCAAGGGTTGGTTCATCCCAAGCTTGTTGCACCATGTGTGGAAATTGTGGTATCCTAGTCCAGAAATTTTTTGATACAAAAGGTTTTTGGCGACTGCGGGGCGGTTGTGTTTGATGGTCTGAGTGAGATGTAGATAAAGCATGCAGTGTGTGGTTGTTGAAGGTGGCATTCTAGGAGTTGTTGCAAAAGAATCTGTCAAGTCTGACTAGGGTTGGAACTGGTAGATTCTAACAAATGTCGTCTTAAGGTGAAGCATATATGCTGACTATAATCATCATACTTCAGACTCTGAAAGTCTTAGTTTTGATTTTTCAAAAGGAAACAATTTGACGATCACCACATGAAGTAAGTTACCTTGAAGGTTTTACCACTTAGATAGGTATAGGGCTTGTTCTTTTTTTTTTTGCTTCGGCTTATGGCTTTTGGGCTGTTTGTGTGAGAGAGTACGGAGTAACAGAAACTCATGTGTGGTTTTGACAGATATAAATGAAGTCATTACAATGTGTACTTTAATCAACTTATAGACCACTGTTTTGAAAAACACTCTGTTCAAAAACTGGTTACTGTAGAAAAGCCAAAAGATAACTTTTAGAAACTGAAAAGAAGAGGCCCATAAAATTCAAGGGGAGCACTTCCCTGAATAATAGTATATATATTTTGATCCAGAAGACCAAATACTATTTATGCATAATAGATAATCCAGAAGATTATATGATCAAGAAGATAAAGTGTTGTTTCGCTTAGTGAGTTTTTACTAGAAGTTTTGTCACATAAGATTTTTAATGAGGTAACTAGTGCAATACAACTTTATGTATGTGATATACTCTTTTCTCTATTCTTTTTTCATTGAGTTTTTGTAAGGGGTTTTAACGAGGCATTTACATGCCGCGATATCCGCTCAAGCGGGGTGTTATGAAACTAACCCCAGTGCAGTTAGGTTGTGGGCCTCGCATACTTTCCTTCTTAGACTCTATATTGGAGATATAAGTGTAAAACAAAATGACTCTAGACTATAAATATAGAAATAGGATTTTATTATAAACACATCGATTGAGATTAATAAAGAAGATCACTGACTATTCTCTCTCATCTCTTGTGTCAATTTATCTATCTTCTTTTACTCTTGCTTATTGTGTAATTGTTCTCACTTCTAGTTGTATTGACTGGCTTTTGAATGCTCGACGATACTAGTTATTCAACACTGTAAACATCTCGGAAAGTCATTTCATTATTAGAATTGAATAGTGATTATCGAGTTTTAGAAAATATCAAACCGTGGAAGTATATATTTTGGAAACCTGGTAATTTTTTTGCCCCCTTGACAAAGAAATTCCCTCTTTGACGCTCCTCCAGCGAAATTCTCCCTTTGGCCCCCTTGCGTGGTCACCGACTGCACGAAGCACGTGGCGTGGCTGCTGAGCGCGCCACCCCTGGCGCTCACGTGGTATGGGAGCACGCTGACAGGGGGTGGCACGCTCTGGGGCCACGACACGTGCTTCGTGCAATCGGTGGCCGCACAAGGGGATCAGAGAGAATTTTGCAGGGATCAAAAGGGCAATTTCTCAATCACAGGCCAAAAATGACGACTGAAGCCGTATGGTGCTGTGGTAAATCGAAATTGACAGTGAAAAATACAAACAGTTTTACGAGAAATTCCACGTGGTAGCCGGGGGTGCAGTCTTTGGAGGATCGCCTCCACGTGGCAAGGCCTTTTATGTTTCTCCTCGGGGAGAATCTGCGTCGCCACTGGCCCAAACAGCACTCAGCTCTCGCGTCCTCCTTTTCCCTTCCTTCCTTTCTTTCTTTCCTTTCCCCCATCGGTTCGGTTTCACTTCTCTTCTCCTGAGAAGCAGCCCTCGAATCTGCAATTTAAAGCGAGAGGGGGAGAAGAGATAGAAGAGGGACGAAGAATCGCCGGAGGCTTCTAGAAGGTTCTGGAGGGATGGAGGCGGCGAGCAACGGGGGGATGCTGTACCACGAGGTGCAGGAGGGGAAGCTTTGCGCCGTGCACTGCGTCAACACTGCCCTGCAGGGGCCCTTCTTCTCCGAGTTCGACCTCGCCGCGCTCGCCGCCGACCTCGACCAGCGCGAGCGCCAGGTCATGCTCGAGGGCGCCTCCGGCGCCGCCGCCACCGCCGCGGGGGACTTCCTCGCCGAGGGCGAGGGCTCCCACAACGTCTCCCTCGGGGGCGACTTCAGCATCCAGGTAGGTTTCCCCGTCTGTGCCCTTCACGGCTCTTCGAAATTTTCTCGTTCGGTGCCTTTTGCCCTTTGTCTGTTCGATTGTCGTCGAGATGGCATAACAGCTTGGTTGCCTGTATGGTCGTACCTTCGAATTTAGTGGATTTTGCTTGACGCATTGCTATTGGGAAGCTTTCGATTGCATTCTATTTGAAGATTCTAGGATAACGTGCAGAATCGCAGATATATGTTTTAGAAGATGGATGTTAATGATGTAGAGCGTTGCTTGAGTCCGGGGGGGGGGGGGGGGGGGGTTGCAGCCTTTAGTTTTGAATCAAAATATGTATTTGCTTCTGTATCGGACGGCTTGACATGCATGATCCTAGGCCTAGCCATGGTGAAGAAATGTTTATTCTTGAGTTTTTTTCCCATTTAAAGCTTGCACACATAGACACACTACAATTGAAACCTTGATTCTTGAACGTAGATGAAGCCATATCATCCTTACCGAAGCCCAAATATATACTTAGGTAACCTCATGGATTTATAGTCATCCTAGCCATCGGCATTTGCATGATTTTTTCTTTTTTATGGTCACAGCTTTGCTACTTGGGAAAGTTATGTTCATAGGTTAGGGTAGCAGCAGAGCAAAAAATAGATCGTGCGTTGGAGTATTATGCATTAATGATAGCAAGATATTGCTTATAGGCTTGTATTTTTTTTTTTGCATTAGTAGAAAAGGCTAGATATAGTTGTTTCTTGAGAAGCTATAGATCACATGCTAATCTGTTTTCTCCCTTGTGCATTTGAATTAGCAACAGGGGCGGAAATAGTGGAGGACTTTGTATTACCGGTAGCAAGAGATTTTGTAACAGTTTGTACTACTTTATGTTACGTACTTGGCATACACATGCATGTGTCTGTGTGCAATTATAGTTATTAATTCTGTTGTGGTTACATTATCCAAATTTATGTACTTGCCATACGTCATCAAGCTTTTTGTCATTTTTATTGTTTGAGTTTTGTCATGTACTGAATTGCTCACATTAAGAAGAAATTCAGATTTATCGCTGTCTAGGTTTCATCTTAGCTGTAAAGAGTCTTCTTTGGGGTGAAATCAAGTCTGCCAGTTAGGTTGCTAGTATTGAAGTTGGTAAATGGTTTGACCTTACCATGGTCTGTTCTTTAACTCTTAGTCTGCTTCATGGAATGAATTGGTACAACAATAATACATATGAGCAAGCTTGATGGTGATATTAAGGTTTAAATTAAATTGGTCCATAAACAATTCTGTAAGGAAACTTTATGGAGATCTGAATTCTGGAGTGTTTGGCAATATATCATTAAAATCCAAATCAGTGTGCAACCATTATTTATGTGCAAGTGAGACACGTGAGATCCCATATGTAATTTTTCGGCGGAATCTACTATAAATCTAAATCTAGCAATATACACACATTTTTATTCAGGTAAATATATAACATCAAACTTTGTATGACACAAAAGAACAAAAATCTAAAGTATTTACTAAGTCAATTAACTGGCTATAAGGTAGTAAAGCTGGCAGTGGTCGAGTTTGTTGGTTAAGGCTTGCAGCTTGCCAATTATATCGTTGTGCTAGTGTAATATGAACGTGCTGTTATCATATTAACTGGAGGAGGGACTTCCTAGCCAATAACACAATCAGATGAGCCTTTTTATGCTCAGCGCCCTTCACTTGGGCCCTGGCTCTTATAAAGAACCAGGCCATGTAATGCAAAATATAAAGATAGAAACCATGAAAGGAAGAGAAATCTGCCCTAGATATGCCTATCTATTTCAGTTACTGGAACAGGATTTGATCCTTAAATGCAAGTAAAAATACTGGTGAATGTTTTACCACTTCTTTTATTGAAGGAATATTTTTTCTCCCATCTGGGTAAGTTCGACTTGCTTGCTAAGTTCCTAGCATCCCTTACGTTTTTCCATCTGGCAGACATAGTATCTTTCTTAAATGAGTCTTCTGAATTTTTTTATGAAGAAACAACATGTCATAAAAGGCAGACCAATGCATGGACATTTGTTCCTTTTGCACTGCTTTCACTTGCATCAATCTGGCATTTGCGATATCAGTACAGTTTTAATTTGCCTTGAAGTGTGCCGATTCAAATTTGCACTATTGTGCAGCAGTTTAAAATTCTTATCCAACATGGAAATTTTGTTGCTTTACTAGTGATGTGTTTCTTTTCTATTTGTCTCTGGAAAACATAAGTTTATATGTTATCTCGCATTTAAGGTGTTCGTGTGGTTCTTCACATACTGATTGAATCTTAAAAACATCATATGCCATTGACAGTTGACTATAACTAGATGAAAGTAATTTTAAATATATTTTTGTAAGGAATAAAACATATTGCATTTGCATTTTCTGGTAACATATGTTAGGTTTTCGATTTCTTCATATTGGTTATTCTCTATTGCCTTTAGACCATGTTACATCTGAACAAGTTTTTCCTCCTAGAGGAGCATTTATGCCTGTACCTTTGTGTTGAATATAGATTCCCTGTAGGTGTATTTTGGTCTATTTATTACTGAAGGAAAATTTCTATATGGTCTATGTTTTCTATTTATTTCCATGTGTATAGTTCACGTGCTTCTTCAGCTATAGTTTAGCCTTATAACGTCTCAGATAAGATGCAAGCGGTTGTGATGCTAGGAGCAGTAAATAACAAATTCTTTATTCTGGCACTACAATTCTGTGTAATGTGAGTTTTAAATCTGTTGTTATTGGCTTTGCTCATCTGCTGCAATGCACTCCCAAGTTTATATTTTCACCTGAATGCTTTCATCTAATAGGTTCTGCAGAAGGCACTGGAGGTTTGGGACCTCCAAGTCATTCCCCTTGACTCCCCAGCTGCAGGAGCATCCCTATTTGACCCTGAGCTGGAAATTGCTTTCATTTGCCACCTGCAGGACCACTGGTTCTGCATTAGGAAGGTGAATGGGGAGTGGTACAACTTCAATAGTCTCTACCCTGCTCCTGAGCATCTGTCAAAGTTTTACCTCTCAGCTTACATTGATACCCTGAAGGGGTCAGGCTGGAGTATCTTTGCAGTGAGGGGCAATTTTCCTAAGGAGTGCTCCGTGGTGACGGAAGGCTCTAATGGTTTCGGGCAGTGGCTGACTCCCGATGATGCCCGGAGGATAACAGCCTCTTGTAACCAGGTGCAAACACCTAGTCAGCAGGAAGACATCTCTCTCGGTGATCAATCAGAAGGCATGAGCGAGATGGACATGATTGCAGCACAGCAGGAAGAAGCTGACTTGAATGCCGCTATAGCTGCTAGCCTGATGGACAATGGGGGTCCATTTGCCAGCTATGGTGCAGCTCAAGAACAGAGCAGGCCCCAGGATGCTCTTGCAAGTGAAGCCGCATCAGGCGTAATGAGCAAAGAAAGCAACCTGGAGGAGCAAGGAGCTAATCAATCTGAACCAAGCGAGTCCCACAGCAATAACATTCAGGAGTCTGCTTCAGGCAGTAATGCAAGGGAGAGCTCTCCCTCTTTAGGGGGAAAAGAATCGACAAAAGAATATTAGGATGACATATTCCATTCGGGCTGGAACTGCGTTAGACTATACAGACAGAAAGCGAAAAAGAGGGATGCGTTTAAACTGCCCTCCATTTCACTGGAGTAATGTTATTCTGAACCTCTGATTTCTGAATGCCGTATACACATTAGAGTCTGAACCTGCCTGGCTTTAAAACTTTTTGACTTTTTGTAACCATTATGTGCAAACTTAATAGAGACTAGAAATGGCGGTTTTGCTTCTTTGTTATGTGATGCTTCTTTTACAGATGTGGCTGCTTTGATCTTGAATATCTGATGCTTATATGCCTGCTCTCATTTCTGGACTCGAGTGCAGTAGTTAAAAGTACAGTGCGTCTGCAGAAACCATGCAGCAAAGCATTATTTTCTTCACCTGAAACAGGTGCATGTGTTGGATTCTCTTGTAGGAGCACCGACAATCCTATCGATTAGAATCGCGAGAATGCATTGTTATTCTCTTAGCTGTTGTTTCCTGCAGGCAACGGCTGCTGCTTGTAAAAGACCAGTAACATCTGCACACTCCCCGGCCTGCCAACCACACCCGAGGTACGGACCGTCCGTTTTGTCGTCCGGTGAAAGGGACATCAAGGGGGAAAATTCTATGGAAGAGAGCCCAAAAGGCCAAAACCCCATCTTTTAGGCCCCTTCTCACATGACAGTAGGAATGGTAATTGTGTCCGTTTACCTGTATACCTATGAGTAAATACCCTAATAGAGTCGGGTATATGATATTTTCTTTACACACGGGTATAGAAATGGGGGAACACTCTACCTGTCGGGTAAACGGGCATAGGTATGGGTAAGATCCACCCGTACCCGCCCCGCTTGTTTACCCGCGATATAGATTGACATGTGGCGCAGTCATAGCAATATCTCTAATTACTATTAATTGTTATAAACTTTTCTATATTTCTAATTGCTATTGATTGTTATAAACTTTTTTGATAGCTATTATATTTCCTAGCAACAGCTGTTGCTTATATGTACCTGTTATTAGTTCAATTCTCAGATGGTGACTCTCAGTTCGTGGGTAAACGGGTATGCCCACGGGCGACGGGTACCTGCGGGCGATGGGTATGGGCGAGGTTTTTCACCCGTCGTCCTTCGCGGGTATACCCGTGGGCGTAAATCGGGGTCGCGCGTACGGGTATGGATGAGCACTACCCGTACCCGCTGCGCCCGATTGCCATTCCTAGATGACACCTAGCAGTAGCACCAATCTCAGAATAATTCCAGGTAATTCTCCTCCTCCACAAACACTACCTCCCACCACCTCCTTCCCTAACACCAGTGCCATCGCCCGCCGGATGTCTCATCGGTCGCCTCTGGGCTCAGCCGCCACGCGATATACAGAGGAAAACAGTCACATGTGATTTTGACTGTAACAGTTAAGTTTAGTACACTTTTACTATAATTTTTTATTAACTTTGTTTTTAAAGTATATTATTTAAAAATTAGTTACTATAGATAATATAAATATAAGCTAACTTTAAACTGAAAATAACTACGAACTCGAATGATGACGAGGCAACACTATTGGTCTCTCGTGGTGACGTGGTGTGGTGTCCCACGCTTGCGCCTTTTCTTTTTCTTTTTCTTTCTCTTTCTCCCTTCGCAATTTCCAAACTCCAGCTCTACAAGTTGGACTAACCAGATTTAGTAGCCGCTGTTCTTGCATACCACCGCTGTTCTTATCGCCCCTTTCGCCTCATCCATCAGCTGCGCTCCGATCGGGGGAGCCGGGGAGAGATCTATTCATTCCGCAATGGATGCCGCCGACCAAAGTTGCCGGCTGTTCGGCGCCCAGAGATCGCTGCACGACCTCCTCGGCGGCGGCGCCGGTGAGCTCAGTTCCTTCGCAGTGCTGTAGATCGTCTTTGTCGTGGTTGGTTTTTGTGTCATTACTCGTTAGGCTGTTTGCATTTCGCATTTGAGAGAGTGGTCTGGGGATTTTTGTGTGCGCAGTGGCGGATGTGGTGCTGTGGAGGAGGAAGGAGGTGGCTAGCGGGTTGCTGGCCGCGGTGGCGGCGTCTTGGGCCCTCTTCTACTGCGTGCCTGGCTACACGCTGCTCTCCTTCGTGTCTCAAGTGAGCATGATCATGCTTGCCGTCCTCTTCGTCTGGGCTAGGGCCGCGCGGTTGCTCAACAGGTGATTTGCAGTTTTGCACATCGCATCGCGTCGTCCCGTCTCATTTAACGTCCTGCCTGTTGATACTCTACTGTGATAAATTCGTACTCGTGTTGGTTAGGATTATTGGTAGCATGTTACAACTAATGATGTTAATTGGCCTTGACCCTTGGGTGGATTGCTGTGGTTGTTCACTTGTTCAGCTGTACCGTGTTGGCAGATAAGTGAGCTTGATGCAAAATCTGACATAGATAATAGAACGCTATTCGTTGTATTTGCTAGCTCCACCAGAATCAATGGGTACTCTAGTAGCATGTTCTTCAGACGAAGCTTGCGGAAGAACCTGAAACCAACCAAGGTCTGAGGTAGATTTACTAATTTAGTTTTCCCTTTGCTCTGTGTTTCTAATAATAGAAATCGGGAGGGGTTCCCCTCTCGTGGCTCAAAAAAAAAAAGTTCTCCCTTCTGTTGCGACCAACATATATCCTGGTTGCTTTTCTCATGTCTACTGCTGGATCGTTGTGCTTATCTGATTAGGATTGGAATGGTGAAGGCATGCAGCAACTTAGCTTTGCAATATCACTGATTAATATGCTCATGATAGTTCCCTTAAAAGAATGTTCATGATAGCAAATGTCATTGTATCAGTAAAGTTAAGAAACTCATCCAATTAAACGTGAGCTGTTTGGTTGCACATTTAAGTCATGGTGAAATTTAATGTTAGCCTGCAATGATTTCAACCAAAAATGAATGTGAGCCCATATGTTGAACAGCGGAGGAGCTAATACAACGCTTCCTTATTGCAAAAACCCAGCATATTAGGAAAAAAATAAAGATTAAAACTAAACCATTGTATGATTGCTTTTGCACTAAGGCTGAAGGTCATAAGAAAAATTTATGCAGGGCACTGCCACCTGTTCCACAGATGAAAATCTCTGAAGATTCAATGGGTGTGGCAGCAGCAACAGTGGGTACTTACATGAATAAGTCACTCCAGGGTTTTGAAAATATTGCACTTGGGAAGGACTCCAGCCTCTTCTACAAGGTGGCTTCTGTGCTACTGATGACCTCCATAGTTGGCCGATTGACTGATCTTATTACTTTGGTGTACACAAGTAAGTACTTTTCCTGTTAAATTTTGAAAGAACTTGACGAGTATATAATAAACCTTTAATTATTAGTTGTAAATTCTTTTGACGAGTATATAATAAACCTTTAATTATTAGTCGTAAATTCTTACTACGACTGCGCCTTGGTCGTAAGTCTTAATATGACAACTCCTTGGTCGTAAGTTTTACTGCGACTACTTCTTGGTCGTAAGTCTCTCTACGATCATATAGTCGTAAGTTTTACTGTGACTACTCCTTGGTCGTAAGTCTCTCTACGATCACATAGTCGTAAGTCTTACTGCGACTACTCCTTGGTCGTAAGTTTCTCAACGATAACATAGTCGTAAGTCGTACTGTGACTACTCCTTAGTCATAAGTCTCTCTACGACCTCATAGTCGTAAGTCGTACTGCGACTACTCCTTTCTTGTAAGTCTCTATACGACCATATAGTCGTAAGGTTTGCTGCGACTACTCCTTGATCGTAAGTCTTTCTACGACCACATAGTCGTAAGTCATACTGCAACTACTTCTTGGTCGAAAGTCTGTCTATGACCTCATAGTCATAAGTCGTACTGTGACTGCTTCTTGGTCGTAAGTCTCTCTATGACCACATAGCTGTAAGTTATACTACAACTACTTCTTGGTCGTAAGTCTGTCTATGACCTCATAGTCATAAGTCGTACTGTGACTGCTTCTTGGTCGTAAGTCTCTCTATGACCACATAGTCGTAAGTCCTACTGCGATTGCTCCTTGGTCGTAAGTCCTACTGCGACTGCTCCTTGGTCGTAAGTCTCTCTACGATCATATATTCGTAAGATGCCCTATGATCTGATCGTAGACTTTCCTACGAATAGCCTATCTAGTGCCTCGTAGAGTCGCCTGACAAGACGGTTAGAACGTGTACTTATTTTTAATAATCGCACATGATCTCTCTCTGACAACAATTGTTGTATGGCGAACCACCCTCATATCTCTCTGACAATAACTTTCAATGGATGGTTATCTGAACCGTGGGATGTCTTTTGGCGCAAGACAACGACCACTGCTTCATCGACTATATAAAGGTTGATGTCGAAGAGAGGTAAGGAGGCGGATCCAAGCAAGAGATAGTGCAAGGTATTTCTCATTATACACTTTGTAATTTTCCTCTCTGAGCAATATCAACATAGCGCATAGGGTTATTATTCTCTCAAGAGAAAACCCGAACCTGTATAATTTCCATGTTTTCCTTCTGCATTACCAGAAGTGATAAGAGTTTCACTTGAATCTGAATAAATTATACGTAAGATCGGTATTAAAACACCGACAGTTGGCGCCGTCCATGGGGAAACTTCTTTCAAGATCCTGGTAATTTTCTGGCCTCCAAGTTCTCTTTCTCATGATGTCCTTTAGCAGGGGAGTGGAACAAGGAGAATTAGTTCGACTTGGCCGAATATGCAGACCTCGACATGGATGCCTGCTACGACTTCGAGCAGACGATGCAATCCTCCAACGGTGAGAGTCTCATTGGAAATCCTTCACAGAACCTCGAAGATCCCACTGCAGGAAAGGCTGATGAGGGATCCAAATTCCCCACAGCAGTACGCCCAACAGAGGACTCACTTCCCCAAAGTGGCAAGGGTCAACCCGACCATAATGAGGACTCGCAATGCAACAATAGGCCTGCCCCCAAGCGTTTGAGTCCCGCGGCGACACTCCGAGCAGTTTTAGCGAGCCCTAGAATTTGCCAATTCGGGAATCCATCGCCAACTGGTGGTGGTGACTCTCCGGTCGAATCTGCAAAGAGAATGGGTGGGCACTTTTCGCGTTCGCCCGTATTTTCGCAGGGAACAGATCAAACTGAGGATAATTATAACCTGAAATTCCCCTACTTAGCGGGGTTTACTCCAGGCCGCGAGGCAATCTCGCTTGACAATTCTTCAGACGAGGAGGCCTCCCCCAGAAGTGGAGATTCTAGACAAGAGGTCTTTGCCCTACTCGGAGGAAGGCCTGAGGATACTCCCCTCCGATCACACTCTCCCGCCTCTCATGACGATGGTGAGGAGATCTCCAGTGATAAGCCCGATTAGTACTCTAATGAGCATGGGAGAAATTCTAGAAATAATTGCTCTCTTCTGAGGCAATCCTAGCCAGCATCAGGGATCGAGGATCCCAAGACCGCTCGAAGAAGGCAACTGGCTGGCCAGAGGTCTTTGCCTGGGCGTGTCCAGTACTAGTCCAAAGAGGTTCGAGAGTTTCAACAGATCAGTTACCTGCTCGAGAACCTAACTCAAGAGCTTGCTCGGGCATCAGGCTACGACCACTTCACTGAAGGGATTGCGCAAAGACTCCGCGATCTGATGGCCAGGCTCGAGCACCCTCGCCAATGTAACTACGAGAATTGGCAAGGTATGACTGCATCTAGTCGATCACGAAACTCATCTAATTGGGTTTGGCATGATGACAGGGCGTGTCGGACTCCTAATCGCAATGCTAGTCAGAGGAGAATACGTAAAACGACTCCGAATCAGCAAATTGATGTTCGGTCACCGCTTCAAGCACGGAACCTGCAGTAGTAGATGGAGTACGAGGAGTGCTACCCTCGTATGGACGAGGCCTATTGTAGATTAGGTCCACCGACCATTGGGCATCACCGAGTAGGATCGCCCGGTGATGTCAACTACCCTTTTCCCGCAAAGGAGACGTCAAGAAATCATTATCGGATACCGAGCATTCGTGCCCGAGCTCTGAGCAGTGCGCTGGCCGCTGCGTTTTCAACTAATGAATGTGGAGAAATTATAACAGTGTACAAGTAAAAACAGTGTACGGATAATACATCATGGATATTACAAATACAATACAAAAAACCGTATAAATAATAACAGTGTACAAATAATAACACTATACAAATAATAACAATGTATAAATAGTAACAGCGTACAAATAGTAACAACGTAAAAATAATAACAATGTACAAATAATAACACTGTACAAATAATAACTACATACAAATAGTAACAACGTACAAATAGTAACAACATACAAATAGTAACAATGTACAAATAGTACTAGCGTACAAATAATAACAGTGTACAAATAATTGCAGTGTATAAATAATAACAGTTTATACATAATAATAGCGCACAAATAATAACAGTGCACAAATAATAACAATGTACAAATAATAACAGTGCATAAAAATAATTGTTAGGCAAATAATAATAGGGCACAAACAATGACAGTGCACAAATAATAACAATTAAGCAAATAATAACAACGAACAAATAATAATGGTGTACAAATAATAACAATGCACAAATAAGACCATGAATAATAACAGCGTACAAATAATAACTGTACACAAATAATAACTGTTAGGAAAATAATAACAATGCACAAATAATAACATTGTGTAAGTAATAACAATGCACAAACAATAACTGTTAAGCAAATAATAGCAATGCACAAATAATAACAATGCACAAATGATAACCGTTAGGCTGCCGAAACATTAATGATATATTAGGTGCATTTCTCACATGTTAATGAAATATACCTCTTTGTGAAGGTCTTCACCTAAACCACACTATTTTCAGCTGTGAAATCCCCTAAATTGCAGCAAAACCACCTTGACAAACTAATTCAAACTCCTTTCTTTCTTCTCCCTCGGCTCTCTCGCTCGGCAGGGAATATGCTCAGCTACGCGGCTTTGAAAGAGCTACCGAAGAGGGGAGGCACGCCATTTTATGCACGTGGGGAGGCGTTGACGACCGATAGGCCCACGGGGCAATAGCCGCCTCCAACCGAGAGCCACGGGAATCACTGTCGAGCGCATCATGTCACGTCTCGTCGCGTCACGATCGCGTGGTCTTTCACCCACCGACCCGCCAAGGCAAGGCAGCACGACAGCAAAGCTGCTGAGCCAGGGCAGCTCAGTGGCTCCTGCCGAGCCAGGGGCCTTGGCAGCCCTGCCTACCACACGCACTCCGCCAGCATGCCACGCACGTCCATTCGGCCTGCCGCCCCACCACCCCGGCTTCTGTCGTGCCTGAGCACCCTAACACGCCTGCCTCGGCATGCCGAGCAAGGGGGTGCAACAGATGACAGGTGTCACCTGCCGCGTCCTCCGAGCTCGGGGAGGGGGGCATTTTTGCAAAAACGGGCATCCGGTGGCCAGTTTTGAAAAAAAGAGTTATTAGTATTACTGGTGCTGCCAAAATTTGATCATTTTTGAGCTATCACTTACTAGCTGGGAGCCATTCTTATATATCATACAAATATACATCAAACATTTTATCAGCAGTTCTACATTAGTACTTCTGAATAGATTGATGGATTCTCAAGGAAGAGCTTTCAAGTGTAGATTAGGACATGACAAGGGTGGATTGGATGCATTCAACTTGATTTGAAAAACTACTATTAAAATTGCTGCTTATTTATTTGGAACAGCATGAATCATCCTATAGAAAGGGAGGTGTATTTGAAAATGTCATGTACCAATGTTACGGACAAATGCAAAAATTTTAAAATCTTTGTTCTGCCGGGCCCTTATTATTGTTCTGACCATCCCTGTATTGACTGCCAGGCCTTGTTATTGTTCTCACCATCCCTGTATTGGTGGAGAAATCCGAAGAACACATTGCCAGGTTCATAAAGCTAGCGTCAATGTCTGTTCAGGCATGTGGGCAAGCATACAAAGGGTATAAACCTCAGATTAAGAACATGGTCTTGGAAAAGAAGAAAATGCGTTGATCTCATTTTACATTCGTCAATGAAAATTTGCCTTGTGAATTTATCCTGTCAATGCTAAACATTTTTGGCGTCCATCTTAATCGTCGTCTGTCTATATACTTCGGCTTAGAGCTGCAATGTTCTGTACTACCATCTTAGACATGTGTTCATGATGTTTCTTTCACTTTTAATATAAAGGAGACATTCAAAAAATCCTATCGTAGTGCTTCCGTTTTCATTTGAAAGAAACTACTGTTCAGTTCTTAGCTCAGGGACGTGCTCTATGCATCTATAGTTTGCCCCATCATGTGTAATGGGCTTGAATCGTCCCATAATTGCACTGATCACAGCAGCCCATGTTATAGTTCGATTTTTCAGATCGAAAAGGATGTGCCTGAAGCGCTGCTTAAAGCTGAAATGACATTTCACTTGTGCAATCTGCACGATGTAGCTAGCATGGAGGAAGCAAATCACGAGCGCTGAATCGCAAATCGCAATCGGAACGTCAGTACATTAGGATTGGGACCAAATGTTGACGCGTTTGGGTGATCAGAATGTCACATCTGGTCAGAGTTAAAGAACAACGTCGTGAGTCCTGGCCTGACCTACCAGCCTGCGACCTACATTTGGCTGTCGCGTGACCACCCAACCTGTTGACCTACATCAGCGTCGTTGGGAATGAACGCCACTGAATCGGCGCACGCGGGGCGCAGCAGTGCCGGTGGCGAGGAGCACTAGTGTGATGTGGCTTTTGTAACCGTCTGCTACTCGGCTAGGCAAGCCGGCCGGTCACGAGTAGTTTTCTTGCGAGGCATGCTAAAACTCACGTTCTCGTTCGGTCCGATCGGATGCTTTCCGTAGCCGGTTAGGACCCTAGAGCAAGAGGCGAGCGGTTGTGGGTCTTGGCCTCTTGGGGTGTCGGACGGGGCAGACAGCAACGTGCGATTCGACTGGTCGGTCACGGGATGTTCGGTGCTCCGCCGAGACGAAAATTTTGTTTCTCCTCCTCCCTTCCGCTGGCCTGGCACCAACACAATTACAATATACACAGCTCGTTTGGCAGTCAGGTATAACTATGCAGGTCCTATCAACTGAAACTATCAGTTGGTCTGTCCATTATTCGTCAAACCAAACATATACTACACCCTTATACAAACACAAGACCAGTACAAGAACAGCTCAAAAGGGTAACACAAACAAAAATACTACTAAACAGTTCTCCCAAGATTTTGACAGAGCACACGACGCGGTCGGCGGCCGGCCTGATCACTCGACGGGGATCATGACCTCGTTGGTGCGCAGCGGCGGCAGCGTCCACGGCGGGTTGTACCGCGCGAGCACGAACGGGCCTTTCACGGTGTAGCCGTCCTTCTCCAGCGCGGCCTTGAGCCCCTCCGCCTTCTCCCTCACCACCTTGTCCCCCGTCAGCCCGCTGAACCTCACCACCCCGTACTTCCTCTCCCCCTCCTCCCGCAGTATCACCCGCTCGTCCGTGGGTCGCGGCGACTCCTCCGTCTTGGTGTACTTGGACGGCAGCAGGAACTGCATTGTCACCTTGCCCGCTAGGTCGTCCCCGGCCGTGATCACCGGCGCGGTCATCGCGGCCGCTCCGGGCTCGGCCGCGCTGCCTGTGGTGATGACCGGCGCCGTCATGGCGATCTTCTCGGGCTCGCCGCCGCCGGAGGTGATGACCGGCGCCGTCATGGCGATCTTCTCGGGCTCGGTGTTCTGTGGGCGGCCGAGGGCGCCGATGTAGTTGGCGAGAACGGTGAACCCGCCGTCGCGGTCGCCTTTCATCTCCTTGGGGTCGTAGGTGACCTCGGCGGCGACGCACGGCGGGTACTTGCGGATCTCGTAGCCAGCGCCGGTGTGGAGCACCTCGTACTTGGGCGTCTCCACGGTGATCTTGCCCAGCATCATCCCCATGGTCGGCGTCGATCGCGGCTTGGCTTGGCACACCGTGTTGGGCCCGGGATTTAAGAAACGGCGAGAGTCGGATGTGTGGACGAGGTGGGAGTACGAGTCGTGGTACGAGTTGCTCCACGCGTGCGTTTTGTTCTCCGCTTGGTGGGCAAGCTCGGGAACTTCCTCGATTCCTGTGGCCTGTGGGCATTGGCTTGCGCGTCTGGCCCATGGTATTGCAGGTGGTTTGGTAACCCCTGTAGTGGGTTGAGCCCAACTCTAACTTGACCAGCTCCAATCAAATGGGCTCGACGCCGGCTCGGCCGGAGCTTTGCTCGAAGTAACATGTGCCATCAAAATGCGGCAAATTTAGTTCAGACTTCATTCTAACTTGCCCCGACTGGAGTACACCACATGAATGTATCTGAGAGCATGATCGGGGTAGGATCACAAATTTGCATTTTTCTCACTAATAGGCTAATAGCTCCGCTACTTCAATTCACACCCTTCGCTGAAGTTGTTCATGTACTAAAGACTACATACGTCTCTCAAAAAAACTAAACGAAAACTGAGTAACTTGGAAGGTACCCAGTAAAACATAGCTTTGTTCAGAACGAAAAGCTTAAAAATATCACGAACCTTCGAACATGTATCAAATCAGACAGACGCACACGAATAGATGAAAAAATAACCATACGACTGGTACTCCCACAACCAATCTCATTTTTGGTTTCATGAACTTGTCATGTATACATACAGTCACCTCGCAAAAAAAAAAGTATACGCGCGATCCGTAGGTTACGTTCAGTAGCACTCTGGATAGTCAGCGGGAGGTGGAGAGAGCGGATTCGTGGCCGGACCGTTGAGCACCCCAAATACCATCGCCAACCCCAACGGCAGGTGCGCGTCCAAGTGACAGTGCATGAACCACATACCTACAGTTTGATCGCAAATAGGTTCAGTCATTCGTATTCAGGCACATGTACCGCTCAGTGCTCAGCATCAGAATTATGAAACAGCAATCGGTTGTGCACTCTGTTGGGTTGATCTTTCGGCTAACCATCCGAGATTTTTTAGGGAGGCACGCCTCCACCTCGCGCCCTGATCAGAGGCGGTTACCAACCTGTTGGTTTTGGTCCCGGTCACCCAGCGCAACATAAAAACAGGGGTTACGGCAGGTTTTGGTTACGAGTGGTTCAAGGCCCCCCCAAAACCCTAACAGACCCGATCTCTAACGTGCGCTGTGGTGAATGAAGACAGAGCCCTTTTCGTCCATCTTCGTCCCCATCGGCAACGACGTCTCACACTGCCGGTCATCTCTGCTTCACCGAGCACCGACCACCCCTCATGGCCTCTCCGACATCGGGTACGTTGACGCTTCCGCACTAAGTATTTAGTTAGGTGTTCTTGTTTGAGTCTAGGATCAAAACCTAGTGCTTATGGTTAGACTTAGATTATATTATCATTTGGTATCAGAGCGACCTAGGCTTATCTAGAACCCTAAATTAAATTCCCCGAACTCGGATCTAGAGGTTTGGTTTAAGGTTAATGATTAAGGCTCGGTTTTAGAAATTAGAAGGAGGTGATTCAAGTTTCGTTTGGCAAAACCCTAATGGAATCCAACCAAATAGATTTTAGATCGGCAGCAAACTAAAAAAAAATTTAGACCGGGCGGCGGCGGGGAACTTACGCCTTTAGATCCCGCCGGCGCCATGACGCCATCGTGCCATGCAGAGTCGTCGGGCGTCGCCGGTGTCGACCCCATGGCTGCCGCTCTGCTCCTCGGCGGGCGCCGCCGCCGCCGCTCCGGGCGAGCACGCGGGCCTTCGCCCGCCCAAGCGTTTCGCCGTAGCCCCGCGGGAGCCGCCGCTCCGCGCGAGCTACCGCCGCTCCGCATGGGCGCGCCGCCGCCGTCGCCCGTCCGGTTTTTTCGCATGGAGGCGGGCGCAAATGCCCTAGGGTTAGGGTTTTCAGGCTTTTTTTATTCCCGCCATGCGCATCCTCAGCCGTTAGATCAGATCGGGCGGTCCCTTTTCCTCGGGCCGGAGTGATGCTGGGCCGGCCACGCGCGTGAGCCGTCTGATTGCGATCGGACGGCGCGCGCCCGTGCGTGTTGCCGCCTGGGCCAAGTGCTCGTGTTGGGCCGCATGTGTTTGTTGGGGCGCTGGTGCGCGGGAATCAGGCCGCGCCCATGCGCGTTTTTTTGGGGGCTGTCTTCTGGGCCGCGCGCACGTTTGGGCCGCGGGCGCATTTTTGGCGTGTACGGAAATTGTTGGGCAGCCGCGCGCGCGTGAAGCTGGTGGGCCGTGCGGGAGTCCTTTGGGCCACGCGGGATTTTACGGGCCGTGCACATTAGTTTGGGTCGTACGAGTTTTGGGCTGCGCGAGGCATTTTAGGCCGCGCAATTTTGTGGGCCCGTGCGAGAGTTTTCCTGCCATATAATTTTTGGGCTGCACAGTGTTTTTGGGCTATTTCTTTATGGGGCCAGCTGAGAATAGTATTTTCTTAGTTTTCTTTTTCGGTACATTTTGTTATGCTTTATGTCTTTATTTTATGCACCTTTTTGTACTTATTTTCAGTGGCCCAAAATTTAATGTATTTTTACCATATTATTATTGTGTATAATCTCTGATTAAAATTGAACCAACGGGATATTTTAATTTTGAGATTTTATGATTAATTTTGGCATTATGTATACATATGGTTATATTCTGACCAACGTTGTTTATAATCATATGTTGCCATATTATTATGTTTTGTCTCTAATTAAAATTGAACCAATGAGATATTTTAATTTGAGATTTTTTTATTTGTTTTGGCATTATGTATGCATATGATTACATTCTGACCAACGTTATTTGTAATCATGTGTCGCCATATAAAATTATTAAGTTCTTTTTCATTTTCTGCCCAACGTTGATATGAATTAGAACTATAGTTTGCATGTTATTAATCAGACCAACGTAGGGTTAATTACATGCAATATATATTTATGATATTTCTAATTTTTGCCCTGTATTTTGAAATTCAGCATTTAATGCATCAAACGTTGCCGCCACAATTGATAACATTGAGCAGCTCACAGGGAGCAATTTTTCCACGTGGAAAGAACGAATTCATGTAGTCCCTTGTGTTTTGGACCTTGACTATGCCTTAAGGGTAGTCGTTCATATTCCTCCCACCGAAGGAGAGGAGAATTTTGATGAGAAAAAGAAAACTTACGAGGCTAATGTTGAAAAATGGGAGCGGTTTAACCGCTTATCACTAATGATTATGAAGACCTCTATTTCAGTCGGGATTAGGGGAGCAATCCCCAATTCCGAAAATACTAAGGAGTACTTGGCTTCAATCGAGGAGAAATTTTATAGACTCCACTAAAGTTTACGCCAATACTTTGATTCAGAGGCTCTTAACCACTAAGTATAATGGGCCCGGCAGCATAAGAAAGCATATCATGATGATGATTGATATGGCAATACTCAAAAAAAAGAGGGAGCATGAGCGATTTGATCACCATGTGTGTCCAGAAGAAAGAGAGAATAAGAACACAAAAGAAGAATTTTGCTCTTCATGTTGGTGGCTCTAACAAAAGGAAGTTCCAAGGGGGCTTCAAATCTAAGAAAAAGCTGCAATTCTCCCCTAATTCAGACAAGTCGGGGCCTAAAGTGCAATATGCACCTAAGCCTCATGTTGCTCCCACCGGAGCATCTAAAGGGGGGAATATCTTTTTTGCAAGCAGCCAAGGCATTTCCAGAAAGATTATGTGTGATGCTAAGCGTAAAAATAATGATGAGACTTCTTCAAAACTGTGGCACTGTCGTTTAGGCCACGTTTCGAGGGGGAGAATGGAGCGTCTCGTTAAAGAAGAAATTCTCCACCCATTAGATTTTTCTGACTCAGACCACTGTATTGATTGCATTAAAGGAAAATATGTTAAGCAAATAAAGAAGGGAGCTACTCGCAGCACAGAACTCTTAGAATTAATTCATAATGATATTTGTGGTCCTTTTCCTGTGACATCAGTGGATGGTTTTGATACATTCATCACATTCACTGATGATTTCTCCCGTTATGGTTATATCTTTCCCATTAAAGACCGATCTGAATCACTTGATAAATTTAAGATATTTACGGCTGAAGTTGAAAATCAGCACAACCTAAGAATTAAAGTGGTAAGATCGGATCGTGGGGGGAGAATATTATGGAAGACATGCCTCTTATGGGCAAATTCCGGGCCCTTTCGCTAAGTTCCTTCTGGAAAATGGCATCGTTGTCCAGTATTCTATGCCGGGCGAACCTCAGCAGAATGGTGTAGCTGAAAGACGCAACTGTACACTTATGGATATGGTACGGAGCATGCTTAGCCATTCTAGTTTACCAATTGGCTTGTGGATGGAAGCACTAAAGACAGCCGCACATATTCTTAATCGGGTTCCCAGTAAATCAATACCTAAAACACCTTATGAATTATGGACTGGGAGAAAACCGAGTATGAAATATTTATGAGTGTGGGGTTGTCGTGCTGAAGCTAAGTTATTTAATCCACACATTGGGAAATTAGATCCTAAGACAGTAAGTTGCCATTTTATTGGGTACCCTAAGAGATCCAAAGGGTATCCGTTTTATTGTCCTTGATAGGATAACTAAGTTTGTAGAAACAAGACACGCTGTGTTCTTAGAAAATAACGAGGACCTGGAGCCCAGGAAAATAGATCTTGAGGAGAAGCGGGTTTATGTTCCTACGCCGCTTATCCCAGAGATCTTTATTCCTGCGCCTCAGGCAGTTGCACCTCCAGTAGAGAATACTGTTATTGCACCCACTGTTGAGGTCTCTGAAATTCCTGATATTATACCTAATGAAGAGCCTCAGTAGTCTCGTAAAATAACTAATGAACCTCTTAGAAAATCACAGCGAGAGATAAGATCTGCCATCCCAAATGATTATATGGTCTATATGAATGAGGATGTTAATGACATAGGGAAGTTAGATGATCCTACCTGTTATAAAGAGGCCATAATGAGTGAACATTCTTCTAAATGGCTTGAAGCCATGGAGGATGAATTAAAGTCTATGAGCACTAATGATGTATGAGACTTAGTAGAGATTCCCGACGGAGTCAAAACAGTAGGCTATAAATGGGTCTACAAAACCAAGCATGACTCTAAGGGAAACATCGAAAGGTTCAAAGCAAGGCTCGTAGCAAAAGGCTTCTCACAAAGAGAGGGGATTGATTATAATGACACCTTTTCTCCTGTCTCAACTAAAGATTCATTCAGAATTGTTATGACACTTGTAGCTCATTATGATTTAGAGCTGCATCAGATGGATGTTAAGACGTCATTTCTTAATGGCGACTTGCAAGAGAATGTTTACATGCCTCAACCGGAAAGTTTTGTTGTGGAAGGCAAGGAGCATATGGGATGCCGACTTAAGAAATCCATTTATGTCTTAAAACAAGCGTCGAGGCAGTGGTACCTCAAATTTGATAAGATTATAAGGAGTTTTGGTTTTAAGGAAAATGAAATTGATAACTGCATATATGTTAAGTTCAAGGGGAGTAAATTCACCATCTTAGTACTTTATGTGGATGATATCTTATTGGCTAGCAGCGATAAGGACATGCTGTTTGAGACCAAGAGATTTCTTTCATTTAATTTTGATATGAAGGATCTCGGTGATGCCTCTTATGTTCTTGGTATTGAAATTCACCGAGATAGGTCCAAAGGAAATATTAGTTTTATCTCAGAAGGTATACATTGACAGAGTACTGAAGAGATATAATATGCATAAGTGTTCTGGCTCGTTTGCTCCTATTGTTAAGGGTGATAAGTTTGGGACATTTCAATGTCCAAGGAACCAATATGAAACTCATCAGATGAAGTCGGTTCCTTATGCTTCAGCTGTCGGAAGCATTATGTATGCTCAAGTTTGTACACGCCCTGATTTAGCTTTTGTAACCGGGATGCTTGGCAGATATCAGTCAAATCCAGGACCGGACCACTGGAAAGCCGTTAAGAAAGTTTTACGTTATATGCAAGCTACTAAGCATTTCATGCTCACATATAAGTTTTCTGATAACCTTGAAGTTATTGGTTATTTAGATTCAGATTTTGTGGGATGTGTTGATACTAAGAAATACACGTCATGTTATATCTTCACACTCGCTGGAGGAGCTATCTCATGGAAAGCTCCAAACAAACCCTTACGGCATTTTCAACGATGCAAGCTGAGTTTGTGACATGTTATGAGGCTACCGGGCAGGCTGTATGGCTTAAGAACTTTATCTCGGGACTTAGAGTGGTAGACAGCATTACCAAACCACTTATTTTATACTGCGATAATGAACCCGCAATCTTTTATGCAAATAACAATAAGTCAAGTGGTGCTGTCAAACACATTGACATTAAGTATCATGCTATGAAAGATAGAATCCAGGATCAAACCATAAATATCAAGCATATTAGTACTAAATTAATGCTTGCGGATCCGCTTACTAAAGGCTTACCATCCAATATTTTTTGTGATCATGTTGCCGGTATGGGTTTATTGGAAAGCCTCTGATTCTGGATAAAATAAAAAAAGAACCTTAAAGTAAACCAACTCCCATTAAGCATAATGAATACCCATTTCAAGATAAGATAGTACACTATAGGTACTGGGGTTGTATGACACTTCATTGGCCATGCAACACATTGCCTTGATATGCTGTTTTATCAAGAATAGGCTTATGATGTTAGCCTTACGATCAAAGGGGAGAATGTTGGGTTGATCTCTCGGCTAACCACCCGAGATTTTTTAGGGAGGCACGCCTCCACCTCGCGCCTTGATCGGAGGCGGTTACCAACCTGTTGGTTTTGGTCCCGGTCACCCAGCGCAACATAAAAACAGGGGTTACGGCAGGTTTTGGTTACGAGTGGTTCAAGGCCCCCAAAAACCCTAACAGACCCGATCTCTAACGTGCGCTGTGGTGAACGAAGACCGAGCCCTTTTCGTCCATCTTCGTCCCCATCGACAACGACGTCTCACGCCGCCGGTCATCTCTGCTTCACCGAGCACCGACCACCCCTCATGGCCCTCCGACATCGGGTACGTTGACGCTTCCGCACTAAGTATTTAGTTAGGTGTTCTTGTTTGAGCCTAGGATTAAAACCTAATGCTTATGGTTAGACTTAGATTATATTATCACACTCACCTGGATTGTTCGCCGTGAACCGGATCACGGCCCACCCGCCGGCCAGCACGGTTACGGTGTTGCGCACCTGCGGGTTCATAAGGTTGTACGTACTCTTCGCCTTCGGGTCGAAGCGCCCGTGCCCCTACGCCAGCAAGAAGAAGTTGAACTCGTGCAGGTGGATCCGGTGGTTCTCGGTGCCAAGGACACTACTGTTCCCTTCGTTCTGCAGCATCACCTCCACGACGTCGTTGTAGTTCACCTTCTTCACCGATGTGGCCTTCCTTATCACCGGCACGGGCGGCGGGAAGCCCGGGAAGTCCTCGGAGTATATGCCTGGGACACCCTTGAGGAGCGCCTCGAGGAGCGAGACCCTCTTTGGGAACTGGAATGAGTATCTGTTCATGGCCGCCACGAGCGCGAACCCCTGGCATTTCGTTTGGTCGGGCGCACACGCGGCCTGGTCCAGCGTGAATGAGACGAACATGTTGTGGTCGACGGTCTTTGGCACGGCAGGATCGCTCTGCCGAACGAGGCCGGTCAGGGACCAGTAGAATTTGTCGGCGACAGCCGTGTCGGTGTGGGATGGCAGGGCCGGTGTAACACCCCCGTTTCCAGGGACGCGTACTGACACGGCACCCCGCAACTATTCACTCATGAACAGTTATGGAGTGTCGCGCAAGAGTATACCATTGCATGCTTACAACAAAAGACCAGCATATATTTTACATATGGATTAGCATCTCTTTTTCGACAGCGGGGCGTGCAAGCCCAAAGTATACTTACATTACAAAAACTCCAAGATCCGCTTGAGCGCGGCCAAGCCCTAAAGCCTCGGGTCTTTGACGGGGAGACCTTTCCAGCGCGAAATCTTGAATTGCCTTCCTTTCCTTCTGGTATCTGTGGCATAGCAAGCCTGAGTACTCCGACCCCGTACTCAGCAAATCACAAGGGAAACCCTAACTTACTACTTGCACGGATCAACAAAGGATGGGAGTATACTTGGTTTATTACATTTGGTGGATGCAATTTTATTTGCAAATATTTTACAAAATGGACCAAAAACTACTTCTTAAGAACTCAGGGGTTTTTCATGAAGAGTTCATTAACCAACTAATCAAGTTAAAGCAAGTACAAAACTACTTAAGCTTCGCGGCTGGAATCACCCAAGTGACACAGCTCCAATAACCGAGAGCACGGCGTATTCGAATACCATTTATTTGACTCTGCAGAGTTTGCTCAGCTTTACCCACACGATCCCTTAACTCCCGCGACAGAGTTAAGAAAGCCAGGTCGTTTCACTGCTCAACTCTTTATATAGGCTCTACCCGGTAGAATTCACTCGGGTCTGGATCACACACACACACACACAAGAGAAGACAAATATCCGCTTCGAGTGAACTCTACCGTTGTTAGGCACCCACAGCACGGCCTGCCTAACCTCACTGCTAAACCTCCTGTAGAGTTTCAATCGAGTTGAGCAGCTACTAGACTAGTGTTGACAAGTCAACTCCTGTGGTTGAGCGATCGCTGTGACATTTGCTTAGCACAAGGGTTTCAGTCCTTATATTTTCACATGGTCCGCAACCTCGCCAGGCCCGCGACCCAACCTAAGGTAAGCGGTGGGCGAAAGCCGTCTTGCGGCGCCCCACAACACCCTTACCTTAACCTCAATCCTAGGGTAAAAGATTGGCGAGGACCGTCTTGAGGTTTCCACTCCCCCTTACCCTACCTTGTGCACGCCGGCACTCTCCGCTCTAAGATACGGTGTCTCATACCACCCTACCTTAGAGTCGGGGTTTCCAAATTCTATTGGCCCCACAGCCACAACCTTATTAGTGTAACATTTTGCATGATGATAATAACCTACAATTATTTAGATTATCAGATAATTATTTCTAGGGTTACAAAGGCATGGCAACAAATTTAACAGGGCATTTAACGGTGGTAGGTTTAACTACATAACATGTCATTCTAAACATTTTATTTTTACTTTGAATTAACATTTCAGAATTAGCTCAATGCAAATAACATAATAACATAATTTAAATGGCATGGGATTTCAACATGATCAAGGACTTGCGACTTGCCGTGAATCGGGACGAACTCGACTAGCTTGAACGTAGAAGCTCCTGGATCCTGCGACTGCACTTGAACTTCCGGGATCTCCAACACTAGCGCAAACACTGAAAATAACATAAATCCGGCTTGAGCCTAATCAAGCGAGGAAAAATAATCTATTAAAAAGGAGAAAAATGCATAAATCCTCAAATGGGGAATTTTAGGAATTTATCTGGGATGAATCTGTGGAAATGGAGTTCACCAGAGGGTCTGGAATAATATCTGGAGCAAAGTGGTGAAATTTAGGGATTTTTGGGATTTTCTGTGATTTTCTAGGAATTATTTGAGTTTTCTGGCATTTTGGAAATCAGAAAATGCTGGAAAATCGGGAGGAACAGTGCTGGCCCGGCCGCTTGCTACAGTACGGCCCGGCCCGGCGTTTGAATCGCGCGGCCCGCGGGGATTTCGTGCGCGCGCGCGGGAGAGGGAGATGGGCCGAGGGGAGGCGGCCCAGCGAGGTAGCGCCCGCGCGGGTCGGATGACCGCCGCGTGGCAGCGCGGACGTCCGCGGAGCGGCGAGCGTGGACGGTCCGGATCAGAGCGGGGAGGTGGGATCGGACGGCGAGGTTATAACGGAGGGGCGAAGCGGTACGGGGATGATCCGACGGTGGCGGGGTGGTGCAGTTAAGGGAATCGGACGGCTGCGACATGATCGGGCTGCCGAAGCGGTATGAGGTGGATCGGACGGTGGAGAGGTAGGAAGTTTACGAAGATCCGACGGTGGGGGTAAAAGAGCGGCGGCGAACCGGTACGCGCGGATCCAACGGATGGGGAGGACGGAACTTAAGACGATCGGAGGGCGGAGGAGGGGCCACGTCGCCGGGGAGGTCGTCTTCTTCCTCCTCTCGCCGCTACAGTGTTCCCGTGGCAGGGACACGGTGGAGACGGCAGCCCGGGCGCCAGGGGGCTCGCCGGCGGTAGTGGAGGGTACCAGGGGGTGGAGCGGAGCACGGGGAGTCCCTTTTGGCTAATTAGAGTTTGAGGAAATCAAAGGGGAGAGAGAGACAGAGGGGAGTGCTTCGGGTAATATGTGGCGGGGAGGGTTGCCGGCGGCGAGAGAGGTCAATCGGCCGCGGCTACACGGACAGAGGGTCAAGGGGCTCACACTGGCAGTGGTGGTAGGAGCTGGGGAGTAGCGAGGAGGGCTGGCCACGGAGGGGGGGTGCGGCGGTCGGAGAGGGTCGACGGTGCCGGAGTTCCTCGGTGATCCTCCTGTCCAGGGGCAAATGTCAAAATGATTAGCAAGTGGAGGGGATGCTTCGGGCGAGGATAATTGAGAAACGGAGGGAGGAGGAGGGAGATCGACTCCGCGGGGGCGCCGGCGCAGGGGAGGACGGCGGCGGCGCTACGGGCGATGGGGTTGCAATCCACTACTCGGGGAGATGCACGGGAGTGGTGGAAGGGGTTTGAGGCAGTGGCGAAGCTCAGAGAGTAAAGAGAAGAGAGGCAGCCACGGGAGGGGGGGGGTTTTATACCCGAGCGGGAGGGGGAGAAACCTTCGGGGAGAAGGCAACGGGCGGTGGCGCGGGGTCAACAGGAGTTGGCAGGAGGTCCTCTCCGCGTAATGGGGCTGTGATGGGGCTGGCAGGGCCGTAATGGCAAGGTGACAGTACGGGCGGGTGGAGCTGCGGCATGGGCAGGGAGGCGTCCGCGCGCGGGAGAGAGGGGGAAGCGGGGGCTGCCAGGTGGGGACGGGCGCAGAGAAGGGGCGACGCGTGGCGCGGAGACTCTGCGGCGGTCGGGACAGCGCGGCGGAGGCGGTGCTGAGGCGGTGCGGGAGCGACGCAGGCGCAGCGCGCGTGCGCGGGGAGAAGGCGGGGAGCACGGGAGGCGCCAGCGAGCGAGGGAGGGCGGGGAAGGCGCTGGGGCGCGGAGGAAGCGGGGAGAGAGCGGGACGCCAGCGGAGGGAGGAGGGGGCGTCCGCGGGTGGGGAGCCGGGCGGCGGGGAAAGGCGGAAAAGGAGAGGGCGCCAGCGAAGGGGAAAAACGACCAGCCGAAAAAGGAAAGCGGAAACGGGGAAGACTTTCCCAAAAAGGAAAGTTTCCGAAAACACTAAAAAATTCAGGGAAAAGGCTCAAAAAATTTGAAATTTTTAGGGGCTTTTCAGCCAGCATGGCTGGAGGGGTGTAGTCCGGCACGCCCTTGTACTTGACGATGCCCGTGGCGGTGGCTTTGTTGAAGGGCCGTGGGACGGTCTTGCTCTCGAACATAAGTGGGCCGCCATGTAGTACCGTCCCGGTGGCACTGAGGTGATCATGAGGACGTCCACTGTCTGGCCCGGCGTGATGGCGATGACGTCGGTGGCATATGGTTCGATGTAGCTGGCGTCGGCGACGATGACGTCGAAGGTGTGGCCGGCCACCTTGAAGAAGAGCTCGACATTGACTGCAGCGTTGATAATGCGGAGGAGGTAGGCCTTGCCATACTCCCCTTCCGCTTGGTACATGCCGGCTCCTTATTATGCGCAAAAACCAGACATGTATGCACGTTGAGATGTTGGTCACATGTGCGGCCGTGGTTTCATGAATTGAGAATTTGATTTCTTCATTGTACCTTTGCAAGGAGTCTGGTAGCCGGGCGAGCCGTCGATGGTGAGTTGGGCCATGCTTTTTTGGGCTAGCCCGAAGCACGGCCGGCTCGGCACAGCCCAAACACAGTCCGGCCCAACACGTGGCGGGCCATGCCGACATGGCACGAACGGTGGGTTAGGCTGGGCCTACAAAACCGGCTCATTGGGCGGCACTGCACGGCACAACGAATAATGCCGTGCTCATGCCGGCACGGCACAGGGAGCATGGCTGGTTAGAAACTATTTAAAATTGATTTCTTATCTATAGTAAGCTGCACTCATGACTCTCCTTGAGCTTTTCTATCTACCCTACTCTATAATACACCAAAATTTTCTTTACTAAATCCACCCCCTCAACCACCTCTACAGTAATGCCTAATCTAAGTCCACCCAGATTTGTGTACCAAAGTAATCCAACTTCATACAAATGAATGGCATGGATCTCTCCTCAAGCCTTCTTCTCTTACTCATTGAAGATCCTAAGGCCAAAATCATCTGGATCATGCACATCATTAACCTAGAAAAGTCACTTCCGCTCCCCACCCCTCCCGCACCCTCTCCCCGCCGAATTCCCTCCCACGTTCTGTGGGCCTTCTCTCCTCCCCACCGAAACCCCTCCCACTTCTCCACGCCGCATCCTCCCTCACCAAATCCTCTCCTCCGTTCTCCGCGCAGCTATCCTCCCCACCGAGTCCTCCTCCCCCGCTCCTCCGTTCCACCGCCGCCTCCTTGCTCGTCCGCGCTGCCGCCGCCTCTTCGCTCGTCCGCACTGCCGCCGCCACCTCCCCCCACCTTGCGCCGCCGCCGCCGCCTCCTCCTCCTCCCCACCCTGCGCCGCCGCCTCCTCCCCCGCGCCTCCACTCCCGCCGCTCCCCCCGTCCTCCACCGCGCCGCCACTCCCTCCGCTCCCCCCGTCCTCCACCGCGCCGCCACTCCCCCATCTCCACCTCTCCCCCGCGCCTCTACTCCCTTCGCTCCCCCCGTCCTCCCCCGCGCCGCCACTCCCCTCACCGTCCCTCCTCTGTTGCCCCCTCAGCCCCTCTTCTCCTTAGCCGGCATTGGTGGAGACCGAAGAGGCGGAGATGAGGACTTGACTGGCGGACTCCCTGTGCGCCACTACTGCCGCCAATAAGGACGACGTGCCCTCTTCTTCAGCCACGCCGCTGTCCCCCTCTGTCGCTCCCCTCTTCACCTCTCCAGGTTTGCCATCTCCCTTCGTTCCTTCCTCTCTCTGTTTCTCGACTGACTCCCTACACGCCGGCGTCGCCAACGAGGACGATGAGCCCTCTGCTTCAGCCGCGCCGCTGTCCCCCCTCCGTTGCCCCCCTCTTCTCCTCTCCAGGTTTGCCATCCCTTTGTCCCTTCCTCTCTGCTTCTCTACTCTCTCTTCTGATTTTGCGCCTGTCTCCTCAATCTCCTCTCTAATGCTTGCTTCAAGGCTTCAAATCTTCAATCCCTTCCCTTGCAATCCATGTTTGCTACCTTGCTGGCCGCCCGTCTTCTTGTCCAGCATCGTGGAAAGTGGGCTATGGGGGAGCAGGGAGCTTCATGAGATGAGGTGGGAGCAAAATATTAGATTGTTCATTGTTGGAAACCAGAACACAACTTGGACAAGCATGGTCTGTTCCATGTGTTAATTTCATGATTAGATATTGTCCATTTGTGATTTGTCCAACGAAACCATTAAACAGCCAGAACATTAAGATATGGTGCAGTTGAATGTTAAATGTTTAAATGTATTATTATGTCATGTCTGTATTAGTGAATTCTGATACTCTGATATGATTTTTCATTTACCCTACATTGGAGTAATGGACCACTCTTGCTGTCTTGCAGTTGCGGTGATTTGTTGTCTTGTAATAGCTAAATGCTAAATGATATGCTCTCTATAATTGTGCTATGCTCATGCTTCTTTATGCTACCTAGGATGTCGTTTGTTGCGTTGGCACCGGAGATTTCGATGAAGGAAGACCAGATGTTGTATGAGGAATTTGTATATTGTTAGGACTTAGGAGTTCAACAAAAAGAAGGTAAGGACTATACATATGAAATGCACAACATTTATTCTATACCAATTACCAAAAGACTCATAGTCTCATACATTACTTAATGTGCAGGTTTTACCACTTTACATCAAAAATTTATATCAATAGATGGAGAGCTATCATTGTATCAACCAGGTAAATTATGTGCGTGCAGTGTAGGATGTTAGGGCTTTCCCCTGGCTCCTCTCCATGTTTGTGTTGCATAAGAATATTTAATGATACAAATTTGGTTTTCGACTTACAACAAATATATCTATAGTGTACTGTCTTAAAAAACGTTTAAAAGCCGTCTCCTTATAATTTGATTCTTTAATATGTTTGCTTTTGTATATCTTTGCAGACTATGGTGAAATCATTTGAAGTTTCAGAACTGCCAGGTATGCAGTGCACTTATGTTCACATGAAAAGAGAACTTATCCTGGAGGCTGGAATTGAGGTTAATGTATATTTGAACTTAATTTTAGTACGGTCGGCAAAATTTGTTTCAAGGAAACAATGGGTTGTAGCTGGTGCAGACGATATGTTCATCCGCGTCTCCAACTCTTCCATATGTGCTGTCATCATCTGATGACATGTTGATAAAGCTATGGGACTAGGATAAAGGGTGGATGTGCACTCAAATCTTTGAGGGGCATTCACACTATGTAATGCAGGTTACGTCCAATCCAAAGGATACTAACACTTTTGCAAGTGCATCTCTCGACCGCACTACAAAGGTCTGTTTCACAATCTCTCGTATGCAGCAAGATGTTACTATGAGTAATGATGTGATCTGGTTCATTAATGCTTCTTAATCTGAAATGGCAGATATGGAGTTTGGGTTCTCCAGATCCGAATTTTACGCTCAATGGACATCAAAAGGGTGTGAACTGCGTTGACTACTTCACTGGTGGTGATAGGCCCTATTTGATTACTGGTTCGGATGATTCCACTGCAAAGGTCTATTTTTTGTACCCCGCTGTGGTATTTTGAATGTTTAGGTGTTCAGTGCAGTCCTAAGATGGTGCTGTCATGGTAAACCAGGTCTGGGATTACCAAACCAAGAGCTGTGTTCAGACACTTGAAGGTCATACACATAACATTTCTGTTGTTTGTTTCCATCCTGAGCTTCCTATAATCATTACTGGATCGGAAGATGGGACAATTCGTATATGGCATTCGACAACTTACAGGTTGCTTTCTTTTGCGTATCTACTTGTTGATGTGTACAATATGCTTTCTACAATCATTACTTGTTTCCTTTTCTATTTGTGTGAAGGTGGGTAGGTGCGCCTGTAAGGAAAGAACATTTTGACCCTTGAGATCCAAATGTTATGGAGTATTTGGTTTTTATGCTTCACCCGCCGCTCCCTCCTAAACACCCCTCCGCCCCCACTCGGCACGGTGTCCTCCGCCTCCGCCTCGCGGCCGCGCCACCCCCCTCCCCGCCCGCCGCTGACGCGGTCGACTGCGTCGGAACGGACACCGACGTCGAGTGCTTCGTCGATCGCCCGGACTCGGGAGCCAATCCCCTCTTCGTGCGGTCCCCCGAGGCGGAGGAGGGGGACAAGGAGGGGGTCTCGGCAGCGCTCGTGGGGAGGGAGTGGTGGGAGTGGGTGTCGTTGGTGTCGCCCTTCTTCTTCTGGGGCACAGCCATGGTGGCCATGAAGGGGGTCATACCCAAGACCGGGCCCTTCTTCGTCGCTGCGGGAAGCAGCCCTCTGGTTGGGTAGCCTGGGCCGCCGTCGCCGCCTTCTCTTTGCATGACATAACATCACTTTGCATTTGGTATTTCAGCCAGAAGTAACTTGTATGTTATGATAATGGGATACTGTGGGTTTGATTGGCGATTCCGGAGCCGATTTAGCATGAGTTTTGAGGGTTTAGTATATGTTTCATTAAAGTTTGTCATTTGGAGATAGCAAGCGTGCTGAACTCAGCATAAATTTGTTGCAAGCACGACTGGGATGGGGGATGAGGATTGCAGCGTGTCTGGTGATTCCCTGTCTGAATGGCGGTCCTGCGAGCAGGTTGCAAATGGGAGCCCTTCCACATCCCCTCCCTTTTGGGATACTGATGACGAAGATGATCCTGGTACGCAAATGGACTGTTTTGTTTATTGTGATGTTTAAAATATTGTCAGTTAAGTTAAAAGGATAGCACTTGAGCTTGAAATTTGGATAGCCTTTTCAGAAAGAAAACCGAATAACCTCTTCTAAGAGTTTAATTAGTTTCTTAGTAACGCAATATCAATATCACGCAAAAATATGGGTCTGCCAGGAGTGTTGGAGACTGTAATCATGATGGCTATGCGTTAGTAACTTAGTATGGGCAAATATTATACGTTTACGAAGACCTGAAAGGACTAGATTTTTTTTGGAGAATTGTGTGAAGGTGATATCAATAAACATCAATAGTTTATTTACTCCTATAATTTGTTCCTCTTGTTCACATTCAAATGTTGAATATGTCAGTGCAATACAATTCTCCTGCTGAATATTGCACTGTTGGTTTCCTGTACTATCTCTACCTTTAATGCTGTGTTTGGCTCTTGGTTAAAATAGCTATGTTAGCTTATCCTAATCCAGCTAGGTTTGCTTAACCCAATTTTTGTGTTTGGCAGCAAACATAGTTAGTCTAAAATATTGTGTGGCTTTATTTGGTGGTTAAGCTGGGTCAACAGTTGAACCAAACACAACCTGTTTTTTTAAATGCTTTATATGGTAGCCTTCAGCTTAAGGATCTCTGTGCAAGCATGGAGTTTCTGGAGAGCTCTAACCCATGGGCATTCATATTTTATTGGTCACTCTTTCGTTAGAACATAGAGATTTCTGTTACACCTTGAAACAGCAAAAAATAGCAGAAAAGTGTTGGTATGGGATTTAACATTTTAGAGCTGGTAAGTCTTAGTGTAATTTTGCTGCTTAGTGCTTAGTATTAGTTAGCTACTTGTGCCATAGGCATAAATGTCTTGCCTATCTCTGCATCTTCTAAAGATGATGTTTATTTCAGGGAAAGCATTGATATTTTAGTTTAGTGTGCCTCAATGCCTCAGAAGTGATGTTGCAAAGTAAATGTTGAACATATTACTCTTGCAGATATTTTGATGGTTACTTGGTCAACTTTCAATTTGTCTATGTTTGGAAGTTATTGAAAATAAATATATTGTAATCGATTAATGTAGGCCAAAACCTGCATGATGGCCGTTCAGTATGTTCTGGGAGTTGGTTTGGTGACTATATCATTCCTTTGTTAGTAATCGCCATATGTCTTGCTCATACCCATGAATATTTGTCTGAAAATTGTGACCACATGGGTACTTGCACGGTTGCACCCAAAAGTAATTATGCGGTAGTCGAGATTTTTAGGCCATCACCATATGCAGTGTATTCCCATTCCTGTCTCTTGGCAGTTCCTTGATAACTTAATTCCAAATTGTTTATCCATGTACAGTCTGATTATTTATCCTTGTAGAATGTGATTCTTTAATCTATTGTCTCGATTCGTGTATAGCTTTGAATTGGATTTAGGACATATGAAGAGTTGAGAGGTATACACTAACCATGTCTGTGGTTATTTATTTCTTTTTGTATCTGCATTTGTGGTTGACTGAAGGGATAAATATGGGCACTTGTTTTCGGTGCATATCTTGACACTTCATTAATTGTAATCAGCACGGACACTTCTTGCTAGAGTCCGCTCAAAGGGATTAATAGCAATTTTATCTTGTTTTGTATTTTACCGTAGCGTTAGTACGGGCACACTACTAGTTTGACTAGTTAGGCAGCCCTATGCTAGATTGTTGGGCGATGAGCTAGATGTCCACGTACGCCAGAGTCTAATTTGCACCAAGATACGCATACCATTGGATTAGATGACCAAGTTCGGAGGTGGAATGGCATGAGACAATAGAATCGAATTTTAAGTAGGTTTTTAATAAGGCGGGTACAAGAGAAAGGAAGATAGCGACCACCGCTACCATTGTCGCCGTCGCTTTCGTCGTGTATAGTTACTTTGGGCTGGCACGGCATGAACGCCGGCACGGCGAGCTTTGGGCCGTGCTTGTACCTGGCCGAAGACAAGGCAGGTCGGTACGGCACGGCACGACAAGATGACTAGACCGAGTCGGCACGGCACGAAGCGGTCCGAAGCACGGTGAGACGGCCTAATTCCCACCTCTATGATCGGGTCTGATATGGCCGGTCCTAGTCCTGTCAAGTGTCCATCGTTCTCCACATCGTCCACATTTATGTTCCACCGTTCGCCTGCCAAAGAATTGTACGCAAAAGATGCACTTTGTAACTAACGGGGTACATGGTTCTTAATGTTACGTGTATCATGTATTCATGTATGTCTGTTGCGTACGTACCTAGTAGGATTGGGATTTCGTCGTGCGGTGTTGGAAACGGGTAACCACTCGGGCCGTTTCTTGGCTTTATGATGAGCGCGCCGTAGATGGTAGCCCGGAGGAGCGAGGAGTGGGCGTGCCACCACAACGTGCCGTCCCGCCCGGTGATGTTGAACCGATATGCGAACGTGCCTTAAGGTTGTATCGGGCACTGTGTTATCATGTTTGCCCGTCGGCCCAACCACTACGCAACTGAAATATGCCATGCCTGCATCACACACACCATGGGAAAGGAAAACAGGAATTCCGCTCGTCAATCGTGATGCACTCGTGTGGTATTTTGTACCGAACCGAAGACAAAAACATAGTTTGGTTTGCACGCAGGCGGTAGGCAAACTGCGTGGGAGCCCGGAGAGCTTCCGTGCGGGGCTGGACCGGTACACACTACGACACGGGCGGGCGGTGCGCCAATCCGTCACTGCGCGTTTCTCGTGTTGGCCCTCGGCCGTGAGCGTTTGGTTGGGCTTGGCGTTGGCGGCATGGTGGGCTGGTGGCGGCTAGCGCCTAGCTAGGCTGGCACAACCACACAACCGCGCTTGTAAATAGCCAATTTAAAAAATACAAAAAAACCTGTTATACAATTTCATCTCCATCAAATTTATATATCAGAATAGCGGATAGAGGTATCATCAAGGTGTCAGGTCTACTTATTTAAGTACTCAGGTCATATTTTTGAATGATTTTATCTATAAATATAAATCGTATTTTATATTTTAATATAAAATTAGTGTAATGTTTCCTTTCTGTCCCTAGGAAATAAACGTTTTATTTATTAGTTTCTATATATATATATTGAATATAATATTTAGAAATAATAATTAAAAATAATTTAGCTATTTTTTTTTACCTCTGTATGCCTTATAAATTTTGAGGGAGGGTGTACCGCACAACCGAGCTGAATGGCGTGCGGCGTGCCTAGGCTGAAGCTGCGGGCGGGCTGGTGGGTGTGTGGAAATCTCGGGCTTTTTTATTTTAGGCCAGGTGGGCCGGAACCAGGAGCATCACGTAGTACTGTATTTTCTCGGATTAGCGCGGCCTCGCAGGCTGAAGTGTAACCCCGAGGGATCCACAAGCAGTTTGCCCAACAAAAATTCAGAGAAGAGACTACTCAGTGCTCAACTTGGTTTTTTTTAGCTTATAGTTTTTTCACTTAACTAACTTATTTTATATTATAGTTACTGATATTTTTTTAATATAATTAATTTTTTAAAAAAATTAAAAATAGAAAGACATGTTATCCTATCACAAACAATACAAAGAATACAAAAAAAGAAAAGACCAAAAAAAAAATCTAAAAACAAAAATCAGAAAAAAAAACAAAATTAAGAAATAGTAAACTAGAAATTAGAAACCAGAGGCTAAAGCTAAAACAAACGGGGCCTAATAATTAACGGGTGCTTTACTTACCAATGGACCGATAATGGGTATGGCGAATGATTCACGACGTGGACGACCAATGTATCGCCTTCGTTAACCTCTATGGTTGGTCCAGGCAATTGCTGGTTGACCGTGTAT
This sequence comes from Dendrocalamus latiflorus, assembly GCA_017311315.1. Taxonomy (NCBI): domain Eukaryota; kingdom Viridiplantae; phylum Streptophyta; class Magnoliopsida; order Poales; family Poaceae; genus Dendrocalamus; species Dendrocalamus latiflorus. The sequence goes on from CM029663.1 coordinate 9,835,273, forward strand.
GTCACGCTGTTCATGCAGAGCCGAGAAATCATCATACTGCCCAACTAAATTTTTGGCATACGCCACTGCAACGGTGAACAGAGAAGTTGGAAAGATGAAATAGCATGGACCTATACTACGTGAAATGCCCCAAAATTTCAAAAATTTGAAATTTCCTTGATTTTGCTTGAATTTCTAAACCTTCCAAATTTGGCAATTTTCCTTGAAAACCCGTTTTCCTTCTTGGCCTTCCCACCTTCCTCCTTCGCTGCCGGCCTGGCGCCTCCGTGTACTGCAGCTTCTCCACCGCCTCACTGTGTCGTCGCCTCCATGCGCCGCGCCATCGCCCTTCCGGATTGCGGCCGCACCTTCTCCCCCATTCACACTGCGCAGGCGCTGGGACCCCACCATTCAGTCGCCCATCCCCTGCTCTCCTCGCTTTGCGTGCAGCTGCTTGTGCGTTCGCTTCTCTCGCCGCAGCGCACCGCCTCTCTTCTTTGTTGCGTGCGCCTGTGCCATACCTTGCTTTCAATTCCTCGCCAACTCCTGCAGAGCGCCAGTGCCACCTCTTCCCCCTACTCCCTGCACATTGGCAGAGCCTCGCTCTCTCTCCTCGCCCGTGCGCGAGAGACACGCCTAAACTGCCTTACTGTCGCCACCACCATACACCGCTCTTAAAACTTTTCTGCCACTGCCAAGAGCCTCACACCACTTCCAAATACCCTCTGGAACCACCAATTTGAACTTCAACTCATCGCATCGCCGCTGGTGACCTCCCTTGCGCTCGGTGAGCCCTAGACCTAATCTCTTTCATTGCTCGATTAAAATTCAATTGCTTCTATTGTTATGATCCTCTTTACTTCCTAAATGCATTAGTGAACTCGCTCGAGCACGAGCAATTCTGTAGAGCTTTGGTGGCGGAAGCCACCGCCGGCCGAAAGGCGTCTTCCGTGGATGGCCTAGTTAAGCTTTTCCTGACACAAACCACTGCCACCACTATAAAGCATATACCCCACAGATGGCCAAATCACTCTTAGCCATGCTAGAGAGCCACCGAGAACCCCAAACCCCACAGAAAAGCCTTCGACCATCTCTCCTGCCGTCAGCCGCCGTTGCAAACGCTACTGCCTCCCAAAGCCCAAAATAGAATCCCCAGCTCATGCCGTCTCCCACCGCGCCACTCATTCATACTAGAGAGCCTTGCTGGCGCTGCTCCGCTTGGGCGGTCGCTTCTCTGTTTTCTGTCGGGAAGCAACAGGGGAGGTTGAGGACGACTCGGGACGCAATGAGGCCCAATCTCAACCACTAGCGTGCTGTTGCCGTCTGATCCTAGCCGCTCGCTGGCATCACATCACAACTGCTCGTGCGGGTCGTTGCCGTCTAATCCAGACCTCTTGCACTCGCTACATTGTTGCCATCCGCGCCGTCCGCGTGTTGCCCATCGGGCACGCGCACGCTAGGCTTCGTGGCCGCGTGGGAGAAAACTCGGCCAGGCTGCATTGTGCATGTGGGCCAACCCAACACTATTCACCCGAGGAAATCCAAAAATTCAGAGAAAAATCCAAGAAATTCCAAAAAAATCCAAAAATACACCGTTTTGATTGTTTCGACACCGCGAACCCATTTTTGACCTCCTTTACACCAAATTAAATTCCAAATAAATTCAAACCCCTGTATTTGAATTTTATTACATTTTATTCCTTTTTAGTTGGATTATTTTTCCTAGCTTGATTAGATTCAAGTACGGACTTATGTTATTTTATGTGTTTGCGCTAACTTCCAACCTTTCTGAAGTGACGGTACAAAGACCGAAACCAGGCAGTGAAGTTTAGGAGCTAGTGGAATTTCCAGAGCAACAAGGCAAGTTACAAGTTTTTGATCATATTGAATCCCATGAAATTTAAATTATTTAATTACCATATTTGCATTATTGCTATTTGTGAAATGTCACTTGATTAAAATAAATGTTTAGAATGACCTACTAATTAGTTATGTCCTACCACTGAAAAAGGCCATGCTTAATTTGATGCCACATTCACCTTGACAACCTTACTAATATTTAAATTACTGTATAAATAATTGTAAATTAGCTCACTCAAAATCTTGTACTGCTGAGTGACTTGGCTTTTGGCCAGTAGAACTTATTAAATCGATACTAGGGTAAGGGTGTGCAGTGAAAAGCCACAAGGTGACCTTACCCTAGGGTGGAGACTTGAATAGAAGGGTGGTAGTGCCATCGGGCAGAGTTGTTGGGAATGTGGTTGGTGCCTCAAGTGAAAAGTCAGGACAAGAATCTTATGCTAAGTAAAAGACATAGTAACTGCTCAATCACAGGAGTTGATTTGTCAACCCTGGTTTAGTAGCTGCTCAATTCAATTGAATCTCTACAGGAGGTGGGAGTATTGATGATGGGGAGTTAGGTATGTGGAATGGTAAAACCATGCCTAACAACGATAGAGGTCACCCAGAGCGGGCAAAAGAGGTTAGGGTTAGTGTGTGAACCATGTCTGGGTGATTCTATCGGGTGAGCCTATATAAAGAGATGAGCAGTGAAACGACATAGTTTTCTTAACTCAGTCATGAGGGTTAAGGAATCTTGTGGATAAAGCTGGGTAACTCTACAGAGTGAAACAAATTGTATTCGAATACGCTGTGCTTCCGGTAAATGAAGCTGTGGTAATGGGTGATTCCAACAACGAGGCATAAGTAGATTTTATGATCTTTTAATTTGAGTAAGATGAGCATGTAACTGTTGAAAGAAAACCCCTTTAATCTTAAGGAGATCTGTTTTTGTTTTTTCTGTTTGCAAATAAAACTGCATCCACTCAATTTAATAGAATCACTATATTTCCTCCCTTTTAATATCCTTACAAGTAGTTAAGTTAAGATTTACCCTTGTGGCTTGCTGGGTATGGTTGTACTCATGACTTGCTAATCAACAAATAGAAGACCAGTGAAACCAAGACATTCAAGCCGAAGATGAAGTTCTTGAAGAACCTTTCTTCTCTGAGGACGACTGGTTTTAGGTCTTAGCCATGCTTAAGTTCGCCTGGGAGTTTCTTGTATTGTAAGATAGCTTTAGGCTTGCATGCCCGCTGTGTAAAAAGGGGTTGATAAACCTTATGTCTGTAATAAAAGTTTGGTTCTTTGTTGTAAGCACGTGTTATTGTAGTGCGCATTCATGTACAGTACTCCGCAACTATTCGGTCTTAAGTAGTTGCAGAGATTACTACTGCGTTCAGAAATGGGGGCATTACACTATGGCTATTTTGAAATGAACCAACTCGATGAGTATGGCTATATGCAAACTGAAAAGGCCTGAGCAAAGTAGAGCGCACTGGATATATATGCAAGAGAAAACAAGTGGCGCTTATAGGCCCAACAAGCTGTTCTATGCGAGAAATTTACTTTGAAGGTGTGTTCCACGACGGCCACGCTTGCCATCGCCATGCATAGAGCCAGCATGAGTGGCATGAGTATGGGTGCCCGCGCCATCTCCTGACTCCTGGTTGCTATTTAGAGTTCAGATGATAGAGGAAGTTGTTGCAAAACTAGTCCTAGCTTGGTGTCCTTATATATACCGACTCCATCCTATTGACATGTGGAACTAGTCCTACATTTCTTGCAGCAGAATTTGGCTTATGACTTTCGTCAAACAAATAAATAGGATGGTTTTTTGTCGTTATTTCGAAGTGACTTATCGGGATAGCCTTTTAGAAGTAGCTTTCAGTTCATTCACACGAGTGCTCGCACTATAACCAAAAGATATAAACCACAACTATAAACCATAGCTCAAAAAATAGGCCCAATACCTTGTCGGATGTATCGCTTATCCCTTAACCAAAACTCAAACCAAAAGAAAAACAATCAAAACAATAGATTATATCTACTAGAACCAAGAAGCAAGCCCTAAACAAAAAGCAATAATAACTAAAAACCAAAAGCTTATGACCGGTCAGAACGTAATAGTGAGAGCGGTCTGACCTCTAGCACTACTCACCGACCCAAAAACAACATGACCAATGAGCATGAGAATCATCTAACTTCGACAAATCAACTCTAATTGACCTTAAATTTGACACACGCAATATTAAAGATATCTAGAATTTATTCCAACAATAAATTGCAAGAAACATCAACTAGATTCGAAGAAATCCGGATCGCAATAGAAGGAAAACAAAAACTCGGTCAAAACCAAAAATTACAATTATTTTCAAATGACTTGGAGAATTCCAATAAAACTTTGTAGATCTATTCCTAGGCCTATTTGCAGCTGATTCCTCAACAAGAATCGAATCAAAATCACATGGATCATGAAAATGATCAATTCCACAAAACAAAGCAAAAGACTAAGAACTGTTGCAAGATTTCTCTATGGATTGAATCAAAAGTTGATTTGCATTGCTGGATGACTATGTTCTGTGACTACAAAGTGCCCTCATGCTATCAAAAGCCACCGGGAGTCCTCAAAGCCTCAACTAAACACTTAGTGTCTCTCCACTTTCATATGCTAAAGCCCTAAACCGTGTCCTCATCAAACATGGACACAAAACTATGTCCGTTCCAAAAATAAAGGGAACTGAAACCCTTCCAAACACGGGTTTTCCATAATCTCTAACCCTTCCTAGTTGTGGACTCTTTCCATAACTCCTTCAACTCAGCACATGTCAAATCATCTAGGATCGCACATCCCATAGCTTCTCCACGCGTCATCTACCTTTGATCTCCACATACTCCAGCGTGAGCTCAACCACCTCGTGACATCATCGAACGCTTGGACCTCAGATTTCTCCCTCCTAGTCCCAATCCTCCTTATCACCCACCATGATCGTTTCCACGCCCACCATATATGCAAAGACCAAAGACCGCACAGCTTCTCCATGCATCATCCACCTTTGACCTTCATATGCTCCAGCGTGAGTCCGACCACCTCATGACATCATCGACCGCTTGGACCTCAGATTTCCCCTAGTCCCGGTCCTCCTTGTTATCAACCATGATTGTCTCCACGCCCAACCTGCACATGCAAAGACCAAAGAACTTTTTCCCCGCACAAGTTCTCTCCAACTTGACTGACATCAGTCCACACACGCAAACCACACCCTTAACCATCAACAACTACGAACCAAATCATCCACGATCCCAATTTCCATGCTCTCCAACATCCACTTCATACCACTCAGCAAAACTAGCCAGACCGCCATGCCCAGGCCAGTCAGACCGCTGGCCTAACAAGCCACCACACACGAGTACTCAAGATTATAAGAATTGAAGCACTCGAAACCTACGAGTACCGACCGTAAAGCTTACAATAATCGATTGCAAAGCCTATAACTACCGATCGCTAGGTCTACGATAACCAATCGCAAAACCTATGACTATGGCAATAAATCGCAAAGTCTATGACTACCGATCATAACGTCTACAGCTACCGATCACCGACCAAGTATTGTAGCTCCAAGTATCGACCGGTATTGTAGCTATGACTATCAACACGGTACTGTAGCTATGACCATCGACATGGTACTATAGCTACAATTACCAACCGATTACTGTAGCTCACACTATCGATCACCGATCGTGGGCGACGCCTCCGACTGTCGACTGTGGTCGTACTCCGCCAATCGAACAGCTCAACACAAGGCTACGACTATTGACTGGTTCACTGTAGCTCTCGACCGATTCACTGTTTTGTACGACCGATTCACTGTAGCTCTCGACTGGTTCTCTGATCAAGGTCATTATGTCATGGTCGTTCAGATGTGATTGTTCTGCTGTGGTCGACATGCCATGGTCGTTTAGTCGTAGTCGACCTGCCGTGGTCGTTCTGCCGCGATCGTAAACTGTCATACTTCCGACCATGGTCGAAGTCTGCCGATTGGGCCACCCAACACAAGGACGATCGAACTACCGACTACCGATCATGGTCCACACCTTTGGTTACCATCCGTGGTCAAAACCTGCTGATCAGACCGCCCAATATAAGGGTCAGACCATTTATTCTTAATATTTCTGCAATTCAAGTTTTCCAAAAGAGTATCGACCGAAACTTTCACAAACGCAAATTTCAATACAATCCAATTATCAATTATTCATCATCACTAAATTCACAACCTATCTACATGATCTAACAAACTTGATCATGACTTTCTTATATTGGTTGTGTTTACGTTTTATCAAAGAATTGTATGGTTTGCGTGGACTGCAGATGAAAAGACATAACTATACCATTTTAAACATTATTTGTGCATAGATTACATTAGATCGTGCGGTATAAAAACAGCCAGTCTTAGCTAATTTTGCGACTTGTCAGGATGGTACCGTTAGCTTGAGGAACAATTATAGAGCACATCATGGAGTAGGTAGACGTAGAAGTTGTTAGAAGTCAGAACTACACTTCACACTTTTGTACAGCCTATTTGTCTTTAGGTGAAAGACCAGACGAACTGTAAACTTCCATCCGTGTCATTGGCCACATGCAGTATCATATCCAACCAAAACGTCTGCAGTTTACCAACTCCTTTCTAGAACTTGAAGTTTTTTCTCCGTAGGTAGCTTTTATTCAGTTCGAATCTCATATTTGAATGGCCTGGTAATTTTGGATTAAAAATAACTTTACACGATATTTTACTTTTCAACAAGGAATTCTCCTCGAGACTACTTGCTAAAAAGAAGCATACAGAAAGGAACAAAGAATGTTTCATTCAAGTGCTGTCATACTTTTCATTCAAGTGCTGTCATACTTTTCTTGTTATCAAGTCGTAGAGCTAGTGTATATCATAGCCACCTGCGAAGATGGGCGGTGGGTGCTTGTCATGCTTTTATTCAGTTCGAATCAAATATCAACACAATAAAAAGTCATTACTTAAAAAAAAGTCATCATAGAGAGATCAAAAAGTAATTACAAATAGTTTCGTAAACTATCTGGGTTTATAGGCCAGTAATAACATGAGATTATCAACGACGGTTTTTAAACCATCTATTATACGAACTATCATAGACGGTTTGTAGTTGAAATCGTCTGTGATTCATGAGATATCACAGACAGTTTCTACAACAAAACACTTGTGATAATCAACTATCACAGACAGTTATAAATCAATAACCATCTGTGATATTCTTTTATACTCCTAAAGCTATTTTTGTTTGTTGGTTAGCATCAGAAAATGCTAGCCATGACCTCTGAACCAAGCAGAAACACAACAAGTATATGTATACATCCCGTTCACATTCATTTGAGAAATAATAACATCCATTTCACAAATCGATTAACTAAAATGAAATAAATTAACCATCTATAAACAAATACATATGTACAATTAAGCTCAATCTTATTCCAATCAAATTCATTCTACATTGTGAAATACTCTATCTTTGTTTATGACCTGACACATCAAGAAGTGCGCGCACTGTTCTCGAATTTGTTGGAGCTCGGCCTCTTCCAATGCAGTTGTAGCGATGGACGCAACTTATCGGTAGGAAGATCAATGTCGTGCATACATATAAATTGTTAAGTATGAAGTAATTATTGCAAAATTGACAAACCTAAGGATCATTGGTCTTTACGGATCTGAGGAGTAGTTTCATGTTGTGGCAAACATAGAATCCGCATGTGTTTCCCGACGGCTGCAGTTGTGCTGTAAAAATAGAATTTGTTAGTTCGAGGGGCATTACTACGAAGTGTTATATATACAATTAATGTATACTAGAGAATACCGAAAAATCTAGATCGTGTCACAGGGCGTTGATCTCTCCCTTGGATTTATGTATAGTAGCAACGTATGAGGTGAACGACTTACGTGATTCGAAAAAGTTAGCCTTAGTCATTGCGAAGGAAGGAAATACTACAATAGAGTTATCTATGAAGTAAATGTATTTACCTATCGATTAATTGTTGGACAACTATGAAGTCAGTTTTGACCTTCTTTATGGAATCAAGGTATATTACCCTGTTCCATTTTGGTATAACTACAATTAGAATCCAGTGGAACCTACACAGATATGTCGTTATGGTCATTAAAGCTAAGTTCGTATTGCTTATAAAGTACAAATCAATAAATATAGCCACTAGTGTAGCACTTACCCCTGGTTGTAGGGCATAAGTATGAATTTCTTGTTGTGGTGAGCCACAAATGTCTTCACTATGTAATTCTCAACGAAGGATGCATTCTCTAGGATAGTATCCATGGAGACCAAGTGTGGGTCGAGAAAACCTAGTGATAATTTCATTAATCTGGCTTCAGTCACCATGTATCTATATATACACACACACAAAAGCAATGAGTTATATATGACATTTCGGTATTACATAAACATAGACTGTGATTGTACATACTTATAGTGTCTAGTATCGAATGAGTGAGGAGTTGAGGGCGTCGAGTTTGAAGAGAAAGAACAAATCCTCGAATGTCACAGTGAAGATACAGTCATGAATATCGGTTTGAAGGTGATGTGGCATGAACTTGACATTGACACCCGAGCGCCATTGTCCTTTCGGCTTGTTGGCTTGTTCTACATACAATGTATGCAATCTCTACCAAGACAATCTTAGAGTTTGAAGGCGCTCTATTAGGACAGCCAACAGCTCGTCTAGCTCAAATTTCTAGGCTAACGGTAAGTAGGGGATATCATCGGTCTTCTTGGGTTTACCCTTGCTACCTCGGTTGTTAGAGGTCGACTTCATGGTAGTCGACCAGGCATGAGATGTAGATACACCATGCCCTTGCCACGTCGGTGCAGGTAGCTTCGGTGCAGATAGCTTCTTCTCTGAGTATAACATCTAAATCCTTAACCATATCATAGACCTCTTTTCTGCTTCAATGCTTTGGAGCTGAACTGTCCTCCTCTCTGTCAAATTATTTCTTCATCCTGCGGTATGAGTGAGCCCTCCAAAGGAACCTACGGTGACACATGTACATGGTTTTGCGTGAGTGCTTCAGCCACACACTCTTGGTATCATCTAAGCAGTGAGTACAGGCTTTGGCCCTTTTGTACTCTAGCCTGACAAATTAGCAAGGGCAGAATAATCATTTATGGTGCAGAATAACTAGGAGCGTAAAGTAAAATTCTCTTGTTTGTACGTATCACATAACTGTACTCTTTCGATCTACAGTATTTTATATCTTCCACCAACGGTGCTAGGTACACATCAATATCATTCTCAGATTGCTTCGGCCCTTAGATAAGTATCGATAGCAAAATATACTTTCGCTTCATACACAACCAAGAAGGAATGTTGTAGATACAGAGATTTATGGGCCAAGTGCTATGTTGGCTACTTATGTTACCGAAATGATTCATTCCATTTATACTCAATCTAAACCTTATATTCCTCAGTTCTGCATCGAAGTCTGCAAATATTCTATCGATGTTTCTTCAGTGGGCGGAATAAGTAAGGTGTCTTAACATTCCAACCTTCTTACACTCCCCTGAGTGCCAACATAATAATTTTGCCTCCTTTAAGTTCGCAAAAAACACTTCAAACAGGAAATTACAAGAAGATACTATGCCTTCAGACATGCATATATCCTTTCTACTTCTATTTCCAATGAATAAAGAACAGTCTTGGCTTTGTAGGTGATTTTGGACAACTAGTTTCCCTCTAGAAGCATGTCCCCTAAAAGACCTAACAGCGCCGTGAAACTCTTGTTGGATCAACCGTTACCTGCCTTCAATTTCAGCAATTCAAGCATGGCTGACAATCTTGTGTACTTTGACTTGCAGCATGTGAACAAAGGTTTCTCCGAGCCCTCCATCATGTCTTAGAATTTAACATACCATCTCTCATCACAGCGAAGCATCTGATCTAGATTGTCATCATGCAGCCTATCCGAATTGGAACCACAATCGACATCATCCGACGGTATATCATTGATTTCGTAGGCAATATCATTATTACTACCTTCCTGTGTAATCCGCTCTTCACCATGACTGGTCCAACGTACATACCCCTTTTAGAAACCCCTTCGAATCAAGTGCGCTTCAACCTGTGCTCAATTTTTAAATATCTTCAAATTCTAGGAGTCAATGTATGAACATTACATATATTTCATCCCCTTATTTAACATATCCTCCTTGATAGCTCTTGTAAAAGCAGACACATCATTAATGTACTCTTCACTCATACAGCCCCCAATGTACATTCAGCTTCGGTCCTACGTTATGTATATAACAATTTAGTATTAAATATTAAATTAATTAATTAGTATACTAGATATATATGATCTAAAGTAGCTATATGTGGTAAGAATATTAATTGAATTGAATTAAGTAGGAATAGACTATGAATTAGTTAAATCCTAAATCATACTAGATGTAAATAATCTTATCTCTACATCAAACTAGATCTAAATCATTTTCAATTCTTCTTTCACCAAAAGCTAGATCTAAAATATAATGCAATTAGGAACAAATTACTAATCATACACAGTCAAAAACTTAATGGATCTACAATCACCCTTGCCAAATCTATAGTCTCCTTTGATCAAATGGCCTCAAAGCCCCACCTTCTCAAAGCAGCAGCCTGTGAGAACAAATCTGGATTTAAGACAAATCTGTGAGGGTCGACGGGTCTGCAATTGATATAGTAAAATTATTATAAACGATTTTTAATACAAACCGACTGTAAAGTATCACAGACGGCTCAAAGAAAAAACCGTCTGTCATATTTGGCAATATCAGATACAATTCTTGTTAATAACTGTCCGTGATACTTCACATACGGTTTTTACTATGAACCGTCTGTGAGATTACCTCTTCGTAGATGGTTTTTAGCGCTGCAGTAACACAGACGGTCTCTAAACCAAAATCGCCTATGATTGTATTTAATACTGATGGTTTTGGTTAACCGTCTGTAGTATGGCGTTTAGTATTAGCTTTTTTTTGTAGTAGTGAGTTAATTATGTGTTTTTTTAGGGAAAGCAAAGTGTGATTTAATGTTGATTCTGGTCAGCTTACATTGAGATGAATAGTGCTTTTTTGAAGCCATCGCCCATCCAAAGTCGACTGCATATAAATAAACCATTCCAAAATCCATCGGGTTACCAGGGACCGGTTAGAATTGGAATTTAATTAGTACAACAAAGGACATCTTCTTGTATGTTTGTGTACCATAGTATATACTAGTATTCATGTTGCATTTTTGTTTCAGAAGCATCTGCTCTGTACACACACGTCCTCAATCGAAGGCTGAAATATACAATCCTAAATTATCCACCAAATTAATGGTCCTGAATATGCTCATGCTATTCAGCCAACGTCACACCGATAATTTATATTCATATAAGACCAAGGCAGACTAGGAAACCCGCGGCGATGGACGCAACGCAGCGTTGATGATGGCAGTAAGATTGGCACTTTAACAAAAAGAAAAACGAAGCAAATGGGCAAGAATGTCGTATGATGCGTGGCTTCGTCCTTGGGTGACTGCCTCTTAATCGAAAGTTTGCCCTCCAGCTAAGCTAACTAGCCGATGCATGTCTAGCAACTTATCTCGACGCGGCTAATTCTTTTGGAATGTAAGAATTTTAAGAAAGCCAGCATCATGAACTCAATCATAGTATATAGTATGTACGTAATCATGTACTAGTAAGGTGTTCATGCGTTGCAACGGATTTTAAAAAAAATGGTACATATCATCAAAACATGATACCAAGCGTATAACAAACATCAATTTTCTCTTACACGTATTAAGGGAATTACATAAAAACAAGCTCATTAACAACTTCAAAAATTATCCGACCAGTATCCTTAAAAAAAGTAGTCAACCAAAGGATAAACAAAAGAGAGTACAACAGACATGAGAAATCTAAAACATTTTTTTGCAGAAACATATCTACATTTTGAGCCACCATTGGACATCTCGGTTTCACCAAAGAACATACCTTGTATGTCCTTGCGTCTACCTTGCTAACACAAAGGATTCAATTTCAGTCACCAAATTTACATTGACCAGATCCCAAATAGTAAATGCTACTGCCACGATAAATAATATTTGCATAGAATAGAAATGCGTCTTATCGAGATTCCTTGAAGTGGACACACATAATGTCTTATATTAAAAACAACATAATCATCCAATTTGATAAAAACTGAAAACAGAGCTAAGTGAACTAACACTTAAGAAAGCAATACTACAATGAAATATTTGAAGGTGTTTATGTTAGATAAAAGGGAAATGTTGATTAAACAATTGTATGCAAAATTTAGAAATGATTCAAAATTAATGCGGAGCAACATAAAACAGCCAAATGGAAGGCTATGCCAATCAATTCACCTCTATCTAAGATATGTGCATGTCAGTCCATGAAATTTGGAGAAAAACTTTGTTGCGACACATGAAACAAAGTGTATCAGTAGAGTAGAAATTTTCTTGACCTATGTAACCTTCTAGGTTAGTGTTACAAGTTTATTTCAGGACATCATCCTTATTTGGACCAGAACTAAATAAAACTGTACAAAATTAGTCAACAACAGCATGTTCATCCTAATCATAGTTGCCTAGCTATATGCTAGTGTTACAAGTTATGACCTCGCACAGTTGTCTAGCTATATGATGATGCATTTGTGTTTGTTTTGCAATGTGTTACTACTATGATATATCATATGGCACACACAGAAATAAAAAATCAAAAGAGGTTCACCAAGCATGTCACGTGCATAGGACTGTTCGTTCGGTTTTTCCGGTTTATACGGTTCGGTAAATATAGTTTGATCGGTAAATACGGTTTTAGTAATTTGGGAAATACGGTATTTTACATAATACGGTGTGGTATCGGTAAATACCATATTATTTCGGTACGGTATCGGTAAATACCAATTTTACCAAAGTTTACGCGAATTGCTAAATATTAATCAGTTAATCAGTTAATCTCCAATTCTCCATTCGTCATCCAGAATTCTAGACTACAGTCTGGCTGCTGGCTGGCACCTGGTAAAGTCTAAGAGGCAAGAAACTTCCTTAGTACAATGTTGCAGAAAGGAGAATGTGTATAAATATCAAATAGAATGGAATTCAGGATTACTAAGTGGGGCAATCTTAGGTACCTGTCGCCGCTGCCGATCTTTGGAGCTGCGGGTCATTGTGTTTCCTTGCGCGATGTGATGCGCTGCGCTCGTTGCTCGGCTCTCGTCTTTCTCTTCAATCTTGCTCCTGGTTTGCTTCCTTTGGGCACAGGCTCTGCCAAGGATTCCAGAATTAAAACTTTTGTCCATTCTAACAAAGGATCTTGTCACATGCTTTTCTTCAGAAACATGGGGTAGGAATGAGTAACATCGTACTCCTAGGTAGGTAAGTACGTTGAATTATTTTGCAACTAGTCCACTCCCAACAGCACAGCACCGGCGGAAACGGAGCCCTCGATATTACTGGATATTCATGTGCTGCCGAACGGGAAAGTTTTCAGCGCAGGACAGAGACGGTATCGCGGTGCAAAAAAATGATGGCTGATCGGTTTATTTGGTAATTTCGGTTTTTACTCGGTTTATACCGAAAATACCGAATAAACCAAATGCCACTTTTTCAGATCCCGAACCGAATACCGTTCAAACCGAGTTGACCGGTTCGGTTTTTTCGGCTCAGTTTTTTCGATTCAGTGTAAAATTGCACAGTCCTACACGTGCACACACAGAAATAGAAAATCAATATTCCGATTTAACATCTTATCTACACATAACACTTGCATGAAACAAACTTATCCTAATCATCTCTCAACCAATTTTGGGCCAAAAGCAAGCAAAATCATCACAATGGTTCTGGGGAAGGGATGATCACAATTCAAAAACCTTTGAGCAGGGTCGGGCAACAAAAGAGATGTGCTTTTTCTTGCATGCTTGTGTGTGTGATGGTGGTGGTAGTCAGGTTAGGGATGATGGCCAGTAATTAGGGAGGAATCATGATGCATACAAAAAAATGTAATAGCTATAGTGCTACATAGATCCAGGATAGACACAAAAAATTAATTTAACACCCAAATGAATAATACTTCATGCACAAGGAAATCTTGATCTGAGAGACAGATCCATTGCACATTCTAGAGGTATCAACATATCTTTATCAAAAAATTATTGAAATTAAGCATTTATACTAAACTAATTCTAATACGTAGGTTTAAACAACTCAACTCCTTCAGATCGAACTACTACTGTGTGAAAGGTTTGATCGCACACGTACACAGTTACTTCTAAAGTTATAATAACGATGGAGGGAGTAACGTAATGTGTGTTTATACAGTTCAACCACTACAAAACTAACAACTACTGATATATCTCTCATCAGACATAAAGAGGGCTCTCTTTGAAATAAAAGGAAATAACAGGGCACTGAAAACACATTGTAAGTAATCCGTAAAAAAACATTGTCCAATAAAAATGACAAAGTGAGCAACAATGCTTAGGAAAGTAGCTATAAAAAAGCAACTACCTTAGATTCAGGCCAACCTTTAACAAACAATAATAAACAACAATAGCAGTTTTGTAATAAAGTAATAACTTATTCTAGAAAATATAGAATGGTCTATTATGTTTTGTTCCTAGTTTACTGTAGTGATCCCATTAAGGATCATCAACCAAGAAATATTGTAACAATTAAAAAAGAGCAATCCACCACTCCTACATGAGGACAACATGATCTGCACTTGCATGTGAGATCAACGGCTACAAAGTATATGTACTTGGATCAACCTCTGATGAGACATCGGTGTTGAAGCTCACTGACAATTCTTGATGTAGACCAATGAATTATCATTAGAGATCACTCAATCTGATCATAAGTTTATTGTCAGTTTACCATTCAAATTAACTGCATTACTATTTGGGTACCTTTGTCTAGTTATATATGTCCCAGGGTCAAACAAAAAGAACATAATTCAATTCTACATTCCAAATAATAGATCAATACATAAAATCTAGATTGCACGAAATGCAAAAACAAAAACAAGAGCACCTAATGGCTAGCTAGTAGTGGAAACACCAAGCTCTTGAATTACGTATCATATATTATGATGAACTACCGAAGTTGATCTGATTTACCGGATCCACACCACACCAGATGTAACTATCTAAAACAGAAGCAATTAAATAGCACAAATTCTTATAACTCATCATATGTAAAGAAAAGAAGATCCCATTTCACCTTGCTCTTGGTGACTTAGTTGTTGATGTTGATGGCAGGGAAGAGCAGCATCCCACAATCCTGCATCTGGTAGAGCTTCATATATTATGAAGAACTACCAAAATTGATATGATTTACTAGATCCACACCACACCAGATGTAACTATCCAAACCAGGAGAGTAAAATATCACAAATTCTTATAAATCATCAGACGTAAAGAAGGAAGATCCCATTTCACCTTGCTCTTAGTGACGGAGTCATTGACATTGATGACGAGGAAGAGTAACGCCCACAATCCTGAATTTGGTACCTAGCAGTGGTCTCCTCAGACACATCGATCAACCTCTCTTTCATCTTGGGGTACTTCTTTCGATCAACCTTGAGCCCATCGCAGATGATCTTGAGCACAATCTTGAACTTGGGGTTGTTCGTGGATTTCGGGTAGGGGACCTTACTGGACTTCTCGAATTCAATGCCTCTGGATGATGACTCTGGTCAACAAAGGCGACGATAACTAGATCTGGTCGAATTTGGATGGGCCAAATTAGATCTAGCCGAAGAACGCTGATGGGGTGGCTCAATTGGAGTGATGACGGTTGGATGGGAGAGCAGAAGGGGGAATTTCTGTTCGGAGGAGGTGGTGTGGGGTAAGAGACAGATGCGACAGCGGCATTTGGATTCAATGGGGATTTTGGATCAGGGAAGAAATGGGAGGGGAGGAGGGAGGAGCGATGGCGTGGATGCGAAGGGAGCAGGGACGGCGAGCGGTGGTGCAGAATCAAGATGAGGAGGGAGGAGTGGCGGTGTGGATGTGAAGGGAGCAGGGACGGCGAGCGGTGGTGCTGAATCGAAGGGAGGAGCGGTGGTGTGGATGCGAGGGGAGGACGAATGGCGAGTGGCAACGCAGATGCAAGGGGAGGAGAAATGAGCGTTGGTGGTGGCTGGGATAGGGACATGGAGGGCGCGAAGGTGGCCATGGCGACATGAGTAAGGGCGTGAGGGTGGGGGAGGGGGCTGGGGCGGGGGAGCGGGAGTAGGAGGAGGGTGCGGAGGCAGCCATGGCGATAGGAGTATGGGCGTGAGGGTGGGAGAGGGGGCGGGTAGTGGGAATGGGAGGCGGCCATGGTGATAGAAGTAAGGGCGTGAGGGTGGGGGAGGGGGAGGTGACAATGGAAGGCGAGGACAGTTGGGGGATCGCGGCATGGGGGAAAGAAAGAACGTGCATTCGTGTGGTTGGTTTTTGAAGGGAAGGTGATGTGTGCGATGTGAGGTTGGCTGTGTAAGTAGGAAGGAGCGCTCATATCATTTCTGATTAGATCGGACAGATATGAAAAGGCGTGTAAAGAATGCATTGACGGCCACCAATTCATGCTTTTAAAGAGTAGAGATACACAGTCAAAGGATCTGAACTTCTTGACCTTTGTTATTTTGCTCCTTCCCCCCGGAGAGAAGAAAGGGAACGTAGTTACACCAAAACAATTCATGCAAACATTCATTCATAAAACATGCATACAGAATGAACAGACGAACAAAGCGCGCACATATTGTCGCTCCTCACTTCATTTACACACATGGACAAAACCGAAAATTTTGCTATGATCATGCATCACATGTTAACGACATCACGCACGCTAGAACCTCGCAAGTTCTAGCACCTGGGCAAATCAGCAGGCGGCGGAGGAAGGATGGAGCCGCGCTTCTTTCCGTTATCCACTGCAAATACCATGCCGAGTCCCATCGGCACGTGCGCGTCAAGGTGGCAATGAAGGAACCACATGCCTACGTCAAAGGCCAAATTAGAACCGTTATTTTAAGCCCACCCATTAGGCCCAAATGGACCATAAGAAACACACGGCCTATACGTAGTTTGGGCCGAATCTACAGAACAATCGTACCTGGATTGTTTGCGACGAACCGGATGACGGCCCAGCCCCCGGTCGGCACGGCGATGGTGTTGCGCGCCACCGGGTCGACCAGGTTGTAGCCGCTCACGTTGCCCGGGGTAAAGGTGCCGAGACCCTGCGCCAGCACGAAGAAGTTGAAGCCGTGGAGGTGGATCGGGTGGTTCTCCGACGGGAAGGCGATCGGGTTCTGCAGCACGATCTCCACCGTCGAGTTGTACCGGAGCCTCCTCACCTTGGTCCCCTCGGTCATCGGCGTGCCCCTCGGCGGCACGGCGTCCGGGAAGTCGGTGGTGTAGACTCCTGGCGTGCGGTTGAACTGCGCTTCCAGGAGGGACATCTGTGTCGGGAGGCGGAACGACACGCCGTTCATGGCCGCCGCGACGGCGCTTCCGACGCAACTGGTTTGGGTCGAATCGCATGGCAACTGGCCGAGCCCCAGCTCGATGGTCATGTTCACGTCCACATGAGATGGCACGGCCGGCGCGCCGGGCGAGGTCAGGCCCCTCAGACCGAAGTAGAAGGAGTTGGCTGTTTTGGAGTCGGAGTTGGTCGGCATGGTGGGCATGACAGGCGTCGCGGTGCCTTTGGTCGACGTGCCGTTGTAGCGCAGGATGGCCGTGGCGGTGGAGTCGTCGGTGACGGCCATGGTGGACGGGGACAGGGTGTCGTACGCCTGCACCGCCATGTAGTAGCTGCCGGGCGTGGCGTTGGTGAAGATAAGCGCGTCCACGGTGTTCCCCGGCGCGAGCACGAGCGTGTCCGTGGTGTAGTTGGCGGTGTAGCACGCGTCCACGGCAACGACGGTGAAGGCGTGGCCGGCCACCCTGAAGAAGAGGTGCGTGTTGAGGCCGGCGTTGATGACCCGGAGCAGCACAGTCGAGTTGGGTTCCACGACCACCGTGAACGTCTCATCTACAAATCAAATGTTAAAAATCGATTTCACTTGCAGTAACTCTGTTACTGTAGAGTTTACCAACTGATGTACATACTTGCACATTGGTAGAGTTCGCCAGTAAGACCGTTAACGGTGAACGCGTCGGACTCTCTGGGAAGATCACCGGACAAGAGCGCGTCCTTCTCGACGTCGACGGCATTCCGAATCCACCACTCACCTGTTCAAGACCTCATCCAGAATCAAGATATGCCAAATTCCCCATCAATGTACAGTAAGAGGATCGACGACGCTACCAAGTACGATGGGGACTTCTTGGTCCGGCGCGGGGAAAGGGTAGGACGAGCCGTTTTTTGGCCTGATGATGAGAGCGCCGTACACCGTCGCGCGCAGGAAGGAGGAGTGGGCGTGCCACCACAGCGTGCCCTCCTGTCCGGTGACGTTGAACCGGTACGTGTACGAGCTGTTCGGCTGAATCGGGCACTGCGTGACCATGCTCGGACCGTCCGCCCAAGGCGTCAGTAACTGGAGTAAACCATGCCTGTCAAGTTTTCAAGCACCGGCAATCAGACATGGTTAGACCAACTCTGGCAGAGTGAAGTGGTTAGCGTCAAGTACTGAGACAGTTGTTTAATTGTTTTTGCAAGAGCAGAAGATAGCGCGCAAGACTGAAAACCATTGCCTTTTCCTAGTAGAATGCTAACCTTGGTTACTTTTTTATGCGAGCTCTTTGGCTATACTTTGTTGTAAACCTGCAACGAGACGTCGTCATCTGTACACTTGGCAAAATATTAAGATGAGCTTTCCTACAGTTAGCGGCTGTGCCTCGACAGGTTGGGTGTCCTTTTCAGAACTTTCACTTTCGGCTTTTAGATATAGATACAGATACTTAAAACGAATCAGCTAAACTAAATTAACTATCAAACGAACACCCCTAGAATCCAATGAAGTTGCTAGATGGAAGGTCTCTCACGCCATCTTACAAGTTACAAAAGACTCGATGTTTCTCAAAAAGAACAAGAAAGTTACGGCAACTGAAAGTTTCTCGAGTAGAAGCACTCGGATTTTACCAGTGGATGGTTAAGTTGTATGGTGATCCGTTGATGACATTGACGACAACCGCGTCGCCTCCGTTCACTTCTATCGTCGGGCCTGGCAGTTGGCCGTTCACCGCAATAATATCAGTGCTCTTGCACAGCTGATTAACTCGCATACTTGCCACCTAATAACAGTATTACAGAGAAACAAGTCGTTATACAAGACCTATTGGATTGCAGAAAAAAACAATAGGATGCCGTATCACGTACAAGCAACCGAACTCTTGTAACAAAACCATCAAATTAATCTACAGTTTTAGGTTTATGGATTCTCCTATTTTCCAGACATAAGTTGATCCTGAAATCCTGATAGCCAGTGAGCTTTACCTGAATTCCTGATAGCCAGTGAATTTTAAGTACTTAACATCATGAACTTAGCTTATGTATCTATGTCCAAGCTTCTCTTCTTGTGAAAAACTTCTACTTTCAAAGAACTGATCGAAGGAGTAACTCATATGCACGGAGAGAAGGAGAGAGAAGTACTGTGAACGTGTAGTTCGCAGTCGCTGCATCTGCCACCGATCTGGCAAGAAGAAGCGCGAACGCCAACCACAAAAGCTGCACCATGGAAGAACACCAAGGTCGGAGAGGATTCAGCAATGTCAGAGAGGGTTAGGCAAAGCTTTCGTGGTGATCTTGGCCAACTTGTATAGCTTAGTCTTCAAAGGAACACGATAAGTATATATACTATAGGAATGCTTTTGACACTCCTCCAGGAATCGCTTGCGTAGGACTATGGCATATTTGTCCATTTTTTTGCGATTGCGACATAAAGCTTCTAGCACAGCACACGCTTTATAATCTAGATGTTACTGCTCCAAATTACTCGATGTGGCCTGATCAAATGATAGAGAAATTAATGTAACTTGTCCATTGTCTGGCTATTAACTTGCTCATGACTAGCTTTGATTGCTGTATCAAATTCTTGGCCTATCCAAAAGAGCAGCGTCAAATTCTCTTCCTTGGCTAGCATTGCCGACACGTCCAAAAATGCCGTTTTCAACAGAATCAATCAGGAGTTTTACTTTCGGACACAAGATATATAATTTTCTGACTAATTATATATTATGGTTAACGTACAAGCTAGATGTGCAATGGGCAAATCATGGCCAAACAATTGGCCAAAAAAAACATTTCAAGAAGAACTCATCACATGTCTCAATGTGTCATTGGCTGCTCCCTGTTTGGGTCAATAAAAGCAGGGAGTGTCTATACAACATTCAACTGTTTTTGAGGATAAAAACAGTCAGATTTTAAGCCGTTAGATGGAGATCCAACGCCCTAGATCATTTTTTTAGGGGGTCATTTTTTTTAGAGGGGGGCTTGTATGGGTGGATCCGTTGGATGGAGATCTAACGTCCCAGATCAATCTGACTGTTTTTGTCCTCAAAAACAGTCGAATGTTGTATAGCAATACTCATAAAAGCATCTCTATAAGCTGAGGTGTAACAAAAGTACCCCAGGCCATTTGCACCTGAACCAGGTAGCCCTAGCCAGTGATTTGAAGTTCTAATCAGGGAAGCTAATTAGACAATAATTTACTCCAACATTCAATTATGCCCACAAGTTTGGTCCCAATGTTGAATTTAGAGAACATTTGCATTGATATGCTATCAAATGTGTGATTAATATTCCCTATATATTTTATTCGACCAGGAGGTGTACATGGTGGTGAACAAAAGACAGGTCAAAAGAGAGGATTCTGTACAAGCTATGCCTTCTGAAGCAAAGAATCCCTTGCTCTGCCGAAGGAATTCCCAGGATGGATGGACACAGAACCGGACGTATCTGGCACATCTGGATCACCAACCAGGATGGATGTAGTCCAGGATCTAGATAACCAACCAGCGTATCTGGCATAAGACATAATATACACGGAAGGAGAAAAGGACCTGAAATCATGTGGTAGGTGATCATGGAAGTCTATCTTGACGAGATAACGTCTTGATGTCTATACATACGGGCAAGAATACATGGACACATACAGAGTTTATCTTGTGGAGAGCTTGTTTTCCCTCGCATGTACACCCTGGAGCATCCAGAAGCGCCCAACCGAATGAACCAAATAAACCATTAAATTCTGAACGCATGGATACGATGGTGACTTCTCACCTAATCGACAGATATACGCAGAATCAGCGTGGCTGCCAGAACCAACGGGAAGCAAATGTATTTGCACATCTGAAACACGCACACCGATCATCTGATTTGCTCATCTGAAAAATGCACACTGATCGACTGATATGCCCGAAGCATCTTCTACGATTACTTATGCATTTTGTTGGCTGCTTCCACTATGATGCAATCAACCGCGCGCAAATCTAATTTGTTATCAATATTATGTGTATATTTATAAGAACTAATAGACCAAATATATAAAGAGTACAAAAGGATATTACAAGAAAATATGCCCTACACATATAAGAAAATATAAAGGAATTCATATTCTAACACTCTCTTAAACTCATAATAGATCACATACACTAAGTTTAGAGAGAAAATATAAATGTTGCACTCTAGTTTATGGCTTCATGAAAAAGTTAGCAATATGTAACTCTGAGAGCACAAATTGTAAAGCAAGTACTTCCTTCTACACCTGTGAGCGAGTATATGAAACATTCACACCAATATGCTTTGTGAACTCATGCTTCACTGGACCATGGGTAATACTAATAGCACCACCTCTTTTTGGCTTGGGCCAAACACTTTTTCTCGCTGGTCGAGCACAACCTTCTTTTTCCCTACTTACTTACTAACCATTGTCCTTTATTGGTAATGTACTGTCAGACAAAAGAGTCATAGATCTCATCATTGGTACTCTAAAATCTACAAGTAGTCAAATCAACCAAGTAACCACTGTTGGTCCCGAGGATGATACGGGCTAAGCCCACACCGCCAAGAGCCGCATAGATCGAGTCACCACTGCTACAACGGTGGCGGCGGGCGACGGCGGCCTCAGGCGGCAGCAGTGACCCAATCTATGCGGCGATGGCCTTAGACGATGGCAGCAGCGGTGGTGGGATGGCATCGGAAGGAGCTAGGTTAGTGCCACAGCTCTGATACCGTATTATGAATATTGTGTGTATATTCATGAAGCCCAATAGATAATATATATAGAGAGAGTACAAAGTAATACACTCTACACATATAAGAAAATACAAAGAAATTTCTATTCTAACATAATTAACTTATATATTGTTAGAAATGTAGGCAATATTTTAATTCCAGATTTTACTAGGAGGCAAATATCATAAATAACTAATGATGCATAAATCAATGCTAACAACAGGTAAATCATTGTACTTCAAAATATATGTACAAACAGAATTTAAACAAGCCGATCGGTCACACGAACGAATTACAGTTGGGTGTGAGGAAGAATAGGAAGTAGCGCAGACTCGATACAGTGCAGAACGTAGATGTCATAGCGAAGCAAGCGGTCGCAAAGATGTGCACTACCCAGAAACCTTATTGCCGCCCCCATGTAGGTCTTCACTGCAGTAACGTCTTAGAGATACCGCTATCCTTTTTCACGGTGCACACCGAGAAGAAGAGTCGATGAGATTCAGACAGCGCAGCACAATAGCACAGATTTATACAGGACGAACTAGAGGCAAGATTCTTAGCACTATACTTTAGACGTCTCCAGGCACACACACACACACATATGTATGTATGTATGTATGTATGTATGTATGTATGTATGTATGTATGTATGTATGTATGTATGTATGTATGTATGTATGTATGTATGTATGTATGTATGTATGTATGTATGTATGTATGTATGTATGTATGTATGTATGTATGTATGTATGTATGTATGTATGTATGTATGTATGTATGTATGTATGTAGATGCAGACTATGAACTGACATGATTAAGCAGCCACTTACCCACTAGTAACTAATACATTTAACCAACCATTTACGCACTAGTAACTGTTTGTCATTAAAACCCAATAAAGCCTCAAATTCAAACGTTTGAATCTTAGTCAAATATATAGAGAGAGGGGGGAAGGGAGTGATGCACTATTCAGCAAAAATAAGATGAACTTGGTCTGCCAAGTGGAATGCTACGTCACGGCGCGGTCGCAAGTCATAAGTCACGCGATTTTCACGCGAAAATACGTGAATATGAGCATGCGTGCTTGCGCGCGTGTATGATTAGCCAAAACACTCCTCATGACATCCCCATCCATATGTCACATGATTCAAAGAGTGGTAAAAACTCTATCTTATAAATTAGTCTCCTCCACGTTGCCTTAGTAATATGGTACTAAACCATGCATGCTTGGAAATTATAGGAAATGGGCTTTACTTACATGGGCCTATTTTTAACAATCCCACCAATTCCAAAGCAAAAAATCAAAAGGAAATCAAAGATATTGTATTGAAGTATTGTTAATATATCAGTCTTTTAGTGTAAGTCCCGTACGGATTGAACTTACACCTAGAATGACAAGATTCATCTTCACACAGCTGATGAATGGACTATGCCTTGAATTCACATCTTTTCGTGACTAGACTTCACTTAAAATCTCAACTGATACTAGTCTGCCAATGAACCACACCTAAACGGAGCATTATTTGGTCATGCTCCCTATGTGCTCATGGGCTTTTTAGAGAATGCCCAATTCTCATTAACTACGACCACACAGTTAAGCTCAAGTCAGTGTATTCTTTCTAGGTATCCTGCAGGCTAATACCCTCATTTGGACAATAGAATACATTAAGACTTTATGCCAACCTTTCATACAGTCGAGAGTATTTTATTAGGACATAGGCACAATTGAGTATTTTATTAGAATACAGGCACAATTGATATATACTCTCTTGTTACAACATCAACTTGTTTTTTCCATTGCCTAAATCATGGGATTTCCGATCAAGAAGGTATGAGTTACCATTATGATGTAACTCAAATGGGCCTTATTCCCATGTCCATAAATGCAACAGAAATACCTTTCCGTGATAACCCCTTTTTAAAAGGATCTGCCAAATTTTTCTTGGTGTGAATATGTAGCACCCAAAAAGGAAAAAAGAAAAAACTAACCGTAATCTCTCTCTCTCCCATGTATATCTCACCCGTTATCTCTCTCTCCCGTGTATTTCTCTCTCTCCTCCTCTCCAATCTCTCATGACCCATCGTTCTTCCTCTCTTGTTTCCTTCTATGGTGGCGTGGGCAACCAAGTATGGCGCGGCCGGAGACAGTGCGTGCAGGCGGCGGCGTAGCCCGGTGGTGATGTGAGCGCGACACCGTGCAACGGTGCACAGGTGAGAGCGGCAGCGCAAGCGGCTGGCCGGTGCGGCCGAGCGGCGGCCGACCGTGGAGGCCAGAGGTAGCGCGGTGGGCTGCGGCGCCATGGCGCCTATGGCACATGCAGGCAACGGTGTAGCCAAGCGGCGACGCCAGCGCGACGCCATGCGGCGGTGCGCAGGTGAGCGCGATGGCGTAGGTGGCCGAGCAGCGTCCGTGGAGGTCGAAGGCACGTGGCAGGGCTGCGGCGGCATACAGGCCGGGAGACGTCGGTGGCAGGTGGTGGTGCCGATCGGCAAAGGTGTGTGGGTGCGGCACGAGGAACAGCGTGTGGGCGGTGCGACCGGAGGCGGCATAGCCGGAGGTGGTGCGGTGCACCTAGCAAGTGGTGGCAGCCAGGGGTGTGGGCAGCTGGCGGAGGTGGCCGGCCATGGTGGTTCGGCACTGCAGCTGGCCAGCGCATGGCACGGGTGGCCGTGGCATCTCAGCGCTGCAATTGGCCGGTGCATGGCACAGGTGGCTGCGGCAGGCGACGGCGCGGCATGGGTGGCAGCGGCCGGAAGCGACGACGACTTGCCGACGGCGACGGTGGTGGCCAGAGCAGCCATGACTGTTTCTTTTCACGGTCACATGGTTGGCCGGTCGGATGCACGGTCGAATCACATGTTCGCGCAGTTGTTTTGTTGGGTCGTGCCGTGGAACGTGGCTGCCCAGCCGAACAGCAATTCGCACGACGAAAGGGGCGGACAAACCTATTTCTCTCGATCAAGTGAATCTCATGTCATCTCTTGTCAATTTCAACTGGACCATATTTGATTCATCTCTGTTCCACTTTGTAGGTTTGCATGTGGCGTTCAAGGGAACAATTGGATGGTTGTGCACCTCGGATCCTTCATGCAGGGTGTCCTCCAAGCATACTCAAGGCAAGTACCTTGCGGCCGTGACCTTTCCGTTTCGCATATCACGTGTTTCCGGTTTATTTGTCACCATGTCATTGAGTATAACTATCATGTCACTCATGCTTGCTTGACTAATATCATATCATTAAAATTATTTGTCTGGTATCATATCATTAAAGTTACCTAACTGATATCATATTGCTTGGCTAATATCATATCGCTTATCCAATATCACAACTACAATTACCGGGCTAATATCATATCGCTAAAGTCACCTTGCCACTAGCGTATCACTAAAGTGTATCTGGTCAATATCATATCTCTAATGTTGTTTGGTTATTATCATATCGCTCATGTTTGCCTGATTATAGTCTTTTAATATTGTATTCATAACATAATGTTCTAGGTTATTTTATTGCACCTACTTTTATGTTTATTAGACTGCTCAGTTAAAATGTTCTAGAATTCATGCTTTTAATTAGTGTTTATAATTCATGTTTCAACCATTAATGGGGGGTAACATAGGAACATATTTAGTTTAGGTTTAAAATTATTAGCACTCTTTTTACATTAGGACTGCTATGTTTTAGTTCCTGATACCATGATATAGTAACTGCTTATGTTGTATGTGGCCATGATGGATTTATATGTGGCCATGACGGATTTATATGTGCATGATACATGTTAATCTAATTAATAATCACTTAACATATAATAAAATTTGGATGAATGACAACCCTTGCATGAGCTATGTTATAATATTCCTTTTAGGTTAATTCCTAGATCTCTACCATATTGTTATCATTCCATATCGCCCTCATATCGGGAGTTAAGCATTTCGTTTCTAGCCTCAACAACCCATTCCACTTATCATAGCCTTATCCTCCCCATCTCTTAGTTCCCTTAAATTCTTATTATATAATATGTCTATGATATATCAGTTATCTTGTCACCATATTACCGTCCCCTATTTTTCAATATTAGCAAATTCTTTCATTTCTCCTAATATTATCTTAGCTTTCTCTTAGTTCTCTTACATTCACACCATATAACATGTTAATAATATAACGGTTACCTGGCCTAGGATCATCCACATATAGGGGAAGATTTCCACCCACCTGGTAATGTACGTGAGGATGTACACTCACGTAACTCAGAATATTACACCCCCATCTGCGGTTATATAGTCAAGGACAGCGTTGTGCCTGACTATTCTCGTATAACCAGGTATGTGGGGAGTAATCGCCAGCGCTATTTTCATAACTTGCTAAATAACATTTATCTTTAATATCATTATTCCTGTGATCTCTATCTCTGATCCGTATCAGTGTTTTGATAACCTAGTTTTATTGCACTTAACCTGTGTTAATTGCTTGCTTTGCTTGTCCTTTACATATCTTGCTTACATTACCAGTCCTTTACTTACCGTGTTATGATCGTTGTTGGGTACTTGCTGAGATTTCCAAATCCCACACTTACTCTTTCCATTCTCAGGTTTGTTCTAAACATAAGTACCATTGATAACTAACACATACAAACTGACATAATTAAGCAGTCATTTATCCATTGATAAGTAACACATTTAACCGGTTATTTAGCCACTGGTAACTAATTGTCATCAAAATCTAATAAAACCTCAAATTCAAACGTTTGAATCTCATTCAAACAGAAAGAGAGTGGTGCATATTTCAGCAAAAATAAGATGGATTTAGTCTGTCAAGTGACGCGTGTGCATGTGTATATGAAAATATGTGAATACACACGCGCGTGATTAGCCAAAGCTCTCCTCATGCCATCCTCATCTATGTATCATACGATTCAAGGAGTGACAAGAACTCCACCTTATAAATTGTTTTTCTCCACCTTGCGTTATAAATATGGTACTAAATC
This sequence comes from Dendrocalamus latiflorus, assembly GCA_017311315.1. Lineage (NCBI taxonomy): Eukaryota > Viridiplantae > Streptophyta > Magnoliopsida > Poales > Poaceae > Dendrocalamus > Dendrocalamus latiflorus. Next base: position 9,862,304 of record CM029663.1, read on the forward strand.
ATGTATACTTTAGAATTATAGGAAATAATCCTCACTCCAGCCTATTTCTAACACTAGTATAGTGTTCGTGCTAACGCCACGACGACATTTTAGGGATACACACGAAATCAACCAAACAAATTTTTGAATGGCCATACATGTTTTGTTCCCTGCTTTCAAAGCCAATTTTTGAATGGCCATATATGTTTTGTTTGGATAATTGGGTTCCTCCCCGCCGCACCGCGCCGCCGCGCCGCGTCCACTGCGTGCACGCCCCGCACCATGTGGACGCGGGTCCACCGCGTCTCGTCCGCCCCGCCGCACCGCGTCCACCGCGTGCGCGCCCCGCAACACGCGGACGCGGGTCCGCCGCGTCCGTCTCGTCCGGCCCGCCACACCGCGCCGCCGCGCTGCGTCCACCGCGTGCGCGCCCCGCACCGCGCGGAGGCGGGTCCGCCGCGTCCGCCCCGCCGCGCCCCGCGTCCACTGCGTCCGCGCCCCGCACCATGTGGACGCGGGTCCGCCGCGTCTCGTCCGTCCCGCCGCGCCGCCGCACCGCGTCCACCACGTGCACGCCCCGCACCGCGCGGACGCGGGTCCGCCGCGTCCGTCTCGTCCGGCCCGCCGCACCGCGCCGCCGCGCCGCGTCCACCGCGTGCGCACCCCGCACCGCGCGGAGGCGGGTCCGCCGCGTCCATCTCGTCCGCCCCGCTGCGCCGCGTCCTCCGCGCCGCCTACGGCACGCCGCACCGCGTCTGGCGCGTCCACGCCGCGAGGAGCTCGTAGCTCGTAGACGACGCGACGTCCGCTAAGTTCAGAGCTCGGAGCTCGTAGACGAAGCGACGTCCGCCGCGGGAAGATCGAAGCTCGGAGCCGTACCCGCGAGACGAAGCGATGTGCAAAACTGAATCGTCGCGACCTGCATGCGAAGGAGCCGAGGAGGAGGCGGCATGGATGCGAAGGAGCTGAGGAGGAGGCGACGACGACAGCGCGGCGTGGGGAGGAGAAGGTGAGGGCGAAGCGGAGGAGCGGCGGCAGCGCGGGGTGGGGAGGAGAAGGCGAGGGCGGAGCGGAGGAGCGACGGGAGGAGGGGGCGGAGCGGGGGAGGAGGCGAGAGAAGCGAGGGCGGAGCGGATCTGGCGGCGAAGCAGCGGAAAAACCGAGGGGGCGCGGGGGTGGGGAGGAGCAGCGGAAAAATCGAGGGGGCGCGGGTGGGGAGGGGAGGAGGAGGAGGCGGCGCAGGGTGGGGTGGGGAGGAGGCGGCGGCGGCGGCGCAGGGTGGGGGGAGGAGGAGGCGGCGGCGGAGCGGAGGGGTGGGGGGAGGAGGCGGCGGCGGCTGAGCGGGGGAGGAGGAGGAGCGGGGGAGACGGAGGCGGAGGAGGAGCGAGGGCGGAGCGGATCGGCGGATATTTCGCGAGTGGGGGAGCGGGACGCGGGAGGGGTACTGCAGATCCATTGAAGGATGACCGTCGAATATGGTTGAGTAAGGAGAGAGAATGGAGGAGAGTTAATCTGGTGCGCACGTTTTTAGGATGGTGTATTTCTGGGTGCATATTGTGGTGTGGATGTAGTTAAGGTCATGACTGTGAAGCATGTAATTGTTGGGTGGATGTAGGATAATTTTAACTGGTGGTTTATTAGTTTAGATTAGATAGAGAGCACATTTCCTGGATAAATCGTAGCCTGCATCGTACGTGACACACATTGATTAATAGCTAACAGTTAGAATGAACCAAATCATGGTGTTTCCAATGAACTGAATCATGCTAGTTACTACCTTGACGATGCTCACGCGGTAGTTGTTCTCGCGAACTTTTCTGATCGTTCTCTCGCAGGCATAGAAGAGGACAGGGACTATCAGGTACATCCATGTCTGAGTGAACAATTGCGATCATCACCATCTCATTTAATTTACTGGTCACAACATTGAATTTACAGGAAAGAAGTATCTGCGGCTAAGGAAGGCGTCTGAGGATTACCATCTTCTTGTACCACTCCCTGGTGAGGAATATATGAAGTAGGAATGCACCACCAGGAGGACATATGCGAGCACCAGCAGGTGGTGAGCGTGTGGATCGCCGTGGCAACCGCGATCGACAGCGCGATGACCTGACATTGTGTTCACAATTCAGAGCACAAGGATTCAGTCAGATGACGCTCTTACGGTAGCTAACCTGAACGTATGGCTCGGTTCAGTTGAGCTCTCTGTACCTTGTGGAAGTTGATGTTGTCGTCGAATGGTATGACCCGGCTGAGCGCGGTGGACCTGAGCGTGGTGAGCGTGTTCCGGCAAACCGGCAGGAGGATGAGCGCCATGTTGAACTTGTGTAATAGAAGTGTATATACTAAGTATTTTGGCAGTTCATACATCACAGATCATAAAACATTAATTGCCAGGGAATTAACAGCAATTCAGTTGAATAGTAATTGAGAATCAGCAAAGAGGTAAAGGGAGATGAATTTGGGGATGAACCGAAGAAATGAAGCAGCAGCAGGGGAAGCAGAGGGGAGGCTGTCGGTGAAGTGGAGATGTCGCCGATGAGTCGATGAAGTGGTGGCCAGCAGCGGCGCTGAAGGGGAAGCAGTGAAGAAGCCGCCGTCGGTGGAGTGGTGATTATCAGGAACTATTGGTTGATTATCAGCATATTTGATGTCTTTTGACACCTGACATTCAGAAAAAGAACCAGATAATTGGTGAAAGAAAACATCAAACAAACAATTCAGATGAAACTCCTCTCAAGGTTAGCCAAAGGTTTTGATGAAGTCTAAGAACTCCTAAACTTAGCAACCAGCATCTGTCTCCATGAAGCACAATCAAGTAGAAATTCAGTGCAAGATAGTGACAAAGTCACCATGCTAAAAAATTAACCATAGAGCCCAATAGCAGGGAATGTCTTGCTTGATTATACACTTATATAATATTTTCAAACTACACAGATAATCATTAAGTACCAAAGTGTGTTTATTTTTAGCATGAAGTAACTTATCAAGAAGTAACAATACATTGGTTACAGGCAGACATCACCTGATCCAGATTCCAGGCTACCATGTAGGGGACTGGTAGTTTTGCAATTACAGTGCCTCTTTCATTTTACAAGTAGGACAACACATCTCCAAGTGAATACATATACCAACTGAATGAGGCTGTAGAGCGCTACCATGAACAGTAGTACATAGACAAACATGGACAGTAAAATGCAAATGCACAATTGGTGGATGAATAGCATCCACAGTTAACAAGGACGAGCACACAGAGACTAACCTGGATGGACCCATATGCCAGTATGCCACCCCTTTCTTCCGGTTCTGCAATTGCTCCATCATGACCGTATCGTATGCCTTCTCTAACTGAAATCCAAAAAGACGGGATTAATTGAAGAGTAATTTGTGCGAGACATTACCAGTACTAAAGTCTGCTAAGGCTCTAACCTGCAACAAATAATATGGAAAGACCGGCATGCAAATAGAATGGAAAAAATTCAACGCCACAATCTCTTTTCAAAGGCATGGGTATTACATGGAAAGATCTGCATGCAAATAACGTGGAAATAATCCGAAACATGTAGATGAATTGCTTAACAGGTTGGATCCTAGTTTAGTTCATGAAATACAATGTTTTGATTTGCACAGAATCTAAAGTGATCCGATGGCTCATAAGTATGGAGCCTAGGCTATATGTGTGTGTGTATAATACTATAGCCTTGCTAATCATGTCAGACAATATAATTAACATGTAGAATGGCTAGATTAAATAGCATGGAAGAGTCGGGAGTACTTACACCTTCCCATGGGAAATCACACACAGATCAGTAAGTGCACAAATACAGAGAGTTCCAAGACATGGACCACCAGTTCCAAACCAGGAAAACATTACCAGGGAATGCAAACCTAGAAACTCATACTGGCATTGATATTTTTATGTCGCTGTCAACCAGGTTTCAATCTCTTACAGGAAAATAATTGGAAGGATCAAAATCATAAGCCAACACCATTCAGACACCGTATACTGACAGTGTATATCGACAATTTGAGGCATAGCTAAATCCAAAGCAATCTGAACGTAGGATATTTAAAACATAAGTTCAGTCTACAGTTTAGGTCTTTGAAAGGAATATACTATGAAAAACAACATACCCAAATCTTTAAAGGCTTGTACACTCCGTCAATGCCACTCTGATATATCAAGACCTATTTTCACATTTCATTTTCAGTCCAAATCACTTTATAACAACAAACAAATATTCTCTACAATTGAAGTCACCTAACATTGCAAATGTGGCTAAAAAATTTACCTTCAGAAGTTCAGAGCCAGCCGAAGCACTTTCAAGCACAAGCCTGTGCAGGTGGAGAGGAAACAAGGGCTCAATTAGCAACAACCCGATGGCAAGAATCACAAGGTGTAATCCTTCTTTCAGATGGAATAGTAGACATTAAAAGGTTTATTCTGGATATAACACATCAGTTCCACTACACATCCATGTGCGCCATACAGAATCACATTAAAACCAGCACCCACCCATAACAGAAACTTTGGGGAAATAAGATATAACATACATGGAAAAATTCCTGAGAAAAAAACTGCACTTAAATCAATTGATTTTTTTTCTGAGAGAAAGAAAGGAGCAGCCAAGCAATGCACGGTCTGAACTACCCAACGCAGTCAGCAGATGATCACTTCATTGACCATCGAACGGTACTTAGTTGTTACTGTTAATTGTTAAAGCATTGAGAAACACACACACACCCCTTTTCTCTGGGATGCTCCAGTACAACATTTCATCTAGTATTAACAGGTTAAAAAAACACAGGATATGAGGCTACTACACAGGCTATGACTGTAATTAAACTACTGGTAGCAGACGAATTGCAGTTCTTGAACAAATTAACATAGCACAATCACAAGCATCCATCACAGTTCATAATTCACCAACATCACAGAACCAGACTAACATTCACAGTTCACCAATCACAGTTGTAATTAACAGTGCACAATTAACAGAAATTAGAGCATTGATTAAGAAAAGCAACAAGAGAGGAAGAGAGATTGGGGGTAAACCGAGCAGCAGAGCAGTAGGGGAAGCAGAGCAGAGAAGGGTGTCGGTGGCGCCGTGGAGATGTTGAGGAAATGGTGGAGTAGCAGAGGATGTAGGCCGGGGACGTAGAAGAGGAGGTCGCCGTGGTCGGTGTCGATGGAGATGGCGGCGCAGAAGGGGAGGCGTTGAGGTGGACGCAAGGACCGGGCTATGGCGACGTGTTGGTGAGGACGGCGGCCCTCGGTGAGACGAGCAGCAGGGGAGAGGGAGTGAGAAGTGCGGGTGTAGGGGAGGATTATGCGGCGGCCGGAGAAGAGGGACGACGGTGGCGAGTGGTGGAGACAGGCGGATTTTCTGAAAACCATAAAAAGACCCTGCGATGCTCCTCACCGGCCTTCTTTTTTGGAAAGGGGATTGGGCGCGGAGGACGCGCTCGGGTGGAGACGGGTATCACGGGGTGGAGGCACCGCGAAGGGGCTAGGGTTCGGTGGGAGCGGGGCGGAGGAGGCGGTGGCGGGCGGGGGAGGGGAGAGCTCGGGCTGCTGGGGGAGCACGCGGAAGGAGGAGATCGCGGCGCGGAGGAGGAGGCGGCGGCGGCTAGGGGCGGGGGGTTGCGGTGACGGCGAAGAAGGCGCGAGGTGGCGGCCGCCGCCGCCGCAGCCATGGTGGCGTGGCGAAGCGAGGGGAGGGGAGGTTTGGGTTAGGGTTTTAATGGGGTGGGAGGAGTGGCGGCGGAGGGGACGACGGGGGGAGCGGAGGCGCGGGGGAGAGGTGGAGATGGGGGAGCGGCGGTGCGGTGGAGGACGGGGGAAGCGGAGGGAATGGCGGAGGAGGAGGCAGCAGCGGCGCGGGATGGGGAGGAGGAGGCGAGGGCGGCGGAGGAGGCGCGGGGGAGGATGGGGGGAGGCGGAGGGAGGGGAGGCGCGGGGGAGGAGGGGGAGGCGCGGGGGAGGCGGAGGGACAGGGGAGAACGCGGGGGAGGCGCGGGGGAGAACGCGGTTTCTGCGTAGCGGGAGGTGGCGGCGACCTGCATGCGAGCCGCGAGAGTGAGGGACGCGGGAGGGGCACTGTGGATATGGTTGAGTAAGGAGAGGAGAGTTAATCTGGTGCGCACGTTTTTATGATGGTGTATTTCTGGGTGCATATTGTGGTGTGGACGTAGTTAAGGTTATGACTGTGGAGCAGGTAATTGTTGGGTGGATGTAAGATAATTTTAACTGGTGGTTTATTAGTTTAGATATATCTCGTCAAAATTATCGAAGTATACAATTGTCAGATCCTTGTCGTTCAAAGCCTTACATCTTGGTCACTTGCATCCATGCTTCACCGTATTGCAGAACTGCAACTTGCAAAAAAGCCTTAGCACTGCGGCAAGTCTGCCGGCGGCGGCGGCAGCGCCGTCTCTGGAGTCGGCCCGCTCTCCACCTCGAACACCATCGCCAAGCCGATCTGAAGGTGAGCATCGATGTGGCAGTGCATCATCCACATTCCTGCACACAGCAAAATTTTACAAATCGTCAGCACAGGGGTTTTTTTTCCCTCCAAACTACAACATGATAAGCTTCTTGACATGAAAAACTGCAACATGATGATAAGACTCTTGACATGACAAAAGCATAGTGGACTTGAAGATAATGAGACCGTGATTGCCTATTCTACGCCGCGTCAGTACGTCACCGCCTCCGCATCCATCAAAGTGCTTGGCAATGTCTAACGCTGGCCTGGATAGGCCCAGACCCAAGTTTACATTTCCTTCTCTCTTTCGGTAGGTCGGTAAGGGCAGCATGGCCCAACCTAATCCAGTCTAGAGAAATCTGGTTGCCCAACCTTCTCTCTCTCTCTCTCTCTCTCTCTCTCTCTCTCTCTCTCTGTCTGTTTTTTTAGTTTTTGTGGACTCGGATTGAAGTTGACGAAGTCGGCCCGATTGAGCACGCGCAAATATTTCCAGATTTCACTAAATTTTCATTGAAATTAAACTTCACCTGGAGTTTTGACTTGGTATGTCAAATCAGGTTTCATAACGTCCGATCTCTCTGTAAGGTGCTTAAAAGTCCAACCCATATTGTTCACCGCAAGTTGATATCTAGCAACTTTTCTGCGTGTTACAACCTCTCGTTTATGGTCAGGCCACGCCTTCGTAAATCGTAAGTCATGTTTAAAATATCTGACATGGAATGCGTAGAAAACCCTATTGAATGATCGACGTAGATAGATTTACCGGGGTTGTTGGCGACGAAGCGGATGACGGCCCACCCGCCGGTGGGCACAGCGACGGTGTTCCGCTCCTGCGGGTTGACGAGGTTGAACTGCTCCACGGCCGCGAGGCCCGCGACGCCGTCGTAGTTGCCGAACCCCTGCGCCAGCACGAAGAAGTTGAACCCGTGCAGGTGCATCGGGTGGCTCTCGCGCCCGACCAGCGCCGTGTTCTGCAGCACCATCTCCACCGTCGCGTTGTACTTGAGCGTCTTCACCTTCGTCGATTGGCTCCTCGTGAACGACAGCGCCTGGCGGCCGCTGCTGAGCGCCTCGTTAGTGTAGTCGAACACCACGGGAGGCTGATCGGGGAAGTCCCTGGTGTACACGCCGCCCGGTGTGTTCTGGTACCGCGCCTCGAGCATCGAGACGGTGGTCGGGAGCGCGAACGATTCGTTGTTCATGCTGGCCACGACCACCGGGGCGCTCCTACTGCACGACGTCTGTCTGGGCTCGCAGGAGGAGAAACCGAGCCCGACGGTGGCGAACATGCGGGTGTCGACGGCGAGCGGCACGGTCGGCCCGCCGGGGCGGGTGAGTGCCGTCAAGCTGGTGTAGAACCGATGAGCCGTGGGCGTGTCGTTCAGTTTCGGCACGGTGGGCATCGCAGGCGCCTGTGGGCCGCTTGGTGCCGCTCCGACGTACTCCACGACGGCAGTGGTGATGTTGGCGTTGAACCCCGGCTGCAAGGGGATCGCGCTCTGGTACGAGGAGATCGCCATGTAGTAGCAGCCGGGGGTGGCGTCGGCCACCATGAGCGCGTCGACTGTCTGCCCCGGCGCGATCACGATCACGTCCGTCTCGTATGGCGTTGTGTAGCTCACGTCCGCCGCGACGACGGTGAACGTGTGGCCCGCCACCTTGTAGAAGAACTGCGTGTTGAGCGCCGCGTTGATGATCCGGAGCAAGTAGGTCGAGTTGCGGCTCACCTCGAACTTGGCGATTCCTGCATGCATATAGTTGCAACTTGCAAGCGATCATTAACTGAACTCAAAGAATATCGATCATAACACGCATGTATAGTATATCCAACTAAATCGACGTACGGCTCATAATCGGAGGAAAAAACTCGACATACGGTTAGTCGTCGTTGCGTGGCAGTCGTACAAATCTCCGGGCATTCCATTGATGGTGTACGCGTCGGTGGCCAAGATAGCTTGGTTTCCCAAGAGGACGGTGTCCTCGTTCCACCACTCGCCCAGTAAGACAGTCTTCTCCTCGTCGGGCGTGGGGAACGGGTACGCGCCGGCGCCGCTCCTCGGCCTGATGACGAGGGCGCCGTGCACCGTGGCGCGCATGAACGAGCTGTGCGCGTGCCACCACAGGGTGCCCTCCTGCCCGGCCACGACGAACCTGTACGTGTACCGGTGCCCCGGGCGGATGGGGCACTGCGTCACCATCGCGGGGCCGTCCGCCCACGGCGTGCCGCGCTGGAATACGCCGTGCCTGCATGCATGCATGCCGCCGAGCGCGCGACGGCGTCGGTTGATTAATTCGTCGGTCAGCGGCCGATCGATCGAGCCGGCCGGACGCGATTGATCGAGCCGTGGTAGGTAACACGAACGTACCAGTGGACTGTCACGTCGTATGGCGAGTCGTTGATGACGTGGACCACCACGGTGTCGCCTTCGTAGGCTTCGATCTCGGGACCGGGCACTCGTCCGTTCACGGCGGTGACGCTTATATTCCCTGGCTGGCATACACGGGGTAGGGATAGTGTGGCCACCTGATAAATAAAGGAACTGAAATATTAATATGAGCATGACTGTCAAGATTATATGGCAGTCAAGACTTGAGAATCAATCGAGAACATCGAACAGAGTTCGTGGGCTGAAATTTCTGGATATCTAGTAGTATGTGAGAGGGAAAAACTGCACTTCGTAGTCTGCGGTATGAGTACAAGGCTTCTACATCAATGACCTGGCAGACAAAGTAAGAAATGCTCATGCATACGTTGCCAAACCAACTGTAAACTGAGATTGCACATTCCTGGTTGCATCGGTTCGAAATTTTCATCCGAAGAACAAAATGAGCAATTCAATGTGGATTGCATACACGCATACCATTTCAACCTAAAGAGAGGGGGGGGGGGCATGGATGCATGTTGATCCCATTCCAAAGACAAAAAGCATGGATGCATGCGCATAAAAATCATTCATTGACGCAACATCACCCACAGAGAGAGTGAGTGAGAGACAGAGAGATTACATTGAAGGTATGCTCCACGGTAGCAGCTTGAGCCACGGATGCCACGGAAGACAGAGCAAACACAAGGATCAGCCAACAACCAGGCATACTGCTCGATTGCAATTGCAAGGGCGCGGCAACTTAATGATATACCGAACAAAGACCGGTGTGGACTTTACTCGAAAGCTAACAAGATAAGTTTTCTGGACGAACGACGTGAACTTGCAACACTAGCACTGACGATTGAAGTTACGACGATGAAAAATGCAATCGGAATGCCGTTAGATATATATATGGATGCCGTAGTACGTTGGCTTGGTCAAGCATGGGAGGCATATGTTGACTCGCGCGTAATTTTGTTTTTTTAATTGCAATTTGTTGTATCCTCCTTATGAAGTCTTTGCGTGCTTACGCTAGTTGGTCTTGGTTCCCATGCATTTCACTGCTCAGACTGAAAAGCCGCTTATTATTTACTCTTCACCGATCATATATATATATATATCCTGCTTAAGTACTAGTAATATTCAATGGGTCAAAGTTGAAAAAGAAAATGTTTAAAATGTAACTTCTAGTTATATGGCTCCATCAACAACTACCTAGTATCGTGCAACAAATTTCCAAATGATGATCGTAGCATCAGGTTGTTCTACTTTCTAAACAACTACTCCACCAACTACTTCCTAAGCTCTGTTTATCCGCGCCTCTTCTTCTTCTTCTTCTTTTTAAAGCATGCTTGCACTTGTCTGTAGTGCTTTGTGGACCAGCAGTGGCTGTTTAGTAAGTTCCTGATTGTTTGATTTCTTGCAAGTTTTAGTTGCAAGCTACATATGAGGTTCATAGAGTTTCTATAGGTACAATTGTCAAGTAGTATAGCTGTACAAATGTGCAAGAATACTCGCAAAATCAGCACAAATAATTGATGACATATAAGTACTCAAAAAATGATTGATCATATATAATAGGTCAAGTATACCTTTAAGAGAAATATCTACCTTGAGATTGGGCCAATTCAAATTCTTTCTGGAAGGACCTTTTTTTTTGCTGAGTGACTTTTCTTAAGTTTGAACAGAATATTTACTTGACCTTACAAAAAGCCAAATCAATTAACAAAACTATGTATAAGCTAGCATTTTGTTTTGAAGAAGGAAGACTTCGAAGCTCACAAGAGGACTTCCAACAGAGAAAAATAAACAGAACAAAACAAAGCAATATTTTCATAGAAATCTCTATGCAGGGATTAGGACTCTTGAACCCTTGTAAGCCAGTGCATGATGTAGAGAGAATACAAGACATTTCTACAGAATACCTACCACAAAGTTTAATTTCAAACTCCTCAGCTGTCACTTAACAGTTGGGACTGGGTGAATCACCCATTCACGCATCTATCTTTTTCCTTATTTGTTCTTTTGTGCAGATTCAATTTGAACAAACCCCAAGAGGATGCATCCGTAGATGATATATGTTCGCTGTCACTCGTCAGCTTGCAAAGCTAGCTTGTGCTGGACTGGACAGTCTGGACCTGAATTTTCTCTTCTTCTTTTTTAAGGTTAACGGACCTGAATTTTCTCAGAAGCATTATTAAAGTCACAGTTTCTTCATGCATGGTTCAGCATTTTGCATATGTTCTTACGCAGCTTATGCATGAAGCATATGCCCTCGAAGTCTTGGTTGCAAAAGCTTTTGCTTTGCTTACCGTGTTCTTGAATTTTTTTAACTAACTCACAGCACTTTAATTACCTCATCTTACTCTGATTTGCCAGCTGTTTCGTAGCTATTTGATTTGATAGCTTCACCAATCTTGTCGTTGTCTTTTCGATCAAGAATGCTTTTCCCCCCATGATTTGATTACAAAGTGTCTTTATTTGTTCAGACGCTAGCGCAGGATTGTGAGACCATCACACGGCACAAAGAACAGCACCCAGGTTTGGAAGAGAGCAATAAGTTACCGCTTGCCGTCTGCATTTACTAGTCAGTGAAAAGAACAGGTGATTGATTACTAGTAATAACGAATGGCTGTGAACAGATCGATTGGGAAACAAAAAAACGTGGGAGGGACGGATTGACTGAGAAATGTGTTGTTTTCTTTACCTACTCAAGTAACTGTTATCACGTCGAGATTTGGGATAGGAAAGCAATGGCATACAAGAAACATCTTTGTAAATCCAGCCATACCAATGCTCGTCTTTCCATTTAATACATCAAATACTGTTTTTAAACAAGTCAATAATACATCAAAGTCCATGTGTCGTTTTCTTTACCTACTCAAGTAACTGTTATCATGTCGAGATTTGGTATAAGAAAACGATGGCATACAACTAAACATCTGTAAATCCAGCCATACCAATGCTCGTCTTTCCATTTAATACATCAAATACTGTTTTTAAACAAGTCAATAATACATCAAAATCCATGTGTCGTTTTCTTTACCTACTCAAGTAACTGTTATCATGTCGAGATTTGGTATAAGAAAACGATGGCATACAACTAAACATCTGTCAATCCAGCCATACCAATGCTCGTCTTTCCATTTAATACATCAAATAATCTTTTTAGACAAGTGAATAATACATCAAAGACTTTGAAAAAGGCCAACTGTAGAATAACCTAGCGGTGATGCACCTTATCTCTTTGGAGTTTGATTCCTACCAACATATGGTTGGATAGATTATTTGTGTGGATTTTTTTACTATGATTTTTCTGAATTTGAATATGTGATCCGTGAGTTGTAGGCCTTAACTTCGAAAAGGGATTTTTTCTAAATAAATTTTTACTATTATAAAGTGTGAGTTGATGGTTGGTACATTCTCCCCCCTCTTTTCTCAGCCATCCGATTTGATCTGGACCATTTGTCTCTCTCCTTCTCTCTCTCAGGATACAACTGCCCACCCCCTCCACTTTTCCCATCTCCTCGCATATTCTGGCCACCCTTCTATCTTTGCCGTTTGCTTTCCAATGTTTGATGTGTGAAATTGGTCAGACAGTAAATTTCATCTTATCATTTTTATGACTTCGTTGTAACATACGAATCTCTAACTAGTACCTCAAAAGGATTAGATCATGAAACGAAATAGGCTTCGGGTCGTTTTACAGGAGGCGTACAACGCTCCAAGGATTGCTGGATCGGGCTTAACGATAGATGCACAGATGCTAGATGGGCTCCGGTTGGCTCACAGCCCCTATAATAATGGAAGGCCGCCAAAGCCCAGCAAGAAACAATAAACAGAATGGGGGGGAAGGATCGACGACGACGACGAGTGACGACTGCCAGGATCTTAGGGCCCGCATGTCATCCATATCTTTACTACTTAAAAATTGGAGTTGGTGGCAGTCCGTCCGTTCTCCGTTGAATCTCAGTCGACCGATTTAAAAACTACCATCTCCGCCGTCCGTCTCGTCAGTTCTCCCCCCACCCCTCTCCCTCTCTCCCCAGTACCCACCTCCCGCAACTGCTACTTTCCGATTCCTCCCACCGTCTTCTCCGGATCTCCCCAATCTCTCATCGTCTCCCTTCCCACCCCCACCGCCTTTCCCCTCTCCCCCGCCTGCTCCACCTCGCTCGCTCCACCTCGCCCATCCTCGCATCGCCCGAACTAGCCTCGCTACCCTCCACCTCTCTCGGTTGCGTCCCCGCCGCCCCGTTCGCCCTCGGCGCCCCGTCCGTCCGTGGATCCCCTCTCCTGTCCACCGTTGGTCGCGTCTGGTCCATCCACGCTGCCCCGTCTGCTGTTGGCCGCGTTTGGTTCGTCCGCCATCAGCTACGTCTGGTCCGCCCGCCCCTGCCGCCCCTCCGCGCCGTCCCTGCAGTTTTTGGTCATGCTATTAAGCTAATTCTTCTAGCTCTACAAGCAGTTTTTGGTCAAGCTATTGAACCATTGGCGCAACTGATGGAGGCTGTGTATATTGGTAGATTCGGTTGCTCCTTTTTGTTGCTATGTCATGTACTTCTTTGCATAGAGTGCCAAATTGTGAATGACATTCGAACAAGTTCTCTGTGTGGTTGTTGAGTACTTTTGGTATTTCAAACTGAGAAAATTGTGTTGTGAGTCCCCAAAATTTTTTTTTGCTATTTCAGAGTGGGGAATTGTGTTATGTTGTAAGAAATTTGTGAATTAGTACTGGCTGAATGCTTTGGTCTAAAAGAATGTTCAAACTTGAGGCAACTGATCTGTAATGTGAGAGCAGAAATTGATCCGTAACAATGAGAGCAGAAATGGAACACGAATTTTTAGCTATATGGTCATTTTTTTCTTTTTAGCTATATAAGTTGTATGAATTCAGTGCGTGGCATTTTGTTTCTTTTTTACTGTTACATTGCCTGAACTAAGCACAATCTTATGAACATAATTACTTACTTTCACTTGTAAACTGTAGCATGTCCGATGAGTTCTACCTGCATTATTTTTTAAACATAATCTTGCTTTGTGATTTAGGTGTCAATGATAGAAGCATATCTGCGAGCTAACAAGATGTTTGTGGACTACAATGTGGTATGCATTTTTTGAGTGTTACAGCACTTGAACAAGAGGTTTTGATCAGAATATAGACACAGATCTGATAGACATATTTGCATGACCGTGTCCCTTTGAAGGAAATGAAATCAGATTGGCATGCTTGCCTGGACAACGGAGTTGGTGCATTGTTAAGCTCTTGGTTTTGTAGCTCCTGAACAATAGAGTTGTGAAATTTGGCTTTCATGGACAACCTGCTGAAATCTAGCACGACATTGTTGTTATACCAGCAATAACTGGCTGCACAAACACATCAAACCACAGCGTTATGCTTGGTGCTGGTCTTGTGCCAAAGAAAGCTTGTGAATTGGGTCTTCAGGTTTGTTTGTTCGTACTTTGTCTGCATACTGTTGTATTGCCTGCTTTTCTCATGTACACAATCTGAATTTTCCAAGCTTACAATGCACACAACAACTTGAGCAGCAATGAACAGTACCAGGTTTCTCAATTTTCAACACTGCCTTGCTCTAGCATAACGAACAGTACCAGGTCTGTGCCGCTGCTGGCCAATGCCTCCGTACATGTACATCACAAAATTCAAAAGCAAATATTTGCCACTGTTTCACTTAAAACAAATTCATGCTTGCAAGCATAACACAAGTTCACCTAGAGATGAGTTCAAGCATTAGCATGCCCCCATTTCCAATAAATCAATAGAAAGCAGTAAAGGCACAATGTGGGGTCGATATACAACATAATTGTGATGTTTGAAATAGTTATTGACAAGAAACAAGATCGACTTCTAGCATAGAGTAGATAATGGTGCATGTGCAATTTCTACCAGATTATTTTACAGAAGCCACAACACCCATTTTCCATTGTCCAACGAAAAAAAGCACTAACAACTAAGAACGTAGGATGGGTTATAGCCATCAAACTTGAGCAATGAACTAACAATTTGGCACTCTATGCAAAGTACAGGATATAGCAGCAGAAAGGAGGAACCTAATCTACCAATATACGCAGTCTCCATCAGTTGTGCAAATGGATCAATAGCTTGACCAAAAATTGCTGGTAGAGCTAGAAGAATTAGCTCATTTCTGATACCCCTAGGAAGCAGCCCACTGTTTATTTCTCCGATTGTTACGACAGGTGCGGAGAGGGGGATCCATGGATGGCAGGGGGAGGGGGGCGGCAGGGGCGGACGGACCAGACGCAGCCGATGGTAGACGGACCAGACGCGGCCGACAGCAGACGGGAGACGAACTTTTTTGAGGATCCGTTAGTATTGTACTAGTACGAGCATAAAATGGACTCCTCCGGAACACGCGCCCCCACGAAGTACCACCAGTTTCCCACCGCACCGCACCATGTCGTCCGAAACCGCCGTTTCGCCGCAGTCGCCGTCCGACCCACCCGCCGCCGACTGCGCCCATTCGAGCCCCACTTCCATGGCCGACGAGATGGAAGCACCAGTCAAGCCCCAACCCCAACCCCAACCGCAGCAACCTTCGTTGTCCTCCCCCTCCATGGCCGACCAGACGCAAGCCTCAGTCCAGCCCCAGCCCCAACCCCAACCGCACCACCCGTCGCCGCCTCCTTCGGGAGAGGACGACGACGAGGTGGTTATCACCGGCGCCTTCGCTGGTGGGGACGCCGCCGCGGAGGCGGCGGCGGAGCGGGTGAAGGGGCCGTGGTCGCCGGAGGAGGACGCGCTGCTGAGCAATCTGGTGGAGAAGCTCGGGGCGCGGAACTGGACGCTGATCGCGCGCGGCATCCCCGGACGCACCGGCAAGTCCTGCCGCCTCCGCTGGTGCAACCAGCTCGACCCCCAAGTCAAGCGCAAGCCCTTCAGTGGTACCGTTTCTTTTCACTCATATATTGTTATTTTGTATCCATGAGAAATGTATCATGCCAAACCTTAGGCTAACATATTTTGCCTTTGCACAATGTCTAAGAGGCTTAGCATTACGGACATGATACATTGTGCGCTCAGTTGATTGTGTGGATGCTATGTATCATATCTGCAACACTTGCCTGTTAAATCTGTGGTTTTTGGCTGCAGAAGAGGAGGACCGCATTATAATGGCTGCTCATGCAGTTCATGGGAATAAGTGGGCATCTATCGCGAAGCTTTTGGTTGGGAGAACCGACAATGCAATCAAGAACCACTGGAATTCTACTCTGAGGCGTCGGCACTGCACTGGTGGCCGATGCACACAGGGTGGTACTGCAGAGCATGCTATTCCAGAGATGTCCAGGGCAGTTTCAGAAGAACCTTGGCCATTAGGGGATCTTAGTTCCTTCAATGCTACGGAAGTAAGGGAAGCTCCTGTGCAAACAGTACCTGGAAGTTATGTTGGGGCATGGCAAATCGGAGGTAACAATTTTAACACTGAAGTTGTCGATCCACCTTACCTGGCCCGACCAGTTCCAAAGGTTGGTGCTTTCAGACCATACAATGTAGGACCTGCTCAATCAACGCAAAAGGAAGTTTCGAGCTCTATCTTCAAGTGTGACTCAACCCTTCAAGCTTTCAAGCCTGAAACTGGGATCTGCAAGTTTATTGATCCTACATGCTTTGCAGCTGAGGTTCCAAACAAATGTGGGCATGGTTGCTGCACTGCTCTGGAGAGACCTCGTAAGGACTCGTTGCTGGGTCCTGAGTTTAATGAGTTCGAAGATCATCCACCATTGAATAGTACTTTTGTTTCATTGGTATCAGAAATTAGCAGCATTGCTTGGATGAAAACTGGTTTGCAAAGCAGTGACACCAGCAACTTATTGCAGTCTGTTCTGCCAGCCTGACAAATTAGGGATCATGTGAATTAGCATGCTGGAACATTTGCTGTTGCTTGTTATATTCAGAAATAATGAAGTCAACCTGTGGTTATAATCCTGAGCTGCTTGTTTGATAGATGGCATGACAGGTGGCACTTAGCATCATGCATTTGTACTGCATCACACATGGAGGTTCTGCTTAGGTAATTGGACATGGCTATTGCATTATAGAAAAATTATAAGGCATTCCTATTCCTAATTGCATTCCATTTCCAGTATTCCCTGGCTGAATACTGAGACATGTTACAGATAGAATGAATCTTTCAGTTATGAGAAGAGAATATCGTGCCCTATTGGCAAATATATGCCAAGCGCCACATAATGTCTTTCTCTTCCGTTTTCATTTTCCTTGTAATGGCCGTTGAATCGGTGTTATTTGATGTTGTAGTTATGACCACAGGTTATTTGATTAAAATAGAAGCAACCAAAGTATTTTGACAATGGACTGATCGTCTAAGGGAAAGTATGTTGCAATTGAGCTTATTTCTAACAGGAAGCCCAAGGAATAACTCCATGGAAGAAAAGGTAAAGGTGTCACTGTACTATTATGGTACATGTGGTGTAAATAAACTGAATTGCTAATTTTAGGGCACATACTTAAATCACAATAGAACAGTGCCTACTGTACAGCATAGTAATAACACAGTAACTAAAGGTATGGTGGAGTATCATATTGATTAAAATGTGAAAACATTATGTCAGCTTCCTGGATTTGCACAAACGCTCAGTTTTAATACATTAGGTTATTCTCCTTAAGATTTTTGTTTCTTATTTTTTATTACGTTTGCATGAATATCCCCTTTTTTCAGTTAAACTAGATTGTGTTGGCTTGCACAATTGTGCGGTGTGGCTCAGTATACTACAGAAACTCCAGAATTTATACAACTCAATATTTTACTTCGAGTATATCTTAATGAGAGATGTTTTCATGATTTAGGGGGCTTTCTTATCTTTTCAGTTTAAATGTTGCCAATAACATCTAATGGTTGTGAATTGTTGTAATTTGGCCCCCACCAAATTGATGATTTTTTTGTATGAGAATTTGTAGGATTTTTCTCCTTTTTTCTGAGAGCTTTTAGTGTATGATTGTAACAGAATAATTAGATCTGCCTGTTCTATGTGCACTTCAATTCATTTCTTATCTAGTACTGCTAATGTGTATCTTTATTTCTTTGCAAAACATGTTAGAAATCTTATAGCATTCTATCTTTCACTTCACATAAAGTCAGTGTCTCAGTGAGCATTCCATCTTTTAGAAAGCATATAAATCCAAAATTATGGTGGCAGCAGCAACTGTAGTTTCATGTCTCTGTAGTGTTTCTCTATGAGCCATCGTTGTCAGAGATCAGGTTTCTTTCACTGTCACTGTTTCTATTGTTGTCTATCCTGGTAGGCTTGTGAAAAGCTAGATTCTTTTCTTCCAAATTACACTTTGAATTATCGAAGACAGCCAGGTTCTATGCCTTGTCTTCATTGCTGTTATGGGTTATGTGAAGTTGGAGATGAAAATGTTTTGGTTATCTCTTTGTGAATTGTGATAATTGGTTAGTACAATCACAGTAGGCGCGTAGCTGGTTGGGCTTGCTTTCGTGGATTTGGATATTCTGCTTTGCAATTATTAGGATAGAGTAGCACTTACTATATTGCCGCTTCTCTTGCTTTCAACTTTCAAGTTTCCATTTAGGACCATCTGTTGGCTGTTGCCCTACTCTGAATCTCCCATCAACCTTATTCATAAATGCAAGCATGTATACAGTAGCCTTTTTTAATGACGATGAGTTATGTCTGTGGAAAAATATACTCTGCCTTGCCTGATAGTACCATTGAAGATTAGCAGTATTACTTAGGTCTGTTCTACCTCCAGTGGACATTTTCCTTCATCCTTGTAGTCCTACTGTGATGCTCACCTATACTTGCCTGAGGGATGGGAAACAGTTGCTGCTGTTATGAATATTGTGTGTATTGATATGAGACCCAAAAGGCTATATATATAGGAGAGTACAAGGGGATATGCCATATAGAGATAAGGCATATATGGAATAGAATACAAACTCTATCTCTAATACCCTTCTCTCTAATACCCTTAACACCCCCCCTCAAATGCAAGGCGTATGCAATAGCATTGCATTTGAAAAGGGTTAATACTAAAACAAGAAAAATCCGAAGTCCGAGTCTTGATGATGTCGTCGTTGCGTGCAGTCTTTGAATAAACTGTCAAATCAAGCCGAAGAGAAATAGATAGATGCATGACAGCGCAGATCGAAGCCCAAGAGGTGGCAGCGCAGTGCACAGAGGACGCGCGGCGGCCTTTGAAGCTCGGGGCGGCGGCTAGAGAAGCGGCGGCATCATAACGACTTCTACGATCTGCACGCGGCTCAGAGAATAGAGCGGCGGCTGCTGCCATGCAAAAGAAAATTCCTACACTTCTATGACTGACAATAAATTTGTGGACTCGCACGGCTTGAACGAACTAAAAATTTAAAGACTACGGATTTTGGATGGACGCAGCGAAAGACTCACGAGAAAAATGACTCGAAGACTGACTCAAAAGAAATTCTAGATACTAGCGAGACCAGCAGCGGATGCCTGGATCGGCTTGTGGGCCTGGGTCTTTGGATGCACTTGCGGCCCACCCAATCAAAACCCGTCTCTCATCCTCTCTCCTCGCTCCCCTCCCCTGCGTACGCTCTCCGCTTCGCACCCCCCTCCCTCACTCTCGATCCTCACTCCCTCCCGTCTCGGACATGCGGGCACAGGGCCAGGAGGCGGCGGCGCGAGCACGGTGGCCACGAGGCGGGCCTCGATCGTGGAGGCGACGGGCAGCCTCAGGCGGCGGTGGCACGTGGATCCAGGCGGGAGGCGGCCGGATCTGGCCGGATCCGGGCGAGAGAGCGGTGACGGCAGGATCCAACGCGGGCTGCGGCGAAGACGGCCTGATCCGACGAGGCGACGGCGCCATGGAAGGCGGGAAGGTGCTGGCGGCGACCGGCCGGATCCGGGCGGGAGTCGGCTTGGCGACGGCGGTGGATTCGCGCGGCGGCCTGGCGGAGACCCAGCGACCGGATCCGAGGCACCGATGGCGTCGGCGGAGGAGGGCGACCCAAAAGCGAGCCGGCGGCGCCGGACGCGAGCGACGGCGCGCCGATCTGGCGCGGATCTGGTGTGGAGACGGTCAAATCTGGGAGAGGCGAGGCTAGTGGCGGCCTGATCCGGAAGAAGCGACTGCAGCGGTGGCCTGATCCAGAAGAGGCGACGCCGTGGCGCGGTCGGCGAGGAGATGGCCGCCCCCAGGAGCAGAGATCGATTCTCCCGGGGGCAGCGGAAGACGAACGGAGGCTAGGTTAGGGTTTCAACCTAAGCTCTGATACCATGTTATGAATATTGTGTGTATTGATATGAGACCCAAAGGGCCATATATATAGGAGAGTACAGGGGGATATGCCATATAGAGATAAGGCATATATGGAATAGAATACAAACTCTATCTCTAATACCCTTATCTCTAATACCCTTAACAGCTGCTACTTCTAATTTGTACTACTTGGCACTTTTTGTCGTTCAAACTTATTGTTTATTTCACATTGTTCTATCTGGTAGGGTATCCTGTTCCTTTCGTTTATTGACCTGTGCTGGTGCTGTCTGTATTTATGGGGTTATTGGAGCTTTTATTTGCCTCAACCCTAGATCTGGTTGCATAAAGATTGCACAGGCAGCTTGGGAGAGTACTAATTTGCTGGACAAAGTCACTTTTATGGTTCCTGCCTTGGCTGTCAGGGTTAGGTCTCCATAGGCATTTGGTATGTAGAGTGATGGACCAAGCAGGTCCTAATGAACGTAGAATACTGCATAGACTGCTTCTTTGTTAATGCCTGAGTGGGAGGATTGGCACCTAATCCTTTGTCATAAATCTGTCTTGAGGTCCTCAGATTAGGCATGATGTTGCTTTAGCCGGAGAAAAACTGTTTTTCTGCTCCTTGTATACATGTTTTGCAAGATGAAAATTGCAGCAACCTGATACTTGTCACCAGTTGGTGGGTTTCGGGGACCCTACTCTCTCAATTATAGGATATGCTCATAGGCATGCTGATATAAAGATTCTGTACTTCATGGGGCTGGCCATGGATGCTGATTAGAAACAACTCGATGCATCAAACAATACTGTGCAGTTTATTACTCTAGCAATTAGATGTAGACTGCGACTTAGGCAGGTTTGATGGTGGTGTGGGGTAGTTGGGTTAGTTTTTTATCTTGCCAGCTCCGATGATTTGATTTCCTAATATTCCTGCCTTCCTGTTTGCATGTGTTAGTTCAGACTTCAGAGGCAGCATCTGCACGCATGCTGGGATTTTTGTGGTCGTGGAGAAATCGTGAGTATTCTTCTTTGGCTCACAGGATCAGTGCCCTTCATCTTCGTTTCGGTTGGTTTGTCATGGTTTTGTCATGACTGATGACTTGTCGATGAGATCAATTTGTCTCTCATGTGGGGTACGAAGATGTCTACTCTTCCCGAAATAGTCTCGTTTGGGTTTTGGCTGGTCTCGCCTGTAGAATCGTCTGTTGCTATTTAGCTAGTCTTGTTATGGTTCTGCTGAATCGAATTATTGGGCTGTGCATGCGATACAGCCAAGAAAGCCGTAACTACTTGGGGACACGACACAATGATCTACGAACAAACAGTGGTTGGTTCAGTTCAGACCCTTTTTGGTGTAAATCCTGCTGCTTGGGTTAACACGACGATTTTAAGCGCAGCAAAACTTACCAACCAACCCAAACCGGAGCTTAGGCTGATCGACGCCACAAGACACAAAGGAGCATGCGCACATAGTACCGTTCACCAGCCGGATTCGGCGTCCCGTCTATTTTTTGCATGCAGTGCCCGTCTAGCGTTCTGGACGCAGTGGTTAACCATGCAATCGCATTTTATCTGATAGAACTTCCTGCTCAATTCAACCTTGCACAGAAGAAACACTACATTACATGCTTGTAGTACCTACTACTCTCTCTCTCTCTCTCTCTCTCTCTCTCTCTCTCTCTCTCTCTCTCTCTGTGACTCTCTCTCTCTCTAAAAAAGTACTGTTATAAACATTATATGTGTATTTATGATGTCTAATGGGTAAATATATAAAGAATACAAAAAATATTACAAATGAATGTGCTATATACATATAAGGAAATACAAAGGCATATAAGGAAAACATATAACGAATTCCTATTCTAACATCCACTCAAACTCATGGTGAATCGCACACACTAAGTTTGGACAGAAAATACAAATGTTATACCCTAGTTTGTGGCTTCGTGAAGAAGTCAGCAATCTATAACTTTGAGAGCACAAACTGTAAAACAAGTACTCTCTCCTGCACCTATAAGTAAGTATATGAAGCATCCACACTGTTGTGGTTACAGACCAAACAGAGAGAGAGTATAGTAGTGGAGAGTTATGTGAGTAATGGCTTAGAGCTTCTCCCCATGGCCCGTGTTGTATATATATGTCTACATGGTGAGTGCTTTTACAATTATACCCTTATATCCGAGTATTCCCCTCAAGGGTACTCGTGTCATTATACATGTCCTATTTTGGGCCTTACATTCCCTTAACAGGCCTGCTGGGCTTAGGTGGGGATCACCCCTACAACAGGAGCCTCTCATGGTGAAGGGCTTCACGGGCCGAAGCCATGCTGCCGAGCCCTTTGGCCCCCTCCGTCCCTGCGGCCTGTGAGCTTTTTCAACGTCCGTCGAAGCCTTGCTGCTTGATGTAGTGTTTGCCTTGTTGCGAAGGTATGGCGCCTGGCGGTTTGGCGAAGCCTTCGTTGTCCACCCGGTCTTGCTATAGTGGGGTCGAGGTTGACATCGAGACCGAGAGGCGACATCGATGTAGGGATTGGAAGCGAGGTCGAGGCCGCCTCCGGTTCGGTGGGGTGGGAGGTTGCCTTGGCCGAATCGGAGGTGTTGGCGGAGTCGGATGCCGAGGCACGCGTATTTGGAGCGGGCCCCTAAGTCGTCGCGCGAACGCCAACCGACGGCGGACTCCGGCGTCGAGTGCTCTTGATGGCAAGTGACTGCTGGCCTGCCTGGTGAGGCCTGGTTGACGCGGCGCGAGGCTTGAGGCGTCGTGGTCGCATCATGTTGTAACGTGCCTTCCTCTGGCCGACCCCGTGGCGGGACATGCTTGGCGCGGCACGGGTCTTGGAGCATCGAGGCCGTACGATGCTGCGACGCTCCGTCGCCGTTTGGATTTTCCTTCCGTCGGTTGGAATCCTGTCGCTTGGACTTCCGCCGGTTGGACTTCTGTCGGTTGGGCTTCCTCGCTGATGGGGTATATATATCGTGCTGGTGCGGCATTGTACCTGCATTGTGCGCTCGGATAGGTGCTGCTCCCCTAAAATGGGTCCCTTCAGTGCATCCACATTCCGTAGCAGCGTTACACGGCTTGGGGATGTTGATGTACTGATGGAGGCCTATTTTTCTTGGGAGCTCGGTTAGCGTCTGTTACCGGCAGCTGGTCGCACTTTCTGCTTTCATGCTGCGTTTCTGCATATGGCGACAATGTTTGCCCTGTTCTCATAGATAAGCCCACCTTCAGTCGGGTTTTCCGACTGGGCCCCTCAACATTACTTTTCCAAGAATGTTGGTGCACCGAAGGTGGCCTGTTTATGAGAACAAGCCAAAACTTGACGTGACATGGCCTCCGCCTTAACCATATACGGGGAATGCCGACGGGCGAGCCCTTGCGCACGAGTCCACTCCTCGAAGTCAAAGTGTCTCTGGAGTGGAGATCTTGGTGTCGTTGCCGCTGGGGTTGATTGACTCGTGGAGCTGCCTCCGGGCGAAATTGGGTTAAGTGGCCGAAGTCTCCCCGCTGGAGCGGGGGCCTGCCTATCCGGAGTTGCGCAGGCCGAAGCGGCCTGCTGATTGGTTGCCCCGATAGGTCAGGGTGTAGGCCGGGGTCTCTGTATGGCGCCATCCTATCGGGAAGTGCCATCCCCTCGGGAGGTGTGCCGCGCTCCGCTGTCTGCCCTTATTCTCGCGGGTGCGAGCGACCGGCATTTATTCCCTGCGCTGGCCGACACGCTGCGGGGCGCTACTGGCGCGTCGTGCGGTGACAGGCCTCTGTACGACCGCGGTCGTATGTGGCATACGTGTGCCATCGCGACGCTTTGGCTTCGACCCTGGGGAGATGAGCGGTTGTCATCTGCCGGTTGCGCTTACCGGTGGTGAGAGGCGAGCGGTCTTTAAATACACCCCGTGGTACCACGTCTGCGCCTCCTCCACACGCTTTCTGATCGTTCACGCCGTCTCCCATACTTGCTCTTCTTGCCCGTGCGCTCCTCTTCATCGTTGAGTATCCCGTGGACACCAATGGCGACTTGCGGTGAGCATGCTCAGGTGGCCGGCGGCTACGCCATCCGCCGGCGGTCCTCGCCGCTTGAGGTGAAATACGCGTTCGAGAAACGCGATCCAGCGGCGGCAGACAAGTGGTGGGCGGCGACGAAGAAGAAGGAGGGTCCGTACTCCGGCGACTTAGGCCGCACGCTCGTGATGGAGGACACGATCCAGTCACTGCTGCGCGAGGGGAGGCTATCGGACCGCCGAGCGGTGCGGCTACCCGCCGATGACGAGACGGAGCCGCGCCCTGAGAAGTCGGAGGCGATCGTCTTCGTCGCCTACTTCGAAGCCGGACTTCGCATCCCGGCCGCGGCGATCGTTGGCGACGTGCTGCGGACCTTCAAGCTGGAGTTGGCACAGCTGACTCCGAACGCAGTGGCTCGCCTTGCCGTATACAGCTGGGCCCTACGCTCGGAAGCATATTGGCCCAGCACCTCAATGTTCGCATATTTGCACGAAGCACGGTGCCAGCCGAAGGAGCGGAAGGACAGGACGCTGTCGAAGTTTGGCAGCGTCAACTTCATTCTGCGGGCATCATGCAGGAAGCTCTTCCCTGCGAACTCGACGCGAGGGAAATGGGAGTCCAACTGGATGAGACGGTGGTTCTACCACCGTGTGTCGAGTGGTAGCGGCCTTGAGTGCACGGGCCGGCCGATTGCATTCAAGACCACGCCCGGTCTAACACTCGACCACGAAGATAGGCGAAGGGCGCGAAGACTTGTGGGGGTCACCGCCCGCTTCAATATGCGCGACCTCGCCGAGGAGTACATAATGTATGGCGTGGCGCCGCTTGCCTGTGATTGGCGTCTCACCGCCGGGAAACTTCGGGACGATAACGTTCAGCCGTCCGTTTGCTCGCTACCCGCGCCAACTGGTCTTCGTAAGCCTCGACCGTGCCCTCCCCTCCGTTCGTACGTACTGCGTCGTGTCTAATCGTGTTTTTTGCCCCGTGCAGGAACTCGCCTGGAGGACGCGGAGCGCGCAGCGCGCATGTTCCTTGGGCCATACACCACCAGGGAGCACGAGCAACGCACAGCTGCGACTGCGGAGGCGGGGTTGGGGCGGATAAACCGCGTGTGCGAGGCCTTAGGTCTTCCCGTGCCGGATCGCGCCCCTCCGGCCCCACAACACCAAGACGACGGTGCCGCAAGGACGAAAGCGTCGTCCCGCAAGAGGACCCGAACTGCGGCGACCACGCCTTGTGCAGCAGCTGTCGCTGCTCCTGTCGGTGTGGCGAGCGCGGAGTCGGATTCGGCGAAGTATGCTGACTCGGACTTGGAGGAGGGCGCGGGTACTAAGGGCGAAGGTGGCAGGGGCGGAGAGCGCGCCGTGGGTTACCAGGAGAGCGAAGTCTCGCCGCCCACGACGGTCACCGAGGCGGAGCTGGCGTTGGCTGGCGTCATCGGGGCGAAGTCCTTGTCTGTGGCCACGACAGTGCCGGGGCTACCCTCCGCGGGGGTAGGTGGAGCGCGGTCTTCGCCAACAATGGCGGCCGAGGCGGAGGTGCCCTCTGCGGAAGTTACGAGGGCGGAGTCCCGCCCGCCAATGTTGTAGCTGCGGAGGCCCCTTGTACGAGTGTTGCTGCCGAGGCGGGGCCCTTGTCTCAGGCGAAATGGCCACGTCTGCAAGCCCCCCTTCACCGGACTTCGAGGGGGTTCGCCGTGGCAACCGGCGTTGGGAGTTTGTGGGTCTCCGCCTCGTACACCGAAGTTCCCCCGTCCCGCGCCCTCCCGGCTCCTCAGACCGCAGTAGCCGTGGCGCAGGAACGGTTGGCGCCGGGTCCCAACCTGGAGGTCCCTCGGCCCTGCGGGCCAGCGCCGTTCGCAGGGGCCGGTGTCATTGCTACTCCGCCCGGAGTTAGGGAGACGTCCCAGTGAAGTCCCCCATCTGCCACCGAGGGTAGGCTGGGGTGGCATACTTTTGGTGTAATTTTCCCGCGTCTTATAGGACTCTGACTGGTACCTCCTCTTGCAGCGACACTTATTCCGGAGGAAGAGGCATCCCCTGAACGTGGGGGTCCTGGCGCTGGCGACGCAGACGCCGTGCGCCCGAGCCCGGTAGACTTCGTTCCTCCATCGGATGCGCTGAGGGCGTGGGACGACGCGACCGTCAGCATTGGCCAGCAAGCGTTGCAGACCTATGGGACAGGGCGCCTCAGGGACGCATTAGAGGTGTCGGGAGTGAGGGTAAGTATCTGTCCTTAAGTTAAGACCACTCATAGCCGTTTAACACTTGCTAACCCCTTCGTCGCACAGACACTCGTGTTGGCCCAGGCCCTGCAGGCGGCTTATGCTCGTGAGCAAGGAGCGTTACGTGGCATGCTGTAGGCCGCCGAAGGGGAGCTGCGCGGAGCTACGGGGGCGCGCTCTGCCCAGGATGCTCGTGTGCGCCGCTTGGAAGCGGAGTGCGCGGAGATGAAGGCACACACCGAGGAGCTCGTCGCCGTAGCGCGGGAATCGGCCGCAGAAGCGGTGCGGCAGGAAGCTGCGGCGGAGCGAGATGGCCTACTGCAACAAATCGCTGTGCTAGAGAAGGAGAAAGGCGAGCTTGCCTTGTCTCTAGCAGAGCAGAACCGGGCTCTGGGCGATGCTTCGGTGGTAGCGTGGGATGCCATGCTTGCTCTAGAGAACACTCTCCGAGGGCTCATCGCCGAAGTGCCAGACCACTCCTTCGGGCCGGAGGAGCTATCACGTACACTCCGATGGATCGGAGACGCAGCCGACATTGCGCGCGACGCCGGGGCTGCCAGCACGTCAGCGAGCTGGCTGATCCGCGCACTCCTGCGACACCGGGGCTGCCAGCACGTCAGCGAGCTGGCTGATCCGCAGTTGGAGATGCCGCCCGGGGCCGGAGTGATGTCTGGCGCCGTCCGCACCGTTCGCCGCCCTGTTCGGTTTTTCCACGAGAGGATCTGGGAATACATCGGGGTGGCTGCGGCGATGGTCGAGCTTCGGAACAACCTATACCACGAGGGTGACCTCGGCCAGTGGCTAGACGAGGTCCCACGGCGCGAGGAGGGCGGCCCTGCAAGCTCGGGGGGCGACGCAAATCCACAGGTGTGACGGCGTGGCCTCCGCGCGTTGGTGTGCGTTGTAACACAAGCCATTTTGCCTTATTAATAAAGTACAAGTTGCCTCGCCAATATTCTGACTTGCGTGCCCCCGTGTCCCGAGCAGCTACCCGACCGGCTGCTAGTTTCCGACCTTGTAACCCGACGACGCCTGCGGCGCTGGCGGAGGGCCGAGGAATTGCTGGACTTCTGGGCCAGTCGGACTTCTTCAGGTGAAGCCATGGCGCGGACGCAGGTTAAGGAGGAGCCTGCCGAGTAGCGGCTCCAGGCACCCAAGAATACTTGTACACTTATTACGTTCCCTTGTAAGCATCTTTTGATGGATATGAAAGGGTGTTGCCCACGCTTTCGTCCTTGTTTACGATTACGCGGTCTCCCGGTAGATTGGCGAGGCTACCGCATGCCCGCCGTAGTAGACATTTTACCCGAGGCAGCTTTGCGGGCGCGAAGCTGGCGCCTAAGGCGGAGTAGGCACGTGAGCACTCTGTCCCCTTCCTTTCGAAGCGGTGGCAGCGAAGCTGGCGCCTAGGTCGAAGTAGACGCGCGAGCGCTCCGTCCCCTACCCTTCGAAGCGGTGGCAACGAAGCTAGCGCCTAGGTCGAAGTAGACGCACGAGCGCGCCGTCCTCTACCCTTCGAAGCAGTGGCAGCGAAGCTGGCGCCTAGGTCGAACGCGGCGTAGAAATCCTAGACCACGCGCTGTTTATACTCCAAAAAGCACGCGTGAAGAATACCTACGCGTATGCGGGAGACTTCGCGTCTTGTTTATACTCAGTAGAGTGCGTGGGACAATCAACCACGCCTTATTTATACTCCGCAGAGTACGCATAGAGATGACACACATGCGTGCGCGGGAGCATCCGCGTCTTGTTTATACTCAGTAGAGTGCGCAGGGACAACATCCGTGTCTTATTTATACTCCGTAGAGTGCGTGGGACAATCAACCGCTTATTTATACTCCGCAGAGTACGCATAGAGATGACACCATGCGTGCGCGGGAGCATCCGCGTCTTGTTTATACTCAGTAGAGTGCGTAGGGACAACATCCGCGTCTTATTTATACTCTGTAGAGTGCGTGGGACAATCAACCACGCCTTATTTATACTCCGCAGAGTACGCATAGAGATGACACACATGCGTGCGCGGGAGCATCCGCGTCTTGTTTATACTCAGTAGAGTGCGCAGGGACAACATCCGCGTCTTATTTATACTCCGTAGAGTGCGTGGGACAATCAACCACGCCTTATTTATACTCCGCAGAGTACGCATAGAGATGACACCCATGCGTGCGCGGGAGCATCCGCATCTTGTTTATACTCAATAGAGTGCGCAGGGACAATATCCGCGTCTTGTTTATACTCCGTAGAGTGCGTACGGAGGCGGATCTCGGCGCTACGTCTTGTTTAGAGTCCGTGGACTGCGCGCGGAGGCGAGCCTCCGCGTGTTGCGGGTGGTGAAGTTGCGTGCGGAGGCAGACCTTGACGGTACGTCTTATTTATACTCCGTGGAGTGCGTGCGGAGGCGGACCTCGGCGCTACGTCTTATTTAAAGTCCGTGGACTGCGCGCGGAGGTGAACCTCGACGCTACGTCTTATTTATACTCCGTGGAGTGCGTGCGGAGGAGGACCTCGGCGCTACGTCTTATTTTAGAGTCCGTGGACTGCGCGCAGAGGCGTCCCCCCACGCGTCTTTGTTTATACTCATGCCCGTGTTTTTAACGGAGAGTGCGCGCGCGAACGCGTGTCTTTGTTTATACTCATGCCCGTGTTTTTCACAGAGAGTGCGCGCGCGAACGCGTGTCTTTGTTGCGGGAAACAAGAAAATTTGTGCAAACGGTGAACTTTATTAAATTCCCATTTGCGCGGGTGAGCGGTTACAAAATGTGGGATATCGATCACTGACCGCTTAAGGACGGGAGCGGCCGCTGCTGTCGTCGCCCGGTGATGAAGTGGGGCACGGCGGGAGTCTCTGCTGCTGGGACAACTCGTGCGCGGGGAGTGCAGGGCGCTCTCCGGGATCGCCCGGGGTCTTCGCATCTGCACACCCGACCTAGGTGCCTTGGCGAGCCTCATGGCACGGACCCCTGGCGCCGAGCTCTATGCGCCGAGCCATGTCTTGGTCACCATGGACAATGATGATGGCCTGCGGTCCGGGGAGCTTCATACATAGGAAGTCGTGGTGCGGAACTGCCCCAAGAGAGTTTAGGAGCGGCCGCCCCAATATGGCGTTGTAGGGGTATGAAATGTCGATGATGTCGAAGATGACGTCCTCACTCCTCACGTTGTCGTTTTGGCCGAAGGAGACTTGGAGGCATATCTGGCCCAATGCCCGCAGGGGTTGCCCTCCGAAGCCTTGCAACGGGATGCCTGAAGGGCCCAACCGACTCCGAGGGATCCCCATCTGGTCGAAGGCCGCAGCGAACAGGATGTTCGCGAAGCTTCCTCCATCCACCAGGACGCGCCTGACCTCGCATCCTGCTACGAGGACTCGGACGACCAGGGGATCTTGGTGAGGGAACTCCACGCCTTCCGCATCAGCGGGCGTAAATGTGATTTCGTGTTGTGCCCACTCCGGCGGCGCCTACGCTGGGTATGCTGCGACGTGGTGCAGCCTCCTCGCGTAGGCCTTCCGCTGTCGTACCGAGGCGAACCCCAACGAGGAGCCTCCGGAAATGACGTTTATGACCCTGCGCTGGGCTCCTTCCGGGGCTTGCAACTGCAGGAGGCCCTCTCGAGGTTGCTGCACATGGGCTTGAATCCGCAGGGGGCCTTCCTGGGGCTGTATTCCTTGGTCCTGGGGGTGTTGGACGTGAGCCACGATAGGCGTGCGTGCCTCCGGGTTTTTATCCCTGGCGACGCTCTGCCGGAGCGCTGCGATAGTGGCGCAGGCACGCGTGTCGTGGTTGCCCCGGCCGTGGACTTCGCACCACTGTTCGTGGTGCTGGTCGTTGTACTCTTTGCGGGTTCTCTCGTCGCGACCCCACCCACGCCCTCGTCCCCGGCCACGGCGCCCTCTACCGCCACGACCCGCGGGGGCATTATCTTCGGAGCCGCCCTCGATGTCAAAGACGTAACGAGGTTTCCTAGACTTGCGTTGGTCGTGCTTGGGCCTGTCACCTGACGAGTCTTTGTGCTGGATGTCCTTGCAGTCGGAGGCGTCCTTCGATTGCTCTTGCTTGCGCTTGCCTTTCGAGGAGCCCTGCTTCGGCCAGCCATCGTTCTTTGCCGAGCCCTCCGCCTGATTGGTGTCAGAGTCATCGCCGTGTCGCCGCCGCGCGTCCTCTTCCGCTCTGGCGTACTCTTACATCTTGTCGAAAAGCTTCGCGACCGTCTTGATTGGTTTGCGCGCGTTGTATTCGGCCATCGGTCCCGGACGGAGGCCTTGTATTGCTGCGTTGATGACGGTTGTTTCATTGACGTCCTTGACCTGGCAACGCACTTTCACGAAGCGTTTGAAGTAATCCCGGAGTCTCTCCTCAGGTTTTTGCTTGACTGTGAAGAGCTGGTCCGCATCGACACGCTCGACATAGTTTCCTTGGAAGTTGTTGTAGAGTCGGTCGCGGATCTGCTCCCACGCGTAGACGGACTGCGACTCGATGGTGAAGAACCAAGATAGCGCACCCATTGTAACGCGAGGGGGAGTCCCTTTGCCTTCGTGGTGTCGTCTCCGCCAGTGGCTTCGATAGCGGTCTCATACACACGCACGAATTCTCGCGGGTTGGTGTCTCCTTTGTATGCCTCGATGACACTCGGGAACTTGAAGTCCTCAGGCCGTGCCGCCTGCTACAGGCCCACGGAGAGCGGGGACTCCGGGTCCACGCGTCGTAGTGGGACGCGACTGGACGTAAGGGTGTCACGGCTATCCGCCCTCTCCGGAGTGGGCTCCGATGCTACCGCCGGTGGGGCGTGCTGGCTCCAAGCCTCTTGCATGTCTCGCACAACCTCGCGGAGATCTGTCAGCTCCCGCTGAAACGCGCTGAGGGCCGCCAGCAGGGCGGTCTCCACCGTGGACGTGGTTGGGGTCGTCGGTGCGCCCGGCGGCATGATCGGCACGACGGCGACCACAGCCTGCGCGCCCATGCTGCCCGCAGCGTTGTCATGGAGGACCCTAGAGCCGGTGACGAAGCCCGCGTCGCCGCTGGAACCGATCACCGCTCCCGCGCCGGGTGGGACAGTAGACGCACCCGCATTGCCATCGCCAACCACCCGGGTAGCGCTGCGGGCGATTGCTGCGGTGCCTGCTGCGAGGTCGCCTGCCACGTGTGGGGCTGTTTCGACGGCCGCAGCGACGGTGGCGAGGTTGGTCGTCGTGGCAGTGGTGGCGGGGTCAGGCGTCGCGTCGTGAACGCCGGTGTTCACAACTGTCACACCCGCATCGCCACCCGTACCTACGGCCGCCAACGTCGAAGCCCTGGTACTGACGCGAGATTCCGTCGCTCCCCCCCTTTTTCTTCTTCGCCGCCGATGATGAAGCTTTCTTTGGTGCCATCCTCCTTCAGGTCTGGAGGCTTACTCTTGTCCTCCCCACGGACGGCGCCAACTGTTGTGGTTACAGACCAAACAGAGAGAGAGAGTATGGTAGTGGAGAGTTAGGTGAGTAATGGCTTAGGGCTTCTCCCCATGGCCTGCATTGTATATATATGTCTACATGGGGAGTGCTTTTACAATTATACTCTTATATCCGAGTATTCCCCTCAAGGGTACTCGTGTCATTATACATGTCCCATTTTGGACCTTACATTCCCCTAACAGGCCTGCTGGGCTTAGGTGGGGGCCACCCCTACAACACACACCAATGTGCTTAGTGAGCTCATACTTCAATGGGTTACAGGCAATACTGTTAGCACATGTACTATCAGACAAAAGAGTCGTACGTCCCATCACATGTACTCCAAAGTCTGCAAGTAACCACCTCAACCAAGTAACATCTGATTTTATAACTCCCAACTTAGCATCTGCACTCGAATGAGAAACTGCAATATGCTTCTTTATCTTCTAGGCAATCAGAGAGGAGCAAAAAACACAATAAACTGAAAAAGAACAGCGATAAGAAAGATCACTAGTCTAGGTCGCATCGAAGTACGCCTGAAGTTGTAGTGAGTTAGAGTTAGGGAAAAACAAACAACAATAGGTAGTCCTATGCAAGTAGTGAAGAACACGAAGAAGGTGGCTTTAGTGACGATGGGTCGGACAGACCATGAACTAACATAAGATAGGAATAATATGAGCTATATCAGGACGAGTGCTCACGAGATACAACAAACTCCCAACATGATGGCAATGTCGAGTAGGGTCCTCAAGAAAATCACCATGAGCGGCATGAAACTAAAGGGATAGCTACATGGGAGTCTCAGGAATGCGAGTGTCAGTCAGATCAGACCGATCAAGAAGATTCTGGACATACTTCTGCTGAGAGATGTAGTAGCCCTCAAGCGTGGAAGAAATATCAACCCTAAGGAAGTGCGTAAGAGAACCAATATCAGTTATCAGAACTATTCAATGGGATGGTTCTTCACATATGTGATGACATCACAAGTGATGAGCATGTCATCCACATACAGAATAAGCAGTGTACTACCCCGAGGTGAGACATGGATAAAAAGAGTACAATCATGGGAACTGACAGTGAAACCGACAGCGGTAACAACTGAGGTAAAACGTATAAACTAGGCATGAGAAACTTGTTTAAGGCCATAAAGAGCACGATGAAGATGACAGACGTGCCCATCTAGAACAAAATACCCAGGTGGTGGCTGCATGCAGACCTCTTCATGCAAAACACTATTAAAAAGGAATTCTTAATATCCAGCTAAGAGATAGACCCCTGGCAAACAGAAGCAACCGCAACAAGAGTGCGAACAGCGATCATATGGGCAACAGGGGCAACAGCCTCATCGTAGTCACGATCGTACTCTTGCTGAAAGCCGTGAACTATAAGATGAGCCTTGTAGCACTCGATAGTACTATCAAATAGGGTCTTGATTTTATACACCCACTTGTACATGATAGGGCAAGCATGCACACCCACTTGCACATGATAGGGCGAGCATGCACAGGTGTCGGTACAATGACCCAAGTCTCTGTATGCCGAAGAGCATCAAGCTCCTCTGCTATAGCGAGCTGCCACTCAGAACAAGAAGCAGTCTCTCGATAAAAACTAGGTTTAATGACAAAGAGAGCATGAACTACCGAAGCAAAACCAGGATGATCAGGATGCCAAAGGGATGTCAAGTGAAGGGCGTAATGAGGAGTATCATCAGAAGGATTAGACGTCGGTGTCGACGAGATACCAAAAGATGAGCTAGTAAAGGACGAGGATGTCTAGAGTAATGAATCCCAGAAAAATGAGACGGCTGTGCTGCAGAAAGCAGCACCAGAGGTGTGGATACAGAAGGAACCACTGGAGACAGACTAGGCAAAGATTGTGATAGTGGAAAAATAGATGAAGAGTCAAAAAGAGACAACCATGAAATCGTCTCGTTAGTGGAAACGGTACAAGGAGCCAAATCTCGATAGAAGAAAAATCAAGATTCATCAAAGACAATATCTCATGATATTTTGGGTCATCGAGCAGAAGGATCATAGCAGCAATAACCCTTATGCTCAGAACTGTAACCAAGAAACATATACTCAGCTGACTGAGTCAACAGTTTAGTGTGTTCACGAGGCTGCAATAGGACAAAACAGGTGTAGCAAAAAAACACGAAGGTGAGTATACTAGGGGCTTAAGGGTAGAAACACTCTATAGGACTGATATCCTTAAGAGCAGTGGAAAGCTGCATATGAATGAGATATGCGGCCTTAGTGCAAGTAGTCTCAATCAGATGATAATATTTGAGCTTACCAACCTTATTTTGAGTATGTGCACCAAGACAAGAAGACTGGTAAAGAGTGTCCTGCTTAACAAAAACTGTCTAGAAGCACCAGAACAGTATTCACCGATAGAATCACAGCAAAAAGTATGAATAGAGGACTCAAATTGAGTATGAACTATTGTTGCAAAGCTACGATAGATAACAAGAAACTGACCACGATTATACATAGGGAAAAGCCATGTAAAGCGAGAATTATCATCAATGAAAATCAATAGAATTTATGCCCCGCCTTTAGAGACAATATGCATAGGTCCCCATACATCTTAATGAACTAAATCAAAAGGACGAGAAGACAAGAACTCAAGCCTGCCCACCTTACAACCTTGATAAAACATGGTCATGTCAATAGTAACACATCCAAAAACACCCTAACAAACTAATGAAGAAAGGCAGACCCACACAAGTGACCTAAATGGTGATGCCACTACGTAAAAGCTCAAGAGGTGGTAGCAGCAGCAGTGGTGGTGGTGGTGGTGGAGGAGGTAAACATGGATGTGATAGGAGCAAACTGAAATTGATGGAAGGTGGAGGCCGTCAAGAATGTAGACCCTAACGATCTCGACAATGCTGACCAGTCCCAAGTATCATCCTTATCTGTCTGGATGAAATCAGTGTGAGACTTAAAACCAACCCTACATCCAAAATCGTTGAGTTGGCCCACCAAGAGAAGTTGCATGGTAGGCTGAGGAACATAAAAAACAGCTAGAACAGAAAAATTAGCAGACAAAAGAGTGCCCTAACAGCTAACAGGTAGAGGAGTACCATCAATTGTCTGAATAGATATAGAAAAATAGGAGGTCCTACTGAAGTGAGAAATGTGGAGTCCAGTATTATGTGGAAAGATGCACCAGAATCCAGAACCCAAAAAAAACTGACAGAACCTGCTGAGCTGTAAGGGAGCTGCTAAATTAGAGTCTAGCAGAGCTGCTGAATAGAGTCACCTCACTGAGAAGGTCATGACATTCTGGTCTGTCCTCCCGTCAACGAAGGCCCTCCATACCCCCCTTGGATTGTCCACCCCTACGCGCCTTGTTCCGCTTTTCATACCGTACAACTCTGGT
Organism: Dendrocalamus latiflorus; assembly: GCA_017311315.1. Taxonomy (NCBI): domain Eukaryota; kingdom Viridiplantae; phylum Streptophyta; class Magnoliopsida; order Poales; family Poaceae; genus Dendrocalamus; species Dendrocalamus latiflorus. Next base: position 9,897,435 of record CM029663.1, read on the forward strand.
AGTCGTACCTAAAGTTCTTGCAATAATTGCATTGAACCTTAGTTGGTGCAAAAATAGGAGTAAAAATAGACACCCGAAGAGGGACTGTAGTCGAAGCAAAAGCTATCGGTGTAGTCGAAGAAGAACAGGCAGCAAACACATCCGGAATAGATTGTGCTGCTAACCCGCAGCGAAGCTCCTCCGCACAAAGCATTGAAAGAGCTTTGGTGACGATCGATCGTGGTGAGCAGCTTAGCAGTTGAGCCCTGACAGGCTCAAAGTCTAGGCAAAGACAGCAGATGAAGTCACAAATGCAAAGGCAATCATGATTCTCCTTTTGCGCCTTATGACACTCCTGGCAGAGTGAAGAAGCTAGCTCATCCAGTTGGCGCCAGAGACTGGTTAAGGCTCGGAAGAAGTCATCGACGGAAGAGTCCTCCTGGCAAAGCGTCTCCAACTCATGCTGAAGTGAAAAGAATTAAGCATCGCTACTCTGCTGGTATTGTTTGTGTAATTACTCCTGGATCTGACGAGTAGACCGCAGACAAATAATGTCTGGCTGGATGGAGTCGTCAACGTTGACCACCAAGATAATTTGAACATAAACCTCAACAACACACCAACGCTCGAAAGCGTTAATAGCATACTGAAAAGTCTCATCAGCAACAACCTTTGCCTCCTTGGCGACCTTATCTTCTGCAGGAGGTGTAGAAGTAGGATGTCTAAGAGAAGGCTAAACCAACGGTGACGGAGAAGGTCATGCACCACTGATATGTCCCTAGAGGTGGAAATCATCGAGCGTGATCTCTATGAGTGAAACCATAGCCTATAGTTTGTCCCATGGAGCTTGCTTCCCGAGAATAGGATCGCAGCTGATGGAACAAAAGCCATCGGTAGACAGCGCTGGATGGCGCAGCGACTAAGGCAACAAAGTCTAACATGTGGCACTGGACGGCGCGATGGTTAAATCAACATTTTTTTATTTTTTAACCATGAAGACTTGCTACTTATACAAATCGGTCTTATGGAAACCGTATTTGCGTGGCCACGTCAGTCTCGGTACCTTGGTGAACGGTGACGATGGCGTTGGCCCGATTGGCACGCGTACGACCTCAATGAGGCAGCCGTCAGCATCGGAGGCGAGGGCGGCCTGCGCGCGGAAGACCTTGGTGGCTGCCTGGGTGATCCGTGCGAGGGCAACTAAGGCATCGTCGGCCTGGGCAGCGGCAACGGCCTAAGCGAGACGGCGGCAACCTAGGCGACGGTGACAGCGAACAACGAGATGGCAGCGGAAGGAGCTAGGTTAGTGTCCTAGCTCTAATACTATATTATGAATATTATATGTATATTTATGAGGCCTAATGAGCAATATATATAATGAGTACAAAGAGATATTACAAGGAAATATAGTATATATATATAATAAAATACAAAGATATATAAGGAAAAAATAAGAAATTCCTGTTCTAACAAGTACTATTATCTATTCGTATGACCTTTCTTGATAGTTGATACGCATCTCTTTCTTTTCACTATTTCTGGTTTATGTGGCGATTATTTCTGGTTTATGTGGCGATGTGGATATGCAGATGTAGCCGAAGTACCAGACCAATTTTCTAAGTTGATTCGAACGCAGTCCGGAAATGTTTCTGCTCGACAACAAAAACCACGACCCGACCGGCAACCCGTCTGTTCTGCCTCGAAGCTATTTAGCTAGCAGGCCACACTGACCAGCTGAAGGCATACGTTCCTCTGCCCTAAATCTCAAGAGCCTGTTTAGAATACATAAATTTTGCTGGATTTTTGTAAGATTTTTATAGGAAACAATTCAATTTCTGTAAGATTCGAGAAAAAAATTCGCAATCCAAACAGGGACTAAACCTATGTGTTGTACACCGCGGTTTCCTTCGCTGACCGTCGGTCAAACATTTGGCAATGCACTTTGCTGTACAGCGGTACAGGCATATCATTAGAAAGAAAGTATTTCTTAAGTCTTTTTGCTGTTCTTACTCATCGTTTACTAAGTTTAGATGGTGGGATACCAGTAGGGATAGAATAGCTCCATCCCTGTTTTTACAAACGGGATCGTCCCTGTTCTTTATTTGGTTGTAAGGGATAGGACCGTTTCCGTTTTTTGTTTGGTTCTGGGACATCAAAATATAGGATGAGTCATCCGACGTGTGGGGCCTTTTTGTCATCCTCTTGTTTTTGAGAGGCGAGGAAGAGGGACGAGCCCATCCCCTCGTTTTTGAGGGACGGGGGCATCATCGATTTAGGGGAATATTCCCGGGATATTCCCTAATGGGGATGGACTCTGTCCCTGCTGACTCCAATCCGAACAGGTCCAAACCTATGATTGCCCTGTTCCATCCCCTATTATCCCTAGAACTAAACACACACTAAGATTGAAATATAAGGTGGGATAAGTTTATCCCTTAATCTCTCGATCCAGCGCTAAATTTATCCTGCCTCACATCCTAATCCTATTCCTACCTCCTCATTTGCCACTTCCAAACGGCACCTCAGAATTTTGCTGTTAGGATCACGTGAAAGATGGCTGGAGATGGGGAGAGCATCTGATCGGCGGCAAGATGCATGAGAGAGATGGCGAGTGCAGAGCTATCCTGTCCTGGGCAAAGCAAATAGGTAAAGGAGCGCCAAAAAAGAGGATTCCGAGCGCGCCTGGCCGAAATATCACATGTCAAATCATGTCGCGGTTAAGAGACGATAGTTGTGGTAGCGTAGAGCTAAAGATGGGTTGTGGCACCAACTGCCAAAGGTGAATTAGCTACTTCACTGAAAGCTTCATCCAGTCCAGGTGATAATGGGTTCCCTCGTCAGACGGTAATGCATTTAACGCAACGCATGGTTGTCATAGCGATCTTGGCAACCACAGCATTAGCGACCATGGCGTCTAAGGGGTGTCAAGACACCTAGTCATCTAGATGGATACCTAATCGTCCTCTAGACGATGCTAAGCGTGCTAAGATGGTTCACTTGATGAGTACCTAACTACTTAACTAAAATAGCAAATTAGAGAGAGGTTAATAACAATTACATACCTAATACCTTAATGAGCTTGCCATTCTTTTGCGCTTTTTGCAGGTAGGCAAGCAACCCCCATCCAAGATGAAGTTGTAGAGAAACAATAGAGACTGGCTTCAGAAGAATAAGATCAAAGCCATTGAAGCCATATGTTCTTGCCATTGAGAAAGATAGCAAACATTAGAATGTAAAGTTGTAAAATGGTTACCGAATATTGAGCAATTGGGTATTGACTATTATAATTTTATATTTGTAAACTTGAAATGATGAAATGAAATAAGCTATTGAGTTGACATGATGAAATTGAGAGCAAAAACTAGCATAACATTGCCACTTTGCCAGGATAGACCCATCACATAGTACTACTACTACTGCATAGTACATCACAGAGTTCAAGACAAAGAGTCAAAGGCAAACAAAGTTACAAAACAACTACAACTCTCCATCAAGGCATCGACAATCATAATATGAAGTTGCATCATCTTCCCCATGGCCTACACCACCACTTTGTGTATTGTCATGAGTAGGAGTAGGAGGAGATTTGCCGTAGTCATCCTCAATCTCTTCGTCATCCATCTTAAAATCTTCATCAAGCTCGTCACATCTCCTGCCTCCTTCCTCTTCAACTGGCCTTGAGCTTGAACCTACAGCACCACCATGGCGTCGCCGATGATAAGACAATACAGTGCTCCCAATCCCAGCAGCTGTGGCATGGGATTGCCTAGGTAGATTGCGACCACGAAGCGCACTTGATGCATCAACAGACTCTAGGAAGAAAGTCCCCTCTGGGCTATTGGCAAGAAAATTAATCAAATGTCGTCCTCTTTTATCAGTCCACCTATCTGACATGATATTGCGACCATACTCCTTCCAAGCTAACTCATGTGTCTTCCTCAGAAGGTCTATCTTCTGCTTTGCCTTTTGCAACCCTAGTTTCCTCAAGTCATGATAACTTGGTCCAATATGGCTGGGTCCAATTTGCCCAATGGCCTTAATCATTACCTCAAAGGACTTTGACTTGACGACATTGAAGGGTATACCATTTGAGTAGACAAAAATCTCTCTCTCATTACCTCAAAGGACTTTGACTTGACGACATTGAAGGGTATACCATTCGAGTAGAAAAAAATCTCTTATGTATTCATTGCATCTCTCTCATTACCTCAAAAGACTTTGACTTGACGACATTGAAGGGTATACCATTCGAGTAGAAAAAATCTCTTATGTATTCATTGCATCTCTCTCTATCTTCCTTGGTGACCTTAGAGTTGAACTGCTCCATGCATGTTTGCTTCTTCCCCCTTGCATGTCTTTCCTTAACCACCTCATGGGGAAGCTTCTGAAGCACACTAATAACATATTTAGTTCTCTTCGGAGGCGCTGGAGAAAACTTCTTGGCATTCTTGGATTGAAGAGCTACAACTGCCAATTTCCTTTTCATAACCGTCCCAGAATTGGAGTTGGCTTGGTACTGTGGTGGATGTCCGAAGAGAGGGACAAGAGACTTTTGATGAATGTGTTGCTTCTCTTTGTGGTTAGCCGACTTTGTCGGTCTCTTGTGCTTCCTCTTGTGTCTCTTGTACATCATCATCATCATCATAATTGATTGGCTTGTTCCTCATCCCCTTCCTAAGGTAGTCTTACATCTCTCTCATGATAGCTCTAGTTGTCTTGGAGCATTTCTCTACATCTCCAAGCCCCCGGCAAGATGTTGCTTAAGTCTCTTGATTCTCGAAGAAACAACCACTCCACAAAGCTTGCATTGGACTTTATCTTTGTTGCCAAATTTGGCCAAAAACTATACTGCCACCCAAGATCTTTGGACTTTGCCTTTCGTTTAAGATCTTTCCTTGGATCATATGATTCATGTCGCTTAGTCTGCTGCTCGACTGCCTCAGCATTGTCACCGCTGCCTTGCTCTCTCTAATTTCCCATCAAATTGCTACACATCAGAAGCAACTACCATGTTAGTAAGTAGCAACACTAGCAGTCTAGCACACACATCATTACAAGACTACAAGTCTACAAGAGTACAAGTAGCAACTACAAGTCTACATTCTACAACTAGCAACACTATCATACATCAGTGAATGAAGGATATAGCAGTAGCAGTGAATGAATCACAGTGGCAGACTAGCAGTACCATAAGACACAAATAGTAGTCCATAAATACTGGAAGTGTTCAGCTGTTGATGGTTTTATATAAGTAGTAGTACCACAAGACACTAATGCTATTGTGCTATGCGAGTTGCAGCAGAGGAGATTAGAAGCAGAGGGAGGGACGCGACGGGAGGGAGACTGCACTACGGGATCTTCCCCTGGAGGTGGCGTGGCGGGAGCACAAGAGGGAGGGAGGGAGGTAGCGCAGTGGGAGCGTGGGAGGGAGGCGGCGTGGTGGGAGCACACGAGGGAGCGAGTGGCGATGGGCGCTGTCAGAGCGTTGGAGGAAAGAAGGCGATGCGACCGAAGCTCGGGAGGAAGGGAGGTGGCATGGCCAGAGCATGGGATGGAGGGAGGTGGTGCGACAAGAGCACGTGATGGAGGAAGAAGTCGAGAAGGGAGTGGAGGTCAGAGAGGAGAGGGCGTACCTGGTAGCTGGGAGCTGGCACGGTAAGGCAGAGGGGCGGCGACGGCTAGCCGGTGACTAGGGTTCAGGGCAACGGCAGTGGCACTGCCACTCTGGCTTCAGGCCTTTCGGTAGTCTAGTGACCTAGTCCCAGGTAACCCTTTGGCTCGGGCCCGTTAAACAGCCCTTTCAGCAGTCTAGTTTAGAAATAGAAGCTTGTATGACCAGAATAAACAACTTAGGCCCATTAAATTTAACTTTTTTATATAAAATTCCCATGTTTTTAAACAGGACTTTGATATTAAAGACGATAAAAATGGAATGGTTCCCCACAAAGCTTCTTTTCGTCCACCAATCCCGAACGATGTAACTACACCAGATCAAGCTTAGACAACAAGGATTATAGTATTGATGAGGCAACATACACATGAATTTTCTTTAGGCCAAAAACTTGTGCACATTCAGGGGCTGTTTGTATATTAACAAACCAAAACCATACTAAAATTTGGTAACACTAAAACCTGAGCAAAGCCAACTACTGGTAAAAGGATATTGTTTGGATCGTGTTCAAAAGAAATTTGAGTATTATTTTCATACTTTCCACTGTAAAAAGAATGACACTAATCTCAAAGCATATGAAGGTAAGTAATCATTATCCACCATTCAATTCTGTTTTAAGAGTTGTATAAATCAACTTGAGAAAAGTATGAAAGCACCTCCCAAAAAATTTTAGTGTTACTAAGGAGCCGTTAGGTGGGGTGAATGAGGGTGGATGGGATGAAATGGTTCACGATTTGGTGGGTAGGATGGGATGAGATGATCCAAGAGGTTGTTTAGTTGACTGAATAGGATGGTATATGTTGTTGTTTGGTTGGTGGGATAAAGATGGATAAGATGAGTCAATTTTGTGTTTGGTTGGGTGGATGAGATGAATTGAAACATGTTAAGGTAACTCGTGGTGAGATTACCCTCCTACCACAAATCTGTTGCCACCATGAGCATTGTCAGTAGTGCCATGTTCACAGTTCTATCGCTTTGCTTCGTGCTGTAAGCATCGACAAAACACCTTACTTTTAGTGCCCAAATGACACAAGTTTTGACTATCAATAGAAGTCATGACAGAACTTCACAAGGACACAAACACAGCTTGTCAATCCAATCCATGCATGGTCAGATTACACAGGGTCTAACATGGATTTGAAACTGCATAATTGTCATGTACATAAACTTTGAATGTGATCATGTGCAAGCACGTACGATCAAATATGCTTTACTATCTCTCATCTCCAAGCATATCAACATGCTCTGAAATATCGTAATTCAGGAATTATGCCAATCCAATTCAAAATGATCAATTATATCTATTTGCTGAACAAGCACAAAGGATAACAGGATTTTTATTGATGTATCGCATTTTGACAATATCTACTTGTACAAATATTACCATGTAAACTTCACTGCAAGAAAGCAAAAGCAGATACCCAAATGTAAATTCCTTTTAAGCATCTGCTGCACTAGATGCAGGGGCGTAGCCACCGGGGGAGCTTAGTGAGGCTTAAGCCTCACCTCCCCCGGTGGCAACTTTATACATAGTAAAAATAGAGGAAGAAAGAGAGAGATTAATAAATCCAAAGAGAAGCAAATCCAAAGAGAAGCTAACTCTTTTTGATAAGAAGATTAACAACAAGCATAAAATTAAAGAAGACAACAAGGAGTAGGAAGAGGAAAAGAAGTGAAAATCATAAAATTAAAGAAAGAGCTAACCAATCAATCAAAGAAAGAAAAAAGTGAAATAATGTATGTAAATCATAAAATTAAAGAGGAGGAGCAGGAGTAGTGAAAATCATAAAATTAAAAAAGAGATAATCAATCAAAGAAAAAAAAGAAGAAAAAAGGTGAAATATATATGAACTTTCTTGAGTCCGGAGATGATAGTGGAGAGCTCGATGAACCTCTGGTTGATCTTTTTCCTCTGCCGCCGCTTCGCGATGATGTGGCCCTGCACGTGCCCCGAAGGCGCCGCCGCCGCCGAGCCCCCCACCGTGTAAATGATAAGAACATTGGATAGAGTGTGGAAAAAGATGTCGTCTTTTGTTTGTCTCGTGATTCAAATTAGCTTAATTCTGATATGTTTCATATGATCTAAATTTTCATTGTCATTCATAATTTTCTATTATATCACTAATTTTGATATGTTTTATATATAGGTGACTTATCGCTACTCTGCACTCATGGCGCTTTCTATTATCGAGATACCTACTTTCTATTTCTTTATTTTCATTGTTTGTCTCCATCCAATTTATAATTTCTAGATGAATTTGAAATTTTATAAGAGTAAAAGACTAATTTTGTATCAACTTAGTTTAGACCTATAAATAGTTTAGCCCATCCTTAATCTCATTCCTAGCTTCGCCACTGACTAGAGGGTCTCACAGATCTGACCGCTCGGAGAAGCGAAACTCGCTGCCGAATCTGCGAGACCACTGCAACGTCTAGGCAAACGCCTGGTACTTGCGGATGTCGACATCGCTAACACTCCGGATGTCCTCAAACCAACATAACCAAGATTTACAAGTTGTAACCTAAGGTGGACTAAAAATGTTTGAACCATTAGATAAACATGTTAAGCTTGGCCAAACTACAACTGCATATGAATGAAAATCCAAAAACCATATGAATGAAAAGGGGAAGAGAACATAACACGACACGAATACAAACCTGCTTGTAGTCGTGGACAAAATAACAATGAGGCAGATGGATGAGCTTTTCTGAATATATATATATATATATATATATATATATATATATATATATATATATATATATATATATATATATATATATGCGCATAGCAAGATGGAGAAACAAACTACATGATCATTTATAAGAAACCAAATTAATTAAAAACACTAAAGGCAATGAATTGTTAGGCCTAGAATCTCCGATGTAATCATACCTCGTCTGTAACTTTTCCCATCTCAATTTCTAAATGTAACAAAATCATAAGAAACTGCATAACTGTTTGGTTGTTTCAATCATAAGAAACTGCACAACATGTATGTGCTAATCTTACATACGTGAAAATGCTATCCACAATAGTATGCTCAACTGAAAAAGGCAAGAACCAATTGCCATAACCTCAAATCCTGACAGTAGTATGCTATCTATTGAGTTGAGATTACTAAGTAGATACATGTAACATGTGTATGCAAATCTTGTATAAGTGAAAATGCTATCCACATAATCAATGCATGATAACAAATAAATCTAACTTCACAAGAATGTTTCAGTTCAGCAGTAACATATCCTTACGTTCGCAATTCAATAATCCTTCACCGCAAATTAAGACTAATAAGTGAGAATAAAACCAACATTGAATAACAAAGCCAAGGTGAGGGAGGGGAGGAAGAAGAAGGTCAGGGGGCGGCAGATCCGGCCAACACGGGCGTTGGGATGGCAAGGAGGGGAGGCGACAAGTTTGATCCAGTCACCACCGGCTTCCGAATGGGATGTAGCACCTTGGATCCGGTGTCCGCCATCATTGGGTTGCCGATAGCCTAGATCTGGTCACCACCGCACCTTACCATGCATCACGACGGCACATCGAAGGGCCGGCGGGGTTAGATCCGGTGCAAAGTAGAGGTACAAGGCACGGAGAGGGCGAAAGGGAGAGAGAGAGAGAGAGAGAGAGAGAGAGAGGAGCCACCTACACGAGGCGAGCCGATGGCGGTGACAAGGGAGGCGACGTCGCCCTTCCCTGCGTCAAGACTCGTGTTGACAGAGAGGAGAAAATCAGGAAGGAAATAGAGAAGGAGAGGCAGCACCTTGCTGATCTTCAAAGCCGGCGATGTGAAGATGACAGGCGGGTTGCAACGTCAAGGGGAGAAGCGTCGTCGATGCTCTGTGCGAGAGGATACGAGGCGACGCCCTTTTTCACGAGAGGGGAGGATGAACACTAAGAAGGTAAGTGCACATAGCGCGAGTGCATGAGGGCGTCCGGTACCGCGTCGTTCGACTGTTTTTGTCGAATGGAATGATTCCGGATCAACATGGAATATTCCCTCAAATTGTACCAATGCGTCCAGAATGGCTTCATTCAGTTCGTTCAACCAAACGCATGGATCAAGATAAACGGTGAACCATCTCATGCAAGCACCACCTCATGCATCCATTCAAACGGCCCCTAAATTTTGATAACCGATTTCCTCATTCTCGGATTATCCACATGTAATATTGAATTTTATTGCCGTTACCAAATTCATGTTATTAAACTACGGCTAATTTCCGTAGGTGTTACCGAATTTCGGTCGACTGCGTCCAAACCGCACCATGTGTTTTCGCTTGTCGACTGCGTCCAAACCGAGTCTTCCCCACTACTACCAGTCTACTACGACCCCAAAGAGGATGACATGACACCATTTCGACTGCGTCTCCCCTCTCCCCCTCTCCGGCAAGCGCCGCAAGTCTTTTCTTTTCCCCTTCTCTCCTTCGGCTAACTCTTTTTCGGTTTTGGAACTCCGCAATCTATTGCTTCCGTCTCACACACACACCCCTCTTTTGGTTTACCTGCTGCGCTCTGCAGCCATGGATCAAAAAACCACTTAAAATCCAATCTTTTAGCCACCTAATGCCTCGTCGGTAGGAGCATATTTCAATTCTCGTTTAGAGTTTAAACTCTACCCCATTTGGATTCTTCTTGCGCCGCTGCTTCTCTTGATCGGCCGCATTGTGTTGTGGTTCGCAGCTCTGGGTTCTTGGGCGCTGCTTTGGAGTGGCCTGCAACTGCGAGAGTGGTATTTAGTTCCCCCTTTCGGCGTTTCTTGTTTGCTTGCTTCCTTTTTTGCTCTTGTCGGGATTTGATACCGGAGGAGCAATTGGAATGATTCGTTTCCTTTTCTTGAATTGATTTTTTTTGTAGATTTCCTTGGAGAAAGTAGCGTACTTTTCGTGGGAGAAATGGTGAACAACGGCGAGCAATCGGTGAACGTTGCCGCTCCCGCTGCCGAGCCTGGCGTGGAGCGGGACTGCCTCGGCGGCGGCGGGAGGCGGCTCGCGGAGGAGAGTTCGGACGAGGAGGAGGGGAGCCAGTGCTTCTTGGACGCCGACGACCGGTCGTGGTACTCGCACTCGCGCCAGGACTCCGCCGCCCTCGAGGACTACATCTCAACGTGCGCGTCCGTCCGCTCCGGAGCCGGCGCCGGGGACGGGGAAGGCGAGGGCGCGGCCGGGTCCGGCAGGAAGTCGTGCGTGTCGGAGTGCTCACTGGACAACGTCGACCTGGAGGCGGGGCTGACCGAGATCACCAAGGCCAGCCCCGACAAGGCCGAGAGGAACTGCCGCATCTGCCACCTCGGCCTCGAGAGCGCCGCCGCCGAGTCCGGCGCTGGCATCGTGCTCGGCTGCTCCTGCAAGGACGACCTCTCCTGCGCCCACAAGCAGTGCGCCGAGACCTGGTTCAAGATCAGGGGCAACAAGTAAGCCCAGCTGCTGCTAATTCCATAATTCACTTCGGATACTTACCAATATCTGCTAATGCTATAGACAACTCAAATGGAAATATTTTACTGTGTCGTGAGTTCTGTGTAACTGCAAACCTGCCATTATTTGTTTAGGATAGACGCCTTTGTGAAAGATAATGCACTAGGGTATATCAACACATGATTAAGGAATCTTTGGCAGGAACCAGTGTTCTTTTCTTCTTTATTTAGGTATGTGATAAAGGTTACAAGGAGATGAGGGAGGAAGGTTAAAGTGGAGTATGATTAACTAGTAGGTTATAGGTAAGGCTAGGAATCCCAATATGATAGAACATTGGAGATGATAGTTGGATTCCTTCTTTCGGTCTGCTTTTTCTAGCAGATTCTTGTGTAATTCTCTTGATCTCCGAAAGTGGAAGTGTTGACCTTTTTCAGTTTGATCTGTATGACATGCTTTTGTTGTGGTGGTCTAGACTCTAGAAGGGGTGCTATTGCGTCACCTTCCACTAAAAGAATGTACTTCTTCATGAAAATTGTGGCCGACAATCATAACTCACTGCATGAAGTGATTAGGATCTCTATGTTGGTGGGAAAAGGGCTTTTCCCAGTGGAGATTCTACCACAGAAAGGGTTTTCTTGCAATTCATTTAAGAATTTTGAGAATTTCAGAAGTGAGCAAAAATTATAAGCAGTACAAGTTGAATTGGAATAATTGTTAAGCAGCTGTGCTTTTCAGTATTAAACATTGTTCAAGTGGCAAAATATTTCTCTTCTACCCAACAACGAATGCTATGAGCTAGAGTATGAGCATTCTCATTGACAATAGTAGTAAAAATTAAGTGGGAAGAAAAAGGAAGGTGAAGGTACTAAGTGTAAAAGGAACATATTGAATTACTTATGGTAAGCTGCATGATGCACCATATTTCTCATTTTCTCCATGCTCTTGAAATCATTCAATGCGCATATAGAACCGACACACATGAAAATAACTTTGGAACAAGCTATTATCTTTAAGCAACTACAATGATGTGCCTCTTTGAGTGAAAGATTTCAAGAAAAAAAATAGCAGCAAGAGCCTCTTTAAATGCAAGCATAGAGATGGATGAGCAACCCTCTTTCTATTTGAGTACATATTTTCAACTGTTTTAGTGTAGTGCTGTTCTAGTCAGATCTATATCATGCTTTCTGCCTACAAAAACTATCTCTTTTTTCACAATCTCTTTTTTTTTCTTGTGTGATTTTTTTACATCAGAAAATGTTTAGGTTAACAACTGTTAAATGCTAGGGGTCAGAAAACTAAACGTAACGAAGGCCTTCTTCGCAATTTCTGCCTAGAAGGGAATATACTATGAAAGTGAGATCCTGTTCTTATTCATGGTACTGACAGAAGACTCTTGAGCACTCAGGTGTTATCAGTTATCACTTGAATTTGAATTATGAGGGAGACATCTAGAAATATTTGACTAGTCAAGAGAAGATATGCAAAGATGCTTCTGCATCCTGACCAAATCTCAAGCATAAAATTTATGCCACCTATTAAAAAATTGATCTGTTCCTTGATCAGAGTTCAGATGAAATTGGACTTATGCCCTTCCACTGCTTACTGTGCTTTGACAGTGGTTCAGCTGAAATGCTATTGATTTAACACAATTATTGAGTTATACCATGGTGAAGTTTCGTATCATGGTTATTATCCTTGTATAGGCTTAAGAGTCATACAATGAAATTGTGTTCGATAATGTACTGTTTAAATATAAGCATAACTTCATTTTGTGGTTTTGAAATTTGAATGTGGAAAAACTAAATGGCTCCATCCTTTCTTGTCTTAGGATATGCGAAATTTGTGGCTCAACTGCATGCAATGTGGTAGGTTTTGGTGATCCAGAGTTCATTGAGCAGTGGAATGAATCAAACAACACTGCAGCTGCGCAGGCGCCAACCAGTGAGCCGCGAAGATTTTGGCAAGGACACCGGTTTCTCAACTTCCTTCTTGCCTGCATGGTGTTCGCTTTTATTATATCTTGGCTCTTTCACTTCAATGTCCCCGGCTGAGCCTTGTTGCACAGAGTTCTTAATAAAAGCTTCAAAGCCATTATTACTGGTAAAAATGTTGGCCAGTATCAGAAAAATGCGAAAGCAAACTGGGCTGAACTGAACCGAAAATTTGAAGAGAGCTGGTCGCGTGAATGGTGGTGTTTATTTTGTAGAAAGTCCATGGTATTACATCCAGGAAAAATGGAAGGGCGGGCTATTCTGTAAAGATTAGGGCATGGTGCACATTTGTGATCGATGGTGGCGATGAAAGCAGAGAATGGAAAGATCTCACATGCTTCGTCTGTTAATATTAGCGTGGTTTGCACGAGTTTTTGTTTATGTGCTTAATAAATGTCCTCCATCTGCTTACATTTTCCTTACAATTCAAACGGTACCATACGCTTGGGCCATCTGATCTACTATCCCTGATTTCATGCCCACCTGGACCTTTATCTGGATCGTGGTTCAAATCACAATCAGACAACCGAGAAAGGTGGAACTGCAGAATGCAAGGTAAGGGCTTGGCTTGTGTGGAAAACAGAAAATTCACACGAATTTTTTAGGAAACAATGTTAACTCCCTATAGGAATGCTCCGTAATTGCTAGTAGGATTCTGGCTTGTGAACGATCTCGAGGTCCTTAAGTGCTCATGGGACTGCGTCTTGTTTATATAGTATTAGCTACTCGACGGAATCGGTTTGTCCAAGGAATTGGCGACGCACCCAGGTAACATCAGTTGAGAGATTTTGCTACCCCGCTCGGTTTGACTGAAAAGCTTGGCTTATTTAACGTAATTAAATTTTTTTTAAAAAAAGTAAAAATAGATAAAATTTGCTAGCTCATCACGGACAACACAAACGAATACAGGAAAAAACAGCCAAAAAAAGCTCAAAAAGCGCCAAAATTTCAAAAAAAAATAAATTTATAAATAGTAAAAAAATAAGTCAAAAGTTGAAGCTAAAACGAGTGGGGCAAATGCGTAAGTCAGCACGGCCGGTATCGGAGTAATCGCAGAACGTGGGTCGGAGTGCGTAACATGCAGCTTGCGGGATTCAAGGAGACCGCAATCACCCGAGCTGCATGAACGTGCGGCCCCGCCCCACTGTTTAATGCTTATTTTTTTTATTTTGTAGCTAAAATAAAAAAAAGTTATGTCATCATAACAATGCAAAAAAATAAGAAAAAGGACTGAACAAGTTAAAAAAATTAGAAAAAAAATAAAATTATGAAGGTAGAAACCGAACGCTGAAACGTAATGAAGCAGAGCCGCGCATGATGTTCTTCATGTTGTCGCCGTTTGTAAACGCAAATAAATTCGCAGTACAGACCGAGAAACCGCTCCTTCAGATGAACTCGAGCCCGTACGTTTGCTCCTCTTTTACTCTGGTACGTTACGAATGGGAGGCGCCGTTTAGCGTTTGCCATCGTGTCGTCTCTTGCACGTCTCATGGCAGCGGGACCGGAGCCATCGGCTGATCAGCCGCTTGTCGCTCCACGAGCTGTACATGTCATTCCGTGCACTCGGGCCATGAGCCTCCCTTCACCGCTGCACACGGACGAAGCAAGCGTACCACAACGAGACGATCGACGCATACTCCAATCGTACACAGAACGGCACGGACGCGTGCGCTTATTTATCCCTTCGTCGCACGCGCAGACGAGCGCTTTTTTATGCTTTAGAGCCCCATGTCCGTGAGGCCCTCCTCTCTCGTGAACCCGGTGGCCTATCGTCACGCGATTCGATCCGCCCGGATGAACATTCAAAGCCGCCACACGCGTCGCAGCTCACAAGCAAGAACGGCCAGTACGACCGATCGGCATAAAATAAATTACCCATTGCGGGATAAAGCCTAAGCTCGCCAATATCTTCTCATATCAATTTGAAAAGGGTCATCCCAAAATCTAAATGGTGAGGGTAGATAGCTAGAGATTCCATAAAAGAATGCAAAACTGCAGCAGCTGAGAAAAGCCGCGAGATTCTGATTCTTTTACGGTTTCTATCACTACTGAAGCCCGCGCCTGCCCCCATTCATCTCTGTGGCCATACTACCATGGGAGCGCAGAACAAATGCTGGCGCAGGTACCCTGAGAAAGTGAGAAGCCTTTCATCATACAGAGGCACCAAGCAATTTTTTCCCAGCAGATTCCCCTGTCGATGTGAAAGACAAGCACCCCATGGAAAGCAGCTGATCATGTACCATTGGGAGTTGCATCAGAGAGTGTGTGGTTGATGTCTTCGCCATGCTTTCCGTTCATCTGCACCCGTTGTCGCTGGAATAATCAGGAAAAGATACATTAGGGAAAGGAACAAATACATTAGTAAAATGGCAAAAGAACTGCATGTGTACAATCTACATACGAAGTCCCAGCATATGATGATTTGAGGTTATGTTGTAATTGGACTAAAAATGCAGTGTGATATATTTCACCTTTATATAAAATATACTGAAAAATGTAATTGAACTACAAATGTGTGCATCAAAAAGTGCCCAAAACAAATAAATAATTCAGAAATCTAGAAAATGTCAGGTGGTTGATAAATGCTCTAGAATACCCGGTCAGTGGAATCAACAGTGTTTCCATTTAACAACTTATGGAACTCATCCTTCATTTTGCTGTCCTTCTCAAGCTTATGGAGCTCTTCATTCATCCTGCCATCTTTATCTTTTGCACTTACTGGAAGCAAAGATAATCCACATGTACGATCCGGCATTTCTGCAGAGTTGACAGCAAAGCTTGGTACAAAATGCAACATACGGAAAATCCTATATGATTCCATGGGGGCAAAAGAGGGTACCTGGCAGCTTCTTGTCAACAAAGAATACAACCAAATTGACAGTATACCTTCAGAAAAAAGAATGTGTCAAAGGGAAGGCAGATGCCACTGCAAGATAATCATATCACTAAAATGGAATTTTATCCTACCAAGCAACAACAACATCCACAGTGTAGTGCTTGCGAGAAGCAATTATAAGAAGACTCTGAATTATAGCCATCAGCCAAGCAAAGAGCTTAATCAACCTAGAAAAACAACATCCGCCAGTGAGACTAGAGCGTGTGATGATTTGGCCCACAACTAAAAGCAAAATTTAACCCGCAAATTACAAACACAAACACCCACAGAGACACACATGAGCACACACGGGATTTTAATACCTGTTTGATCCATATTTATGGTATGTACGCACAAAAACAAGAGTAAAGATCATGTGAGATGAAAATATCAGATCACCACAACCAAAAAGCACTCCATGAGGAACTGCAAAGAACAATATGAAAATCAAGAGAACTTGCCACCCACAACAGTCAACCAAACAAATGAAAGGCTTACAGTTGATCAAGAGCACTTCAAATATATTATTGGGTGGTGCAAGAGTGGCCAGTTTCGAACCCTATAAAAGCAAAGACATACAGTAGGCCTTCATGGCATGCTCTCATGAGTGACAGTATAATGAGAATTTAAGGTTACCTCACGACAGTGATAATTTGGACCAGGAAGCTGAGTGGAATAAAATGTAATAATCCGCAAAAACTGTGAAGCCTGGAGGGGAAGAATGGATCACTTGTTGGAACATGCATATAATTATGTACGCATAGAAGTTAAGACTTCTGACAACCACACTTACAACTAAAAAAGCCAGCACCCTGCGCCAGAGTAGAACAGTGTAGAAACGTTTGCTATGATAAATAAAAGGGTGAAAACTCCACTGCAATACCATGCATAAATTGTCAAAGCTCATAATCCTAATATATGATCAAGCGTTATAAGAAATTATGTGAAAGATGCAGAGAGGAGTGAAGTACAAGAACGACTCAGGTATAATCCACCACAAAGAAGTATATTTGACCAATACAACATCCTAATCTTACACGAAAATAGTGTAACAAATATCATAAAAAAATATTTTAGTTGGTATTAGAAATGGAAAATTCAAGAAAAACTTCTAGTGCGCAACCAAAACAAACCTAAAAATTACTCACTAAACGGAAGCTCCAAATTACCATATAGTATTTCATATCGAAGATGCAAATAATTTATCAGACAGCAACCCACTGACCCATTGTCTTCATGTTGCAAAATCCCATTGAGATATATAATGAAATTTCACATATCAACCTAGATAAGCATCACTTCTCATATTTGTTCTCAATGAGATTGCCTTCAAACTGTGTCGGTTACTTCTCAATACAAGCCTGTGGATCTTTCATTGACATTTTTACTTGTTCAGATCCCAGGTCAACTTATCCCAGATATAAGAAGAAAAATATGTTACAAAATATGCAAACACATCGTAACAATAGTCAACAGGTAGTGAAGGAAGCGAGTCACCTACCAACAGAAAGGAAATGAAGATGAAAGTGAATACACTCTCACTAAGATAACCTTTGTCTTGCCCGAGCTCCTAAAAATATGAAGAAGTCCCACCAGTGGCACAAACAAATCAGTACCAAATATTCTTTAGATGATATGAATGGAACTATAAGCAGATGACATACCGGAAGGGCCATAAATCCCAAGTCCTGGAGTAGTGGCCCAGGCCGATGCAAGTAATGTACTCCTCGAGCAGCTAGTCCATGAATGTACTAATTATAGGTAAAACGATTGCATGAATCTCCAAAATCATCCATTAGTGAACTGATAAAAATATGTTAATAAGTAAATTTTAGAAGACGTTGAAGAATAATGAAAAGCCAGATATTAGGAATTTTCCACTCTATCAAAAAAAGAACCTGAATAAATTACAAGGATATTAGCAAATGAGGCAGATAGCCAGGACATCTCAGACATGGATATAGCAAAAGGCGCATTACCCAAAAGTTATAGGGGATGTCAAAGAATATGGTTGTACAATTTAACTAAAGTGTCGAAAGATAGGCAGCACTTTAGTTCGAATATATGCATATCCTTCATTTTTAAGTCAAGCTAGCTAGCCGAAGGATGTTATGTGTGCAGCATCTCTCATGAGGTCTAGTGATGCTATTTTTGTTTCCTAATAGTTTTCTCTAGGGGTACTGTTACAATGAACAACAGCAAAGGACACTGCAGATTCTTGCATGGATATCCAGAGCATTCTCAGAAAAGTCATTGATAACAGTCTTCGGTTCAATACATCTACATGTCCGCATGAGCATGATTACATGCAGAACAATAATAGTTTGAAGGAGATTTCATGCAAGAGAAGAAATGCCAAAGTAACTGGAGAGCTCGTGCAGTATGATTTTTGAAAGAATACAACACATAAATTAAAATTTGCAAAATCTAGACAAACATAATAGGCAATTTATCTAACATATTCACAGGGGCACCAACATGCTAGTTGTCTCAATGCAGGGAAACTAGCGGAGAAGACACAAGGCGACAATTTAGCCCCATAACACGACATGTATGAAGATATATTGCTTTTGACCTCAGCTCCAGCTCAACCAACATGTGAATAATGAGCTAGCCCACGCTTCTACTACTTTCAGTGTGAATTTGCAGCTATTGCACACAACATGCAACATATCTCATAAGCTCTTAAATCTTAATGTTGTATATACTTTCCATGTGAATTTGCAGCTATTGTACACAACATGCAACATATCTCACAAGCTCTTTAAGTCTTAATGCTGTATATACAGAACAAATTTCAAGCCATACATCCTTCTCCGATACTCTCCTCCTGATCAACAACAAATCGAGATGCATATAAATGTACAAACAGATATTGTTCGTGCAAAGGTTCGATCAGCCACTGCCTTAGAACAAACTGAGGTATAATTTAGCACGCTTAATTCAACCAGATACACCTCAAGACAAAATCATCATAGGATTCGTACCAGCCCCCAGATCCAACAATAAAATTAGCAACAATTATACAATGCAGGGATAACTAAAAATGCAAGGGGGGGGGGGGGGGGTGAACCCTTGCGACATGAAAATTTTGAAACACCCAGAAAATAACAATGACAACTGACAAAGCACGCCACAATCGGGTAATTATACACACGGAAGACAAAATCTAACGAAATTAATTGAGAGGTTCACCTGAAACACCAATCCGGCAAGGAGCAAGCGCCACTTCTCGAGCAGAAGCTGCAGCTCCACCGACGTCTCTGCGCTCACCTTCCTCCATAGCTGCAAAGACACCAATCGAAAATACTTCACAAGCGATACCTAGAAATTGGGGGTAAACCCACAGGTACCAACGAATCGAGACCTTGGTAGCCTCCCGCGCGATGTAAATCGCCATGGCCGCAGCTCTCGCTCCTCGTCCGCACCCTACTGCTACCGCCTGGTGGGCTCACACCCATGCTCCGATCCGCACATCACTGCTGGGATTGCGGCATCTCGCGCCGGAATTCGCTACCTCGGGACCGCCGCGAGATCGCCGCCGCCGAGTGGACGACGACGAGGGGAGAGGAGGGGGCGTGAATGCAATCTCCGGCGACGCGACGAGTGGGAGTGGGTGGTCAGTCCGCCGCTGAGGATGAGGAGTCACGCGGCGACGGCGTCGACGGTTTGAATCGGGATTGGAGGGTGCGTTCGGGGAAAGGGGGCAGGGGAGTGGGCGTTTTGGTAAAAGCGGCGGGCAGTAACTGACCACTTAGAGCGGAGTAGTTGCTCTCACTCGCGTTAATTCTTAGGCAGCAACAGGATTTGGCGACTCATTTCGGCCTATATATAAACCGGTTTATGCTTCTGACTTTTAACTTCTTTTTTTTAATTTTATTTTTATGGTTTTTTAGATTTTTTATCTTTTTTCTTAAATTCCTTTATATTGTTCATGACATACTAATATGTTTTTTATTCTAAATTTTTTAAATTTAATTATGCCAAAAAACCATTAACAACTATAGTAAAAAAACTAGTTATAGTATAAAAAGGCCATAAACCACCAAAAAAACCCAACTGAGTGCATCTGATCCATCTACTATCGTTTTATGTCAAAATATGAATTACATTTAAATTACATACATATTTCATCTATTCTACTGACAACACACCGCAACTCATGTGTACATATGACCCCTCTCTTGGCAAACACTAGTTGGTTTTTTTCTGTTTATGTCAGGCCCCGCTATTTCAGTTATAGCTTCTGACTCTTGGCTTTTAATTTGCTATTTTTTAATTTTATTTTTTTATGATTTTTTTTTGTTTTTCTTTTTTCATATTCATTCACATTGTTTGTATTGGGCTAACTTGTTTTTTTCTATTTTTAATTTTTTTAAAAAATTTTAATTACACCAAATAAATCATCACAGTTACAGTGAAAAATATGCCAACTATAGTAAAAATGTAATAAGCCATCGTTAAACTAAGCGCCTAGAGCTTTCTCTAAACAAACAAACGAAACGACTTCTTTGTCGTCTTTTTGAAGCGACTTATCAACTTATCGGTATTTGGTTCGTTCGCACGAGCGCTCGTACTAAGACTAAAAACCATCAACTACAGACAAACCATCAGTCACAGCCGAAAAGAACCTACCCACTTCCTTTGTGCGGGCACATGCTCTATTTTTTTTTTTTACATGTGAGTGTCATTTAAATATGAGTTTTTATTAGATATGCCTGTATATGTATGCAGACACAGTAAGTTTCAAAGAAAAATTGAAGCATAATGGCGTGAATGATTTCTATGTATGACTGACCACCATCTGATTCTTCGTTATTTCGGCATTTGGTGATTAAGTTGGGCCCGGGAACTGGGGGAAGGCGTAGCTGGCTAGCTGTACATGTCCAGGTCCCGCAGCCTCGGACTTGACCCAGATGTAGCTTTCGTTCAGCTCAAAACGAATTTCAAACGTTCATGCTGAACATCGTGCGATGCAATGCGTTTCCAAGAATGGAGTAGTGGACCATTCCAAAACAATTTCCCATAATTGCATTCAATTCATTCCTCTAGAAAATATAGACACTGGTCAAATCACATCCGTTATACTTATGTTCGCAACTCGCGTCCTAGTCATTCTAGTATTTTTGCGAAGTTGGCATGCTCATAATTTTGTATTACTATAGAGTAAATTTCACGTAATCATATTTATTCTTATAAAAACTATAATTCTTTAGAACTAATTTTATAAAACCATATTTATTCTTACCAATCATTTCAAAGAGCTATACTTCCATCACCTACAACTATTTCGATGGGGTGAGTCCGCATATTATTAAGGCTATGCTCATTTCGGCTTTAGCTTCTGACTTATTTTTCATTCTTCCTAAATTTTATCTTTTTCTCACTTTTTTATCTTTTTTTTAGCTTTTTGCCGGTTCTTTTTTCGTACTCATTTGGGCAGTCCGTGATGGGCTAACCTATTTTTCTATTTTTAATTTTTTTTAAATTTAGTTACGCTAAATAAGCCAACATCAGTTACAGTGTAATTTCAGCTAGCTACAGTATAATTTCAGCTATAAATCATCTTATTTCAGCCCAACCGACCAGCACCTAAGACTGCATCTAACCCCGTTATGTCGACATGGAGGGCGCTGGTGTGTGACTAACCGAAGTGGCAGGTGGCAACTTCCTTTTCCTGCAACAGGCTATTTTTCTCTTACTTCATTAGATTCTTCAGAGCAAACAACACCTCTATGTTGGTTAGCTATGCAACAGCGCCCTTCACATCACCGTAACGGGGTTATATGTTGGAGTCTTAATAACATGTGGGCCCACCCTGTCAAAATAATTGCAGCTAACGGAAGTGCCCTGATCAATATGGCTTCAGCTTATTTTTGCACTATTCATAATTTCGTCTTTTTCTGAACTTTTGGCTTTTTTTGAGTTTTTTTACCGGTTCTTTTTTTCCTCGTATTTGTTTACATTATACGTGATGGGCTAATATATTTTTTTCTATTTTTAAATTTTTTTAAATTTAATTATGGTAAATAAGTCTCTGTCAGCTACAGTGTTTTTTTCAGCCAGCTACAGTGTTTTCATCCATAAGCCATGAGGCTTTCAGCCGAACCGATCACCACCTAAGTATGGTTTTGTGAAATTAGTTCTAAAAGGTGTAGTTTTCTGATAGATTTATAAAAATAAGTTTGATTTTATGAAATTTACTCGTTACTATATGCACCAGGAAAAATTAGTGGTATTTTATAGTACCCGGGAAAAAATGCTATGATAAAAATTTTCCTTACAAGACATTCCTCAGGTATCGCCTAGAGAAACATTCCCTTAAGTATCCATATTCTGGGATGGCATATATGAAATTTACAACAACCAGTATGACATCTACGGGCATCAGTACATGCTGATGTAAAAAAAATGCGCACTTCAACCACTAGACAAATGTGAACTCTCAGGAGCATCGATTCGCTAGCTATTGTTGAAAATGAAATGTATAATTATAGAGGCCGGTGTCATCCTTCTCTCGGAGAATCAAATCTTTACAAAACCTATCAACATCACCTAAACCTTATTCTGTGCATGGTTGGCGCAAAGCAGATGTTCTGTCCACGCCTCCACGGTATACAACCATCTGGATGTTGCAAAGGCCACCGTCCCTCAGGAAAACATTGAACTTATCAACACCACTGTTTGTTTCAAAGCTAACCCGGAACATTCGAAAGGAATAACCAGGCTTGGATTGGAGGGGGGGGAGAAAAGGCCAAATTCGAACGCGACGCGATGTACTGCTTCCTGGAAGAGGCGGTAGGTTGGTCCCACAGTGTCATACAGAGGTTACGCCGACACTGCTGGCGAGGGAGACCCAAGCGACGTGATGAGCATGTGCATCTGCTAACCTATTTAATACGTGTCACACACATATGTGAAGCGATCCTAATAGTGGTACACAACTACACATCACACACATGGCAATGGAACGCATCTATTAGCTACGATCGATGGCTTTTAACGCTAGTACAAACGATTATGCGAACAAATCGAATACCGATAAATTGTTTAAAATCAATTTGATAAGGCAATTCAAAACGATAATAGAAAAACTGTTTTATTTATTTGTTTAAGAAAAATAATAAGTTGTAAACTATAAACTAAAAAAAGTAAGCCCTTAATGAGCTCAGTGCTAAACTTGTACGCGCCCGGCGAGAGAAGGGAAGGAAGCTTGTAGTGCCGGCGAAGCAAACGCAAATGGCCAAACAAACGCGACAAGCCCACGGCCAGAGGCCGCGGTATTGCCCAGATGGGCATCCTGTTTTATCCGAGCCCGGCATGCGCTTTCGGGCGGAAAGGCCAAGACGTCCGTGTCACAGACGCGGAGCAGACAGTCGCCATCACCTGCGTTGTTAAGGTCTCGATCACAATTCACAGTGGCCCATTTTGGGACATGTATGCGAAGCGAAGTTTTGGCAAAAACTCTCACCAGTTTCAAATCAATATGATGTGATCGTGAAATGAAGAACCAAAAGCTATCCTCTCTCTCTCTCTCTCTATCTCTCTCTCTCTCTCTCTCTCTCTCTCTCTCTCTCTCTCTCTCTCTTCACGGCACGCTTCAATACCGTGTGGAGGGAGAAAATTGAATTTTACAGAAAGTAGACTGAAAAGGCAAGGCTACATGAAAACCATCGAGGACACTTTAGTCCTTATCCATTAAGCCTACATCACTTTAGTCCTTAGTCGTTATCCAAACACTTCCCTAAGGCTTGCACATCACCTGAGAAAAGCTCTACCATCAGGTGGCAATCACCCAGCCGTTTTTACCACCCGGTAGATCCCCATCACTCGACTTGCTGGTAAACATTAACAGTCCTCGGAAAACAAAATGCGCCTATGGATAGGGAGCTGACGAGATTTTTGACACAGTGATGATTCCTCCTGCCCGATCCTGTTGCGTCGTCTGAGTGGAGCAAACATAGGTCATGTTCTTTTCAGTTTTTAAAAGATATTTTTTAATTTTTTTCTATAGTAATTAGCTTTTAATCGAAGTATTTTTTTAAGATATGTTCTACTAGTTAATTATAGTATATATTTTACTGACTTCATTTATATTGGCAAAAACCGCACGTGAGTTTCTGTTACTCCGTAATCTTTTATACAAATAGCCCAAAAACCACAAGTTACAGCCACAAGCCACAAGCCGCAGCCAAAAAGAACAGGCACATACTTCTGATGCGATCAGTTCACCTAATTCAGATACGAACGTGTTTCAAAAGAGACTTTATCTGAAGGGTGCACTCTGCCTAGTGCACGTATAATGGTATATATCAGCTGTCTGTATGCTTATGCCATATAGAATTTTAGGTAATATAGAGAAGAGAAGAAAAAAGAAAGATGGTGTTAACAGACGGTTTTGTAGACAGTTTTCTACTGTCTATGCCATTATATGCACAATCTATTATGAATTATAGAAAATCATTACATATAACTATATATAATTTATTATATAAGTTATTTTTAGTTCTATTATAAATAATATTAAAATATATTATAAACAAACGCCGTTTATACCATTTTACATCCTCTTACAGAAGCTCTCCTCCTCTCGTAATGAAAACTAGCCTCGTAGGCACGGCGGCACGCCGCGCCAGCCACCGTGTGTACCGAAGTAAAAGAGGCGATAATTCGTGGTGAGGTTAAAAAAAATTCGAGGGTAAATGCGCATTTCCGAAAAAGTTAAAGGTGCTTTTCGAAAAAAATCGAGGACCTGTACGTAAATAAATGGGCCAGTATGTAAATAAACGGGGACCCGTACGTAATTTAGGAAAACGCGGGGCGCAATCCTGCAAAGTGGAGGGGTAAAAAAATTTCCAGGGACCTGTACGTAAATAAATGGGCCAGTATGTAAATAAACGGGGACCCGTACGTAATTTAGGAAAACGCGGGGCGCAATCCTGCAAAGTGGAGGGGTAAAAAAAATTTCAGGGACCTGTTCGCGAGGAAAAAGGGACTTGTTCGCGAGGAAAAAGGACCTGTACGTAATTTCCAAAAAACCGAGGGAAATCGCCTCCCCCGGCCGTACGCGAAACCGGGCGCCACGCGCCGGCCGGCCGAGGGAGGGGGGGCGACGTGGATAGCGCGGGGGGCGCGGAACTCCCCCGGAAATGTAATCGGTATTATGCTGCTTTTTAAAACAGAAAGCATCAAACCAAGCGATAGCGACGGGCTGCAAGTCCATAATTTGGGCCTCGGCCTGGCCGTCTGGTCTCCATAGACGAGAGAAACAACGGAGTCTGCGAGTTCACTGTGATGGGCCTGAAGGCAACAGAGCCCGTGGATTAGATTAGGTTTATTCGACATGACTCGTAGGCTTTTCTTTTTCTTTCGGACAAACAAGCAATATCAGGGCCTTTAGTCGGCTGCTGGCCAATGAGTATCATACACCACCAGCCCAACGGACTACTCTTTACTGTCCTACAACCCCAATAAATTAAGAGAGGTGCTAACATACGGTATACCGTCATAAATGATTAGACAGCTTACCTCATCACCGACCTCCGTTATCACATCGCCCTAGGCAGCTCTGCACGCCTCCACTACCACCTTCTGCCCCCTCCACCACCACCCACAACCGATAGCGTCGTCGTCGCCTCGCCACGCTGCTCCCCGACTCCCCTGCCACACCGCTTCGCCCAACTTAACTGCCACAGTCATCACTGTCACCACCCTTTGGCTCTGTCCATCGCCCTCCTACCCCACCCATCACCCCCACCGTCGGGCCGCCTCCTCCCCCGACCTCCTTCTATGCCCGTGGGAGGGTAAACCCGTAGTGAGAGAGCGGGATTTTCCCCCTTCGACGCTAGATCCGGCAACGGAACCCCTCTAGACCACCGGATCCAGTATGCGACGGGGCCGGCTGTGAGCAAGGGTGAGGAGATTGACGGCGGCGCTCACACGAGAAGGAGAGCGAGAGGGAGATCAAAGAAGGGAATGCGCGGTGGAGGTGACGCATATGCGAGTGAAGCGTGGTTAAGGGTGACACTTTAAGATTCGTACGTGCAGGAGAGAACAGCCACAGGCTGTACCGTCTAAACATGTCAGAACCCCGCTGATTCCTACCGTTTCGAACAAGATCCTGGACCTCATGAGTCGAGCAATTCACAACAAAGTAATCAATATCCTGAGAACTGAGCCGTAGCTCAGTTGGCGCGTTGCCGTCGTGCACAGCACGCACCGGGTAAATCCTTGATTTATTCAGCAAGTTTCGTTCCAGGCTTAATTAGCTTGCGTAGTAGTAGAACGCATGCACATGCGCGTGTGTGAGACGTGAGTAGGGAGTGTGTATGCGTGCGTGTGTGTGTGTGTGAGAGAGAGAGAGGACTGATCACCCTTTCATGTGAAGCAGCAGTCTGCACATCGGCCGCGCTGTGCAATCGATCACAAACTGCCATCATAGAGAGCTCATGGCAAAGATGCCATTGTAGCTGGACGCACACGTAGGCCAATCCACGCATCCATGAACCTCGAGAGATCCAGCGCCTATCGGCTATCAGGATATAGCAGAGACACAGCACAGAGCGTGAACAGCAAGCGTGTGCGCACGTACGCGCGCAACGAATGAACCCAGCATGCGATGTACCCACCGGATCGACGATACGCATCTCTTCCGGGGGGCCATCCCAAAAGGCAGACACGAGACGAAGCTGGCACGACCTGGCGATCGATGAAAAAAACGGGCATACGCATGCACTTGAATACTGCTAAATTGTACTCCAATTTTAATCGAGGAATTTGGGGACCTGCCGTGCCGGCGAAAGGCTAATCAGGATCGCACGCACATGGCCGCACGGCGGCGAGCCGCACGGTGGCCCAGCGCGAGCGTGCCCACGCGCGACAGGTGTTCCGCCGGCACGTCGCTGCACATGCGTGACGAGGAGACGACTGCTCGAGCAGTACTTCCATAAAGCAAGCAGTAGTATATCGTCTACTGATTGGAGGAAGTGGTTAGCCCCGGTCCCAAACAACTTGCGCCGTCACCGGCAGAACCTTGCTGCTGATGCATGTATAGCTGTTATGTACACATCGCTCTGTTGGCTGTAGCATTGAGGAATGGAACGCAGCATCTGCTGCAGCCCATGCGGGTTTGGTGTCCATGGTCTTGTCGGCGTAGCATGGCATGTCCTGCGCCAAGATGACAACAGGAAACGAAACGTAAACAGCTCAGCAGGAATTAATAGATGTATCGTTTATGGCTACTCACATAACGTACTATAAATAAATCAGTGGTAATAGTCGTATGAGTAACTAGAGTTTTTTTTCCCTGGACGTAGCACTTCCGATGTACACCTAACTGCAAGCTACGAATTGTTAGTATTCTTGTTTCCTTTTTTTCTTGTGGTTTGCCGTGTCCGAGTTGGAAGTTTTCCGTTTCCGTGTGAGAGTAGGAGTCTGTGTTAGAATTTGAGTCGGTTGTGTAGTCCTTTAAATACCCGTGCAATGTAGTGCAATGTAGAACGTGAGGAGAGCAAGGTAATGAAAGAAGTTGAGAAGGGAAGAAAGAAAGAGCTGCCAGCAAGTTGAGAAGGGAAGAAAGAAAGAGCTGCCAGCAAGCAGCGTGCAGCAAGTAGCAGTTTTGAGAGAGAGACGTAATAAAGAGAAGAGAGAAGCTTTTGCGTGTGCTGTGCAATTTTGATTGGTTCGTCGGTTTTTTTATCTCTCTAGCAGGGAAAAGTGTAACAAGTGGTATCAGAGTATAGGTGACAAGACGAAGGCTCGGTGTGGGTTAATCTCCCTCCAATACCCTCTCCTGACGGTCGACAACTACCCGGTATGGGCAATGAAGATGAAGACGAACATGCGCGCCCAAGGAGTCTGGTGCGCAGTCGATCCGAAGGGGAAGGACAAGGAGGTGGACGACAAGGTAGATCAGGCGGCTTTGGCCCTAATCTACCAAGCGGTGCCAGACGCGATGATGCATCAGCTCATCGGCAAGGAGACGGCACGGGAAGCATGGGAGGCACTTCAGACGATGCACGAAGGAGTTGATCGTGTCAAGGAGGTGCGGCTCCAAAATCTGCTGAGCGAGTTCGAGAATCTGAAGATGGAAGAAAACCAGTCGGTGGACGAGTTCGCCAGCAAGCTGAGTTCGTTGTTCAATCAGATTAACTCTCTTGGTGACAAGATGGAGGAATCTGTGGCGGTGAAGAAATACCTGCGCGTGCTTCTGAAGAAGTACATACCTGTTGTCACAATACTTATGTACTCCCCCGATCTGGACAAGAAGAAGATAGAGAGGATCACCGGATCTCTCAAGGCGCATGAGGAGTTACTGAAGGGGTTTCAATCGCGCAAGGAGCAAGGATCTCACAACGAGCAGGCGTTGCTAGTAAGGGGAGATCCAAGAGACGGTCGTGGCTCTTCATACAACCGCGGGAGGTGGTGCGGTCGTGGTGGCCAGAGTGGTCAAGGCGGCAGGGGTGGCCGTGGAGACAATGTTGGGCAAGGAGGTGGTGAGAAATCCTATGATTTGTCACATATCAAGTGCTTTGAATGTGGCGAATACGGGCACTACGCGATAAGATACCGCAGCAATAAAAAGTGATTCAACTGTAACGAGTTTGGACACTTTGCTTTGGATTGCAAGAGCAAGAAGAAGGACGGGGAAGTGAACCTTACCAAAGACAAAGAAGAAGATGATGGAGAGCTGGTACTTCTCTCCTCATATGTTGAAAAGGAGTCGGTTATGGTGGAACTGAATAAGGAAAACGTAGTTCCAAAACTACGCATGAAGGAAGGAAGCCATGATCACTCGGATCAATGGTACTTGGATAATGGAGCAAGCAACCACATGACAGGAGATCGCTCCATGTTCCACAAGCTCGACGAGAAGGTTTGGGGCAAGGTCAAGTTCGGCAACGACTCCACGGTGGAGATAAAGGGTAAAGGGATGATGATGCTGCAATGCAGGAACGGAGATAATAAGTTGTTGACAGGAATCTATTATATACCAAGTCTATGCATTTACATACTAAGTCTCGGCAGATGACGGAGAGAGGATGCAAGGTGGTGTTGGAGGATGAGTTCTTACGAGTGTATGACAAGAACAGAAATTTGTTGATGAAGGCGAAGAGATCTCCAAATCGGCTGTACAAGATTCCTTTGAACACTTGTAAACAGGTTTGGGTGGAGAGAGGCACAGATGGACGAGGTGCAGAGGCAGCAGGAGGCAAGCCTAGCGCACAAGAAGTCATAACAAGGAAGGAGACCGAGTCGGCAAAGAAGCAAGACGAGGCAGAAGGCATGATCGTAACGAGGAGCGACCCTAGAGGAGCATGCACCAAGCATGCAATGATCGTAGCGAGCGGTTCAAGAGGTGCGCATAGGCATGCAGCCAACTCCAAACGAGCGCATGCAGGCGGAGAGAAGCGGAGCGACGGCTCGGGTGGTTGGCACAGACCACATGCAACAGGCATGGTCGTGGCGAGCAGAGGCTCAGGAGGAGCTCTCACGCGGGGCAGCAGAAGGAAGTCGGAGATGGGTCCCGAGATGGCGGGAGGAAGCACATCGTGAAGGACGGTGGTCGAAAGCAATGGCACACGACAGTGAGAGGAGGTGCTCATGGAGGAAGCAGGAGCAGGTGCTCCAGCCCAGAAAGGCATACGAGAAAGAAGCGGAAGCAAGTGAGAAGGTCGACGTGTTCAAAGATGAAGAAACAAGATTAAGGATGTGATTGTTAGTAATCTTGTTTCCTTTGTTTCTTGTGGTTTGCCGTGTCCGAGTTGGAAGTTTTCCGTTTTCGTGTGAGAGTAGGAGTCTGTGTTAGAATTTGAGTCGGTTGTGTAGTCCTTTAAATACCCATGCAATGTAGGACGTGAGGAGAGCAAGGTAATGAAAGAAGTTGAGAAGGG
The DNA here is from genome assembly GCA_017311315.1 of Dendrocalamus latiflorus. NCBI lineage: Eukaryota > Viridiplantae > Streptophyta > Magnoliopsida > Poales > Poaceae > Dendrocalamus > Dendrocalamus latiflorus. The sequence goes on from CM029663.1 coordinate 9,927,261, forward strand.
AAGAAAGAAAGAGCTGCCAGCAAGTTGAGAAGGGAATAAAGAAAGAGCTGCCAGCAAGCAGCGTGCAGCAAGTAGCAGTTTTGAGGGAGAGAAGTAATAAAGAGAAGAGAGAAGCTTTTGCGTGTGCCGTGCAATTTTGATTGATTCGCCGGTTTTTTGTATCTCTCTAGCAGGGAAAAGTATAACACGAATTTTGGAGCCAAATCTATTATACCAGACATACTAGTATACTACTAGAGCTGGACCACTGTCATGGTCTCAAAAGGAATGGACCACGAGAAAGGCTCGCAAATTAATCAGCGGATTGTCCCATTAGATTCTTGTTGTTCTTTGCTAATCTGTTGTCACTACCGTACTACCGGTCCCCTCACGGCCAGATACTACAGATAGCCTGTCCTGGGGAAAGGTCTATGACTCAATGGTACAGCACTCCAGGACCAACTTGAATGGAATTATGGAAGCCGGCCCCAGACCAAACTGCTGGTGAAATAAGCCCTGATCAACTCGGCTTTGACTTCTGGCTTATTTTTCACATTCATAAGTTTCGTCTTTTTTTTTGAATTTTGGGCTTTTTGTTGAGCTTTTTTGCCGGTTCTTTTTTTCCCGTATTTGTTTGTATTATACGTAATGGGCTAACATATTTTTTATTTTTAAATTTTTTAAAATTTAATTATGCTAAATAAGCCTTTGTCAGCTACAGTGCTTTTTTCAGCCAGCTACAGTGTTTGCAACCATAAGCCACGAGCTTTTCAGCCGAACCGATCACCACCACTGCTGAGCTGCCAAACGGAGGATCAGGGATTCCTAGGAGCATAGTTTAATATTTTTGTTGTGGCTTATAATTTTTTGGCTCCAACAAACAAATCAAATATACAAAAAAAATTGATTAAAAAGGCTACTCAATAAACATCTTTGAAACAGCGACAGAGGAATTCTTTTTTTTAAGGGAAGACATAACCATAAGCCATAAGTCCTTTTCTTTTTTGCTTTTCAACGGTTTTTGATTTTTTTTAGTAATTACTATTTATTAAAATAATAAATCATAGCCAAAAATGATAATCTGTAGTTCCAAAATTCAGTAAACTTGCCCTAAAAGACCGGACCAGAATGCCGGGTAAACCGAAACAACCGGAAGCGGCGATCTCATAGGGCCGGTTCACTTCAGAGACCGTCCACGCCATTGGACCTGAGAACCGGTGAAAAACGAACCGATCGATCGCTGTCACAAGGAACCATGCTTGGGTTGGGCCATATCTTGCATGTAGAGACTTGGGCCAAGCCCACCTCCTTTGCAAAAGAGTAAAGAGGGATGCCCTAGCTCGTATCGTTGCCTCGTACTAGTCTGTTCTTCCGCCGCCGCCTCAACCGTTCTTCACGTCTTCTTCCCCGTCGCAATCTCGTTCCAATTTCCAAACCACTACCAAATCTCCAGCGTCGTCGAGCTCGCGACGGCCTACCAGCGTCCTGGGTGGATCGCGGCGGCCTCGTTGCACGTAGCAGCCGTGGCCTCATGTAGTCAGCTTCGAGAGTGCATTGTAGACAGCTTTAAGCTGCAAGATAAGCTAGATTAGCAATTTGTGAGTTTCTTTGCCTTTTGAGTCCTCCGCTTGGCTTCAGATTTCGTATTCCCGTTGGCTATTTGGTACTAGAGAAGATGTCTAATGTACTGTTTTCTAAACCTTGGCCGATTTGCCTTACAATGCAGTGATCGATTGTATATTTGCAGAACATATAATTATTTGCCATGCTTGATGCTTGTAAATATCCTGCACACAAGCTAATTTTTGTGTAAGTGTTCAAGAATACACCATATTTCAATAAAAGATATGTATAAAATATTAAAATATTGATATATACAGAGCCGGCGGTTAGACCGGCGAATCGTGAACCGCTGCCTTCACCTGTTTGATGTCCGGTCCGGTTTTAAAACTACGAGGAGGAGCCACCTTTTTCCACTTTGCCTTTGTGTATGTCCTTGTCTCGGTCTCTGTCTCTGTTGGAGGGAAATTTCAAACATCCAAAATTTTCGGAAGGTTTAAGCCTGCTCGTCTCGGTTTGTGTTTCTAACTTTTGATTTATTTTTTTATTATTTATAAATTTTGTCTCTTTTGGTTTTTCTTTTTTTAGTTTTTTTTGCCGGTTTCTTTTTCTGTGTTCGTTTGCATTGTTCATAATGAGTTAACATGTTTTTTATTTTTAAATTTTTTAATTTTAGTTACGTTAAATAAGTCACTATCAGCTAAGTTATAATTTTAACTAGTTACAATACAACTTTAATCATAAATCAGCTCATTTCAGCCTAACCGAGCAACACCTTATGCAGGTAAGAGGCTTAAGAGACAAGTGACAAATGGCAGCTACAGCTAGGAGCTATTTGACTTGTATAGTGCTACAGTAGTAAAGTATGAGTTGAATAATGGTAGTACAATAAGCACAAGCATCCATTTGCCTTGCAAACGTAATTCGCTTTTGTTAATTGTTACGGTAGTTAGTTGCCCAGGTCTCCAAACGTGAGGTGACTTAAGCGGAGAACTAATCATGCTTTAATCTAATTGCATACAGTTGACTATGCATCTGACAGAATATACTTGCACATAAAACCCGCCTCTGCCATTTCAAATTTCTAGACGCACACTCCAGGTCCAGTTCGAGTCTCCCACGCTGCCCAAGGACCCGCCAAAGCATTTTGAATTTTGTAGTACCACTACAAACGCACACTTCCGTTGAATCGCCTCGGATTCTGTAGATTCAAAAAGATACTGAGTGGTACGTAAATACCTCATCACTGGACGCATTTTAAGTACTAGTAGATGAATTGAAGGGGTGAAGCAATTAGGGAATGCAATCATAGCATACACAATAGGACGATGTTAGTTATCTATAAGTCTTATCACGTAGAACATAAGATGATATGTAAAAGAGAGAACATAAAGAATTGAATGAGTTATCCGTAGAAACATATCAAAAGACATTTCATAGTGAAAATTGTCTTTAGGTTGTGATCAATGTGGCTTTTTTTGAGTGGTTTATAGCTGAACAGCACTGTAACTGGCTGAAAAAATTCTGTAGCTGACAGAGGCTTATTTAGCATAATTAAATTTAAAAATAGAAACAACATATTAGCCCATCACGTATAATGCAAACAAATACGGGAAAAAAAGAACCGGCAAAAAAGCTCAAAAAGCTAAAAGTTCAGAAAAAGACGAAATTTATGAGTAGTGAAAAATAAGCCAGAAGCTGAAGCCAAAACGAGCGGGAGCCTTAATGTAGTTTATAAATAATATAAAAAGTATTATAGACATCAGTTAACAGCAGTTATCTATGATATTATGTATCCCTCACGCAACCGGCGTGACAACGAGCCGAGACCAATCGAGGGGGGCCGTGCCACCACCCGGCCGCTGGCTCTGGGCAACGTGATGGCCACATGGGCGCCCGCCGGTTGCACCAGCTCGGACGGAACCACCCGATGAAGACAGCCCGACACCGGATGCATTCCTTGTTTCCTCGTACACAACCATCCTGCCACGATAGAAGAACCGTTCTGTGCAGCAAAGCGAACTACAGAAGGTTCTTCTCTGCATACGGCTAGTATCGAGCGAGAATTCTCTAACAAGTCCACAACCAAGGTTCTTCTCTGTGTCTGCCATGACGAACCTTGATTACCAAACCGAAAACTCCTACACGTTCGAGCAGTTTGTAAAAGCGGTCTAAAGATTTGCGTTTCTACTAGTAAGTACGATAGGAATCTACAAGGGAAAGAAAAGGCAATCCAGAAAGGAACATTTGGGGGAGCCAACAATCTGATTATCTATCTGATCGTGCCATACTACCCTGTGGAAAGATGCGTATCAGATTACCACCATCTTTTCCTCTTCGATGGAAGAAAGGCATCTCACAGGGCGAGGTTACTTTTGAGCAGAACCCGACGTTACTTTGGACACAAGGGCCGCGCAAACATGAAGAAACGAAACAAAAGGAGTTAACTGACGCGCCCACACCACACAAAACAACATTGACCGGGTCGCAAGCTCCAGCCGGGACTCCGCGCGACAAGACGACAGGAAACAGCCACACAGGGCAAAACAGAGTTTCTCCCAAACATTTCTGATCTCTTTGGCCACGGACACGCCGGCTCGTGTGGATAGGGACCAAGGAAGATTCAGAACAAGTCGTCCCAAGATTAAAAAAAACCCTGTGTGGATCTCGCAAATAGTGCAGCAAAAATTACAGGAGTTGGATCACATGCGTCAATGCCAGGTAGATAATGACATGGAGCCAGGGAGATGCGAGATCCCGGGCCCCAACTCGGGCAGATTCTTCGGGGGAGGCAGATGGCCCGTTGATTTCAACTGAAACTAGTAATACAATAAAGGAAGAACATACCACCAAGTTAAGCAACTAGACGTCATATATTAGACTTTGCACCAAGGTAGAGTAGAACAAGCAGAGTGCAACCACCCATTTACCTCTGTTCCTGCCAACTCGACATACAACCACCGAACTACATGCCACTCCAACCAAATCAAATGGATTACAGGAATGAAATGGATATTTCTTTCGTTACCGCAGGGAGATTCCATATTCATTAAACAACCGATGCAAAAAAAAAACCCAGTGCAAGAGAGACTGACGTGGTACAGCAACAAAGGAAGCCCAAAGTTACGGAAACCTGAAGCTCTTATTTCTTTCATACAATGACATCGTTCCAAACTTCTGATGATTTTTTCCCAATCACCATACTACTAGAACTAGCTAACATACCTCCCAATTCTCCAAAAGAACCACTTATTATTTCGCCCAAATGCCACCCCCAGACTACGAAAGCCCTTGTCTCTCGTTCATCTGCATCCATCACCCACCATCCAAAATAACCAATATATCACCATAGAAAAGAACGCCTAACACTGATGCTACTGCCACTGCCTCCTACTTCTAGCCTAACATCTAACTAGCACTAATAGTAGTAGTAATTTTTCTTAAATATAATCCATTAAACTGGGTTAGAACAGACGATGCATCTTTGCGGAGAGCAATCTGCTGCCTCAATACGTCCATTCCTGGGGGAGATCGACCTCACGAGCAGCGGCAAGCGGCGGGGGGTGTGCGGCGGCGGCATGCAGGTGGTGGGCGCGCTTCTGGGTCGCCTGCATCGCGTTGCTCCGACTGACCAGTGCGTCTGTGAGAAAAACATAAAGTCCAAAATTTTAATGGCCGTTCATTAGCCCAAAGAAACAACACCACTAAGATTGTTAGTCGTTTTGAGCAAAATTAACTACCGTGATCGAGAACGAAACCGCCGGGATAGCAAGGATGGGCGCCGAGGTCCTCGACGTTGAGATTGAGCGCCTGCACGACGCGCGCCGGGAGGAGAACGGTGGAGCAGCCTGAAGGCAAGCAGAACCGCAGCATGTCAGCTAAAAATGCTTGGAGACCTTCGCAAAATGGCAGGCAAACGAATACGAGCAAAAGCGGTCGCGGAGGGCACACTTGGCTTTTTCTTGGGCTCGGCGAGGGCGCCGGCCTGGCGAGGGATGAACACGCCGGTGCCGGTGCACTCGCGCTTGGCGCCGGGAGGGGTGAGGAACACGGCGCGCATGCCGGCCGCGGACGCGGCCTGCTGCTGTGGCCTCCGCAGTGGTGGCCAGGCCGACGAGTTCAGACCAAGCGGCGCACCAACGCCGGTGGTTCGCGGAGCACCGCCCCGGTGCGTGCCCCAGGCCGCCGCCGCCGCCGCGGCCAGTTGCTGCTCCCGCTGTTGCATTAACAGCTGCTGCTGCTTCAGGAGATGAAACTGGAAACCAAGGTCCAAGCCGAACAAAACAAACCGTCAGAGAACAATCCCAAGAGAAACAAAGCGGAAAAGCTTGCACCTCGCGGTGCATGACAGAGGAACTCACGCGAGCCGCTTGAACCTGGCGCTGCGTGATCAAGTGATTCGGCGGGTACTGATAAGCGCTGGCGGCCTTGCGGGCCGGCACCGGCGGAGAGGGCTTCCTCGCTGGCGGCACGAAGCCCTGGCCTTGGTAAGCAGGTGGGTTACTGGGCACAAGGATGCTGTTCATGCGCAGGCGGGCCACCTGCCCGGCAGCCTCGTACAGCAGGTCCCAAGGGTCGGCCGGCTGCTGCTCCAGCGGCGACGACGGCGGCGAGCTGACATGCGACGCCCCGCCGTTGGGGCTACCCTCATCCGAGGCCGGCAGCCCGCACAGCGTCGACTGCGGCGACCCAGCCATCGCCTCCGCCTACACAAAAAGGTGAAAAACAATCAGATGCCTCCAAAACACAAGCGCAAAACCAGAGCTCCCAAACCAGGTGAACAAAACAGAAAACCAACCTTGGGTGTGGTACCGTTGCCGCCGCGGTGGCAGTCGAGCAGCCCGGCCATGCGACGGGAGTCACGGGAGAGTCCGTCGAGCCCGTCCTCCTCGTCGCTCTCGCTCTTGGCCGCCACGGCCGCCTTCTCCTCCTCGGAAAAGAAGTCGTCGTCCAGGAACTCATCCGGGAGCCAGAGCTCCGCGCTGGCATGGGGGCACTCCGCCATTCCGTCCAAGAAACCCTCCGCTGCTGCAAGCGTGGACGGAACAACCCCCCACCAGAATATTATAGGACGCCGGTGGCCAGAAATTGCCTCTCGGGGAAGAAATAGTTATAGCCAGCAGCACGTACAGGGTGATTGATGCCTAATACTCGTCTCTCTCCTGTGCTTTCTGTGAGACGGGTGGGCCCCCCGAAAAGGCAAAGCGCAAAGTATCAGATATATTTTTCTCCCGAAAGACGGATGGACGGAGGGAACCGGCGGGGTAGGGAAGAATGTCCAAGGACGACGAGGGATATTGAGCGGCTGTGGATGCGGAGGTCAGACAATAAAAGCCGTCCCCACGATTAGCGTTATAGGCTTATAGCGTAATTTTTTTAAAAAAAATTGGCATTCGGACAATTTTATTAAAAAATAGTTCTGTCTCTAAGTTGAGTAGACGATATGTATCATCTATCATGTCACTAAAGTTCGGCACAACAGCAGAGGCACCCGTGCGGCAGGCAGGAGCTACCGAGTTGCCCTGACTCAACAGGTGGGGGGGTGGTCGACCAGCTAGATGCAACGCGACATACTCGGCAATGATTCCGGTGGCTTTCGACAGGGCTTGGAGCTAGTCCCATGCTGTGTGCACCCATGTGGCCCTATCGGCCGTCAACGTCTCCCTGCACGCATAAAAAGGCTCGCATCCCTCTACGCCCTCTTATCCAAAGTCACGTAGTTGAGTATCTTCCCCGTGAGCGAGAGAGATAGTAGAAGTGAATTTAAATTAGTTTTTGAAGTGGTTTTGTTGCGATATAGGGGATTTCGCAGTTGGAATTAGTGTAGATTCAGTGAAGACCTCGAAGAAGTGGTATGTTTCATTCGCCTACGAGCAATGAGCTTAATATGTCATTAACGTTTCATTAGCATAATAGTAATTTAGTTGTATATAATGCGCTTAGTAACCATGTTTAGCTGACGTGTGTATTTAGTTCATGTGGGCGATTTTTGTAATTAGCCATGCTAATGATGTATTAGTGATGATAATGATGATTCTTTGTAAGTAATTGAAGAAATACGCATAGTTATTTATACTGTTGTTACTACCTTTGTAAATTAGAAAATATGTATGTACGTGTGTGTGTTGCTCTGGTATGATTGCAAATAATATAGACGTTGCAGGTGTGAAATCCAAACACAAGGGGTGAAGGTCGGTCATCTGACAAGCCATTATTCATGTTGTGGGAGGGTCCCCGTGGTACCTTGGATCCATGACCACCTCGAAACGACGACACCCATTGGAAGGTCTACCCCAAGCCGTCTACAAGTCAACTTCGGCGAGGTCCGTGAGACCAACCTCGGCGAGGTCCGCGAGACCAACCTCAGCGAGGTTAGCGTGACCAACCTCAATGACGTACACAAGACCAATCCTAGAGGGGGTCCGGAGAGAGGTTCAGAGTCAACTCCAGATGAAGTCCAAAGTTAGTCAGAACCGACCTTGGAGTCCTGAACGTGGCGGGACCCACGCGGGGCAAACGACGTAGATACCACTAGGAGTAAGGTAGCCCTCAAGGACAAACTTGTAACTTCACTTGCCTCCCTTGTCGTTCTATAAATATGACCCCATATAAGGAAAGAGAAGAGGCCATTTTGTAACCCGAGACACTCATATTAAATACTCATAGGTCAATTGTGTTCTTCTTCTTGATTCCCTCCCAATCCTTGGTGGTCTTCGTATTTGACCGGGGGTGCTTCTAAGTTTCCTGCCTGGTAACGTATCGACAACAGTTGGCGCCGTCCGTGAGGACTCAAGCAAGAAGTCATGCCACCTAAGAAGAGAGGCGTGGAAGGTCACCCAGGTCGGAAGTATGGACCCCCTTCGAGGCCAAAGTCGAGCCGGATAGCAGCCCGTGCAGCCCTGGGGAGTGAGGCGCAACCGGACCTCTCCATAGAGGCCCAGGTCACTAGTGAGACCATGGCTTCCCAGAAGACTGACCCTCCGAATGCTTGTAAGGTGGTGGAGCGGGAATTGGAGGACCTCCAAAGGCAATTGAAGGAATCACATACCGAATCTCTCGGTCCACGACTGAGGCTCACTAAATGGGAGAACTCTGGGCGTAGCTTGAGAGGGCGCGAATCGAGACGAGACCCCCACTACCTATGGAAGCCCGGGAAGCCGAGAAGCTAAGGAATCAGCTGGAGGAAGCATGAACATCGGCACAGGAGACAACACGCCTTGTGGTCCCTGAGGTCGAAGCCCTCCGAGCCAAGTTGGCCGAAGTCTATGCCCGAGCAAATTCGACCGAAGTCCAAAAAGCCAACGATCCCCGAGCACAACTCAATCAAATGTGAACAGAAGTCCAGATCTCGGCCCAGGGTGTAGGGATGAGTCATGGACACCTAGGGGTTGTGTTGCCCTAGGTCGGCTAAGTGCAAGATCTTGCACCCAACTCCACGTTGGACTTCCCTCGTACCTTCTGACCCATGGAACATTTGTTCATGTTCTAAGGGGAGGGTGTTGTACAAGCCGGGTCGTACAGGGTTAACCTTCAAAATTGTGAATGGACTGTAATACAGGCTCTAGGGTTGAAGGAGATGGGTCTCTCTAAGCTTAGGAGGTATGTGCGGTGCACATTTGATGTGGAGGTTGGCAGAAAGAAGCTTGTCATAGAGGCGGGGATAGCCATGGTGGTTAGAGAATCGGGGGAGTGTTTCTAGGAGCTGAAGAAGGTGGTTGGCAACGTCGCTTGGCGGTAGTACATGAAAATTGCAAGCAATCCTGGTGCGATGATATATGAGAGGCCAATGATGTATGTGCAGTTTGTAAAGAGAGTAGAAGCGTCGACCAGGGGCAAGGCTGGTGGGAGTGGTGACGTGGAAGTATCACATTTGATTGGTGGTGGTGACGTGGAGCATAATGTTGGTGGGACGGTGGCGATGAAGTGAAACCTTATGGTGCTGCCCACGGTGGTGGTGTGGTGAAAGATTGTATTGGTCAGGATAATGGAGGGCTTTTGAGGTTGGCTCATAACTTTGAGCCAACCTAAAGTGCAGGGAGATGGTGGGCAGCGCGTATTAACTGCCATGAATATTTGGATGACATGTTAGATGGAAGCCATTATGTCGAGGATGAGGATGCCGGCACAACTAGCAGTGGAGACGAGACTGCATGTTGTTGTATCGGCCTCCCAAGTTCTGTCGTCTGAAGATGGGTCAGAATGGTCTTTTGACGAAGACATTCTCATCGCAGGGAAACGCTTTTCCAACCAGGGTGCCACGTAGCAACCCACTACAAGATATTTGATCCGCATAAGCCGTAGGTATCAGGTGCACAAGTTGAACCACAACACGTATATGGTGAAGTAGGTGGATGGTTCTTGTCCTAGGAAGGTCTGTCTGCAGAGATTCAGAGGTGGTGCAAGGAACTTCCAAATAATAGTGGTGAAGGATCACACCTGTGAGCTTGTAAAGTCACTGCACAGGCATCAAAATGTGACCTCGTCACTCGTCGCCAGCTTGATCAGTCACCTCGTAGTTGTGGACATCACAGTTTCACCATAGCGGTTGATGGCCAATGCCGTAAACCTAGTTGGTTTTCCGGTGAGCTTCAGTAAGGTGTGACGGGTGAGGAGGAAGGTCATATATAGAATTTATGGCACGTATGAGGAGTCCTACGACTTTGTGCGAAGGATGCTATACTAGATTGCTGAAGCAAATCCTGGGATATATATATAAATAGGATGGAGAGGGTTCACCCTTCGAAGGGCCCCAACTGTTTCATCCTTGGCAAGGTTTTTTTGGGTGTTTCAATAGGCAATCGAGGGGTACAAGTACTATCATTCAGTGCTCACGATGGATGACACATTCCTCTCTAGCGAGTACAAGGGCACGGTGTTGATGGAGTTTAGCACCAACACAAACAACCAGCTGCTCCCAATGGCCAATGCAATTACGGAGAATAAAAACACTGATAGTTGGAAATGATTTCTGGCCAATCTAAAGCAAGTAATTGTCCAAAACCAACCCAACGTCTGCTTTATCATGGGCTGCAATGCCCGGTTGCTGTCGGTGCTAAGCACAATGTAGTAAGCGATTGAACCACCCTTCTAATGGAATGACGTGAGGACTCGTTGGTGCATTAGGCATCTAGCAGCAAACTCCCACACTCGTTTTTGCAATAAAGAGTTGATGAAGAAGTTCAAGAAGCTCTGCATGTAGAACCAGAGGTGTAAATTCAATGCGAGGTGGTGGGAGCTTGATGATGAGACCTCCATGCATATGAGGGAGTTGCAGGGAGTAGAATTGGCCATAACTCAGACCATTATAGTAGCAATGGATGAGTTCACCTGATGGGTCAACTTGTATGCCTTCGACTTGGAGAAATCATCCCTACTTCATGACCCGAATGGTGCGAGGCATGGGATTATAACGACCAACATGTCCGAGGTGTCTAATAGTGTGCTAAAGAGTGTGTGTGCTCCCTCTCTATCACTATAACTGTGGACAAGAGTTGAAACCGCACCATCGATTACTTCGCTAAGAGAGCCATGTTGTGAAAAAGCACTTGGATGAAGAGGAGCAACTCTTAGAAGTGATGGAGGTGTACATGGAGAAGAAAATGACGAAGGTTTGTTCGCACGTCACTCAAATAATGGATGGGGTGAGAAAGAAGTTTGAGATCTGGTAAGGGAGAAGTACGTCATGGGCCGCTTCAAGGGTGATCACATGTATGCATTCACCGTTGGCAAAAATGTGACCTGCAAGTGCAACAAGCTGATGCTCCCTAATAAGCCCTGCAAGCATGTTTACGCCACATGCACTGCATCGTGGCAATCCTCCGTACAGTACGTTTCAGAGTACTACGACATCCATTATTTGTACAGGACTTGGAGCAATGTGTTTAACTCCTACGATGTGAACTTGCATTATAGGGAGGTTTGGTCGTGAAACTAAAGTGGGTACCAAAATGACACACTAGAGTAGCCCAGGTGACAGTTAACGTGGCCAATGGGCGAGACCACGGAAGCATAGGCTATGCAAGACAGTGGGGCACTCCTTGAGGAACTACCTGAATAGGCCTACTTCATCGTCTGCCCCATAGACGTGGTGCTTTGTAGCACCTACACCCGAATGCTCGTTTATTGTTTATAAGGCCAGCATCTCCTGCAATGTAACTCTCAACGAAGTAATATTCGGTAATGCAATTTTTGTGTGTTTTAATTTAAGTTCAATCGTAATGTTGGCACATTCTTTTTCATAATTTCAATGTAAATTTTGTATGAACACTAACACATGCTTTTAATGTACATTTTGCATGGACACTCACACATACACGTCTTTTTCTGTATGCAAGGAATCGCACTCCAACTACCGAAGCATGGCAGACAGAGCTGGAAGCTCAAGGCGTGGGAGGGGACGATGGACATAGATTGGGTTTCAAGCCCATGACCATTACCTCAAAGACACGAGCATCTATGGTCCCCTGAACCCTGACCCCCGAGCCCTGATTTATTGCTCAAAACCAGGAGTCATATACCCCTAGAAATACACTCTGCACCTACCCCATACATCCCTGAGACTTAGCCACAAGCCAAGCACAACATTGACCCAGTGGTGCAGGTTTGTGATGACAATATGCACCTAGGACATCAATTCTTTCGTTACCATCTATTCATTGTAAGTGATTCGTTATCTACCTATACTTACACGCATGACACACTTTATAGTCACATTGTCTTAGTTGCAGACAGCGGATTGCAATTTCACCAAATTGGTGAATCCATCGTATCCAATACCCATCCTGGTTTACATCCATAAAGCACATATCCGCCTAGAATAGTTACGAAATAAGCTCAGACCGAGAGAACCAACAATGACAAGCTCCGTAGGTAGAGGATCAGGAAAAGGAAAATGAGGAGGTGGTGCACTTTGGCAGCGACTATCACCCATATTGCTCCTATGCCAATCCGAGCTGTAATTGCGTCTACCACTACCACGATAACTAGTCATGTCCACACCCCCCAGATGACTACCATGCCACGTGGGTGCCCTACAGTTTCACATTTGCGCACTAGGGCCATTGTAATTCGCATCTTTATTGTGAAGTGTTATGTCGGGCTTGACATGTTCTATTGCTATAATTTTTTGCAATAATGTATGTGCAATACTTAAAAGGAGTTGGCAGTGTTGGTTCATCTGCTCATCCAAACTCCGCTTTGCACCTTCCTAATTTTTTTAACAAAAATAGATAATTTTTTTATCCGTACTGCTAGTTCTTACAAAAAGGGGTTAAATGGGCAAACGACCACAGGGACCAGCTCCTGCTATCGAGCCTACGGAGCTCGGCAGCCCTGTAGGGCCCGCCAGTGCGCGAGCCTTTCCTTTGCTTGCCACACTGGTTGCCCCTGCCGCTGTGCTGAGCACTTGCCACAGGTCATCTGTCGTGCGTGTCGAGCTCAGGGACAAGGCTATTATTGCAAAAACGGATGTCTGGGGCCAAAGTTTTTTAAAAAATATGTTACAATATTAATTGTGTGAATAGTTCAAACAATAATTTCTCTTCTCTTGATGTATGGGTGGTTTATAAGCTGCTATAGGAGAGAGAAATGAAACTTAACAACAGATTAGATTAGTGGTGGTGGTTAGGGCTATAAAAAGAGCTCAAGGGTCATGAGTTGTTTGAGTTTGGCTCGCTCTAGACTTGATTTAAGACCGGCTCGAACTCTAAATAAACTAAGCTCGAGCTTGATCTCCAGCTCGTGAGTTTCAATGAGACGAGCTTGAATAGATCGTTATGGCTTGATTCGAGCTTGAATATTAATGTATGTTAACTCTTATCGAGTTTATTTGAGCTGTGCTTGAGTTCAAGTTTTTCTTATTGTTGAAAATTAGTACATGTTGAATTATTTTGACTGTTGTTGAGCTTACTCGAACCGAGTTCAAGCTCAAGTTTTTCTTATTGTTGAAAATTAGCGTATGTTAAATTGTTTTGACTTATATCGAACCTACTTGAGTTTCGATTGAGTTCAGCTCGACCCTAGGTCTAAGTTCGGAGCCCAACTCAAGGTCGCTGGAGACTCGAACATCGCTCAACTTTGGAGGCCAGGCTCACTGTATATTAAACATACATATAGTTTTGCGCAATCCTTTGAAAAAATATTTTTTTGCGCAATATGAAAAGATAATTTGTAGTGCCTGTCTAGAAAGCATGAAACACGCAGATATTTCCTAGGGAATGAAACATCCATTTCTAATGGTTGTATGGTTTTCAACAACATTCCATGTGAAGCCTGCATTCCAAATGGTAACCTTGAGTATTTATGTTTTCTTATTACGGCAATTATACCAGGTTGTTATTGCTCTTAGGGTATCTGCAATGGTCTGAGTCAGCTAGCTATATGTATGTACACATCAGCATATATCCTATGTGGAGGAAAGAGAGTATGCAAAAAAACCGAGCCAGCTTTTCCTTAGAGCAAGTCGAATAATAGAGCCAAGTGTTTGGCTATAAGTCAAGTTATAAGAGCCAAGTTATACAATAATTTGTCTTCTATTTGTCTACAAAAGGTTTTTTTATTATTATGTGGTACCATGTCTCATATTCTCTTTCCTATTCCTCCTCACATACATTTATTATCTGAGCCCACCACTACATAGGCTCCCGTGCCCAGCTTGTTGCTTGCATGAGAGCCAAGCTATCATCTCTCTCCTCTCTTCTCTCCACATCAGCAAAAATGGTAACTAGCTTGGCTATAAGGGTATCTCCAATGGTTATAGCTAGCAACTAACTATAAGACTTCCACATCATTTATATAGTACACACTAAAGCTAGCATTCTAAAGAACTGTCTATAAGGATAGCTATTTGATGCTTACATGCACACACAGAATTTATAGAGGCTGCCTCGTTTGGCGTTATAGACTAGTGCTTAACCAAGAGCTGGCTCGATTTTTTTTCATACTCTCTTTCCTGCACATAGGATATATGCTGATGTGTACATGCATATAGCTAGCTGACTCAGACCATTGGAGATGCTCTAAGACCATTATTGGACTTGCTCTTAAGCACTAGTCTATAACGCAAAACGAGGCAGCATCTATAAATGATAGTTCTTTTCTGTGTGTGCATGTAATCATCAAATAGCTATCCTTATAGATAAAAAATCTTTAGAATGCTAGATTTTAGTGTGTACTATATAAATGATGTGGAAGTCTTCTAGTTAATTGCTAGCTACAACCATTGCAGATGCCCTTATAGTTTTGATAGTTTTGGCATTGCTTTCATAATGTCATGCAAGGTGCACCCACTCACACCTCCATATTACAAGGCAGTTCAACAAATGTAGACAAAGCCACATACAAACAGGATAAAGTTTATGTTCACATCAAGCACTCAATAGCAACGCAATCCAAGAAACTCAGTGCTACAAGTGTCAAGTGGTACCGTTCGGTTTTTACGCGGAAAATAGCGTGCCAACTCACTCGATTATTCGGGAAACTGCTTGCAAAACAGGTGTGGCCGATTTGGCGTACGCGAAGGAAAAGCGCAAACGTGGTCGGACCAAGTACGGGATGGAAAGCCGCGAGTTTTGTGCGAGTAGCGTGTGTCCAAGATTTTCTTTAAAATAAATATTTTTATTCAAAATTACAAAAATATATCTACGAGCTTTTTTCTTCACTTTTAGCCCTATGTCACCCAACCGCAGGGTGATTTCGGTTAGTCGCCCAGTCACTGGGCAATTCGTGGCCAAGTCGCCTAATGGTTGGGCGACTAGTCCATGCCACCCATCAGTTGGATGACTTTGTTATTAGTCGTCCAACCGTTGAGTGACTAGGGGTATTTACCCCTGTGTTGCTGAGAATTTTTTTAAAATAATTATTTTCATTCAGGATTACAAAAATATACATTCGATTTTTTTTGCAATTTTGGCCTCATGTCGCCTAACCGTTGGGCAATTTTGGCTAGTCAACCAACCGTTGGACGACACGTGGCTAAGTCACCCAATGTTTGGGTGACTTTGCCTCTAGTTGCTCAATCGTTGGATGACTAGGGGTATTTACTCTCCGGGCGGCTGGCGGCTCCCCCATTCGGTCGAGAGCAGAAAAAGAAGAAAGAAGGGGAAAGGGAGAAGAGAAAGAGAGGGAAGGAGAGGAAAGAAAAGAAAAGAAAGAGGAGGAGAGGAGAAGAGGAAGAGGAGGAATCTGCGCATTGACGACGTAAGTTTTCTATATTTTTGTATAATTATTTTTGAAATATGATATGATAGCAATTAAAATCATTGAATTTTAAGTTTAGAAATTAATGGTAATTTAGTTGATAATAATTGTATTGTCGTTTAGATCGCTCTGTTGTGCATTTGAAGGCAGTTAATTTTGTCAGTCGCTTGTAAATTGCAGAAACCTCGTAATTGGATTCTTAATAGGCATCGAAAGGTTTAAAACTATTCGTGACGATTAGAATATGACACACCAATTAAAATACTATGCGCCAATTTAAGATTATGTGTAGCAATTAAAACCATACACAACGATTTAAATAGCATTTGAATTGTAAAAATTCAGAAAAGAGTAAAATAAAATTCTATCAAACACTTATAAATTGTACAAACCCCGTAATTAGTATTCTTAATAGGTATCGAAAGATTTAAAACTGTTCGTGACAATTAGAATAGGACGCGCCAATTGAAAATAGCACACGACGATTTAAACAGCTTTTGAGTTGTAAAAATTCAGAAATAAGTAAAATAATTTTTTGTCAGTGGCTTATAAATTGTACAAACCCGTAACTAGTATTCTTAATAGGCATTAAAAGATTTGAAACTGTTCATGACGATTAGAATAGGACGTGTCTATTTAAAATAGTATGCGATGATTTAAGATTACGCATAGCAAATAAACTGTACGCGATGATTTAAATAGCATTTGAGTTGTAAAAAGTCATAAATGACTAAAATAAAATTTTGTCAGTCGTTTATAAATTGTACAAACCCCAAAATTAGTATTCTTGATAGGTATCAAAGGATTTAAAACTATCCATGACGATTCAAATAGGACGCGCCGATTTAAAGTATTTGAGCTGTAAAAATTCACAAACGTTTAAAATAAAATTTTGTCAGTCACTTATAAATTGTAGAAACCCCGTAAAATTTATTATAATTCATTTAATTATTATATTTAAGATTAACTTTCTGTTATATCTGTAAATAATTATGTCACAATTGCTTGCTTAAAATTGATTTGTAGATATGGCTCGCAACATTGGTAGTTTGGACTGGTCTTTTGAATTGCTGGACTAGCACATCGACGTGTGGCACCGCACAAGATGTCGAGTCACATATCCCGATGGTGGGGGTAGGGAGACCGACTTAGGGGTGGTATGTATGGGGGCACCCCGATGGGCTTAGAGACTAGACACACGCTGAAGAGGCAGGTTGCGTACAAACTATGGCACACCTTTTTACAATATTTGTGCTATATACTAACTTCTTTGTGATTTGCAGGTTGAGTGTTGCTGGCCTTTTACATCTCGCACGGATGGTGGAGGCCACTGACGATTTGTGCTATGATCATGGACTTTGGTGTAGATAGCTAGAATATTGCAACGACACTTTGGCCATCAATGGTTCGTCAACTTTTCTGCCTTCTGTTTTTGTTTCCCTGATAAGGATCCAGCATCTGCCATTGATATGATGTAGGTGTTGGCTCCAAGGTAGAAACATGGAGTGTTGCTTATAGGGGTGGAATATGCTCGATTTTATAGGTGGTTGGGGTGTAGCATTGAGGAAGGAAATTTTGGTGAATGCAAGTGCACTTATATCTGCAAGAAGATATTTTTGGCTATAGAATAGGTTAATGAGTTGTTTATTTATTGAGAAAAACTAGCACGTGTTATCAATTCAGTCTAAAAAGATAGCATGGTATGATTATTTTGGTATGAATAGCTCTTCTCATAGTACAGCCACCTCTAGCCGTAGGACATCAGGTGACGTGGTTAGAAATGAATAATGGTTTCCAGTTAATCGCCCCTTCCCGGACTTCACGGCCCTAATTTATCAGGCTCTCTAATCTTCCCTCCACCGCGCGCTTTTTCCTTTGACGGGTCGCATTTTTGGCGGGTAGACAAAAATAGCGTGAGGCGCCAGCAATTCATGGATTAGGAAACGTGGAAGCGAGAAACCGAGAACGTTGGGTACCGCTCCATGTTCTCGCCATGATCGTGCTCCGGTTTGAGAGGAGAGATGGGGAAGCAAACGTGGCGGACGTGCGTACCAAATTTGGCTCAAAGAATCTGAAAATTAACAAAGGTAATTAGGATATGTAGACTGCGGCTTGTGGCTTTTAGCTGAAATTTTTGAATTTTGGCTGTTTACAGTACAGATTACCAAGAGACAGATACTCACTTGCGATTTTAACTGATACAGATGTTGGACTTTTAACGTGTAAATCGTTTAACTTGTAGAACCCGTCTTGAGAAAATACTCCATTTGAAATTTAGGTACTGTAGCAAAAGCCAAAAGCCGCCAGCTTTTGACTTAAAGAACAGGCACACATTGTGACGTTCCCAGATCAATATGTTAGGTATAGATTGTCTATTTGAGAGGAGATGTTCAGGGCCGGTCCTGGGATTTTAGGGGTCCGGAGCGAAACTAGAAATAGGGGCTCTAGTATAAATATCTAAATTTAAATCTACACACACACACACACACACACACACATATATATATATATATATATATATATATATATATATATATATATATATATATATATATATATATATATATATATATATATATATATAATTTTACCAACAAACACTTAAAATGCGTTATGTATTAAAGAAAAATTCATATCAAAGAGTTTATAGATATTACCTTAAAATTTTCTACTAACATTTCTAGATACGAAGTCATTGATGATGGTATTGATGTCAATCTCATCCAATAATTTCTTCTCAATACATAAAGTTGTCAAACCGTTTAAACCTCTCTTGAGACATTGTTGACCTTAAATGATTCTTCAACAATTTCAACTTTGAAAAGCTTCTTTCAGCTGTTGCCATAGTCACAGGCATAGTAAATAAAATCCGATAAGCAACAGAAATATTAGGATAACAATCCGCTTCTCTGACAAACTCAAAGATCTCCATAGCAAACATTGGTTTATCTGATAAAGTCAATTGCATAACACTTAACTCAGAAATTAGATCATTTAACTCAACATCAGATGAACCATCTAGAGAGAAAGTTTCTGCAAATTTTGTACAACATTCTTTTAATTCAGTTCGATCCAATGACTTCAATGTTGTTGAACTCATTAAAAATCCAAATATACTTCCAAATGTTTGGAGTTCTTGAAATCTACTTTTCAATGAATTGATTGTCATATCAACCATAACAAAAAAAAATAATTCGTATGTGAGCCAACTGCGGTGGAAAAAAAGACTAAGATAAATCTTCAAAACATGTATATACTCTACATAGTATATGGAGGGGCCCTGGATTTTGGGGGCCCGGGGCGGCCGCCCCTCTCGCCCCCCTCCAGGACCGGCCCTGGAGATGTTGCACAGGAAAAGCTGGAAATATATGTGTCTCGAGAGCTATGCTTGCTTATTGATACTGCATACGGCCTATTCTTTTTAGTTGCGGCTCATGACTTTTAGGCTGTTTGTACAAGAGATTGCAGAGTAACAGAAACTCACATGCGATTTTTGCTGATATAAATGAAGTCAGTAAAATATGTACTACGATTAACTAGTAAATCTTATCTTGAAAAAAATACTCCATTTAAAAGCTATAGAAAAGCCGAAAAGCAGCTTTTAGAAGCTGAAAAGAACTTGCCCTTAATTCTCTTTCAGTTCGATGAAAGTTCCGTGCACAATGGATCCGTTTCTTTTTAGATTTTGGCTTTTGTCTTTTCTCAACAATAACTATTTATTAATCTAATAAATAGCAAGTAAAACATAAGCCGCAATATAAAAAAGCCGTCCTAAATTCTTTCTAAGGATGCTGGGCTTGCTTTAAATAGCTTATAGCTTTTTTATATGTATTATAGCTACAAAAGCAATGGATCTATTCTTTTTTTGCTTTAGCATATGTTTTGGTTGTGGCTTACATTTTTGGGCTGTTTGTGAGAAAGAGTATCGAGTAATAGAAACTCGCGTGTGATTTTAGCTGATATAAATGAAGTCGTTATAGTATGTACTACAATAAACTTATTTGATGGACCATGTGGAGGTGACCCCGAGTGTGTGATGAGTAATTGACATCGGTTTAGGAAAGTTTGGTTTGTGTGGTTTGGACCATGTCGTTGCAATCGGCTTCGGTCGGACTTGGTCAAACCTGGTCAAAGTGATTAGGATGCATATTCTGTTGATTTGACAGGTTTGGGCTCTTTCATGCGTAAGTATGATTTATTGATGCTATTTATGCTTACATGTATCGAGCGGCGCTATTTGATGTGTTTCTTGTCTGTGATGGCTGCAGGACGTCGAGGCGGAGTCGTGGCGAGGCACGGAGGACCGGACTAGACGCAGGTGGTGCCGAGGTCAGAACGGTCGAGATGTATCGAAGACGGCGGAGATTAGAGGTGGTTGCGAGCCTTGGATGACAAGGAACGCGGAAGCTTCCCAGAAGGTGCAGCAGGGGCGTTTCGGTAAAAGTGCAAAACTGCACAAGTGGAAGCGGTTCCGTTCGGGATTTAGCGGGCATAACAGGTTGGAGACCCGTTAGCTAAAGGCTATAAATAGGAGAAGGATTTTCATATGCATGTATGTCTAGAAATGGGAGTGCATGGCTTGAGGGGTTACTAGGGTTTCGTTTTAGTTAAAATGACATTTGGAGAGTTGTTTTGGTTTTAGACTTTAGTGGTTGAGATAATGCAGAATGTGTCTCCCGTAGCTTTCTTGTTCTTGTGTTCTTCTTGCGTGTGTGAGAGCTTAGGGAGAGGGAGAGGATGAGTTGAGCCACCATGTAATCATTTCTCTGGCTGTAATCGCGTATGGGGACTCCTCTGAAAGCAACTAGGCCCCGAAAAATGATTTTGGTAATTAATGAAATTAAGAGAATATGGAATATGTGACTAACGTGTTTTAATGAGCATGCGAAGGGTTAGTCCACACACATGAGCGACAAGATGCAAGCCAAAGGATACGCGTGAAAATCAAATTGGCTCAAGACAAAGGTATACTTAGAATAGGACCCCTTTGAATTTTACCGGTCTTAGGTGAATGGTGGAAGACCGGATTATAGGATAGATGATCGTACCATCAAGGGGGATCTTGGCTAGTAGCTTGAACACATATCTCCTGTGCCAAATGGTTTAATCTCAACTTGCATCCATTAAAATTCAGTTTTTAAATGTTTTTGTGCTCTGTCTGGAAGAGCGGTAGTACCGCAGTTTTGAACGTCGGAACTACCGGAAAGCGGTAGTTCCGCAACTAAAATGCGGTAGTACCGGCCAGCGGAAGATCCGGTTTTGGAGCGGATCAATATTTCCAGAGAGCACCCTTGGCTCATTTCAAAATCTTGCGGGAACGGAAGTACCGGCTGTTTGAACGCCGGTACTACCGCTGCGAGCGGTAGTACCGCATCCTAAAGCGGTACTTCCGGACCCCGGAAGATCCGGAGGGAGAGCGGATCAATTTTTCGAGAGAGCGCCCTCCGGATGAAGCCTGGATTTCTCTGGAGCGGAAGTACCGGCAATTTCAACGCCGGAACTACTGCTGAGTGCGGTAGTTCCGCTACTCAGAGCGGTACTTCCGGAGTCCGGAAGATCCGACTTCAGAGCGGACGCATTTTTCCAGAGAGCGCCAAATCTGGGACCCTTCGGAGTTTGGCTGGAGCGGTAGTACCGCGCCGACTTTGCGGAACTACCGGGTAGCGGTAGTAGCGCAAATATCAACGGCGGTAGTACCGCGCCGCCAAATCCAACGGTCACTGCAGACGTCTGACATAGCCGTTCTGGCGCGAAGATTTGGTAGCGGTAGTACCGGTCCTTGGGAGCGGTAGTACCGCTCGACCAGAAAATTTTATGGAAACTGGGTCAAACGGCTAGTTTTGGTTGGTGGAGGCTATAAATACCCCCACCACTGCTCAAGGGCTAAGGTTAGAGACTCATTGCATATTTCTCAAGCCCTAGTGCATTCATTTCACCTCAATTCTCTCTTTGCACATCAAAGTGAGGTGGTTGAGCATTTAGTGCTAGATTTCAATTGCAAATTCATTTGGCACTAGAGTTGCATTCAAGTGAACACCGGGATCTATTACTCTTAGTGCTTGCCGGCACTTGGACGATTCGGTGGAAGTTGGCTCGGTGATCTTCTCAAGAAGATTGTGAGAAGACCCGGCTAATTGTGAAGGTTGGAGCTCGCCTACCCGGAGTGGGGAAGAGCTACACTAGTGATCGAGGTGCTTGGCTCAATTCGTGGAGCCGGTCCGATACGTCCGGGCTTACCTCAACGTGGACTAGGGGAAACCGGCAAGTTTCCGAATACCACGGTAAAAACATCGGTCGTGTCTCTTGTCTCTTTAGCTCTTGTTCATTTGCTTCATTGTGATCATTTATTTGTTTAGAGCTAAGTTGTTAACTAGAATTGTACTGGATTAATTGCTTTACATCTTTGTCTCTTAAAATTGTGAAGAATTAATCTAGTAATCAAGAAGAATTTAAAAACCTCCTATTCACCCCCCTCTAGTCGGTATCCTTGATCCTACATCCTCTGTGATCCTCTTGCTTCTGGGAATGAAATCACTGAAGTTTATTTTCTCGTTCATGTCTCTGTTCGTTCTTCTCTGTTTGATTTGTGACTTTTTTGTGATTTGAGTTCTTTCTTGCTGAGGAGTCGCAAAATGGGTTGCTGTGATCTAGGAGATGCTTAAAAGCCATTTGGCTAGTCAATCCTAAGACCAAACCCCATTTAATTTCAGATTTTCCTCTCTCAACCTCCTCTGTTCTTCATTTTGTTTCTAGAGTTTCTTGGTCCTCTTTTATTCTCCTCATGAGATAGCCTGAGATTTGGTCTGGAGAGTCCTCTGACCATTGCTAATCCAGCTGCAAAAGCTCATGATCAAAGATTCAATGATTGGGGAGGAATTTGGATTCTGGTGTTGCCTCTGCAGGTTTTCAGATTTTTGGCTCAAATCTGAAATTACCTCTCTTTGGTGAGATTCCTTTGTTTCTCAAGTCCCTCATGTTGTTTAGTTTGTTGTTGTGATGCTTTGGGCCAAAAGACTGGGAGCAATCCCTTGATTTCTCAGGTTTTCTGAAGATCTGCAGTACTTTTGCGTTTCAACATTTTTTTGTCAGCCTGCTACCTGTCTGGAACCCGAGGGGCGGTCAGACCGCTTCGTAGTAGCCGGTCAGACCAGGCCCAACACGGCGGTCAGACCGGTGTGGTTAGGCCGGTCTGACCGGCGGTAAGGTAGCGGTCAGACCGCCTGGCCTGTTGTGTTCAGACCGGCCCTCCTTGCTTTTGTGTTGTCTATGCCGTTTCTCTCTGGCATTTAGGGTTAGGCTTTCTCCTCTGTTGTTTAAGGTTCAGTAAGTATGAATGCTCCTCCTTCATAGCTTTTTAGCTATTGGAGGAGAGCTTTCGAGTGGATACTTTTTGAGGGGTAAAGTTTTAAAAATCGACATTTACCCCCCTCTGTCGCCGATTTCGATCCAACACTTATAAATCTCATCTTGAAAAGATACTCCACTTGAAAGCTAGTTATTGTAGAAAAGTCGAAAAACATCTTTTAGAAGCTGAAAATAAGAGGCCCAATGTAGCGGTTGTTAACTTTTTATGAGTAAAAAGGGAAAATAGTAAAAAAATTCAAAAGCACTGTTATATTTAACATGAAAAAACCAAAAAGCCAAAAGAAATACCAAATGTCTAAAAAAAGCCAAACTTTAGAAGCCAAAAAGTTGAGCCTGTTTGGATTAAGGCCCTAGGTCTTGTCCTTTTTAGCTTGTGATTTCTCCTGAATTAACATATGGAATTGTTTCTCTTATGTTTTTTCGAAATGATTTATCGAAACAGTTTTTTCAAAATAACTTATTAATATTCAATTTATTTACATAAATACTCATATTAGTATAAAAAGATATTCGCCCTGATCAATATGGCTTCAGCTTCTGGCTTCAGCTTATTTTTGCACTATTCATAAATTTCGTCTTTTTTTGAGTTTTTTTACCAGTTCTTTTTTTCCTCGTATTTGTTTACATTATACGTGTTGGGCTAATATGTTTTTTCTATTTTTAAATTTTTTAAATTTAATTATGGTAAATAAGTCTCTGTCAGCTACAGTGCTTTTTTCAGCCAGCTACAGTGTTTTCAGCTATAAGCTATGAGACTTTCAGCCGAACCGATCACCACCATTAACTATAGTCATATATCACGTAGTTAAAAAAACACAACTTGCTGTAACTGTAACATGCAATGCATGGGCCAGCGAACTCTGCAACGTTTCGTGCATGCAATGTAAACTGTAAAGACAGTGCCTTCTTTATGTGTGCGCGCTAACTTTTGGGCAGAATTGGCTGGCCAGTCAAAGCAAAGCACGGGGAAGGGGCCAGCATTGCCGCTTGCAGTGGGAGCCATCGGTTGGCGTGGAGACCAATGCCTTGACCCACCGCACCCATGCTCGTTGCTTCGAGGCTATTTGGGCCCTGTTTGGATCAGTTTCAGATTCTTAAAAACCAGCTATTACTTCTAGTTTTTAAAAGCTGGTTTCTAAGAAAAACTGATGGGGTGTTTGGATCCCCTAGTTTTTAAAAGCTGGTTTCATTTATGATTGATGCTAATAGACTATTATACTCTTACATTTATTGCTCTTGAACAGCACATTAAACAGCCATGCGTGGTCTTTAATGAGGGTAAATGGGTATTTGTGCAAAAAAAAACTGTCAAAAGCTGGGTATCAACAGCTTCTTGATTTTTAAGAATCTGGGTAGGTAGATTTTAAAAACTGCCCAAAAACTGGTCTGTTTGGATTCCACCCAGTTACCAAAAGCCAGATTCTTAAAATCTGGGTGGATCCAAACAGGCCCTTGATAAGTTAAAATTTACATAAAGCTAAATATTAACAAAAAATATTGTTTGGATCGTGTTTAAACCGAATTTTGGCATTATCAAATTTTGATACCGATTTTCTCATTCTCGGATTGCTCAAGTGTGACATTAGATTTTATTGTCGTTACTAAAATTTCGCTCCAAAGAAATTACACTATCGCTTTGACGGTTGGATTTTGGTTGAAATTACACTATAGCGACTATTAGTTTTTCTTAGTTATTCAATTAAAAATAAAAAATAGATATATCATCACGGACAGTGCAACACAATAAGGGAAAAAAAGAAATACAAAAATAAAAAAAGTTAAAAACTAAAATTAAAAATTAATATGTTTAAAGTGACTTTTAATTTAAATAAACAGAAAAAAGACAGAAAGTGAAGAGAGCGGCCGAACTAAAAGCAGGCGTCTTAAATTTTTGCGATAACTTATCGTACCCATCCAATCCAAGACAGTAAGACGGTGCGATCGACAGAGTTCTGCAGGAGGACGAACGCCACTTGGCGATGGCTGGGAAAGGGAAACCTCAAGCAGCGATGCAGTCTACCTGTTCCGGCGACTGGAAAATTTGAAGCGTGCCGGCGCCTACTTGGACGGTTACCGGGGCCCAATTATTGCCACGCTGCCAGCCGGCTACGCATCCATCCCATGCACACGTGGATAGCGATCCTTGCAAAGTCCTCACGACGTGCCTGCCTGCAGCACTCGTTCACGATTTCAACGGCCGTCCGACGGCCCGAGCACAGCAAACATGATACTCGTATATCCACGTTGCTTGCCCACGAAACATCAAGATCAGGTGTATTACGTTCCGACGGCAACTTGCTGTGCTCATTTGGATTGAATAAGTCTAACTTATAGTTGAATTTTTATTATACCTGATTTATTTTATACTGTACATGAGGTAGCTTATTTAGCATAGTTAAATTTAAAAAAAATTAAAAATAAAAAACATGTTAGCATATCACGTATAATATAAACAAATACAGAAAAAAGAATCAGTAAAAAAACTAAAAAAGCTAAAAGTTTAAAAAAGTTAAAAACTCAGTCGAAATGAGCTACTGGTAAACCGTTCGATACTTCGATCGTGCTATACAACGCTTATCGATGCCAATTAGCGCAGGCGACAGTGGCCTACGCGAAAGGTGGTGCTTCGCCTGCCTTCTTTTTGAGTTGGGAGATCAGACGGCTGTCGTGTCGCGCATATCCGTGATTGGCCTATAACCGGGGGTAATGGTGCATGATTGATGGGACAGGGCTCTCGCTGTTCTGACACAGCTCGCGGCTATCTTCTCCGGCGTGGCCCATCCGCCGCATGAGACGAGACGGCCCTCTCACAAAACCAGGGCGCCCCACCGCGCACTGTTCCCTCGCCGGTTAAGATCGGCGAGAGCAAGATTTTTTTTTATTTGCGTCGCTAGGCGCGGAACTGAACAAAAATAACCGGGTTTAACACTTAACCGTATATATATAATAATATATACAAAAAAGTAATAGTAATGATCAAAACGCCTACCAAAATAAAGAAATCCGATAATAATATCGGTTAGTTACAGTAAACTAAAGGAACTAACGACCAAACCACAGGCAAAAGTTAGTCGGTATTGTTAAAATACATCATCCGACATCAATAGCCTATTAAAAGAGAACAAAATTATTTAAAGTTTTTAAAAAATAAAATAGAATGATCAAATATAACTTAATGTATTACCTTTTAATATTTATGTTTTTTAGTTCATAAAGCTATGAATCACAACATCATTGATAAATTTCATTAATTCTTATTTCTTCATTAATAGAAAAGTCAATTAGATATTTATATATTCAACAATTTAAGAATAATACAATAAAAAATACGTTTAGTGGCTTACTTATTTAATACTATGGTCAAAATACTATAATTTTACATCCGATTTGCAACGAGTTATACACAGTGTTACAAAAATTAAAATTGAAACAGTAAGTCTTAACCATATAATTCGACAGAAAACAACCAACAATCATCACATTGAAACACTAACTCACAATTTTAGCCTCTGTTCTTGAAACTAAATCGGAAGAATTTAGAGAAATTTAGAGCAAAATACATACTGATCGGGTGGACCTAAACTTCCTTCGTTCAGCGAGGGCACGAGACAACAGGGACCAAACAGCCCTGTGGTGAGATAGTAAGCGAGGGGCGGTTGGTAGCTCTGATTTTTCCCTTTTCTAGCAACTGGTCGCTATTTTTAGTCACACGCATCGGGATGATCAATTGGATGTCGTGGTTTATTGTAATCCTTTCTCCTAGACTGACTCAAGGGCTAGCTCAGCTTGCTATAGTTACGTGATGGGCCGAGGGAAGCGGAGATTTTTCATAGACTGCTGATAACTATTGAGAATTTGAATCATTAATACTTATTTATTGGACTTTAAGAAAAGAATGAGATACACTAAATTTAGCTATAGATTTCCAACGTTTGTTAAAAGTGCTTATTCCTGCTACAAAATTTAGGGACCCATGTCCTGTGCGATCGGGCCTAGTAACTTAGGGTCTGTTTGTTTCCTGCATGGGGTGACTCGCACCAGTGCATACAGGGAGATGGTGTTTGGTTGCCTGCATGGAGGAGAGAGCCTGCACAAGTGGATGCAAAAAATCAACTGGAGCCAGTCTGAGAAGAAACGTGGCTGAGGAGCTTCCCTCCTCAGCCTGGCTACGCTCATACAGCTATATAAGCACATACGGGCAACCAAACAGCCACTTAGGTCCGCTGCGTGGCTGCTGTCTTCTCTGTATAGTACACTAATAATTTTCACGTTAAATAATGCGCTGCTGCTTTCCTGGGTCAACTTTGCGACGGAGTGCATTCTGGCGTAGGCAAGCAGGCAGCCATGAATAGGTGTGCCCGTGATCGATGTCAACTTTGAATCGCGGAGCCCCGATCGCATCAGCAGCGTCGGCAGTGCGTGCTAGGTCGCATCGATGTCAACTAGGCTTACACCTGAATACGTGACAGATCACATCGCTGACTTAGCCACACCGAACAAATTGTCTGCACGGTCATGTGGAGGTACCCCGCTGATAAGTCTAGCCTAAATAATTTCCCCTAGTTACGAGAGATAATATAATTTTTCCTAGTTAAGAGAGATAATTTAATTATAAAATAATACATAAAACTACAAGACTAAACACAGAGAGATAAAGAAACTCCTTCTTTATTATTTTTACTTCCACAAGTACACTTTATAATGATTGAAATCTCCTATTTATAAACTAAGTGTAAGGTGTCCACCAAAATGCCAGACTTACAGGCCCAGATTCATGTTTCTCAACACTCCCCATGGTCACTCATCCGACACGTTCATACATCATCAAAACTCTATAAAAACTCAGCACGAACATTTAGAGAAAATACATGATATATGTTATATTGTATTTCACGAATTACCTCATTAAAACCTTTACCCAAAAACTTTCGAAAAACTCGTTAAGAGAAAAAGAGTACAATCTATCCAATTTCATTTAATCTACAGGATTTATTTTTTGGGTACTCAATCTTCGTGATCAAGTTTTAATAGTGAGCTCGAGAAGAATCTACTTCTGAATTCTACAATTCTCTAAGTATTATCGTTCCAATTCAATGTATACACCTTTCAAAGTTATATGCTGAAAGTGATTTAGTGAATAAATCTGCAATATTTTCACATGATTTAGTATACAATATTTTAATTTTATCCATCTTCTGCAATTCATAAGTATAAAAAACTTGGAGTTGATATACTTTGTAAGATAACTCTTCATGTAACCTGTCTGGACATGTACGACACAAGCTGTACTATTTTCATAGATAATTGTACGAGTTTGCACGATATTTAATCCACATGACTGTTGGATGTGGTGAATTATTCGTTGAAGCTAAGTACATTCTCGTGTGGCTTCGTAAGCGCTATGATTTTCGAATGGTTCTTTGAAGTCGATATAAGATTTTGCTTAGATGATTTTCTATAAAATTACAATTTCACCACACAGGAATACATAACCTGTTTATGACCTAGCTGTATGCGGGTCTGACAAGTACCCTGCATCTGCATAGCTAGTCATATTTAGATATTGGTTATTTCTAGTGATTCTACTTGCTCACCGCTCCTTTCAATTACGGGGGGCAAGTCCCTTTAGTTTTTCAGCTCTAATGCGCGTGCACACATCCATGCTGGTTTCTACCTCCATGGGAATGTTCAAATCTGGCATGCCTTTCCTTGAAGGTGTCACACTAGTGTTAGGTCTCAACTGGCCTCTCTTCTGGTTCTAGGGAAATTCAATTATTAGCTGTGTTAAGTCTTTCTTATCCTTTTTCACCAGATGTCGCTGGATACTTTTGATTCGTGGGGCCAAAGTTCTTGTCTTTTTATTCTGATGCCTCTAGATGGGATTAGTGATACCTTCAATTTTCTTTGGTATTTCAACCCTCTCCGGTGCATTGCGTGCAGGCATATGCGACTTGGTCACGCTCTTTAAATCATCAAAGTGGTAAGGCAGTTGATTTGCTAATGCTTGTAAGTCAATGTTCTGGACTTCTTGTTTTGCTTCACTAGTGCACGGGTCATGTGCATAGATTCTCATGGTTTGCCATGTAATTTCCCGATATTTTTCATCAAGGGGTTGATTTCCTCACCCTAATGCTGGAAACTATCGTCGTCAAATATACCATCAGCAAATTGGACGATATGCAAATCTTCTGTCATGGGGTCCAAATACTTGATTATTGATGCTGTCTCATAACCAACATATATCCTAGATTTTCGGAGGGGGCCCTTTGTAGTACGCTGTAGAGGAGTATAGCTACATAAACCTTGCAACCAAACTTACGGAGATGAGAAACTGTCGGAACTAACCCTTACGGTAGTTGCATAGGTGAATGGATGTTATATACTGATTGTCTAAAGTTGATGAAAGTTGTGCATACAACACTATGTGTCCCCAATATGTAATTGGTAAATTACAATTCAACAAAAGCTGTCGGGCAATAAATTTAATTCTCTTAATTAGTATTTCTGCTAGTCCATTATGTGGACATGCGATACAGAATGTTAAAATTTAATTCCCATTGCCATGCAATAATCATCAAATGCCTGCTAGTCCATTATGTGGACATGCAGTACAGAATGTTAAAATTTAATTCCTATTGCCATGCAATAATCATCAAATGCTTAACGTAAATTCTCTAGCGTTGTCCATTCGGGGAGGCGAACAGCAGTGCCTTTGGGGCCATCGGGGGCGGCGCGTCCCTCGGGGCCGAGTAGCGGCGGCATCACTTCGCCTGAGTCCATGCGACGACGGTGCTTCGAGGCCGATAGCAGCGCTTGCGGGGCTAGCGGCAGCCCGTGTGTCATGCGGGAGGTGGGCAGTGGTGCGGCTGTGTGCGGACGGCGTGGCTTGTTGGTTGTGTGCTAAGGACGGTGCGGTGGCTCAACGCGACGTGGCCGTACAGGGCCAGCGGCACGACGCCTCAACTGCCTGGCCATACAGGGCCAGCGACGTGGCGTGGCCGTGCGGGGTCAGTTTCGTTCTTTTTTCTTTTCAATCTACAGTGTAATCAACATATACTTTTTCATGTAATCTACCGATCGACATTGTGCCGACGACTTCAATTCTGCTCACAGTAGATTAGAGCATATTTGCACCATAAAAAATAATCTGAAAAGCAAAATTTGTGGAATTGAAGGCGATCTAGACGAATAATTTAATCTGTGAATGATTACCTTGCGATCTACCTGAGCGATTCGTGCTGATAACATATTGAAAAACCGTCACTGACGAGTCTAGTCTGAACGGTTCCTCCTAAATAAGAGAGATATATCAATCACAAAATTATGCGAGGAAATACAAGATTGAACACAGAGAGATAGAAAAACTCCTTCTTTATTGCTTTTTCTTCCATAAGTACGCTTTACAATGATTAAATCTCTCTATTTATAGACTAAGTAAAGGATGTCCACCAATGAGCTAGGCTTGCAGACCCAGGATTCCCAACAAATCAGAGAGATATATCAATCACAAAATAATGCGAGGAAATACAAGATTGAACACAGAGAGAGATAGAAAAACTCCTTCTTTATTGCCTTTTCTTCCATAAGTACGTTTTACAATGATTAAATCTCTTTGTTTATAGACTAAGTAAAGGATGTCCACCAATGAGCTAGGCTTGCAGACCCAGGATTCCCAACAAGTCAGAGAGATATATCAATCACAAAATAATGTGAGGAAATACAAGATTGAACACAGAGAGAGATAGAAAAACTCCTTTATTGCTTTTTCTTTCATAAGTACACTTTACAATGATTAAATCTCTCTATTTATAGACTTATATAAGTAAAAGATGTCCACCAATAAGTTAGGCTTGCAGACCCAGGATTCCCAACAAATCAAACCTAAAAATACTACTAGCAGTGAGGACCCCGTCCGGCTGTAGATGCATCATGCATGCCGATGTGAGTAATTCGATTCAGGGAAATCATGAAATTATCATCGTGGAAAATAGGTGGAACCTGCTTAACCGGTTGATCGTGTCACTGAACAGTATAGGAGTCATGGACACTTGCAAATTAGGCACATTCAATGTGATGCCAACAAGAGGAGCTAGGAATTTGTTCGGCCTCTTGGATCCGGACTAGAGCTGGGACTTGGGCCGTGCCGTGCCGGCACGGCCTGGGTTCATCGTGCTTCGTGCCGCTTCGTGCCGTGCCGGCTCGGCCCAGTCATCTCGCCGTGCCGTGCCGGCCCACGTCGTCTCCGGCCAAGCCCAAGCCCGGCCCAAAGCCCACCGTGCCAGCGTTCGTGCCGTGCCAGCCCAAAATTACTATACGCGAACGCGGTGGCGACGGTCGTCATCTTCCTTTCTCTCGTACCCGCCTCGTTTAAAACTAGTTGAAATTAAATTAATTGCATAAAAACATAGGCACGCAACAACATAAATATTTCGGGAAAAGTGAAATTTCTTTAATAGTTTAGAAATACAATGTTACTGCCTCGTTAAAAACCTTACGCCCCAGAGTGGGGTTTCCCGAGTAAGGAAAAGAGTACAGTAATAATAAATGTATATACAAAATATTACAACATGCGTAGATAATATCTACTCGGCAATGTCTAGGTCAGCATACGCTTGTACAATTTCGGGGTCCTCCAGTTGATGTTGTTCCCGCTCTTTGGCTAATTCCCCGTCTTTGGCACATGTGATTGCCTCCACCATCCTGGGCGTAAGGGATGATCTTCTCTCTTCTATTATTCTCCCTACCGTACTGAACGTCGCTTCTGAAGAGACAGTGGACACTGGCACCAGGAGAACATCCCGTGCGAAATGTGACAGCACAGGAAAGATCCTCTTGTTGTTCTTTCACCACTCGAGCAAGTCTATCTTGCTTCCATCAGTAAGATCAGGATCAATGTTTGCAAAATCATGCTCCAAATAGTGGTTCAACTCCGAGATAGAATTCCACTTGGAGGATGCCTGAGACTGAGAGGACGAAGAAGTAGACTTGTTCTTTAGTTTCTTCCACAAGTGTCCGAAGCCTGTCTTCCCATGTTGCGTCTGCTGTGAGGCCTCAGATCTTCCGCTGCTGGCAAACTTATCATGATACAAACGAAAAACACGAAAAAGCTCCTGTTTGACATGTTCGAAAGCTTCTGAAAAATCTAAGCCAAGACATTCACCTATCCCCTCCATAGCTTCCTGTAAATCTGCCAACTTTTTTGTAGGATCAAAAATAATAGCAAAACAACACAGGTGTGAAAGGGAACCAAAATATTTAACAAATTTTTCTTCCATTGCTACGATGGCATGGCCTAAAATATTATCGTCCCTAGATTTAGCAATTTTATCTGCAATTAACCAAATAAACTCTATAACTAAGCAAGAGGTTGGATAATAAATACCAGATAAAACCTTTGTTGCTTTATAAAAAGGTTTTAAAAACTCTCGAAAATGTCTAGCAACCCGCCAATCTGAACTAGTAACTAGCAATTCATTATTTTGACAGTTAGCATTGACAAAAACGGATATGATATTCTCGTAACCTTGTATCTTTTTTAGCATGATATATGTTGAGTTCCACCTCACCTTCATGTCAAGGCCAAATTTTCTTGGCTCTTTCCCATTAGCTGCACAGTACTCCGCGAATCTAGCTACCACTTGTGGAGAGCTTGCGAGGTAACGAATAGCATCGCGGATACTGTTCAGATATGGACCAATTACTTGCATGCCATCTTGAACAACAAGATTCAAGATGTGGCATACACATCTCTGGTGGAGAACATAACCACCAATATATGTTTGTAATCTTGGGGTGAGGATATTCATAGCTGTTGTGTTTGCCAATGCGTTATCTAGAGTTATAGAAGCAATTTTATTATCTATCTTAAAATCATCAAGTACATATAATATACGCTCGGCAATTGCCTCTCCCGTGTGCGATTCATTTATTAGTTTAAATCCTATGACTCTTTTGTTTAGTTTATAATTATCATCTAAATAATGAGCTACAACACTAAGGTATGCACTTCTTTGATAGGATGATGTCCAAATATCGGAGGTTATGGCAAAAGAATATTAAACTTGTTGGAATTGTTGTTTTAACTCTACCAATTCTTTTTGATACATCCGTAAAATATCGGATGTAGTAGTCCTCCTACTAACATGTTGGTACTGTGGGCAAAAGCCGCGTTGGATCATTCTTTCGAACGCGCGGCTTTCACCCATCCTAATCGGCTGGTCTTCTGAAACTATATATCTAGCAATTTCCTCACGTGCATTAAGCAGGTTGTATACCCAAGTACTTACAGAGCCATCAGCCTCGAAGTTTAGCTGTGTTTGTACTCCTCCTCCCCCTCAGCCCTGTGCCGCCATCTTGCGTAAGCATGCTTTGTAGTGGCGGTTCAAGTGTCCTGTCCCTACAGCTGAACGAGCACTTAATTTAGCATTAAAATAATTACAGGTTGCGATATCTACCGTTTCACCGTCTTGGATTTCCTGGCTCCAGGTCATGTGCTTCCAGCATTCCGCCATTCGTGTAGACCCGCCAATGTTGGCGTCCGTGGACGGGGTTGAGAATTCTGGTGTCCCCGTTGCTCCCTGGTACTCCTCATAGCCCTCTATACCGTCCATATGACGGTCATCCATGTCGTAGTCTCCCATGCTTGGCGAGAGCCGACGAGCATCAATGGGGGTCGGAGGAGGACTAGGGGAGCGACGGCGAGAGCTTACACTAAGTCGTCCCGCTGTCCTTTTCGAGCTTCGATTTCTCTGCATATTGCTTGATTGCTCCCTTCCCGGCCGCCCCATGGTCCTCATCACCGCCGCCCCCTCCCCCGCCGCCCCATGGTCCTCATCACCGCCGCCCCCTTCCCGGCTTCCCCGGCGACTCCGCCAGTCCGCCCCCTCCCCGGCTTCCCCGGCGACTCCGCCAGTCCGCTCCCTCCCCGGCTTCCCCGGCTTCCCCGGCGACTCTGCCAGTCCGCCCCCTCCCCCGGCGGCCCGACGCCTCCGCCCCCTCCCGGCTCCTTCGGCGACCGACGCCCGACGCCCGGCTCGGCGGCTCCTTCGGCGCCCGATTGCCCCGAGCCCCCGAGTGGCCGAGTCCCCGACACCCGTCCGTGCCACCGTGCCGCCTCCCCCTCCGTCGTGTTAGTGTGTATGCTTGCATGTGTGTTAATGTCAGTGAGTGTGTATGCTTGCTTAGTTGCTTGTGTAGTTGTGTCTTATGTGATTGTGTCATCTCTAAGTCCAAGCTCGAGTGCTCGACGTCGACGCCGACCCGTCCGTGCCCGCCGTGCCGCCAGAGGCCCGCCGTGCCGTGCCGGCCCAAGCATGGCCCGATCGCCCGTGCCGTGCCGTGCCGCCCACCGTGCCAAACTTTGAGGCCCGGCCCGGCCCACCGTTCGTGCCGTGCCGGCACGGCCCGCCACGTGTCGGGCCGGGCCATGCCAACCGTGCTTCGGGCTGGCCCAAAGAAGCCCGGCCGAAGTCCCACCTCTAATCCGGACCTAGCCACTGGAGAGTGGGGAGCTAAGCCAAGAAAACTTGAAGAGTCGAGGAATGTTGAGGGGTTAAGCCCAACAATTAAGCAAAGCAAGAAGACCCCATCTGCTAGTTTCAGTTGCCATTGCCGCCCGCGCCGCCAGTCGTTGACGCCACCGAGACTGCTACGCAAAGCCACATGGGAAGCCGACGACGGGATCCCAGCACCAGCAACAACCTCGACGAGCTCGATGCCGGGATCCCAGCACCGCGACGACCTTGACGCCGGCCCCGTGCTTCCGCTTGCATCGTCGGGAGCCACCGCTCGAGGTCTGGAACCATCTCGCCGCCGAGAGCAGTTACCGCCGTCGCAGCTTGAGATCTGGAGGCTGTTGTCGCCGATCAATCTCGCGGCAGCTGAGCGCAAGGAAGAGGATTTGGGGGTCACGGTGTGGAGATGGGCTGGCGGTGGCAAATCAACCAGCAGTGGCAGCAAATCAAGAGATGGTGGCGTCATTCGGGCAGCTCCGGCGCCCGGCAATGTGGAGGGAGAGAGAGCTGTTGGGGAGAGAGGACGGGGACGGAGAGAACGAGGGAGGGGAGGGAACGGCATATTCTTTTTCAACTTTACTCTGTCGTGGGTCCGTCTTGGTGGAAAGAAGCGGGATGGGTGACACTCAGTTTGAACGAATTTTTGTGATTTATGATTAAATTTTTACTGTATTTAGTTAAAATTATACTATAGTTGATGGTGGTTTATTTGACATAATTAAATTTAAAAAATTTAAAAATAGAAAAAAAGTTGCCTAACAAGTATAATGTAAACGAATATGGGAAAAAAGAACATGCAAAAAATATCAAAACAATTCAAAAAATTAGAAAAAGATAAAATTTAATAATAATAAAAAATAAACCGAAAGCTGGAAGCCTAGCTCCTGTTTGCTGTGACGGAGAGGTGAAAAACTTAGCTCCTTTCACATTGTACATGTCCTTACTACACTGATTACCTAGACAGCAAATAATTTGTACGGACATATCTTTCCTGCCATCGCTTGCTCTATTTCTTTTTACACCCACAAAAAAACTGAACATAGCAATACCTGTCAACTGCCATGTCCTCCCATTAACAAGATATTTTCTCCCACAATGCCTTTTGGATGCAGGAACAAAAAAAATCACTACTTCATATGAAAGAAAAGTTCTTTCCGAACAAAAAAGAAGCATGCTTGCACGCACGAGTGGATCCAAGCCGCTGTAGTGTATCCATGAGAACGCAACGATGCTGTCCGTCAGTCCGTGGCTCCGTGCTAGAAAGGCGTCGGCCCCGCTTGGAATTCTAAATCTTCGAGTGGAAGCAAACAATTGAGCGATAAGCCACTTTCCATAGATTTTTCTGGGCAGAGGGATAAGATCAGGCCCCATATGACAATGTGACATAGGGAGGTTTTAAATTTTAATCCGTTTTTGGCATTCTACTTGTAGACTTCGCAGGCCAGCAGCTATCAAAAAGTGGCAAAATTCTTGACGTATGTCCATTTTGTGATCCATGGCACGGTGCTTTAAGATTTTTTTCTGTGGCGTTTTTGGGACCCACTTGGATCATGTGTTCTTCTCAAACCCTTGCACGTTCTTTCGTTGCTTGCTGCCTCGAGCTACCTGCCTAATGGACCAATGACACGAGTCTGAAAGAATTGATCGTGGTACAACAGTGTAACCACAGGGTGCCATGCTATTGCTAGCGGGGCTAGGGATTAGGGACTAGCGCAAAGATCCGCGGGAATATGATCAGGATGATATGATATGGCACTACCATTGTCTTGCTCTTAAATGGCACCAGAGATATCTTGTACTACTTTGGAGTATCTAGATCAAAGATATGGCTATCAAAAGTGAAGATTTAACAGGCTTACATTTCCACTTGCCCTACTTTGGAGTGTGTACTAGTATATCACTAACGTCAGTCCTTGCCACGGCATGAAGCAAGACTATCTTTCTCAACAATTTCTTTGAAGTAGTACCAATTTTGAGTTCAGTTCATTTCTCCGATGCTTGCATCGAAGTTTAGTCGGCACCTTGGTTCGTACGACAACAAAAATACGAATATCAAGTTAAGTACGTGCTCTCCCTAAGAGCAACTCCATCAGTAGCCCTCAAAACAGGGCCCCTACTTTTGAGGGCTCTGTTTTTTGAGCTACACTCCAGCAGGAGACCTCAAAACAGGACCCTCAAATTCATTCTTAGAGGGGATGACACATAGGACCCACCCTCATCCTCATCCTACTTTTGAGGGTCGAGGGGTAAAAAACTCACTCCAGCAGGGTCCCTACTTGAGCCCTCAAAAGTAGCGGCTCCCTCCAGACCCTCCAGGAATGAGGGCTCGAGGGGGAGATTTGAGGGCCCTTGTAACATCCTGAAAAATGATATTAAGGAAAATGTAAAGTTGTTGGTTATTTTGCAATATAATACCAGTTGCATTTGGATTTATAATGATTTTTCCTGAAAGTTTGGCAAAAGGTTTCTAAAACTAAATTGGATCAAAATAAGCAGCTATATTTGAATGGTGGAGATTTAAAAATCTAATTAAGAATCTGAAAAGATGATCCATAAAATACCATAGGAGAAAAGGTAACTAAGCATGAAATCTCATCCCTAAAAATAATAGCAAGCAAATTTAAAGAGGCCAGCATTTACCCATGTATGCAGACACATAAGGATACCAATATATGTAGATACATGAAAACTAGGTGGAGAAGTAAGCAAATAAACATATATGTAAATGTATGCATGTGTAAATAGAGTAGATATGTGCATAACCCAGAAAATAGATACAGCTAAGTATGCATGTATATACCAGGGTATGTATATATATATACATATGTACACATACATAGTCACATGTAAAAGCAATAATAAAAAGAAAAAAAAATGTGAGGGGAGCCAGGCCAGGCCGGATCGGCCCAGCCCAGCCCCACCTCTCTTCCCAGCGGCGCGCACAGCCCACCTTCTCTTCTCTTCTTCCGCCCGAGCGCCCTCCCCCTGCCAGCGCTGTTTTCTTCGTCCCTCCATTCTTTTCTTCACTGCGCGGACGAGCTGCTTCCACGTCGTCCCTTCCACCGCGCCTCCTTTCCTCCGCCTCACCTCGGAAACGATGGCAACGTCGCCTTCCCCCATTGGTTCGCCGTGCCCCGCCGCTCTCTTTTTCTTCCCCGCCCTGCCGCCGCTCTCTTTTTCCTCCCCGCGCTGCCGACCGTCTCTCCATGCGTGGGGATCGAGTCATCTGGCGCTCAGCAGGTGCAGCATTGGGTCATGATGGCAAGCCCACCCCGCGAGACTTCCCTGCTCTTCCATCATCAATCTCGGCTCCCCGATGCAGCCGCGCGGGCAAGCTCCCGAGGGCAGCCCTCCTCGCGCGCCTATAAGAGCCACCGAGGGCCTCTACGGACTCCCCTTCTCGCGTGCTCCGTCCAGAGGAAAAGAATCGAGATTTCGCCCCAAATCGCCGCCACAACCCCCCTTCTTCCCCAAGTCCGGCCGCCGAGCCATCTCCCTCACCGCCCCACCATTTCTCGATTCCTATTACCTACAGCCTCTCCGTGATGTCGTGAAGACAACCGAGCGGTCCGCCGAGCCTCCCGAAAGCTCTGCACCACCGGCGCCGACGACCCTCCCGGACTTTCGCCACCGCACGCCGCCGGCCCTGCTCCGGTGACTCCCGACCGTCGCCGCCAACTCCATCATCTTCACGAGGACGCAAGGACTCCATTTCGCCCGCCACCCGAGCCTCCCCGGCCCCTTCACGCCGACGAGCCCACCGCCGAAGCCTTCCCTTGTTCCGGCTCTCTCTGCCCGGCCTCTGCTAGCACATACCTCAAAAGGTAATAACTCCCTATGTATGTAAGCAACGATGGAGATGCCCTCCTGGCTAGCGGCGTCGGCGCTAAGATACACCCTGGCAGCGCGCGTTCGATCCCTCACCGCCGCGCCGGGTGTGGGTTTTTGGGTTTAATTTTTTTTTGGTATTACCACTGTGTAGCAATGAAACCAGCCGACTGTGAGTGTCCCTGTGTACACATATGAGCTTGTGCAATAAATAAGTTTGTTTAAACCTTTAGCAAATAAATAGAATGAATGATTAAACATAATTTAAGTGGCACATAAAATAGCAAAGATCTTGTATTTAGATCTTGAGTATTAGTCTTTACAGATTACAACTAAGAGTATTTGGGACTTTTGAGGGTGGATGTATATATCATGTGATTGAAGGTAGCACTTGGATATAGATGTAGCATGAGTAGTTATTCTAGTTCTTGTCAAGAGAGAGAATTTAGTAATAGTGGGGCTAAGGGAGAATGTCACATGAAATAATGGCCCATCAATTGAAGAGTATGGAAAATCAACCATTAGTAAAATCTTGTAATTAGACCTTGTGTATTAATCTCTATAGAATGCAGTATATTCAAATGAGTATGATTAAAACTTTAGCTACTCACAATGGGATTTCTATAACACCAAAACAAATGCAACTAGAAAATGGGTGTTGAATTTATTTGGGTCTTTTGGCGAGTGTTTATTGGTTGTTGATTGCCTTTTTCTTTTATCCAAATTTTCGCGCGCGTTAAAAATAGCTTACGAAGCACAAGAGGAGGAGGCAGAGACAGCAGCACTAGAAGCTTCAGACGATCCAGGAAACACCCCCTGTGACCAAGGCGAGTCAATACTTTGATCATGTTGAACCTACATTTTTCGCAAATTATTTCTGTTTAAATTATCAAATTGCATGCTGTTATTTTATATGCAAATCCATGTTTAACTTAAGATCTTA
Source organism: Dendrocalamus latiflorus (assembly GCA_017311315.1). Classification (NCBI taxonomy): domain Eukaryota; kingdom Viridiplantae; phylum Streptophyta; class Magnoliopsida; order Poales; family Poaceae; genus Dendrocalamus; species Dendrocalamus latiflorus. Next base: position 9,966,645 of record CM029663.1, read on the forward strand.
GTTATATGCCCATTGTTTGCTTGATTAATATTACACCTCCTTTGGAATATTTGAATGTGTGAACCTTGTCGCCGTAGCAAAATTATAATAGTAACCTTTTGAAAATAAGTCCCTAAATATATGCCATGCTTAGTATTGCTTAGATAATCATGGGCGCGAGAGTGCCCAAGCATCACTTTTAACCCTGAGAAAAATTGGTTGGGCAGTCATGGTGGGAATGACTGATATATGTTGACATTGTTATTTTATGCTCCCAAAATCCTCAACTTGCTTAAATATCTGGGCGGATTGGTTCGAGGGTGTGAGTGTGGTGCAGTGGATGCACAAAGTGGGTTAGTGGTAGACCGCCCAGATACTACTAAGGACCGAATCTTGTCTTGTCAACCCATGTAAAACAGTACAACCACAAGTCTGTAAAGTATAGCTTGGCTAAGTAAATTTATCGAAAACCCCAGACTCATCTCACCGGTAGAGGAGGGAAGTGTTAAGCTATGGCAAGGGGGCCTGAAGGGACACCAGTGGAGGGTGAAGTTTGCCCAGCTGTCCTAACGTTGCGGGGAGTGGAGCCCGGCTGCGTTAGTGGCTGTGGGGAACATCCCGCGCATAGATGGGACCCACCGCAAGTGGGAGAAGCCCATAAAGTGAGATGAGAAAAGGGACTAGATACTTTGAAAAGTTACTGTGATGGTCTGCTCAACCACATGGCTAAGGAATCGTGTGGGGCAACGAGTTGACTGTCTCTTGTGGTGAAAGTGTACAAACTCTGCAGAGTCTAAAACTATTCGAATAGCCGTGCCCACGGTCAAGGGCGGACATGGGAACTTAACCAGATATAGTTCTATTTCAAAATGCTTTGTGGGTGGGAATGGAAAAGTGAAAGGGCGATGGACTGCCCTGGTTTGGAATTGTCCTGGGTGTTGTCCCAGTGGTAAGTTAAGCGGCTATAACGCTGAAACATTGCTATATGGTGCAGATGCCATGTAACGGTGGATGGAATCTGGATCGCTAGTATTATTGCATGTTCTTGAACATTATGCTTTTGTTCAAAATGCTAGGTCTTAGGAATTTTTATATAATTGTATTCAAAAGCACTCTTCGCAAAATAAAATGAGCCCAAGCCATTCTTTGATTAGCCATACATGTTAAATATTGCATTCTGTGTGTTGACTCGCTGAGCACGGGGTCGGAGTGCTCATGCTCGCTTTTGCGACATAATACAGAAACAGGGACGCAGGATCACTATGCTCACGAAGACACCCCTGTCACTGAAGGAATATCCAACGAAGGAGATTAGGGCGTAGGCTTCGTTTTGCTAGCCATAGACAAGTAGACCCGTGGCTTTGTGTGCACGTATATTCCGGAATCCCGGTAATATATATTGCACACATTACCCTTCCAGTCGCTTGCCTGTGGTCTTGGGCTTACTTTTGCTACCGTTTCCGCTGTATGACTGTAATGATGATATTTGGCCAAAGCGGCCTTTTGTAAACTGTCACCCGATGTGGTGTATTTCAACTTCTGTAATATTAATATGCGATGTATGACATGATCCAGCTATGTACCTGTGTGCACTAACTACTGATCCAGGGATTAGTGCAGTAAAACACAGTAGATTCGGATTGAAAAATCCGGGTCTGACAGCGCTGGTATCAGAGCATACGACTGTAGGGTAAAAGCCTTAGAATGGTTGTTATAAAGGTCTTAGGGTTATAATTTTAAAATCTATAAAAAGAACTTCTCAAAATATAGCATACTATTGCTGTTCGTATCCTTCCTAGATCTGTTCTAGTCTACTTTTCAGTGGATTATTTTTAAAAGTTACTAACGTAAGTATTGTAACCTGCAGATGGCAGGAGCCGCCGCCGAGGGGCACTGGGACTTTTTAGCCCATGGCGTGAGGGAGGGAGAGTTTGCGAGCTTGCTTCGCAGACTTCTCCACTACCTGGGCTACAAGAAGCCGCCCATTTACAGGGGCAAGAGGACTAGCGTTGGAGCAGACGAGTCTTGGCTTATGGAGGTCTACATCGACGCCAAGGACGAGAGGGACCCTCCTCACGTTTTCCCGGCCATCCATAGGAGGGGCACCACTACCGCAGCGCTCCAGGACGCAGCCCGTTTGGCTGTGGCCCGCCTCTGCGATCTTCAGGGACTCGCGCTTCGGAGGACTCCTTTTTGCTACTACCTGCTGCGCCGAGAGGGCGACCGCTTCGACGAGATCCTCATCCCCGATATGGAGGACGACCCGAGGCTGACACACCAGGTGGACCTCACCCGGGCGCTGGGGACGATCCACGTCAGGGCTCAGGAGGAGATCACGACGCTGCGTGAGCGCCTGCACGCCACCCACACTGAGGCGGAGTCCCTGCGTGAGCGACTTGCCGCGTGCGAGGCGGCCTTGGCGGAGGCCAAGGCGGAGACTGCTACTGCACGTGCCCAGATCCCGCAGGCTCCTACGCAGGTTTCGGCCCCAGCTCCACCCCCGCCTGGCTCAGGGGGACTACGCACCAGACTTACTGCTCGTAAGAGCACACGGCCCCCGGGGCCGCAGACCGCATTGCGCCGTGGAGAGGCCCGCCGTGGCCGCAGCCGTAGTCGTTCTTGCTCCCGCTCCGACACTGACCCCTCCGAGTTCAGTGGCAGTCGCTCCCGTTCCGAGTCGCCGGGCGATAGTCCCTGCAGTCCCAGTGTTGGACCTATGGAGGAGTAGGACGCTTGTAGTGTGTGGGCAGCAGCGGTAGATGCAGGTTTCCTCAGTTGCGGTGGTATTACTTTTGCTAGTTTCTTAGTCTGGTGATGTATAATTATGAACTCTATGTGTGTTTTGAAAGTCCAGCTTGGTCTAGAACTTTAAAAATGCTGGCTATGTGGTAATGTATGTTTAATGTATGTTTTATGTTGTGAATTACCTCGTATTTTGCTTCTATTGGTCTTTTCGTATGGAGTGGTATTCCTCTTTTAGTTGCCTAGTATTAGTAATAAATTACGGAATTATAGCTGCAGATGGCCAGTCGAAGGACCACCAGGGCCCAGGCCAATACTCACCAAGCCGAGATAGACTCAGCACACGGGGTTTTGCCTGAAGACCAGGGCAGAAACCAGGATCACGATAATGATGACCTTCCAAATCCTCCGGAACACCCTACAATGGCCCAAGTTATGGCACAGCAAACCCAGCTTTTACAAGCCATATATGCGGGGCAGCAAGGAAGCCAAGGAGGGCACAAAGCTGACTTAGGAGATTTCCAAAGGACAAGGCCAATAACATTTACAGCGGCAGAAGAACCACTTGAAGCTGAAGACTGGCTTCGGGATATTGAGAGAAAACTGCAATTAATTAAATGTGCAGAGGAGGATAAAGTTCTGTTCGCTGCACACCAGCTGCAGGGTGCTGCAGCGGCTTGGTGGGAGAATTATTTGGCTGCTAGAGGCCAAGAGGATGCCACCACTGATAGCAATGCCGAAGCTATCCCTTGGTCAGAATTCAAGACCGCTTTTAAGGCAAATTTCATCCCGGCAGGGGTGATGAGAATGAAGAAAAATGAGTTTCGCACTCTAAAGCAAGGGAGTATGTCAGTAAATGAATACCTTACCAAGTTCAACCAGTTGGCCCGATATGCTCCAAAGGACGTGGAAGATGAAGAAGAAAAGATTGATAGATTCTTTGAAGGCATGAGTAAGGAACTAAGGGTGCAGTTGATAGTCCAAGACTTTGCTAGCTTCCATCAGCTGGTAAACAAGGCCCTAGTTCTGGAAAATGAAAGGAAGGGCTTGGAGGCCAGCCGTAAGCGAAAATTGCCAGTTCAGCGTCCCCAAGGAAGGTTTATCCAGAAGTTTTTCAATAACCCTTCCTTCTCAAGGTTCAACCCATCCGGTGCTTCCGCGTCAGTTTCCCGGCCGGGCGGGAGTGTATCCCAAGTTCCGCGTACAGGAGGCCAGTACAATCCCGCGGCCAATCTTAATTGTTTTAGCTGCGGGGAAAAGGGACACTTTGCCAATAAATGCCCCAACAAGCGGAATGTTCCAGCCCGCGGTCAAGCACCAGCCCCTAGCAGAGGACAACAGAGCTCTCAGGCCAGTAGAAATTCAGCCGTACCAAACCGTGGTCGGGTCAACCACATCACTGCAGAAGAAGCCCAGCAAGCTGTGGGAGTCCTCATGGGTACGTTCTCTGTCAAGTCTATACCTGTACAAGTATTATTTGATTCAGGGGCTTCTCATTCATTTATATCAAAAGGGTATGCTGATAAATTGGGGTTACCTGCCTATCCTTTAAAGAAACCATTGGTGCTTAGTTCACCAGCTGGTCCAATTACTGCTACCTTAGTCTGCCCTGGGGTAGTGATTACCATGGAAGGATGGGACTTCCTAGCAGATTTAATAGTTTTGCCTTCCCAGACCCTGGACATCATACTAGGGATGGATTGGCTCGCGAAATATGAAGGGATCATAAGTTGTGCCACTAGGAAAGTCAAGCTAACCAAATGTCCGGGGTTAACAATAGAAGTGAAGGTGGACCGCCCGTACCGATGGGGTAGGGCAATCTATTATTGTGGAGATGTACCGTTGGAAGGAATGATAGTGGTACAAGATTACCCCGAAGTATTTCCCGAAGAACTTCCGGGCATGCCACCCGACAGAGATTTGGAATTTGTCATCAACCTAAAGCCCGGTGCTGCCCCCATCTCTAAGAGGCCCTACCGAATGACTGTGGATGAGTTAGAAGAGTTAAAGAAACAACTATATGAGCTGCAAGGCAAGGGATTTATTAGGCCGAGTTCCTCACCTTGGGGATCTCCGGTAATCTTTGTGAAAAAGAAGGATGGTACAGCCCGCATGTGTGTAGATTATCGGGCCTTAAATGAAGTGACCATCAAAAACAAGTACCCTCTGCCCAGAATTGATGATCTATTTGACCAGCTTGGAGGAGCCACTGTATTCTCCAAAATTGACTTAAGGTCAGGTTACCATCAGTTGAAGATCAGGCCCGAAGATATTCCAAAGACTGCTTTCACCACTAGATATGGGCTGTATGAATTTACAGTCATGTCTTTTGGACTGACAAATGCCCCAGCCTACTTCATGAATCTTATGAATAAGGTCTTCATGGAATACCTAGATAAGTTTGTGGTGGTATTCATTGACGATATTCTCATCTACTCCAAGACCGCAGAAGAGCATGCTGAACATTTGCGCTTAGTATTAGAGAAGCTGAAGGAGCACCAGCTTTATGCCAAGTTCAGCAAGTGCGAGTTTTGGTTGTCGGATATCAGCTTTCTAGGCCATGTAGTATCCGCTGGGGGAGTATCAGTTGACCCATCTAAGATTGCCGCTGTAATGGAATGGCAACAGCCCACCAGCGTCACGGAAGTGCGCAGTTTCCTCGGATTGGCTGGATACTACCGAAGATTCATAGAGGGATTCTCTCGAATTGCCAGGCCCTTGACCCAGCTACTCAAGAAAGAGCAAAAATTTGAGTGGACCAAGGCTTGTGAGGAAAGCTTTCAAGAACTAAAGAAAAGGTTAACCTCCACCCCTGTGTTAGTCCTGCCAGATGTCTGCAAGGACTTTGAGATATATTGTGATGCTTCACATCAAGGCCTTGGATCTGTGCTTATGCAAGGAGGCAAAGTGGTAGCTTATGCGTCAAGGCAGCTTCGCCCTCATGAAGTCAATTACCCAACCCATGATTTGGAACTGGCTTCCGTGGTACATGCATTGAAAATTTGGAGACATTATCTGATCGGAAATCATTGTGACATATACACTGATCACAAGAGCCTCAAGTACTTCCTCACGCAGTCTCACCTAAACCTGAGGCAGAGAAGATGGCTGGAGCTAATCAAGGATTACGACTTAAGTGTTCACTACCACCCGGGCAAGGCTAATGTGGTAGCTGACGCCTTGAGTCGTAAGGCATATTGCAATAACCTTATGGTTATGGAGCAACAACCAGAGTTGTACAAAGAGATATTGGCGCTCAATTTGGAGATTTTGGATCAAGGCACTTTGGCGGCCATGGAAATCAAATCAAGCATAGAAGAGATGATTATGACTGCGCAACAAGAGGATCCAACCATTTTGAGAATAAAAAGACTGATGGAAGCAGGGAAGGCTCCCAAAATGACAATTGACGATGAAGGTGCTCTGCGGTATGGGACACGCATCGTGGTGCCCCATCAAAAGGATCTTAAGGACTTGATACTGAGAGAAGCTCATAGTTCTCCGTACTCTCTCCACCCTGGAAGTACCAAGATGTACCACGGCATGAAACAATTCTGCTGGTGGCCTCGCATGAAAAGAGACATCGCTGAGCATGTAGCATGCTGTGATGTGTGTCAGCGAGTGAAGGCAGAACATCAGAAGCCCGCAGGGTTGTTACAACCATTGCAAGTACCCCAATGGAAATGGGAAGAAGTCGGAATGGATTTTATTACTGGATTTCCCCGAACAAAATCTGGGTATGATTCTATATGGGTAGTAGTTGACAGATTGACCAAGGTTGCGCATTTTATCCCTGTCAAGACCACATACAAAGGAGATAAGCTAGCGGAGCTGTACATGTCCCGCATCGTGTGTTTACACGGAGTACCAAAGCGGATAGTCTCAGATCGAGGTTCTCAATTTACCTCGCACTTCTGGGCTAGCTTACATGAAGCCCTTGGCACCCATTTGGATTTCAGCACTGCCTACCACCCTCAGACAGATGGGCAAACAGAGAGGGTAAACCAAATATTGGAAGACATGCTCCGAGCTTGTGCTCTGGATTTCTCAAAAGAATGGGACAAATGCCTGCCCTATGCTGAGTTTGCTTACAATAATAGCTATCAAACCAGTCTTCAAATGTCCCCGTTTGAAGCATTGTATGGGAGAAAGTGTCGAACCCCGCTTCACTGGTCGGAAGTAGGAGAAGGCTATATCTTTGGCCCAGATACACTAAAACAGGCTGAAGAAAAGGTTCGCATAATCAGAGACAGATTGCTAGCAGCACAGTCCAGGCAAAAGAGCTATGCGGACAAGAGAAGAAGACCACTAAGCTTTGAAGTTGGAGATCATGTCTATCTGAAGGTATCACCGTTGCGAGGAGTCAAGCGGTTCAAGGTTAAAGGCAAGCTTACCCCACGCTATGTCGGGCCGTTCCCAATTGTGGCTAAGAAAGGAGAAGTTGCTTACCAGCTGGAACTACCTCCAAACCTATCGGACATACATGACGTCTTCCATGTGTCCCAACTCAAGAAGTGCCTACGAGTGCCAGGGGATCAAGCTCCAATGGAAGCAATCGAAATTGAGGAAGATTTAACCTACAAGGAGCGTCCCATCAAAATCCTGGACACCGTGGAGAAAAAGACACGAACCCAAATCATCCGCATGTGCAGAGTGCAATGGAGCCATCACTCCAAGAAGGAAGCCACCTGGGAACGTGAAGATCAGCTACGGAAGGACTACCCCGACCTATTCACTAGCTAGGCCGAATCTCGGGGTCGAGATTCTTTTTAAGGGGGGTAGGTTTGTAACATCCTGAAAAATGATATTAAGGAAAATGTAAAGTTGTTGGTTATTTTGCAATATAATACCAGTTGCATTTGGATTTATAATGATTTTTCCTGAAAGTTTGGCAAAAGGTTTCTAAAACTAAATTGGATCAAAATAAGCAGCTATATTTGAATGGTGGAGATTTAAAAATCTAATTAAGAATCTGAAAAGATGATCCATAAAATACCATAGGAGAAAAGGTAACTAAGCATGAAATCTCATCCCTAAAAATAATAGCAAGCAAATTTAAAGAGGCCAGCATTTACCCATGTATGCAGACACATAAGGATACCAATATATGTAGATACATGAAAACTAGGTGGAGAAGTAAGCAAATAAACATATATGTAAATGTATGCATGTGTAAATAGAGTAGATATGTGCATAACCCAGAAAATAGATACAGCTAAGTATGCATGTATATACCAGGGTATGTATATATATATACATATGTACACATACATAGTCACATGTAAAAGCAATAATAAAAAGAAAAAAAAATGTGAGGGGAGCCAGGCCAGGCCGGATCGGCCCAGCCCAGCCCCACCTCTCTTCCCAGCGGCGCGCACAGCCCACCTTCTCTTCTCTTCTTCCGCCCGAGCGCCCTCCCCCTGCCAGCGCTGTTTTCTTCGTCCCTCCATTCTTTTCTTCACTGCGCGGACGAGCTGCTTCCACGTCGTCCCTTCCACCGCGCCTCCTTTCCTCCGCCTCACCTCGGAAACGATGGCAACGTCGCCTTCCCCCATTGGTTCGCCGTGCCCCGCCGCTCTCTTTTTCTTCCCCGCCCTGCCGCCGCTCTCTTTTTCCTCCCCGCGCTGCCGACCGTCTCTCCATGCGTGGGGATCGAGTCATCTGGCGCTCAGCAGGTGCAGCATTGGGTCATGATGGCAAGCCCACCCCGCGAGACTTCCCTGCTCTTCCATCATCAATCTCGGCTCCCCGATGCAGCCGCGCGGGCAAGCTCCCGAGGGCAGCCCTCCTCGCGCGCCTATAAGAGCCACCGAGGGCCTCTACGGACTCCCCTTCTCGCGTGCTCCGTCCAGAGGAAAAGAATCGAGATTTCGCCCCAAATCGCCGCCACAACCCCCCTTCTTCCCCAAGTCCGGCCGCCGAGCCATCTCCCTCACCGCCCCACCATTTCTCGATTCCTATTACCTACAGCCTCTCCGTGATGTCGTGAAGACAACCGAGCGGTCCGCCGAGCCTCCCGAAAGCTCTGCACCACCGGCGCCGACGACCCTCCCGGACTTTCGCCACCGCACGCCGCCGGCCCTGCTCCGGTGACTCCCGACCGTCGCCGCCAACTCCATCATCTTCACGAGGACGCAAGGACTCCATTTCGCCCGCCACCCGAGCCTCCCCGGCCCCTTCACGCCGACGAGCCCACCGCCGAAGCCTTCCCTTGTTCCGGCTCTCTCTGCCCGGCCTCTGCTAGCACATACCTCAAAAGGTAATAACTCCCTATGTATGTAAGCAACGATGGAGATGCCCTCCTGGCTAGCGGCGTCGGCGCTAAGATACACCCTGGCAGCGCGCGTTCGATCCCTCACCGCCGCGCCGGGTGTGGGTTTTTGGGTTTAATTTTTTTTTGGTATTACCACTGTGTAGCAATGAAACCAGCCGACTGTGAGTGTCCCTGTGTACACATATGAGCTTGTGCAATAAATAAGTTTGTTTAAACCTTTAGCAAATAAATAGAATGAATGATTAAACATAATTTAAGTGGCACATAAAATAGCAAAGATCTTGTATTTAGATCTTGAGTATTAGTCTTTACAGATTACAACTAAGAGTATTTGGGACTTTTGAGGGTGGATGTATATATCATGTGATTGAAGGTAGCACTTGGATATAGATGTAGCATGAGTAGTTATTCTAGTTCTTGTCAAGAGAGAGAATTTAGTAATAGTGGGGCTAAGGGAGAATGTCACATGAAATAATGGCCCATCAATTGAAGAGTATGGAAAATCAACCATTAGTAAAATCTTGTAATTAGACCTTGTGTATTAATCTCTATAGAATGCAGTATATTCAAATGAGTATGATTAAAACTTTAGCTACTCACAATGGGATTTCTATAACACCAAAACAAATGCAACTAGAAAATGGGTGTTGAATTTATTTGGGTCTTTTGGCGAGTGTTTATTGGTTGTTGATTGCCTTTTTCTTTTATCCAAATTTTCGCGCGCGTTAAAAATAGCTTACGAAGCACAAGAGGAGGAGGCAGAGACAGCAGCACTAGAAGCTTCAGACGATCCAGGAAACACCCCCTGTGACCAAGGCGAGTCAATACTTTGATCATGTTGAACCTACATTTTTCGCAAATTATTTCTGTTTAAATTATCAAATTGCATGCTGTTATTTTATATGCAAATCCATGTTTAACTTAAGATCTTAGTTATATGCCCATTGTTTGCTTGATTAATATTACACCTCCTTTGGAATATTTGAATGTGTGAACCTTGTCGCCGTAGCAAAATTATAATAGTAACCTTTTGAAAATAAGTCCCTAAATATATGCCATGCTTAGTATTGCTTAGATAATCATGGGCGCGAGAGTGCCCAAGCATCACTTTTAACCCTGAGAAAAATTGGTTGGGCAGTCATGGTGGGAATGACTGATATATGTTGACATTGTTATTTTATGCTCCCAAAATCCTCAACTTGCTTAAATATCTGGGCGGATTGGTTCGAGGGTGTGAGTGTGGTGCAGTGGATGCACAAAGTGGGTTAGTGGTAGACCGCCCAGATACTACTAAGGACCGAATCTTGTCTTGTCAACCCATGTAAAACAGTACAACCACAAGTCTGTAAAGTATAGCTTGGCTAAGTAAATTTATCGAAAACCCCAGACTCATCTCACCGGTAGAGGAGGGAAGTGTTAAGCTATGGCAAGGGGGCCTGAAGGGACACCAGTGGAGGGTGAAGTTTGCCCAGCTGTCCTAACGTTGCGGGGAGTGGAGCCCGGCTGCGTTAGTGGCTGTGGGGAACATCCCGCGCATAGATGGGACCCACCGCAAGTGGGAGAAGCCCATAAAGTGAGATGAGAAAAGGGACTAGATACTTTGAAAAGTTACTGTGATGGTCTGCTCAACCACATGGCTAAGGAATCGTGTGGGGCAACGAGTTGACTGTCTCTTGTGGTGAAAGTGTACAAACTCTGCAGAGTCTAAAACTATTCGAATAGCCGTGCCCACGGTCAAGGGCGGACATGGGAACTTAACCAGATATAGTTCTATTTCAAAATGCTTTGTGGGTGGGAATGGAAAAGTGAAAGGGCGATGGACTGCCCTGGTTTGGAATTGTCCTGGGTGTTGTCCCAGTGGTAAGTTAAGCGGCTATAACGCTGAAACATTGCTATATGGTGCAGATGCCATGTAACGGTGGATGGAATCTGGATCGCTAGTATTATTGCATGTTCTTGAACATTATGCTTTTGTTCAAAATGCTAGGTCTTAGGAATTTTTATATAATTGTATTCAAAAGCACTCTTCGCAAAATAAAATGAGCCCAAGCCATTCTTTGATTAGCCATACATGTTAAATATTGCATTCTGTGTGTTGACTCGCTGAGCACGGGGTCGGAGTGCTCATGCTCGCTTTTGCGACATAATACAGAAACAGGGACGCAGGATCACTATGCTCACGAAGACACCCCTGTCACTGAAGGAATATCCAACGAAGGAGATTAGGGCGTAGGCTTCGTTTTGCTAGCCATAGACAAGTAGACCCGTGGCTTTGTGTGCACGTATATTCCGGAATCCCGGTAATATATATTGCACACATTACCCTTCCAGTCGCTTGCCTGTGGTCTTGGGCTTACTTTTGCTACCGTTTCCGCTGTATGACTGTAATGATGATATTTGGCCAAAGCGGCCTTTTGTAAACTGTCACCCGATGTGGTGTATTTCAACTTCTGTAATATTAATATGCGATGTATGACATGATCCAGCTATGTACCTGTGTGCACTAACTACTGATCCAGGGATTAGTGCAGTAAAATACAGTAGATTCGGATTGAAAAATCCGGGTCTGACAGCCCTCTACTTTTGAGGGCTTAAGTAGGGGCCCTGCTGGAGTAAGTTTTTTGCACATCGACCCTCAAAAATAAGATGAGGGCTCAAATAGAGATCCTGCTGGAGTTACTCTAATCCACTCGAAGATATCTAACCAAAGGTCTACATACAATCCTCCACGCAACACAAACATTAACCAGATCCCGACTAACAAAACAGCAGCGCACACGTACGCACGAGAAAATAGAAAGGGAACCGAGACGCGACGCATCACGGCTCGGAGAAAAGGGGGCGCAGCGGCGTGCGGCCACGCCGACGCGGGCGCACGCGCGGGCACAGCGTATCGTGGAGTGAAGGGATGATGCGGCGGCGGCCGGTTCGCACTTCTCGAGAGGGGAGGGCGGGGCGAGCACACGCGGCGGCGCACTTTCGGTCGCTTCCATTGGTCGGCCAACGTGGCGCCGTGCATGGGATCGCCGATCACGTCACCTCCGCACACACACACACACATAAAAAAGAGAGAGAGAAGAAAGTCGCCCTCAAAAAAGAAAGAAAGAAAGAAAGAAGAAAGTCGGTCGTCCGGATCGGATGTTCTAGCCTTTTGGTGCAAGGAAAATCAAATGTCCTGCTGCTTTAGTGCTTTACACTACGGGAATCTTGGCAATTTGCGTGCACACCCACTGTTGACCGTTCTATGCTTTACGTTCATTTGCTGCTCTCGTGCGTTTGCCTTCTAAAAATTATTTTTTATTATAAATAGTTTTCTACAGTACCTAATTATTAGACAGAGTGTCTTTTCGAATTCAAATATACTTATAGTATATAATATATTAACTTTATTTATATAAATTAAAATTACACATAATTACCTCTCTTTGCAAGTTCTTACAATCTGTTACTATTTATATGACAAAGTCAAAAACTAAAGTCAAAAGTCAATATGAACAGTTTTAAGCTCCACCATTCCCACCATATGCAATTCAAATAGTCTAGGTGTCACCTATCTGATTACTGTGAGTATTTCTCCTACTTTGGTACAGCTATTGTGCTTAGTGTGCTATACTAGTGATTTCATACAGTTTATCTTTGGATTGAATAGCACTAGTATTGGGTGATGAGCATAATAGTTTGTGGACTTACGAATTGCTCGATGATGAACTGGCTAAATGATATTAGCGTGATAATCTTGGAGTACAAAGTCTAGAATTTAAACTGTTGCTATCGTTATATTGTTTATATTCTGTTTTGACGGCTCTTGTTTTACCTTTGCAAGAAACAATTATTAAGTCTGGTAGTTTTTTTATTAGCTTTGGCAATATTAGATTAATTTCAGCAATCTCTATTTTTGCTGGCATCTTTCTGTTTGGCTACCTCATAGATTATATATGATGCTGTTAATCTAATTGTTACCTGTTATCTTTATTTTTGGCTACGGTAACATTATTGATCTGTCTTTTACAACTTGCTGGATAATTGTTTTGGTAATTAGAACTGCTAAAATTCTAGTGTATTTACCTTGTAGAACTATCACACTAAATCGGGGATTAAAGCTAGCCTTTGTGTCGATGGGGTCTCGTGCTAAAACAAGAGCAACAGTAACCTGAGTGCAATACTGAAAATAATCAACTTAAATTTCTTGTTAGTCGTATTTGTGATCTTTTTGTCAAGCATGATAATCTGGCTAGATGACTTGAGTAGATTATTTGATTTCTTTAATCATTTCGGTCTCATGTCATTTATTAGTAGTTGGTATTATGCTTTTCGGTTCATAGTTATATCTGAATTTATTGTGGTACATGAGCCGTATTATTAACAACAGTTAGTCAGTTACACGACTGTACGTGTTACACCTGCAGAGACTGTACGTCCATTGTACACTCCTTTCGAGCATTGGGTGACGAAATATGCTGTCCAGTCGAGCAGCTTACGGAAACCACTAAGGCCCTGTTTGGAATGCGGGAATTTTTCCCATTCCTGCGGGAATTGAACTGTTTCCTGTAAAATTCCTGCAAAATTCCTATGAAATTCCTCTGTTCCAAACAGGCCCTAAAGCCGACCTGTTCCACGATCACCCGCTAACCCACCAAATCAACCAGACGAGAGCACGAGATGATAGGTAACCCTTGTCGTACATCAAATTATTGGACGCATCCGGCCATTTCAGACATACGACGCCTGCGCTTCGGGACGGCACAGCGAGTCGCGTATCCCACTAAACAATTTTTAACCGCGGCAAATTATTCGCGATCAGAAGCGTCTCTTTCGGAGAGGGTGGGCTACCCGGGAATGTTTCAATTCAGTCCCTGTCCCTGTGAGAGCGAGTATGTACAAAACAGATGTTCAGTGATATACTTAGTAATGAAAAATTGATTTTTTTGCCACATAGAATAGATAAGGTGTTTATTTTAAAACATCGATGCTTAAATAAGCACCGGTGCTTAGTAGGTGGTTATGTGTATAGCTATCTCTAATTAATAGATAATGTAGCATCTAAGCACCAATAGAAGATATACTTGTATTGGAGGAAATAACTTTTACATAAATGCTTAATGATGTGGCTATATTCTCTCTTAAAGTATTTATATATAAACATCTTATATTGAAATGCTCTGAAAGGGTAAAGCGAAGCGCCGATGCGCGGCTGGTGCGAGTGTACTTCCGCCAACCAAACCGGCGACTACCCGGCGAAGACGAGCTCAAATATTTGGGGACTGGTTCTTCCGACAGCGACGTCGGCGGAGTTGCAGACATCCGGTACATACCAAATATTTCTCTACAATTGGATCAGCTCGCCCAACCCAAGTTCTGTGAGGTTGACCTGACGATGGCCGCCAACATATCCACAGGATGGTGCACAAGTACAACTGGTGAGCGACCGTCAGGACTGGTCGGAGAAAAGAATGGACGGCTCGGCAGTCCTGTTACACTGACGCTTTTCTTGTAGAAAAGCTGGTAGGTTTCAGTGCGTGCACGGTGTCTTACCACCTAATTCTTATCTACTCGTTTCATTTAGACATTGCAACATGCGGCCATGCATGGCATTTTACTGCTCTGCACTTTTGCAACGAGCAAAGATGCCCTTCAGCTTTCTGTTTTTCGCGAGATAGTGAGGGCACAATGGCGGGCTAGAAACTGAAACGAGCACAGCAACGGGCCAGAAAGACTTAGGCCGTGCCGCGGAGAGCATTAGTAATGACGGGCTGGGAATCTTACAGATAGCATAGCCCACAGTGGTTATGTGTACCATCTTACAAATAACAAAGCCCACAAACTATCTTACAAATTGAAGTTAAGAATCGTCTACAAAGTTTAACGGAGTACTTGCACCGATGGTATAAAGCTGCAGCCACCCTCACGGTGGTTCTGAGTACCGAAAACACTTGTATTGTGATCAGAAAAGCATGATCTCTGCTAGCACACGTTAGAATTTCCTCGACCTAGTGAAACACAAGCACATACTTTCTCACAAATTGGAGTGCATAAATTGGAGAAGTGCATAAATTGGAGTTCAAACACTATGGCAGGAGATCAAAAGCATGACCTTGTTTTTATCGGTGCTCAACGAGATTAAAAGCCAACCGTAGAGAAGTGCATAAATTGGAGTTCAAACACTATGGCAGGAGATCAAATATCGAAGCTCCAATACGGAATTGGCCCAGACAATGATGCTACCGTTTTATTCGTAATTACTTCCAGCCTAATCAATGGGAAGTGTATTTAGCTTTTACAACCTTGCTGTTGATGACGATTTGGAAGTCAATTTTACGAGTGTAAGGAAGAGGAAGATCACTCAATAGATTACACGAATGAGACAATGGCTTCTTTAGATGATTTGGAAGTCAATCTCACGAGTGTAAGGAAGAGGAAGATCATTCAATAGACTATACGAATGAGACAATGGCTTCTTTATCGCTAAAGGAATGTTTACAGTTATGCACAAAGAGATTTGATTACAGTCGTGTGTAAGATTGGAATCCTCGATGTCTTTGTTGTCGTTGCCCTAGCTTCAGAGGGGGTGGCAGTTGCCGGTCACCAAGAGACATCTCCTTGCTTCTCAGATTCAGTCAAGAGATGAACTATTGATTCTCAAATATGAATATAAATATTTTCGAATACGGATTTTGCTTACCATATTTATGGTTTCTCGAATACGAATATCAGATAAAATGAAAATGAGCGGGCCCAAGATGCCTGCACATCAAGTATCAGCATATGTAAAATAGTAGAACTAAATAAAGGAAAACATTGCTCGGTACTATCAAAAACAGCACGATGAGTGGCTCTCCTTGCTTTCCTCGCATTGCCTCGTCGGACCTAACTAGAGACAAAGATCCAAGTAAAAAAAATCGGTGTGATATTGACAAGCAAAGATCTCAAGATTTTCTAATACCTTCATCTAACAAACAAACATCAAATATATTTTGCTCGCCTTATAAATCATATAGGAAAGAACGTCGAGGCAAATCATTTAACTAGAAGATACATAATTAAAATGTGCCGAAGACGAACTGAAACGCCAAAATTCACTTGTACCAAATGCAAGCCAACAGCACGTATAAATCGAATAAATAACACATGATTTTTTATGTCTTAATTTGAAAACAAAAAGGCAAACCATCGTACTTTGGACGGTTTTACCTTTTTCGAAAGCAGAACCTTAGACGTTTTTTTCCTGAAACCTTTATAGGCAGCACCCCCATTATCAGCTGCCAATGCGTGTTAAGGTACTTGCATTATGCCATATCACAACCACAATAATATATAACAGAATAATAAAAAACTAGTGGTCACACCTTGCTTAAGATGCTGCTTGGTTAGACTCAAATAAGTTAGCTTATGATTGAAATTGTACTGCAACTGGCTGAAATTACACTGTAGCTGATGGTAACTTATTTGGTTGTAACTAAATTTTTACAAAATTTAAAATAGAAAAATATTAGCCTACTACAGACAATGCAAACGAATACGGGAAAAAAGAACCGGCAAAAAAACTAAAAAAAGCTAAAAAGCAAAATAAATTTAAAAATAGTAAAAAATAAATCAGAAATCAGAAGTTCAAACCAAAATGAGCCAGCCCAAGATACCTGCACATCAAGTATCAGCATATGTAAAATAGTAGCACTAAATAAAGGAAAGCATTAGGTAATCCACACTTCTATGCACACTTGTATGCACGTAATATGGGGTTATTTAAGGAAAAGAATAGCCAACATTCATTTGCGGTCAAAACCCTAACTCTATCGATAATTTTGATAGAGGTCCAACATTTAATCTTAACATTTCAGTCGAAGGAAACACTTATCGATTTGACTTGCAAAAGGAGAGGATTATAGCATAAAGCCTTGGTCGCACTGAGCCCTACGAAACTTGCCTCTGACCTCTGCCATCTCTCTAATTCTTAACAAGAAAACATAATTTTGAATTATCCGTCTACTACTACTGGCCTGCTTGCTACCCATCAAGAACTTTATTTTTTTGAACTGCAGGTAGAAGGGCTACCCATAATTAGTTAAGAGGAAGAAAAAAGTTAGTTACAAAAGGGTTTCACTCAAGGAGCCAGATGCCGTCACAAGGCGACTATATAATGAAGGAGAAAGAGGATTAAAGGTAGCGGTAACTCCGCCAGCTTCTTGACTCCTGTAAGGACCCAAGTCCCTGCCTCTTCTTTGACGCATGCAATAAGAGACTTCGATGTGGACTCTGTCGATCGAAAGATCCATGTATTTCATTTGCACTATATTTTTCAAGTTACTAGCACTATGAGGGTTGCAACCGCTTTCCTAGGAACTCTAGGCAAAAGGATTACCGACTTCCACCATTGTCGGATAGAGGAGGTGGTCCGCCATAAGGTTGGATTCAAGGAACTGCAAGTGGTTCAATGTGCGGCAGCCGTCCAGATTCGAGAGGAGTAGAGACATTCTGCTAGTAAGGACCGCAGTTTCTAAGGCCCATTTGCAAAGGGGGCATGTGTGTTGGTTTAGCCATCCTCACTTGGAGAGACGGTTCATTGTCCAAATCCTATTTTGAATCACTAACCATGCAAAGATCTTGCATTTTTGTGGATCCCAAGTCTTCCAAACTAGACTGTTCATGGTTGTTCACATTGAGCCTAAGAATTAAGCTTTGTAAGCAGAGGATCTATGTCTGTGTATGCTCGTATGTGTGGAGTTGAGTTGGTTTTGGTCGTCTTGGATGTCTTGTTTCTGTTCTTCAGTTGTTTTTTTTTCTTTTCTTGATCTGAGACTTCGTTCTTGGCTATCTTGTTGATAATCCGACCTACCAGGTGTTGAGAATCCTTACACGAAACCAGTTTGACTATTCTATTCTTACTTGCATGGTCAGATTGTCCTCTTCCTCTTCTCAGTCTCGGTTTTGCGCTCATTTATTAAAATCTGGTGAAGATCCCTATTGTCTCGATAAGTTTTCAATTTTAGTCCAGAGCAACCTCCTGAGATCTTATTTTTGTTGTGTGCAAGTCTCTTGGCCAATTGATCTTTAAGTCGAAAGTTGTCTGAAATCTTGGCCGTGTGGTCGTGCGCCGTTCTGCCCTCCTTTGTTTTCCAGAGAGCAATACGACCACGTTATGTTGTTCTCAGGTTTCTGTTGCTTTCGACCACGTTAGTCGTTCGACCACTTGTTGGCTTATGACTATGTTGTTTCTGGCTGTCTACTAGAGCTTTACAACCACGTTAGTTGTTCGACCACTCGTTGGCTTACGACTACGTTGGTTTGGTCTACGTGGTTGTTGACCAGAAAAGCTTTACGACCTCGTTAGTCGTTCGACCATTCGTTGGCTTTCGACTACGTTGGTCCAGGTCTTTGTGGTTATCGACTAGATCGACTTTTGACCAAGTAGTCGGTTATCAATCACATAGTCGGGTTTCGACCATGAGCTCAGTTTTCGACCACATTGTTTTTCTTGCTCTGTTCAGACTGTCTGCTCGATTTTCCAATGAACTTTAGGGTCTGTTTGGTTCATGACCAGAAGTTGCCTAGCCACAAGTTAGACGTGCCACAGTTTTTAGGTAGCTGTTTGGTTCACTGACGTAACTGTGGCATGCCACACTTTCTTAGCACCCGGCTCCACATGTCATAGACTCAATTTCTTGCCAAACTTTGCCACAAGTGTGGCTTCGATTTTGTTAGCCACACTTTCTGTGGCAGCCACATATTGCCTAAGCTTAGGCATGGCAAGTTTAGGCACCAACCAAACAGGCCCTTAGTCTTCATAGCTCAGTAGCTATTGGAGAAAAAGAGTTAAGTGGATACTTGGAGAGATTTTGAAGGCACCATTCACCGCCCCCTCTATTGCCTGTTCGGTTCTACAAATGCATTTGTATACCTTTGTTGTCACTAAGATATTGCAATGTACTTCCATTTGTTGTCAGTGGACTTGAATAAATCCTGAATGTCTTTGTTTGCAGTCTTGCCAAGTTATCTCTGCTGTACCTGCAAGCTGTTATACATATCGTTTGTTTTCTGAACATGTTACTGTTATACATGAACACTCGCACGTCCATATATACCTGTACACACATAAATATGCACTGGCCACACTGGGAAATCTAAATTTGGCTTGTTTAATTAGAATTACTTTAGGTGCTATCAAAATCTATGGGATTTGGGCTAGGCCAAGGCCAAGTGTTGACAAGATTGCACATTGCGTAGATCGCCATCCTGTGCTGTCTTCCCCGTCTGGTTCAGAGTTTCAGACACCACATTTATTTGCATGAAAACTGATATAAAGTTCCGGTCGAAACAAACTATTTTTTTTCCAGGAACATATGATCGAACAAAATTTAACCAGTTGAAACCATTAGTAAATATAAGAGCCATCTGAATTCCATCTAAATTGGTAATGTATCGTTGCTTCTTTATTCCATAACAGGAGCTACACAGTACACACTCAAGTTCCAAAACTAAGCGCAAGGACTAGAGTAGATGAAAAACAGATAAAAGCATCATCAAGCAAACACACTCAGATCAGATGTAGAGATGAGCTTGCAAGATGACAAGAAACAGCATGAGTAGCAGCCCGTAGATGACGGCATGGACGAGGATGGACGCACCGCTGGTCTTCATGTTCATGAAGTCGACCGGCCTCTGCCGGCCGGGCATCTGCAGGATGCCTCCCGGGCACAGAAGAGCGAACAGCGCCGACGCTATGATCGGCGGCGCCCAATCGTGCATCGTTACTACAGCTCCGTTCAACGGGCAGCAGAGCAAGAGAGGAAGAACCAGGAGAAGGCAGTGCAAGTGTACCTATGGTCTTTAAGATGGCACGGCACAGAGGGCGACACGAAAAATATACTCCGGAGATAAAAAGATGAGGAAAAGTAGGGCATCGGGCACATTTCCACTGGTAGCGAGGGAATCAGTGGACTGATTGATTGATCGATAAGGAGGCATCATCATAGCGGCGAATCGAAACTTTTGAGCATGGAAACGTGGTTTTTGGAGTGGAATTAATTGTAAACTATCGCAGCTGTGCAAAGCAAGTACGGCGGAATTGTGTGATTGTAAGCAGATTAAGTGGCATCAATCAATGTATGTGACTGAAGGCTTCAGATATTCAGTAGGAGCAGTCCGTGACAGAGTGGACTAAAGAATCGAAATCCAAGTTATGAGCATGATTACGGGCTGGGTGGCTGCATAGTTCGCGCGCGCCTGTTTTGCGAGCACTTAGGTCCTGTTTAAAATAGCTTTTTTCTTTTGTTTATTAGAAACTGGTTTTTTTAAAAGAGTAGCTTTTTAAGGTGTTTTTCATAAATCATTTATAAGAGTCTTTGCAGAATCCGCTTTGAACGGAGATACTTTCTTAACACGAGTGTACCTTATTTCTTCAATCTCTCTCATAATTAGTAAAAAGACAAAAATCACAACACTTTTGAAGAAAGTTGCCAAAATTCCGCTGTAATCCAACTGTATCTTTTTTTAAAGCAAATAAAGGTGCCTACCGGTTAGTGCTAAAGGAGCTGCTTTTTTTTTTTGGAATTACAAATGTGCTTCTGTGCATGTCTAGTCTGCCTAGATGCCCAGACAGCCGTACGGGCAAATTGCAGAATTTCTAGAATTGAACTTCTGCTTATGACATAACGTGGATACATTTCTCTCTTTAGTACTAGCGTTGACTGAATTTCTCGATTAGTAAAACCTTACGCTTATACAGAGTCACGAAAAATCTCCTTGCACAAACTCAGTGCTGTGGAGTTGACTAGATACAAGTGCACAGCTGCATTCGCGGATATCACACAGAAACTCAGTATTTGTTAGTGTCCGCAGTATGGAAGGTGTTGCTTCAGGATTGGCGCCATTCTTGCACGACGGTCGTAAATTGTGTTGGACCTGAGGGCCCTTGCTGTAATTTCCAAATTTTGATTGGCTGTAAAATAGAAATTTGAGTCTGGTGGGACCCACCTGTCATAGAAAGGGGGAGAGAGCCTGGCTTATTCATTTGAGAGGAACGGTTTCTCTAGGTGGATCAGATCGGCCCAACTCTTAAGGTATCCATAGTGTATATAACCCAAGGGTCTTAAGGTGGATCCCATCTAAACCTTAAGGCCGATTCCATAGTGTATATAACCCAAGGGGCCTTAAGACAGTCCCACTCGGCAGATAAGAAAAATTGTATTTTCATGCTTGTGGCCAGGTCTTTAGCTTGAGGACTAGCCTTAAGCCTTTTTTGCTTATAGCCTGTTTAAGGTCATCCCTGTAATGTATAAGGTTGACCTTAAGGTGGCTTAAGACCCTTTATTTTCATACACTACAGATGCCCTTATGGTCTCTCTCACGCAGCTCTCTCGGCAGCCGCTCCGACGGTGCTGCCCTGGCCTCTTTCCTTTATATGTTAGTGATTTCCTCACTAGAAAGTGTCGATCGGGGAGTTACTTCTCACTTCCCGCCCCATCCTCTATCACCTGAGTGATTAATCTCGTAGTTCTTTGATTCGGTGGCGACAACACCTGGTTGTGCTTCAGCTTACTGCAACCCAAAGTTCAATTCAGGGCCTCAGCGGAAGTGGATGTGAAGGAATCGGTCAGGGTGGTGGACTGGCTAGAGTCTTGATAGACCTGGGTCGTCCTCTTCTCCGCTGCGATCTGGTGGTGGTGTCTCTTGGTTGCAGCCAAGCTCGGCTATGATTTTGTTGGAAGATTGCCTTGCTGTGTGTACGTGGCTAGTGTGCACTTCTCTATTGTCTTGTGTGGCAATTCATGAACCTTGATTCCATTATTTGGTGTGCCTCAATTGTGGATAAGGGCATTGTATGTCCGTGAACCATGCCGATCACATCACGACATAGTGACAGCGATAAGTTTTCTGGGACAACGTCAACCTTGATGTGCCTTGCAGTGTTTTCTACTTAGTGGCTTTGAGTGCCATCCTTTCCATTAGTTGTTTCTCAATTGATTTATTGGCTGGTTATCCTATTTAGAGTGCCATACTAGTGATTTTTTTTGGTTATCGGTTAATTATCTAATATCTAGTACTGCATAACTACACATGATAATATGTGGGATTGAAATGCTCAATGAGGATACACTGTTCAGTGAGATCAGCGTAACAATTTAGAAGTATTCTGCTAGTTTTCGAGTTGTTTGTTACTAGTTATATGCTACTCTGTTCTTTACCCAAGCACTGACTAGTTTTGAAGCATTAAACTCTCATTTACCAAAGCATTCGTCTATTGCTTTTTTGTACATTATTTGCAATTAAGTTTAACTGATACTATTGCTCTACTATTTAATACTATGATAATGTTTATAGCTCAACACTAGCAGAATATTTAGAAAGAATTGCTCTGATTGTGTGATGTCTCATATCATTATCCTCAAAACATGGCACCAGTTAACAGATTACTATTTTCTAAGCACAATCTTTGGTTATTGTTCAGCTGCAACTCTGGTAAGGCTTATTATTTACTAAGATGTTGGGCTTAGAAAATAGTAATCTGTTAACTGGTGCCATGTTTTGAGGATTTAGTACAAATACTTAAGTACAAAAGGGATATACAGATTATAAATATGTATACCCTATCTCTCGGTGACGAAGCACTACAAGTCGCCTACTCATCCCAGTTGCTGAATAGGCATCCACCTCTCCTTGGTCCTCAGCACAATCACCCTCGTCCCATGTGGCATCCTCAGAACCTAGATACCCCACGTCCCACTCAAGGTATTCCCCGGCTAGACTGGGATTTAACAAGGGAAGAAATAGTAAGGGTAAGTATAAATGTACTCAGCAAGTGTTAATAGCAATAAATGCAGCTGTATGACTCATCCCTTTCTCATCATGTCATTATCTATCTCTTCTCTTCACAAAATAGATTATCAAAATAAGTGGGTTTTGTAAGTTTTAATATTTGCAATACTACTAGTCACTCAGTAAGAAGAAAGGCCCCCAGTCGTCTCCGTAGCCTCCAATCCAGGAGATAGGTATGAATTCATAATTTTACTTAGCACTGTGCAGCCTTGTGGCACTCTACCCATAGCTATCCTGAGCTCTTTAAAACGAGGTCTTCCATATTTCCTTAGATACGGTGTCAAGTTCAGAGTACATAACATTTTTCTAGTTCTGTTATTATATCCCCACCCAACAAATCATAGTCGGTGCCCTGGGATGGTTTCTTATCCTCACCCGGCACCTCGCTCGACTGTGGAGTAGTCGTTGGTTGGGGCAGTCTAATCCTCACCCAATACTCCACTTGCGCTAATATATGCGCCTAGGCTCACCACTTCCAGACTTTATACCGGTTCTGGCCCTGCCTGCTTGGATTCAACACTTCTGGGCTTTACACAAATTCTTGTTTCCTCCATCTAGTTATGCTACTTGCCCATTGTGGAGATAATAATAATAATATTAGAGGGTAGCATTTTTTTGCTCATTAGAAACGGGAATATAGTTGACAATAAAGTACCACCCTCTTTCCAAGTGAAAGTTGATTGGCCTTTATGTTATAACCATTTGCAGAGGACCCCATCTTTTTTCCTCTCTTTCCTGTCCAGTGCACCCTCTACACTCTTATAATTCATATCTTCCAGCCCAACTCTTATCTCTTTCTTTCTTTCTTCATTTATCCGTATTTGTGCACCGGATTGTGATTGCTCCGCCTCCTTCAGGAATCAGGGCTACTCTCCACCGCCGTGATGAGAAATGGTGGCTACCGGTGCCTCGTGTGCCCTCTGGGGGGCCTTCAAGACAAAA
This sequence comes from Dendrocalamus latiflorus, assembly GCA_017311315.1. Taxonomy (NCBI): domain Eukaryota; kingdom Viridiplantae; phylum Streptophyta; class Magnoliopsida; order Poales; family Poaceae; genus Dendrocalamus; species Dendrocalamus latiflorus. Next base: position 9,990,391 of record CM029663.1, read on the forward strand.
CGAGGAAGCAATTGCAGCACAATCGCGATTGTGCAAATCAAATCTCAAAGGCTGCCATGGCCATCAACAGCAATACTTTAGCTGATATGGAGGTCCCTGAATCGTAACTTGACTCTGTACCAAAGATATACCATGATCTAACCTCATGTGCAATGTCCAATGCATTTCTTGATCTCAACTTGTTGCTTTAACTTTGGATGTTAGAATGGCAGGGCGACTTTGGGCGACATCATATATCGCTACATAACGTCTGATCAGTTTTCCCCTGAGTGCCTTCTCGACTGCCTGGACTTGTCGACGGGAGTACCAAGCCTTGGAAATTGCCAACCGTGTCGAGGCATCAGTGTATGTGTGGCGCCGGAGGGTTTCTGCAAAACCAATGAATGGCTTAGGCCGTGCAGGCGTGCAGCCAGTGCCAGATCATCTTGGGTTATGGTGAAAGACATGATAATAGACGCAGAAAAAAGAGCTGCTTGCAGAGCAAGCAGAGGGGTTATTAATATGCTTGAAGCTAAGGTTTCCTGGACTGACGCAGACAAGCTTGGACATGAGCAAAATTCAGTGCAACAAGGTTAGTGTGTCTCTCTGCATCTTCCTTTGTTTTATTTATTTTCGAGTCAATAACTGAACTCGCCCTTGCTGCATGGTGAATTTTCAGGATGTGGGCAAATCAATCTTGGAGAGTTATTCAAGGATTCTGGAGAGTCTGGCTTCCAACATTGAGGCTCGCATCGATGATCTACTTAACATCGATGAGCTGAACCGGCACGCAGGGCATTTTCCACCAGGTGATGCAGATTGCAAGATTGCTTGCAACAAGACCGTCGTTCCACCCTAACAAGTGCCTGCCTCAGGCACCATTTGTGACGGCGTATGCCACGCCTAGCTCCTCGCCAGCGCAACTGTCAAGCCCATCTAAGGAGGAGAGGACCTCGCTTACTGCAGGAAGACGGTCTCACAATAACAAGGGTGCTGGCGCAAGGAAAGCCTTCACTGATCATGTTGGTCCAGAAGTCAAGGGGATGATAATCGACAGTAGTACGATGATCGATGTCTCGACGACTACAGAGCTGAAAAGCTAGGCTAATAGACTGCTCATTTATGTGTGCCTATTTTCTTACTGTATTTTGAATTCTTGGTGCAAAGCTACTCCTACGTGTACTGCTGTTTGCTGACCTCGTTATCAAACAGTACTTCGTACAAGCAGATTTAGTCTAGCTGCTAAATCAGAGTGAATTTGCTGCATTTCTTCGATTGGTACGGACTCCAGTTAAAGCCTGCAGCTCTTACTGCTGCGAGTTATTACTGCTTTACATATTTGAGGTTTCTGAAGATCCGAAAAAGGCAGTGAGGCTTGGTTCTCGCGTTTTCAAGAACTCCGACCGGGTAAAGCAGGGCGCCGACATACCCGAAATGATTGTGAACCGACAAAGGAGAAGAATCTTTCCATCGCAGGTCGTTTACGCGGTGGAATGTCAGAGACTACAGAGAAAATTTCATGGACGCAGCTTACATGTAGAGCTTAGTGCATGCGCGCAGCTTAAAGAGCACGTTAGTGCAGCCTCCACTTCGGGACTTCCACACCATGACCTGCGCGAAATCTCAAGCAACCCATGATGGTTTCCGTTCACGCTCCAGGCTCCAGAGCTGTATATATACACCCTACGAGACATCGAGACGATCATCATCAGAGTGCGGCGCAGAGAGCAAGAGTGTGAAGTGAAGCAGCAGCAAGAAGTGGAGCTCAAGCCGAGGTGCCTCTGCTTTGTTATGATACTTCTGGTGGCCAGCTTCGCCGGGCTGGAGACGGCGCACGGCGTCAGGCCTGGACAGCAACAAAGCAATGCACAAATTCATCGGCACGGCAACTATACACAATTCAACCCCTCATCTTGTAGTGGACTTTGATGATAGCTTCAACCAACAAGTTAGCAATGGAATGATAATCACAACATGCACAATTTATATAATGGTTTACATGTAAAATCTCCTATAACCGAGAGGAGTAAAAAACCAAGGGGTCAACGCGGTCCACTCAAAATCTACCACTATAAATGATAATAGGTTTAAGGAGTTCTCTCTAAAACATGTAGAAGTATATCAGAGCAGCAACAGCATCAATAAGGTAGCTATAACCTTGATACAACAGCAATAGCAACAACACTAAAGAAAAAACCGACAAAAACTAGCACTTTCAGCTGAAACAGAGTGACTGCAGTCTGTCCCTTTCAGAGTTCAGCTCACACCGAGCAAACCACAGATCCAAAAAATCTCAAACTCAGCAGAAATGTAGGTCAACAAGTTCTTAACAACCTGACAAAGTCTTAGCTAAATCGGACATCATTTGACCCCTCAAACAGGGCATCCACCAAGACTGCACATTGTTGAATCTGCTGCTAACAGAGCTGTCAAACTCTCTCAAATCTGGTGCTCTACTAACCAAATCCTCCACCCTATCCTACCGCACAAATCAGAGAGCTACAAGTGTAGAACGAACTAAACAAAATTGGAGCCAATCCAACCACGTTTGCCCCTCTGACCAAAGGCTTGATGAAGAATGCGTAGGACACACCGAATCTAGACAAATTTGCTTCACTTCTTCTCCACTTCTCGTCTCTCTTTGGTAGTTCTAATGGCTGCCCTCCCTCACAGCCTCTCCACAGCAGCAGCTGGAGCTCTCTCTTGTGTGGAGGCAAGAGGTGGCTAGAGTTCTTTTATGTATTCTCTCCCATCTGAAGGAAACATCTCAAACGTTGATCAAAAAGTGAATCAATGGATCATAAGTACTGAGCTTGTGGGCTGTTGTTGGGCTACTCCTCACCTCTATGTGGAGGGACAAAGCCCGACACGGCGCGGGGCAGTGCGGCCGCGGCCTCGTGGACCAGGTGGCGCTCAAGCTGCGCAGCATCGGCCACAACCCCATGTGCCTCTGCCCCGTCATGCTGTATTGCGGTCTGTCACCGCGCGCAGAGCCGGTGTCAAGCCCGCCGTGGCCATGACCGTCGTCAAGCGCTGCGCCATCGCCAACCGCCCCATCGGTTACAAATGTGGCCGCAAGTTTTTACTCGCGTGGTTTTCAGTCAGCTCCTCCCTTTCTCAGTGTTTCTCCTTAAAGAAGAGTACATGGAATCACCATCAGCTGATTTGTCCTGTTTTACTGTGCAGCATACACCCTGCCATGAGGAGCAAAGGGATGAAACTGGAAGGGCTGTCGAACTCTCGAGTACTGTTACAAGCTGTGATCTTTGTCATGTGAAACTTTTCCTGGATGTTTTCTGAATAATGTGGGTGTAATGCCTCTGTTGGAATAAATCACCTTTCTGATTTCATGATATAATGAGAAGAACACTTCCCAAACTTCTGTGAAATTTAAGGAATACAGGTGTACAATGCAAAGTGATCGCCGCTTCTCCAGCATTTTTGCTCTGGAGCGAGGATCCAACAGTAAAGAAACATAGATTTTTTTTAGACCTAAAGAAACATAATTTGATTTGTAGGAGTCAAGAGACCAAACTGATCAGGTTTGGCAGAATGGAAAGGGACTCTTTATGCAACCTGCGACCTAACTCCTACTGTGCTTGTAAGTTCATTACATTTCACATCTAATGCACGAACTATGGAAGAAAAAGGTAAACACACACTACATCTGCCCAGGTGTGATGATGCATCCAAATACTGCCACCACGGATGGACGAATGCGACTCCACTATGATGTAGGTAACTGATACTACCAACAAGGCCAATCAAGGAAACCAGCTTCACTCCCTCCCCTTTCAATTCCTGCCGTAAACAACCCAATAAAATAGTGAGAAAAATGATAAAAACCAATAATAACATGATACAATGGCAATGTTGTAGGTAAATAATCATCAGGATACACAAGACATCCGGCAACTACTTAGCTAGGTATGATAACTTTTTTATCATCTTTTTTCCCCAGCCCCGACTATGCTATCATCATTGAACCTATTTGGAACTGTAGTTAAAATTAGGATTAACAAGCTGCTTCAACTAAAAGGCTGCGTAGAAAATATACATCTCTACTTTTTTACAATAACATATTTAATAGATTGATTCTCAAGAGTGATTTACCATGGAGCATGGCACTAATACCGCCATACCAATGGAGCCTGAGCCTTATGCTCTTATTGAGGATTTATGTTTCTTGAGAACAAAATGATGGCACAGAACAGCAAGCAAGTAATGGGAACATATTCACAAGAGGTGGGCATACTTTTGTTCTTGCTTTCTCACCCAAAGTGAATTTATAGTATACAATTCTAGGTTGTGAAACTATATTGAAAATGATGTAACTAATTGTTGGCCCTAACATAGTGATGGAAAACATATAAAGCTAGGAGGTTAACTAAGTTTTTCGCTCCAGGACAGTTAAACCTTTATTCCTCCCACTGACTTTTATGGCTTTATCTACACAACTTCATAATTGTACATCAATCTCACAGCTGGTTGTGCAGAAAAATTAATTATCTATTGAGGCCAAAACTTTGATATCGACACATGGATGAGTACATAAGTTTTTTTGTTATATTAATATTATAAACAGGAAAGGAAGAAGTGGGAATAGACTTGAGTGCAGAACTTGGAGAAGCTTGAAATGAAGCAGAAAGCAACCTTTCCTCATAGAAATGGAGTTGTTTGGGCATTTTTTTAGGGAAAAGTTGATTGAGCACATCATCTCATATATCACTAGTAACTTATTTTCCTCGCATATAATTTGCATTGTACTATTACTATTCTGACTTTTGAAACAGAAAAAAGAGCATATGTTCTCTTCCGGATAAAGAAGAACTGAGAGTACACGATAATCCATAAATAAGCCAAGTGAGCCAACAAGGATATGTATGAACTATCAGTTGCCGATGTTCATTTGGGATTTGCAAAAGGAAATTCAATGGCGCCAAATTGTAAGCTGAATAACATATATCACGTGCACAAGCAGAGGATAGCACCAAACCATACTAATATAAACAATAGTAAGCTCCTCCCTTTTACCTTGTCCACCTAGGGAAAGGCTGCCAAATTTGCTTAGTAGTAAAATGAACCTGAAAGTGAAAAACATATTAGTCAACAATATGGACTCAGTCATAATATCTATCTAAATATACAATTACACTATACCTTGCCACCAGTCGCCATGAGAATCTGCAGCGGGGTCCTTATTGTCCACCTTATGCTGAAATGAATACAGAAAGCATGTTCAAAGCCTTGCTGAGGTATAGAGCCGTTCATGCTGATTTAAAAAATTCAAGTAATTATGAATTGCAAACGTGAGTTGTATTTTTTGGGTAGAGCAATTTCTTACATCATTGGATTCTGTGGCTTGCTTGGGTGTAGAGCTGCCACAAAAATAATCTCGACCACCATAGTGCACAGAAGAACCAAAACAAGACGTATCAACCGAGTCATATGGATGTGAGTGTTTGTTATCCTTGGTGTATGCAGTGTGACTTTTAGCAGGACTCCACTGGGATTTACCATCTGAAAGACAAAATAATCTTTTTGCAGTTAATTTTCTGTGTGTCATACCTCAGTGCTCCAAACAGAGTAAGGTGATCACCAGATGATCAGCATTCCATGATATTACTTCAAAAAAGACAAACAGTCCACGATGGTAGAGACAAGAGTTTGAAATGGAAAGCAATTTCTGGTTGGTTGACTTTGAAGATAAATATGCCGCAAAAGTTAGGAGCCTGTTTTCATTTGTAGTCACCATTTGCACAGATGTAGGAGTTTCATAAGTTTAGCTACGGGCTCCTAACTACAAATAAATTCGTTGATACAGAGGTGTGATGTACTATTCCGTTTCATTTTCACAATACTAGTGTCCTAATGGCATATAGGAATAAGACGAGACAGGGGAATTCCACAACTACCTGTAATGCCGGCTTGTGCACTCCCGTTCTGCCCTTTGAAAAGAATGGCGTACAAGTCCTGCTCTTTACCGTTTGGCTAAAAGAAAACGAAAAAAAACTACGAAATTAGATCGCACTACCACAATATGAATCCTCTAGAATTAAGTTTAAAACAATACTCTAAAATAATCGATATCCACTTGGAAAGAAGGGTGTATCTACATTAAAAGATTACTAAATTATCGCATATTCACTTCAAAGGAGGGCTGTATATACATAAAAGGCTTTTTTCCCGCATATTCAACAACGATAGATAAAAGGGCATATCTAAAATCTGGTAACGCCCTGCACACGAAGAGAACCAACTGCATCATCATTACAAAAACCCACAAAATTGTTCCGTCTAAAGAAAAGATCACGTCGAGCGCAAACGCCACAGAGAGACATAACATCGAACAGGCAAAAGGCATCAGGAAACGGGTACCCCATGCGACGGCGGATGGAACAGGCTGCTCAACGGCGACTCGGCTCCGACGGCAGCGGTGTCGACGGCGGCGCGGGGAGGGGACTTCTTGGTCTCCATGTGGGGCTGGGGCTGAGGAGAGGACTTCTTGGGCTCCATTTGGGGATGAAATGAGAGCTGCGAAGGAGGTTTAGGGCACGTGAAGCGGTTATAGGCGGCGGCGGGAGAGAGAGACGGGGAGTCTAGGGAACACGCAACAGCTCGCTGCTCGCCTCGTGGCGTTCTGTTCCGGCCTCCATGCGTGCCCGCATTTAAAAGCCTTGCCCGAGGACTACGTCGAGTGATTTCGTAGATCTTAAAGGTCTTATATGCAAACAGAAGTAGAGACCCTGCGCGCCGCTGGCCGAGCTGCCGTCGGCTTTAGGGACAGAAACCGATCAACGAATAGTGTCCACACGAATACGAATTTATATTTTTAATATAAATATGAATTTAAATATATTTAAATATAAATATGAATTGAATGACGTAACGGATATAAATTCATATTAAATATGTACTTAATTCGATCGAATACGAATATCCTTCTACAACTGCTGTAATAAATCTCGGTACAACAAATTTTAAGTGGTTTTACCGGTTTTCACTGGTTTTGACCAGTTACCAGAACGGTTACCGGTTTCAAACCGTTTAAATTCAAATTTCGAATCACAAAATTCGTTCGGGTTTTTCCTAGGTTCCGGAAACAGATCAAATACAAATTGAATAGTCTCGAATACGAATACAAATGTGAATACGAATATTCTCAAATACGGATACAAATATTTTCAAATACGAATATGAATATTTTCCCATACGGAATTTGCTTACCACATTCGTGTTTTGTCGGATACGAATATAGGATAAAATGGATTATCCATTATCGTTTTCCATCTCTAGTCGGCTTCTCACTCTTTCTCGAAATCTTGGTGTTTTTGGGCCCCATGCATGCAAAATCCGGCTTTGGCCCCCCGTTTGTGCAAAATTGCAATTTTAGACTCCTTCCATGCCCCCCGTCCGCACGAGGCCTCTCGCGCGATTCCCTGCTGCGTGAGGAGTGTGCTGGCACGGCTGCCATCCGCGCGAGCCCCCCAATCCACGCCTTTGGCCACCACGTGGAGAGCGTGCGTCGGCCGGCCCCTACCCCACCCCCGCACGTGCCATTTGTGGCAAGGTTGGGCATGCGTCCGGCTGGCCCCCCATGCGCACATAGTTGCTCTGGCTCCCCTTTGGCGCGTACAAATGCTCTGCTATTAAAAGGATCCGTAATTGATTTTGAGAGGCAACGAGAGATTGAGAGAGGCAGCAGAGACTGAGAGCCAAGAACGAGAGGCAGAAGGAGGTAGCAAAGAAGGTTGTATTTTTGAGTGGTTTCAATTCATAATTTCAAGTTTGCGCATTTGGAAAAGTTGCAGATCGGCTTTGAGCATCCGAAATAGTAATTTTCATTGACATGCGCCATATTTTTAGCAACATGATTAGCATGTAATTAGAAAAATGACAGTTTGTTAGTATGAGAAGGTGGTAGTTAGCCTTGTGTAATTGGGTAGTGGCTTTAGTTGGTGTCGAAGAAGTAGCGTTGTTAGTTTGTTAGTGTCGTTAAATGCTTTTTAGTTACACTAATTATATGAATGCCATAGTTTATGCGCAGGTTATTTTGTTTGCATGGGAACAAGATTGTATTTTTTGCATTTGAAAATACTTAGTATGCATTTTGTACGATGTTTTGCACAAACTGATAAACATGCATGTTTTGGTTAAATTATTGTGCTTTCTGCAGATTATAGTTAATGGCCTATTGTCGCATTATTGTTATGTTAAAAATTGTATATCAATGTAGTTGTTTGCTTACAAATATAATGCAGTATCATTAGCACTAATTTATGAATTTAGGGTGGTACATATGTGATATGCTTAGTTGTGCATAGAATAGCAACGACAAAAATAGTGCAAAATGGTGCAACTTAATGTTGGACACTCTGTGAAATATTTTAGGTTAACTTAGATGGAGGGGTAAACTATGATAATTGTATTGAAAATTGGAAAATAAAATTATTTTAGACTCTGGGAAATGTAAATAATATTGAAATCACCTACGAAAAGACAAAAACCCTATTTATTTAAAATAGAAAGCAACCTTCAAAAAATCTGAAGGACCAAGTCACCTACGAAAAGACAAAAAACCCTATTTATTTAAAATACAAAGCAACCTTCAAAAAATCTGAAGGACCAAGTCACCAAGTTGTGATGATTTACCTTATTCTCAAAAATAGATGCTTCTACTTCCTCCATGCTTGTGGATAGTAACCTTGTAGAGAAAAACAAAGAGCTCAAAGACCAAGTCACCAAGTTGAGCAATGACTTGGAGAAATGCTATAAAGAAAAGACCTCTCTTGATAAATTTTTGAGCAATCAAAGAAAGTCAAATGGTAAGAGATGTATTGGCTTCATTTTCAAGGAGAATAGCAAGACAAAATACAATATAAGACACACAAAAAATATCAAGTACTTTGGTGCAACAAGAATGACCACTTCGCCTTGGTGTGCCCCCAACAAGTTGGATGACAAGCAAAGATCATCAATAAAGAGGCAAACCGGTAATAAGCAAGACAAGAAGATGCCAAACTTGCTATAATTGCCGGAGAAAAGAATATTTTAGTAAGAATTGTCGCAAAGGTATCACTCCTAAACTCTCTATTTATAATTAACATTATTTGCTTAGAAAGGATAGATATAACAATATGTTTGCTAGGAATGTTAATTCACAAAAATTTATTGTTATGGCCATTTGGGTGTCCAAATTTATTATGACTAACATTCATGGACCCAACCAAGTTTAAATATCAAAATGCGTATAAATACTTAATAGGTACTTAGAGAGGCATTGAAGACTTAGCTTATTCATGAAGAAATAAATTTCACCATGTGCAAAATAGGAGCCAAGTTTAAGGATGACCTTGCCACATCATGAACCAATGCCTTCTCAGTAACAAGTGCTTATATTGTAATATTTAGCTCGTACCCTTGTGTATGTTGAATTACATGAAAAATATTCAAAAAGGGGTGCTCGTGCTCTTGTTCAAAACTTCATTATTGTAATCATGAGCAAGATGTAAGTGGCATAATAAGGGAGAATTCTAAATCATAATCATATATATCATATCCCTAAATGTGCCTAAATTGATTAAGTGCATGTATATCATATCCCTTGTGGCCGATTGGGGTAAGATCTTTAGCACTATATTTCACTCTCTTGAGCTAGTATGATATTCTCCTGTCAATTATACATGTGTTGCACCTTATGAGCAAGGAGAGATGTCTCTAGTTGCATGTGTTCCGTCTAGAGGTGGATTTTGTATCTACTTGAGTTTGTGCATTCGTTGCACATGGTGAGAGTCAAGTAAGAGGTTTGACTTGTTATTCTTTGATATTGCTGACTCCTAAACGGTGTTGAATGCGTCGTGTGCGATGATCTTCTTTAAAAAAAGTTGTGAGAAGGCCCATTGTATTGTAAAGGTTGGAGCTCACCTACCCGGAGCGAGAAAGAACTATCACTAGTAGAATTGAGGTGTTTGCCTTAATTTGTAGAGCTGGTTTAATTTATTTGGGCTTACCTCAACGTGAAATAAGTGAGACCACAAGTCTCCGAACACCATGGTAAAAAGGAACCGTGTTTTTATGGTTTGTTTTTTGTGTTTAATTTACATTCAAGCAATTTATATTTATAGAATTAAATTGATTACTTATCACCATAAGATTGTAAACGTTTGACATAGACTAGATTATTGGTGCACTTAGATGAACCTACTTGATTTAGGCCTTATATGTGCTAAACCAAATTGATTTATACTTTTGTATTATAAACTTACTTTTAGCCAAAAGAAATTTAAAACCGTCTTTTCACCCCTCCTCTAGTCAACCTTTTCAATCTTAGACTCGCTCGAACTACACCACCATCGTGAGCAATCTTCACAAGCGGTTCTGCTGAAACCTTACCTAATGAGCAATTGCTTTGACAAGGTAGGGAATTATTGTTGCAACAACAGATTAATTTCTTGCAATAATATTTTTTATTTGTTGTAGCAATAGGCGGATTGTTGCATGCATCTGGTAATTTTGTTGCACATGATTTCTTGTTTGTTGCGATAACTATAGATGATTGTTTCAATAGAGATTTTTATTTGTTGCAACATAGTTTGTGGTGTGTGTTTGTTGCACTAGCCTTTTTCTGTTGTAACTTTGTTTTTTATTGTAACAGCTTAAAATTTGCAATTTTTTAAAAACCAAACCCTTTTTAAATAATTCCTTAAAATTTTGAAAATTCACTTTATCACTTCATTGATTATTGAAAAAAGTCCATATAACACCCCGAACTTTGCTCGAAAGTCCATCTAGCACTCCAAAATATAAAACCGAACATTTGACCCCCTCCTGAACTTTGTAATCCAGTTCAAATAACACTCTGACCCGATTTTGGATGGTGGTATTGCCCGCGTGGCGCGATGAGTGGGTGGTTTTACCATATAGGATAACACTGGTCAAGTGTAGGTGAATGACATGTGGGGCCTGCATAGCCTTCTCTCCCAAATCAAAACAAAGAGGGAGAAAACTACAGGGGGCAGTGGCCATGAAAGCATGGTTGGGAGCTCAGTGGAAGAGAAGCCCTTGTGGGCCCCACATATCACTAACCCAACTTGACCAGCGTGCCATCCTACATAGCAAAATCATCCAGTCATCACACCACACTGGCAATGTCACCATGCAAAACTAGATCAGGGTGTTATTTGAATCGGATTGCAATATTCGGGGGGTCAAATGTTCGGTTTCATAGTTTATGGTACTGAACAGACTTTCAAACAAAGTTTGAGTGTTATATGGACTTATTCCTTGATTGTTTCCTAATTTTACAAAACCATGTGCCATTTATTTGAATATCTCTTCTACTAGAAATGCATTTCCAAATCTTTAGAAAAAATAGAAAGGGATTTTCTATCACATCGGACGCTTCACTCCCACAGCTACTCCCACCTTACTTTATCCATCTACATCACCGCCAAATGCAAACCACTCATTTCAACCTATCTCTCACACATGCATCCAACTTCATGCCCTTCTTTCCTTCTCTGCTACTCTCTTCCTCACGAATCTCTCACCGGACGTCATCATCATCAACCTCACAGATCTCTCTTCCTTATGGACCCAGTGCACGTGCAATAACCTTCTGCCCGTGAGCCTTGTCATGGCAAGTAGAGCTCCATTGTCGCAGAATGCTCGCTGGTTTCACTTCAACTCCTTCGATGAGCTCTGCTACTCGCCATTGTCCATGCCCTTCCTTTTTTGGTAGGCTTGCTGCAGGTGTTTTCTCGAATTGTTGCGACTCGCTTCCTCCATTGTTGCAGCAATATTTTTTGTTGCAATGCATTTTCTCAAATCTAGTAGAAAAATATAGTTTTCTTGTAGTTGGGATTATTTGTTGCACAACAATATATATTTTGTTGCGATGGGGTATTATTTTGTTGCACATTTTTGTTAAAACAGATTGATGCAACAAGTTATTTGTGATATTGCAGCATATGCATCTTCAAACTGTTGCAGGAATGCAACATCTTTTTAGAGATAGATTTGATATTTTTGAAATGATTTACACACGGAGTAGGCATAGTTAGGGCCATAGCAATAGCGTCAAGCTCCACGACCACCATCAATCAGCTCCTCTTGTTGCTTTATCTATTCCTTCTCCGATGGCCACAAGGAGAGAATACCATGGCGGCAATGGGCAGATGCGATGTGGTTTTGCTAGGAGGAATCAAATAAAAGTTACTCATAGGCAAATCTTACATTAAAAATATAGAGTCAGCATCAGATTGTAGCTTCCTTAGCTATTTAATTAAACTCCATATTTCAGATATTGTACCGTTGAAAGTTGTCCAGGTAAATTGTATTATAACCCTTGCATGGTTTCTTATTTGCGTTCCGATGTAGTTAGTGACAACGTAGGATGAACGAAGGCGTATACAGAATCGATATGGTACGCTTTGGATTAGAGGGTGCATGTGGGGGTCATAGCATCCACGGGTGGGACCTAGGCCCACTTGGCCTGGTCATGGACAACATGTGTGCAAGTGGAGTGAAACGATACGCCAACTGTGCAAATCTTAGCAAATCAATCCAAGGCAAAACTGAACTAGGTTGTTTCATGCTCCAAAAAGCAACAACGTAATCTTCCTTTTAGATCAAATGGGATGATCTGATATGCTGATGTAAGAAAGGATTATTGAACCAATACAATCGAGGGCGTGAAAATATTTTATAATATTATAGTTTTATTAGATTTTTAATATATTAAATAGTTAAAATTTTATTTTGAAGATGAGTTGATATACAAAATGACATCTTTTATGGTTGGAGGGAGTATTACTCAGTTTCCCATTTAGTTAATGATTGAATTTGGCCCCGTTCTTTGTATTTTCAATCAGCTAGAAGTGTTCAATGCATTAGTATAAATAATACAAATGCCTGACATGAAAAAAACTTCTTTTGGTGTGACCTAGAAGGTCCGTTTCTATCCCTTGAGGGAGGAAGTTCAAATGATCAACAAGTACTAACACAACGAGGATAAGGACTCGGTGCAGGACTAGCAGACAGACAGATTCGCAATGGCATAATGCATCACATCCATGTGCACTTTGACTTTGCGTTTGAGATGAGAACCACCCATGGGGACGGGCATAGCATATACGCAACTCCTTGCATCCTTTGACCTAACTCACCTTCTCCGAGGAGGATTCCATTCCCCGCCCCAATGATGTTGAGCCCCGGCCTTATCGTCGCCTCCTTTCTCTCCGTCGTCTCCACCTCAGCCATTGTCACACCAAATATCCACTCCCTCCTGCTCACACACACCACACACCTATCTAGCTTCTTTCTTTCCATGATTCCATCAGCTTTCTATGCATGAGTCAACAAGTGTCAGTGTCTCAAGAGTTGTTCGAGTTAACCAAGGATCCCTTTTTTAAAAGATTACCAAGGATCCTAGCACCTACTTAAACCGAGGATTGGAGTTGGAGTTTGCGACGGTACAAACTGCATGCGGCACGCACGATGCATGCAACGTGGCTGGAGCGTACATGTGTGTGGAGACCAGTCTACAGGCACACGGCCGAACTCAATTGGCCCGAGCAAGCAGCCTGGTCCAAAAGGAGGAGCCGAACAGGACTGCAGGAGCCTTGCAAAGTGCAATCTTTACTAGCCTGCCTGTTCCAAGAAGTTGGCCAAACTGTTCTTGCTTCTCGCCTGCATTGGCGAGGCGGCACACGCAACGCAACATGCGTTTTGTCCACCACATGCACCAGTCGCGCCACTACTGGCTCTTCGGAAGCATCTCCACCGCTCCATCAAGGTCAAGCTAATCAAGCGATTAAGCCAAGGATTTTCAGAGAAACACCATACCATGCATCATGTCTTGACTAATCATACGAAGCGTACGTGACATGAGCATGACACATCGACACCAGCGGAGAACGGAGCCTGGGCTGGAGACTGGAGATATGGTGGTGATTAGTTGGGCTTAAAAGCTCATAGATTATGGCTGAAAATACTGTAGCTGGCTGAAAAAATACTGTAGCTGACAAAGGCTTATTTAGCATAATTAAATTTTTTAAAAAATTAAAAATATAAAAAAATATGTTAGCCCAATATGTATAATACAAACGAATACGGGAAAAAAAGAACCAGCAAAAAAGCTCAACAAAAAGTCAAAAATTAAAAAAACAAAATTTATGAATAGTGAAAAATAAGCCAGAAACCAGAAGCTCAAACCGAATGGATCAGAGTTGTGTTCCTCGAAAAGATGCCGTTTTTGAGGAGCGTGCGAGAGAACATCAATCAGAACATGATGCGCGCACGGACCCGCCCCACGGTTCACCCTTATCTCGATGTCTTGTCCGAGATTCGGCCGCCGATATCGATCTGTCCGAGCGGCCGAAACCACGCACGGCCTGGCGCTGGCAGGCGCGCGGCGGGGTCACCGGGAACCACCGTGAAACCGGCAGCCCCCGCGCTGCAGTCCACACAGCCTGAATCGCTCTCGCGATTTTTCTCCATCGCCCGGCGAGCTCCACGGCGAGACCAGAACAATGCGCTTAGCACATACGTAGGGGCCCAATAATTCGACACTGCATGCATCTTTCGAGCTTAGAAGTTAGAAGTGTAGCACCCAGTGCGGCAGGGAGGTCCACGCCGATGTGTCAGTGATGCGGCCTGCGCGGTTGGGCTGCTGCCGCCACCACCACCCGCTGCATGCTTTCTATCTTGTTTGCCGCGGAAGGCGACGGCACGGCGACGAGAAGGAAAGCGAAGCGCAGGCGCCAATGCTGCCGACGGGACCGAAACCCGCCTCTGTCCCGGTCGAATTTTGCCGATATTTTGTACCGATTTTTGGTCGATTTTAACCGATTTCTAATCGATATTTATTTGAAATTCAAATTTTATTTGAAATTTTCGGGCCAAAAATCACTAAACATTCCTTAATATCGAGATTATCGCTTGTATCGGTCTCCTCGGGTAAAAAAATAGACTGATATTAAAAACCCTGGTGGAGTCACATCCATGGTCCACACGTCAAGTTGCTGCGGCCTGGAACTTGGAAGGGATAAGAGAAGAATTCAACGTGAAGCCTGTTGGCGAATGAGGTATAAACCTTTTGGGAGACGTCTAATCTGGCTTGAGATAAGCAGCATGATCTCGTCGAAAGCCGAAAGGTATCAGTGGTTCGGATTGACTCGGGCCGTTGTTTGGTCAAATGGGGTTAGTCATACCAGCAGCGAGCGCCGCGGAGTTGTCAGCTGTCCAAGCTGGCTTGAATCGGAACGAGTGGTGTCGGGAGAGGTGCGAGTTGCTCGAATTGACCGGAGTTTGTAAGGGCCACATCTAATGTTCCCTGTAATAATCAATAAACTTATCCTCGTGGAAGATTCGTACGTAGTTATGTCATACGATTGCATGTGTAAGGGTATCTGTAGTGTATATAACCCAAATGACCTTAAGGTGGGTCCCATCTAAATCTTAAAGCTGACTCCATAGTGTATATAACCTAAGAAGTCTTAAGACGGTCCCACTTAGCAGATAAAAAAATTGTATTTTAATGATGTGGCCAGGTCTTTAACTTGGAGATCAGCCTTAAGCCTTTTTTTGCTTATAGCCTGCTTAAGGTCACCCCTGTAATGTATAAGGTTGACCTTAAGGTGGCTTAAGATCCTCTATTTTCATACACTACAGATGCCCTAAGTTGCTTTGCACATGAGACTGCATTCACTTCGACTGCTATTAGCATCGAGAAAGTAACTCGCTTTGACACTGGTGATCTCAGAGCTACCACTTTCTTTAATCACTAATATATGTCATGATAATTTGGAACAAATTATACATCATAAAATATATATTATGATAAATCTAATGATACCATTTTTATACGACCAATCTAGTTAAATTTTGTGTATATTGAATATCAAATCTAAAAGAAAAAAGTTCATATAGCATCCTAAACTTTGCTCGAAAATCCGTCAAGCACCCTAAACTATGAAATCAGATATTTAACCTTGAAATTTGTAATCCAATTTAAATAACATCCTAACCTGATTTCAGATGATGGTATTACCGGCGTGCCGCGACGAGTAGATGGTTTTAACATGTAGGATGACATGTTGGTTAAGTTTAGATGAATGACAGGTGAGGCATCTAGGTTTTCTAAACATAGAGGTAGGGAACTACAAGGCGGTGGTGATGAAAGCATGGCTAAGAGCTCAGTGAGGGAAAAAACCCTTGTGGACCCCACGTGGCCTACCTTGGCCAGCGTGTCATCCTACATGACAAACCGAATACTCATCATACCACGCGGAAAATACCATCATACGAAACCAGGTCAGGGTGTTATTTGAACCAAATTGCAAATTTCAGGAGGTTAAATATCTAGTTTTATAGTTCGCGATGCTATACAGACTTCTAAGTAAAGTTTAGAGTGTTACATGAATTTACTCTAATCTAAAAATGTTTTATATGCATGGATTCTATAACGGCTTGTATTTGCAATCGAAGGTAGCGTTTTATTTTGGGAGGTGCCTCAGCGCTCTCCCTGAGAATGAAGTTCACAATCTTAAAGCACATCAACACTTGATTTGTCAACAGCGGTGTGGCGTCAGCACCGGAGCATATTGTGACATCGGCCCACGGACTTCAGACAATCTTGTGACCAAAAGAGCACTGGGAGAATCTTATGTCCAAAAAATGTGCTTGATTTAATTTCTCAAACGAATATGCTTGATTTATGGAAAAACAGGTAACTAATGTCTATAGTGACAAAATGTCCTCGGGCGATCTCTGACTGGGCCGAGCCGAACAGTCCTTACGTTACTTCATCATCGCCAACACGCCGGCCCGACGCAAGCAATCTCTGAGGCTCCGACTGCGTGCCGACTAGCCCACAGGCTGGGCCGATCTTTGCTAGCTCGGAGACTCCAAGCCCACGACCCGAACAAAACACACAACGCACATCGGAACTAGCCTTGAGGAGGGAGGGAGGGAGCGAGGGGGGAAGAGGAGATGGCGCGTCGGGTGGACGACGAGTACCGGCGACTCCGGCGTTGGCAAGTCCAACATCCTCTCCAGCTTCACCCGCAACGAGTTCTTCCTCGAGTCCAAGTCCACCATCGGCGTCGAGTTCGCCACCCGAACCATCCAGGTACACAACGCACGCCGATCTGATCGCGTCGCTGGTTTTTTTTTTTCCTTTTCCTTTTTCTTGGTTGCTTCCCATGTGGTACAATTACAATTGCGCGTCACCATTCTGTGGAACTGTGACCCTGCGCTGGACTGCCGTTTAGGCTACTGAACACGGACCCTGGTTGACGTGATGTGCGAGACTATGAGCACTGTGTGCTGAATTTTCCGTCAAGTGTCGCAGTCTCCTGCTGTGTTAGGACGGGAGATCTCGGATGAGTGATTGTGCGGACAGCAGACGGGGATCCTAGGACGGGGGATGTCTTTGTTGGTAGCATGCCTGCGCTGACAATGACATGCAACACATGTTTTGTTTAGTTGCATGACGGACACACGATACCGCCGTAAAATTTGTAAATAGAAACTGTGCATGTTGCTGTAGGTTTTCTCTTCAGTTCCTTTTGCATTTGTGACAGTATTAGGTTAGATTGTTAAAGAGTTCCTATCCATTGTGGGTATGGTTTCTTTTTCCTTTTAACGCAGATGTAGATCATGTCCCAAGTACAATATTGCTAAGAAATTTAAAGGTAACTGTACCATTAGTACTTGTTAATCGTACTGTTACTATCATGTTGGTACTAAATTGGAAGGGGAAAATAATGCTAGTAGGCAAAAATAGACCGACGTCCCACCATATATGTCAGAGCAGAGTGGTGCCCAATACCTGCTGGATTCATAAGCCTCGTGCCATTTAGTAGTAGTGCTGGTGTTATCTAGATTGATTGGTAGGAGCCTTTTCTCCTTATGTTTGGCATGTAGCCATGTACTGAGCAATGAATTGTCTTTGTAATGAATTGCAGTCAGATTAATTGCATACCAATTCTGTCCAGTTACCATAAGGATGGAAATGACGTTTTTCCTTTTTCTTTTCTCGTTCGTTGGCTTTATTGAACAGTGAACTATTGATAAGCTCTATTTTTTTTTCCTGATCTTGTCCTGAGAGTTGGACAAGAAGATAATCTCTCTTACTTTTATTTGAACAAACATTGTAACTAGTTTTTGTTACAAGTACATCCTGAGAGACCAGGTGGTCGTGACTCCATGTGAATGATGAGTAATTGACAAAGGTTTAGGATAGTCGAGTTTGGTTTGAGTGGTTTGGAGTCGAGCCGTTGCGTGGCGCAATCGGGCTCGGTCGGACTTTGGTCAAACTTGGTCATTTGGGCTTAGGATGTATATTCTAATGTTTCGACAGGTTTGGACTTCGTCTGTGGTAAGTGTGATGGTATTTACGCTTTCATGTGTCGAGCGGTGCTATTTGACGTGTTTTCTTGTCTGTGTGACTGCAGGACATCGGGTGGAGTCGTGGCGAGACACGTGGACCGGACTAGGCGCAGGTGGCGCTGAGGTCAGAACGGTCGGGATGTGTCGAAGACGACGTAGACTCGAAGTGGTTGCGAGGCGTGCGAGGCAAGGAGCGCGGAAGCTTCCCGGAAGGTGCAGGAGGGGCGAATCGGGAAATTCGCGAGGCTGCACAAGCGGGAGCGGGCGCCGTTGGATTTAGCAGGCGTAACGGGGTGGAGACCCGTTAGCCAAGGCTATATAAGGATTGGAGGGGCTGCATGTCCACTTGAGCACTTCAAGGGTTGGTGGAGTCAAAATAGGCTTTAGAGGTTGTTTTAGCTTTGGCTCTTTAGTGGTTGGAGGACACAGAGTAGTGCTCCCTCTGTTTTGTCTCCTTCGATGGGTTCTAGGTGGTAGAACAGAGAGAGTTCATCTCTTCCAAGCATCCATGGTTGAGGATTGAGAGGTTGGAGAGGGATTGAGAGATTGTAATCCTTTATCTTGTTCTCTTGTATCAACTCGGGGTATGGGGATTCCTCTGTATTCCCTGTGAATCAATGAATGAAATTCTGGAGTTTGAGTTCTTCAGTTCGTAGCCTCTGTTCTTATTTCTTGGATTTGTGAGTTTTTGAGTTTCTAGTTGGTTCTTGCTATGGAGGTGTAAAATGGGTTACTTGATGATGGGAGGTTGTCTTTAGACCATTTGGTCAGGTTCCCCTAAGAGCTAACTTGGTTTAATCTCAAATTTACTTTGTTGGCCTCCTCTGTTCAGTTCTTGCAGTTCTAGGGTTTCTCTGCTTCTTGAGTTTCCCTTCTCAAGATGATGTGATTTTTGGTCTGGAGACTCCCTTTGCTATTGCTATCCTAGTTGCAAAATCCCATGAGCAAAGGATTTAAGAGCATGGAGTAATTTGAATTTGTTTGAGCTCCTCTCTGAAGTTTTTCAGTTTTTGTCATTTCTAGGGTTTTGTTGTAGATTGTGATTCCCTTTGTGAGATCACTTGAAATTTGGCTTGTAGAGGCTTTTGAGTATTGCCAACCTATCTGCAAAGTCTCATTTCCAAAGAGTGAAGGATGGAGGAGTAATTGGAGTTTTTGTCCTTGCTGCCCTGTATTTTCAGTTGTGGGCTCAAATCTGAATTTCATGAGTTTCTATTGAATTCCCTCGGCCTCTCTTGCCTCAATCCTATTTAGTTTAAGGTCTTGAGCTTGTGTTCTGAAAAGAATGGAAGGATTTCGTCCTTTTCCCTGATTTCCCAAATCTGAGTATTTCAGGTTTCATTTTTGTGCAGATTTCAGTTCGGCAGCTGATCCTTGTGATTCCTTCGCCACGGCAGCTGTTCCATCTGAATGCTTTGCCACGGCAGCTGCTTCTTGTGATTTCTTTACCACGGCAGCAAGGCTGTCTGCAGTGGCAGCAGCATTCGGTCCAGTGCATGAGCAGAAATATCTTGGAATTTCCTTTGCTCTCTAGCTGCAATCGGTTGGTGTTCTTTTGCAGTTCTTTTATTGATCTTTGGTTGTTTGGTTGCAGCAGTTTCAGCAGCAATCTAAGGCTGTCGGCAGTGCAGTTTGGTCTCCTTTTTGCCTTCATTTTTTCTGCAGTAGAGACCACTCTTTGGCAGCAAATTCTAGCAGTTTGCTACCTCTTTTTCAGCATGCAGTCCCATTCATTTTCAGCAGCAGCTGCAGGTCTTTTAATTTCAGTTTTCACTGTTTGTTTTCAGCAAGAGCTGCAGCTTCATTTGCTCTCATTTGTCTCTATTTTCAGCAGCTAGCTTGATCAATCTTAATCAATCCTTTTTGCTGCGGTTATGTCTCTGTTCAATGATGTCTCTTGTTGCCTCTTTTCAGTATAAATGTCTTGTCTTCTCTCTCGGTGCTTTTGAGTCTTCAGTGGGTCTAAACTCTTTCTTCATAGCTTTGTAGCTATTGGAGAGGAATCGTTCCGTGAGTATTTTGGGGGAGCAAATTTTAAAGTCGACATTCACCCCTCCTCTGTCGCCATTTCGGTCCTACACATCCACATGTTTTTATTGGCCAGGGCATTTCATTCCTTGAATTTAAACACAGGAACTTCAGTAAAAAGAAAAGAACAATGATAGGTTTCTGTTTCTTGGAGCTCAACTTGTCAATCAGGATTCAGTAATCTGGGGTGTTGTGAGATTTCTAACCATTCCCATAATAAGTGCCGGTGAAGATATCAGGTGAGATTTGCAATTACTTGTAACTGAATATGACTTTTCGATGTGTATATTTATGGTAAGGTAGTTAACTGCGGGTTGTTCTGCCCTTGAATTCACAAGGGTAAGTTGCTTGCATTTGCAAATGCTGCAGTCTGCAACATCCAACTATATCGTGAGATTTATAATAGACGAGAAGATCCATTTTTTTTCCCATATGGTTCTCTTGATTTGTTCATTGCTGATTGTGCGGCTAGGTAGGTTAAGCCCATGTAGCAGCAGACTGTTGCTTTGCCTGTTTTTCACAGAATAAGCTGTGCACTTGGTTTATCCTCAACTGTGGATCTCCTAGTGCTCAAATCTCACAAATATGCCATTGCTCTTACCAACATGCATAATGGCATTATCGCCTTGCAACAAGCATGCAAAATGGTTATTGTGGATCATAGGGTTGGAATAGTATTCCTTTCTTATTAATGTTCTATACTTCTGATAAAGGCATATTTTTCTGCAGTGCAGCTCAGCAAAAGTTTATTTTTCTTTTTGAGACAGATAGACGGAAAGACTGTCAAGGCATAGATATGGGACACGGTTGGTCAGGAGAGATACCGTGCAATCACTAGTGCTTATTACAGGGGTGCGGTTGGAGCACTCCTAGTCTATGATATAACAAAGAAGCAGACCTTCGACAATGTTCAGAGGTGGCTCCGAGAGCTCCGGGATCATGCGGACGCCAACATTGTTGTCATGATGGTCGGAAACAAGTCAGACCTGAACCACGTAAGATCGGTCCCTGAGGAAGACGGGCAAAGCATTTTCTGAGAAGGAAGGTCTCTCCTTCCTTGAGACATCTGCACTGGAGGCTGTCAATGTGGAGAAGGCATTCCATACCGTATTGAGTGAAATTCATCAGACTGTAAGCAAGAAGGCACTTCTGCGCAGGAGTCTGCAGCTACGAATGGGCGTTCTATGCAAGGAACCACTATTAACGTCGCCGAACCATCCGGCAACACAAAAGGTTCTTGCTGTTCCAGTTGAAGAACTGCTTCCAAGGGAAGAGATCTTTGGAAGCGTTTGTTTCTGCAGAACTGCAGTACCACGTATAGGTTTTAGTTGGTTTCACGTTATCTGCCTGCTCATTTGATGCCCATGACTTGTAAATTCTTTTATCACAAAGAACATTTCTACATGAAAGATCGAATATAGCAACACAGCCAGGTGAGCGGTGCTTTCTAATTTTTTTCCTAAGTATTCAACACTCCTTCACTCTAATAGCTACAAAATTATAAAATTGGAATAGGAAACCAACACTAAACAAGCAAAACAAATATCCAAAATTTTAGAGAAAAATCAAGGAAATAAAAAATACCTTTGTTATAACTGCGATACTTTCGAAAATTGGAAGTACATTAGTTATAACTGTGGTACTTTCTTTTCTCGATAAACAGTGAAATCAGCCTAAGTTCAAAAATTAAAATTGATGGAACTTTTGATTCGAGAATCCAAACGACATGAAATTTTACAAGAATCTTCTCTAGGATATTATAAATCTATTCAAACAAACGATCATCAAAATCAAGGCCAAAGTTGAGACATTTTTCAGTTTATTGGAAGGTTACACCGAAACTGACCCAAAAGACAAAATCGGTTAATACAACTTGCTCGTGGGATGATGATGACTAAGAAGGGTCTAGATGTATTTTCACATGTCACAACAAGTTAGATCACCACAAAACCAAATAAAAAACCATCAGATCAAGAGATAGAGCAAAGAAACCAAAGTCAAGCAAAACTGAATTTTCTTATGAATCTTGCCTTTAAAGTATCTAGATGGATGAAGATATATTTTTCAAGGATTATCTTCATCTCTTACACGTCCTTGACATAGCAAAATCACGAGAAGGGAAGAGGAAAGATCAAAAACAACTAAAAGTCAAGCACACCAATTAAAACAAAAAGGACTTAAGAGTTGCACAAAGATTAATGTGTTGCTTACTAAAGAAGGTGGATTTTACAGCCACTCCACTTTGAAGGACAAAGAGTATCCAAGTTACTCTTAAAGTCTAACCCTAGAGATGAGAGTACATGAGATGGTTGGATGGTTACCAACATATGTCTCTATCCTAACTCCGTTTATAGGTGGGCAGCTGGCCACCTATTCACCTTAGTGGATACGATCCACTATTATAATGGGAAAACTCGTTAACCCTACACACATGGATTTTATTCACACAAGTTCACTTATGCATACTTTTCAAAGCGCATAAATGTGTATCCGCTAAATTCTTAGTTTTGATCTGTCTTGATCAAATCAACTCCACCTTAACCTAAACCGCTCTTCAACGTATATCTCATGCACCGCGGTTTTGATCCAAGATAGTTTCCAATATTTTAGTCAAACTACTAAAATATCGTTCCTTGACTCGGTCATCACCAACCATTGCAATCAATCATCATGCTTGCCACGTGTAGGTGCACCACTAGATTGCAACACATCGTCAAGTATTTTCCGTCCCGGTTCTACCAAACCACGGCTCACTTAGCCCGTGCAAAGCCACATGGTGCCATCCCACTGTTCGAACTCGCCTTCAACATTTTCCGCCTTTCTCGTGCTATGCTTGAGCTCACTGTCTCACCCTGCATTCTTGATCGTTCTAGGCCTCAACTCCTCCATGAGCCTAGCCCTGATTCTCGCCGTTGACCACAGTTGACTCCAAGCCACCCAGCACATCAAAAGACAAAGAAATCGTTTATAGGCACAAGTTCTTTACAACTTGACCTATATTAGTCAAGACATGCATCATACAACCTTAATCCAATGTCTCAGATCATCTCAACTCAATTCATGAATAAAATCCTAAAACCCTGTTTTTCTAGAAAGATCGGTAGTACTACACTTAACATGCTGGTACTACCGTACTGCGATACTACCGCTGCCTAAAGCGGTACTTCCGCACCTTCGCTCCTCACACAGGGCCTCTCTAGAAAAAATGTACCACCATATTGTCGGAACTGCCGTCTTGCAGTACTACCACATGAACCCTTACAGTACTATCGCGTTTATACCTGTGGTACTTTCGATATTTCTCGAACTGTAGAATTCAATCCAAATCAAATACAATGTTTGCAAAACTGTATGACCACTCTACAAAATTTATAATGATTTATCACAATAGTATCTTGAACCATGGTCCTTCACTAGCATACTCTATAACCTACCTGAATCAAAGCTTTTTTTCCTTCTGTATCTATTATAGTATATATTTAACTTATAATGGAGTCCGCTTGTACACTTGGGGGAATTGTAAGAACCTGATGTACTCTGTGACACTGACCCTAGTGTTGTCCAAATGGGCTGGGCCTACCCGGGCCGCACCACGGCCCGGTACTGTAGACCCGGCCTAATAATGGGACGGCACGGAGGCATAACAGGCTGTGCCGACACGGCCCGCCGGACTGGGCCGTGCCTGGGCCAAGGGTGCGGCAAGGCAGGCCGGCATGGCACGGCCCGCCCAACTATCCTAAACGGGCCATGCCGGCCCGGCACGGCACGCCCGGCCTGGCTAAATATAGCCTTTTTTGACTGTTGGGGGGTAAAAAATTCGAAAAAAATCTGAATTTTTTTTCTATAAATAGGAGGCATCTGGCCTCCATTTTCCACATCTCAAACCTCACTCTCATCTCTCGGTTTAGCTGTGAAAAATCCGAAAGTGTTTGCACAAATTTGGTAAAAATTCGAGCAAAATTCCAAAAATTCAAAAATCTTCAAAGATTTTTGTGAGAGCTGCAAAGGAGGTAATAGTGCAGTCTTATTTTAATTTTTTGCTATTATTTGTTGGTTTAATAGTAAGTTAATCGTTCTTTACTATTTCAATTTGCAGTTGATTTAATGGAGAACTACGATTTTCAACTCTCCAAATTCGGCCTCTCAGTGGAGGATATGCAATCGTTTCAACAAGCATATCCATACGCGGAAGGTCCACATGTACAACAAACTGGAGTGGCCGAAGAAACGACGGCCTCAGTGGCACAGGGTCCAATCGATCCATCTTCTGCTGGTTCAACAAGTGCATCCACAACCCAAAACACGGGTGCAAAAAGAATAAAAGCTAGTACATCAGGAGTTTGGAATGATTTCGACAAGAAGTTCAAGACCGACGATGATGGGAATTCGGTGAGGTATGCTGTTTGTAAAATTTGTGGTAATGAATTGACTGCAAAATCTTCAGGTGGGACGGGTCACCTACAACGACATGTTGCAAGCTGCAAAAGAAGGCAAGAAATACAAATGCGCCAGACACAGCTGCAATATAACCCCGACGGCTCGGTATGTACGTGGGAGTACAACCCAGAGGTAGCTTGGGAATCTCTTTATAGATTAATTGCTTCTCAAAATTTACTTTTAAATTTTGGTGAGTCTGAGCTTTTCAAAAATATGTTAGGACTACTCATAACCCTCGATTTAGTGATGTATCTAGGCAAACAACAACTAGAGATTTAATTAAATATTATAACAATTGTCGTGATAAATTGAAAAAAAAAACGTTTCATACCTATACATTCTCTATTGCTTTGACATCCGACATATGGAGTGGTAGGGCTAGAGAGGATTATATTTGTGTTGTTGCTCATTATGTTAATGATGACTGGATAATGGAAAAAAGAATTATAGTGTATGACCGAAATGGCAACAGAGGGGGGTGAATGGTGTCTTCAAACCGCCCCAAGTATTCTCATGAACTTCTTTTCCGATAGCTATAATAGCTATGAAGCAAGAAGATAATTGCTCACTGGAAACTGAATAAGAGCAGAAAACAGCATGGAAAAACAAGACAAGAAAATTGAACCAGACCAGAGAGCAAACAACCGAATGCAAGTGCTGAGGCCGGTCTGACTGCCAAAGCAAGGCCAGTATGACCGTCAAGGCAAGGCCGGTCTGACCGCCAAGCCACGGCTGGTCTGACTGCCAAAGTGAGGCCGGTCTGACCGCCAAGGCACGACCGGTCTGATCGCCAAAGTGAGGCCAGTCTGACCGCCAAGGCACGGCCGGTCTGATCAGGAACAGAGTCTGTTTCCGTTTCAGTTTTGTATCTATAGACTGAGAACAGATAGCACAGTGAATACTGCAAAGAAGAAACAAACAGAGAAAAGAAGAAACGAGAGCTGAGCTTCTCAGATTAGTGAATCAGACACTCAAACTAAAATAGCCAACCAACCTCAGGGAGTGAAAATTCAGATCAAAAGACCATCTTGGCAGAAGAACGGGCAGAGAAAAGAGAACAATTCGGCTGAAACTCTGAAGAATTAATCAGGAAAGCCTAGAAGCATACATCTGGTCAAGAGCAGAGAACCAAAAGGAGACGATTCACCCAAAAGAACCAAAACTCGAGTTCCAATTTCTCGGTTGAAAACATATGCTCCACTGAAGACGAAAGGCACAGTAATTACTGCAAGCTGAACCTAAAAAGGAACCAAATTCCAAAAAGCTTGTGATTCTCAAATCTTTTGATCGTGAGACTCTTGATCTCAACAGAGAGATGTCCTCATATCGAGAAAACACAAGACTAAAACAACCTTTTCGCCGAGACATCAAGAAAAAGAATCCTCTGCCAACGATGAACAGTAAACCCTAAAAATCTAGAAAACAGAGGAAGTGAGGGCGATCAATTTCTTGGAGAGAAAACTGCTCTTGAAATCTTTGCTCTCGGAAATAAGCTAGCCAAGGGGCCTTGAGACGATTCCCAGTTCAAAGCAAAATGATTCTACAGCTACTTGATCAAAGATTCAACTCTAAACCAAAAGAGGCAGAGAAGAACAGAGAGCAATGAAAAAGAAAGAACTGAAGCAAACACACAGAGAAATACAAGAAACCATAACATCTCAAACACAAGATTTCTCAAATGGATTCAGAGAGATGGATGATTACATTAACAAGAGTTCTACAGCCATTCCATGCTAGGGCTTACATCCTGAGCAGAACACACGCAAAAAACAACCAACTACTCAATACCAACTGCCAGACTCTCACATAGAAATGGGACAAAAGCAAAAACTCCTACCTCCACCAGGGAACAACCCTCCTATTTATAGCCTCAAATTACCGGGTTTACAATTTGCTTTACCCATTAGTTCCAACAACTCAGCTCTTTACCTATTATCTCCAACCGAATCCGCGTCCACTTTGCAGCCTTGCACATTTTACCAAAATGCCACTCCTACACCTTCCTAGAAGCTTCATCTTATCTTGCTATCCAAGCCTTGCAACCACCTTGAACCCTCGCTGTCTTCGGCATCTCTCGACCGCTGCAACCTCAGCACTGCCCGTGCTTAGTCCGGCCATCTCATGCCTCGCCACGACTTAGCCTCAAAGTCCTGCAATCATCACAGACAAGAAAACATCACATAGCACCGCTCGAAATACGGTAATCATACATTGCATCATTAGAAGGTACGTAAGCTCGAAATAACCCTACGACCGGTTGAAATAGAAGAACAGGCGTCCCAAGGTCGTCCAACTGCATTTGACCAAGATCGACCGCAGCCGACTGCGCTAAACTATGACTTGGCACGAAACACACAAAACAAACTCAAACTTTTCAGAACAAGTGTCAATTACTCATCACAAACATGGGGTCACCTCCACATGGTCTCTCATATAGGATTTAAATTAATTAATGTTTCACATAGTGCTGAAAATATTGCAGAAAGTATTATTAAAGTTGTAGAAGATTTTGGCCTCACGGATAAGATTTTTTTTTATAACTTTACATAACGTAGTTGCAAACACTAAAGCTATAAAAATTCTTCCTCCTTTGTTTAATACTTATGCACAATCTTTCTTACTGTATCAACGTTGTGCTTGTCATATTATTAATCTTATTGTTAAATCTGGTTTGAAAAGATTAAATGCTTGTATTGTTTCTTTTAGGGATGCAATTTCATTTATTATTTGTTCTAACCAACGAATAGCCGTATATAAGAGTTTTTGCGTAGCAATGAACGTTCGTTCTAGAAAATTTGGTTTAGACATGCCTATTAGATGGAACTCTACTTACCTTATGCTTAAACATATATTGACATATAAGAGCACATTATCTGTTTTTCTTCACACCCAAAGTCATCAATCTCGTAGCTCCTCCAGTAGAACCCAAGTTAAAGACCCTGAACTTACTGAGGACGATTGGGTTGTTGGTGAAAAAATATTTTCCTTTTTAGAACTTTTTCATAAAGCTACATTTTGTCTTTCTATATGCTACCCTACATCTCCTCTAATTGTTCATAACATTCTTGAAATTACCACTCACCTAAAGGCTTTTGAAAATGATCCTATACTACGGGATGCTGTAGTTGCCATGAAAACTAAGTTTTTAAAATAGTGGAGGGAAATTCCTATTTTATATGCATTCACCTTTATTTTGGATCCTAGGGCCAAACTCCAAGGATTTATAAATATTTTACAACTTTTAAGTGATGCTACCGGTTTAGACTATTCTACATACTATACATTAGTTAAGGATAAATTATATGAAGTATATGATAAATATGAAAATAAGTTTGGGTCTGTGCGTTTGGAAAGACCCCGGATAGTCCCTAGCACCTCTAGGGGGACTATGCAATGGGGCAAGATTTTTGGTTCTTCGTCTAGAGATTCTCGTGCAGGTGCAGCTACACATCAGTCAGGAGGAGGAAGGCGGCAAAGCACTGGAGACCTATCAAGCTATCTCAACAATGATAGCGTCAGCTTCGAGCAGGAGTTGAACATCCTCTCATGGTGACAAACCCAGAAGGTATCATATCCAATGCTATCCATATTAGCGAGGGATGTGTTGGTTGTTCCTGTCTCTACAGTCTCCTCGGAGTCAGTATTCAGTCTATCTGGAAGAATAATCAAGGAGCGACGAACAAGTCTCTCCAACGAGATGGTCGAAGTCCTTCTGACCGTCAAAGACTGGGAACAAGCTGAATCAAGACACTAACATACTGCAGATAATAGAGATTTAGAAGAATCTTTTGAGAATTTATATTTAGATAGCAATGAATAGGATTTTCAATATTTTTCTTCACATGCAGTCACTAATGAGCTTTATAGGTTGTACTCTTTTTTCTTTACCAAGGTTTTCTCAAATTGAGTTTTTACTTCGTAAGGTTTTTAATAAGACAGTCATCCCATGTAATTTAATAAGTTAATAAAGGTCGTTATGTCATTGAAAATATTTATTTTCATGATTAACAATGTCTACAATTTTTTTTATAATTTTTCTTAATTTTCTACAATTTTTTTATTTTTTTTATTATTTTTCTATTTTTCGGCCTAACGGACTGGCCGGCTGTCGTGCTTGGACTCGCACCGCGGTCCGCGGGCCGGCATGGCCCGTTTATTAAGCAGGCCATAACAGGTTGTGCCGTGCCGGCCCGACACGGCCCATTGGACAGCTATGACTGACCCTTTTCCTGATGACAACAATTCTTTCCAGTATCATGTTGCCTTCGAATTCCGTCGTAATGGAACAATACTCGTTTCATTGCTATTCAGCATTCACAGATGTACTGATCCAGCAACATGCCAGTGAGTAAAGCAGAGCATGACTGTTAGATGGGTACATGTGAATGTGATACGTACATTGTCCAGTCTTGACGTGCTGTACTGCTGTTAGACGGGCAGTCTAGAAGCCTAGAAGAGGCTAGGATAACTTACAGTGTTTGATAGTTGCAGATTTGGATGTATTGAACCACATCTGCAGCGCTCGCCTGTCTGGCGAATAAAGAGTTTGATTTGAGTTGTCCTCCTTTTCTGTTCAGAATTTGTTGTGAACCGAAACTGCCAATCCGTCCTACTGTTTCACCAAGCTGAACTTTCTCTCTTAGATTCATTGGTGTCTAGGTGTTACGAATGTGATAAGGGCATTATTCCCTCCTCGGATTCATTGATGGCTCCAGTATTCTTGGTGTTAGTATGCTTTAGGCTCAGGCTCCTCTGTTCGTTGACATGTATGCCATTCATGAGTCCCAACCGTGTTATAGTGGATTTCACATCAGCTGATGGCCTCCCCGCACCCACCTGCAAAATTATCTATCCGCACTGTAACCATCCATCGAGGTGTTCTACTGCCTCCATTCGTTTGCGCGGTTGCTCACGCTTCGTTCTTGGATTGGATATGCAGATGTGACCATGAGTAACTGCTCCGTAGCCTACCACCCTGCCGACCTCTACTGATTCATCCTGCCTGCGCCTGCAACGCCCCTGGTCACAAAAGCAACACCAGGAGAGCTACTTCTATCGTGTTGGCAGGCAAAAGGGCATAACAACTAACAATATACTACTTCAGCTTCTAATTTCTAGCTTATTTTTTACTATTCATAAATTTCATCTTTTTTAAAATTTTTGATTTTTTTGAGTTTTTCTGCGGTTCTTTTTTTCTCATATTCGTTTGTGTTGTCTGTGATGAGCTAGCATATTTTTTCTATTTTTAATTTTTTTAAATTTAATTACGCTAAATAAGCCACTTTCAGCTACACTGACATTTCAGCCATTACAGTGCAATTTCAGCAATAAGCCACAGCTTTTCAGCCCAACCGAGCAGGGCAATCTGATGATTTTGTGCCATTACTAGCACAGGAGGTATAGGTTGTTTCAAATTTTTTTTTCTTTCTTGAGAGTAGTTTTTTTTAAAAAATAGTCTCATAAATATTATATTTGCGTTAATGGCCTCTTTGCACGGCCAGGGACCACGCCAAGTGTCTGGCTACCGGAAGGCGCGTGATCGAACGAGTCAGCTTTCCACAGCGATAGACCCGCTACCTCGCGAACGCAAAAAAACGTCAACTACTACGGTGCACTGCACGACAAGGATTCGGACCATGGAAGGGTACATGCCTTTAGGAGGTTGGAAAACCACGGCGCCCAGCATTGGGGAATAATACGTGATGAGACGGTCTACTGTGTGAACCGGGACTATTTGCCCTTCCTTGCGAGCTCGACGTTGCACTCCTCCTTGGCTGCCTTGGCCTAGGCCGCAATAGCACACTTTATGTCGCACTCTTTCTCGAGAGCCAAGTGCTCCGTCTGCCACTATGCCTCAAGATGGGCATGCGTCTCACGCTGGATACGATCGTCACGCTCCCCACTCCTCGCAATCAAGATGCCACTTGTTGTACGGATGAATCTCTTGGTCGATCCATTTCCAGTAGCCACACAGTGGATCCGAGGACTACGGGTAGACGGAAGAGATTGTTAGTGTGAATTTTCGTACAGAAATAGAGGGGGAATGCACTACATGCGGTCCTTACCGGCTGTCAGTAGCTGCCCATATCCCGACAGTGGTCGAGATAGTTTTAGGCGTAGTTACCGCATCCCCAGTAAAGCATGCTCACGCTTAGGGGCTCTTTGGACTTGAAAAACTTGCATCTGTCCCTGTACCAGCAAAGAGACGGCGTATCCTCCTCGAGGGGGTCTTGTAGGGAATGCTATGTCAGAATGTTCAAGTAGAGGTTGCTGCTCAGGAGGGGGTGTCGTTGCGGGAAGGTGCTCTCCTAGCACGTTGCCTTTCTTCGTCCTGGGCTACAGCAGCCCTTGCGAGGTTGCGGATCTCGTCCCACTGGCTGTCCATGTAAGGGAGGATAGTGTTGTATTCTCGTTGTAGGATAACTCGCAGTGGAAGGGATTGTACTTATGTAGTGAGCCGGCGTGGCGTACGCAGGTGAAGTGCAATTCGGTTGACGTTTTTCTGTTGCCACGAGACAGCGGGCCCATCACTGTGGAAAGTTGACTTGTTTGATCACATCGTTGCAAGACACGACGAGACACGACATGATGTAAAGTTGAAATTATCAGAAAAAATGGAGCTCCGCGCTGTGTTTGGACTGGCATCTTAGCGCGGTGAGCTGATCCAGTATGGCACGGATAGTACCATGCCTAGCCAAGCATGGCCTAGGGCACGGCATGGCCTAACCGATCACTCTCCTCTCTCTCTCTCCTAGTTGTGCTCGGTGCCCCCTTCCCTATGCTCAGCCATCCGCCGTTTCCTCCCTTCCTCGCCTCCTTCCCCGGCCCGGCCGCACCTGCTCCGTCTCACGCTCCGTCATGTGGTCATCACCTCCTTCCTTCTCAGTGCCTGCTCCCTCTCGCGCTCCGCCGCTTAACCACTGCCTCCTGCCTTCCCAACTCGCCACCTCCTTGGCTCCTCACCTCCTCCCTCCCTGCCACCAGTTCCCTCTTGTGCTCCGCCGCTCAGTGCAGCTACCTCCCTTCCCAGCCTGACCATCGCCTCCTCGGCTCCTCCCTCATACCACTTGCTCCATCTCGTACTCCGTCGCTCGGCCACTGCCTCCTCCCTCCCCAGCCCGATCGCCGCCTCCCTGGCTCCTCGTTTCTTCCCTCCCCACCGCCTGCTCCCTCTTGTGCTCTGTCGCTCGGCACTGTCACCTCCCTCCCCGACCTGATTGTTGCCTCCTTGGCTCCTTCCTCCTGCCGCTTGCTCCCTCTTGCGCTCGGCTGCCGCCTCCTTTCTCCCGCCGCTTGCTCCACTCTCTCCCTCTCGTCAGCGTCATCATTGGAGGTAGCAGTGCGGGTGCCAGGGAACATGCGGCGAAGGCGGCACATGCCTATATACTAAACAGGCCATCTTTGGCATGTCGGGCTACACGTGCTCAGGCCGACATGATACGGCCCTAACCTTCTTAGGCCATGCCTAGGTTTGAGGACGAGTTCGTGGGCTAGCACGGTATAACTCGTTTAGTTAATTGGGCCAATCAAATCGTGCCTATACAGGTCCATGTCGAGCAGCCAATTTGGTCAGGTTTACGGTTTAGAAACTAGGGCCAAAAGGGTGGACTGGGCCATTCTACACTTCCATATGTTGATTCGATCATTTGAAGCATACGCTCGCTTCACCATTTCTTTCCTATTTTTCCAAGAGAGATTGTTCACTACAACCATGTTATTGCGGGCTTGCGGCCTTACAGGGAATTTTTAAGCCATGTCCTTGTTCAGCAGCACCCATCTTCTACCTCTGTCCTCTGTATATTTTTTCTTTGCAGGTATGGTCTGTCTACCGACTGCTCTGTCATATGCATGCTTATTTCATTTTTCAGGGAGCCGGGTTGGTTCAATAGGGACAACTTTTGTAACTTGGTATAGCACGCGCATAGCTATTACAATGTGTTTTTTCAACTGCGGTTTATAGTTTTTTACTGTACTTTTCAACACGACAGCGGATGGCAAGGCATCGACATAGTCACATAGATGATACAAAGGATTTTAAGTTTAGAAAGTTGTTTAAAGAATTTATTTTAAAAAATTATTCTATTTTGATGTTTAGCCTTTGATTTTTGGAGAAAACTAAGAACACAAGCCAAACGGAAAAAAAAAGAACATGCAATGCATAGTTCCCTCTGCAACCGGAAGTGGGGGATCGTTCTATTATTGGATGGCTTTTAATTATGCAGATACAGCATCAATCACTAGATCTTGCACCAAATACTAGGGTCCAAAAATCCTTAGCATTAGGTATAGCACGTATGTCCAGGATCATCACCGAATTTAGTTGATGCTCCCTGATGTAGTACGCATCGTCGCATTATTATAGCATTATAGGTGCACACGGCCTGGTCGATCCGATCAGCGATCACCCAGTTTTAAAATCCCAGAAAAGGCATGTACGCCCATGCTGGCCGGCGGCCAAACCCGGGGGCCACCCCGGTAGTTATCCAGACATGTTATACACCAAGATATGTGAACCACGAAGCCTATCAAGAAAGAAGAGAGGAGAAAAGGTTGAACCAGAAAGTGTTAAAGTATCCATGCAATATATGTAAAGCTGCTGTTACACCTGAGGACCGAGCTAGCTCAGGTGGTCAACAGCGTGGGTGTTCGATTACAGCGTATCTCATCAAAATAATTAGTAACAGACACCCGCTCTGATTAGGTGTGTGCTAGTAGATATAACTAAAGTTGTTCGAATCACGATTCTAAATTGGATCAGAGATATTCTAGTAAGTTCGTATTCTAGGATCAAATATTAGAATATAAGTTCTTACTAGATTCTACCAGAAACACGGTTTTCTAATTTACCGTGTATTCTAAAAGTGATATGAGTGTTTATTTGGTCATTTAAGATCTAATTTCACACACACACACACACACACACACACATCTTAGTCACAATTAGAATCATGGTTTTAATTATATGTCATTAAGAGCTACAACTAGAAGAGTAATATTATCAATATTGCTATTATTAGATCATTTTACATAAAAAAGTAAAATAAATTAATAATCAAATTAAAAATTATTATTCCAAACCTCTGCATCTTAATATCTAAACTATTAACATATAACTTGAATTGAGGGATAAGACACAATTAAACACCCAAGTCTTTCATAATTTAGGATGATGTGTGATTATACACAATTCGATCATGATTCTACACAATTCTAGATTAGAATCACAATTATACCAGGTATGACTCAAGATACAATTTGAGTTAGTTTGGTTCACGGAATCGTAGGATCATAATTTTAACAATTTTAGATGTATCTATATATGTGTGAGTTGGGACATACTTGCATGATGTGTGCGAGAGTGAAATCCACCCATGTACTTAAAAATAGCTGTTACACCGAACGTCGACTGTGGCCAGGGGCAGAACTGGGCCCGGGATGGGTAGGCTATAGCCCGAGGCCCAGCAATTTTACTAGTACTACCTCTATTTAATACTACCTTTATAACATATATATACTATACCGGCCCAGCCCGAGACTTGAAATCCTGTCCACCCGGCAGCCCAAAGCGCGCGCGGCCACGCATTCTCAGCCCACCAAACCAGCGAGATATACCACGCGCCCTTGGCCCACCAAACCAGCGAGATAACGCCCTCAGCGGCAGCCCGCCCCAAACTGTGCGCGCCGCGCCCTCAGGCCTCAGCCACCGAACCCTAACCCTAAATAAAATCCCTCGTCCGTCGGCCTCGCTTGCATGACCCCGTTGCGGCGCCGCCCTCGCCTGTAGTCCTTCACACCGCCGCCTTCCTTGCCTGTGCGTGCCGCGCGTCTACTGGCCGCCGTCCTCGCCCCTCGCTCCCGATGCGACGACGCCGCGGTCTGCCGGCCGCACCTGCACGACACCACTACGGTGCCGCCCTTAACTGCACGATGCCGTCAGCCGCCATCCTCGCCTACACCGCCCGCCTCCCCGCCTGCACTACCTCGGCGCGGCGGCGCCCCCCTCTCAGCCTGCGCCGCCCGTCTCCCAGTCAGCGCCGCTCCAACACCCCCCTCCCGGGCCCCGGCCAGCGCCGCCCCGACTCCCCTCCCCCCTCTCCTCTCGGATCTCGGCCAGTGCCGCGGTAGCACCGGCGCCAGCGTCTCCCACCTCCCGCCAGCGCCATCTCATGCCTCCCGTCTCGCCGTCTCCTCCAATCATACCCAACGGCCAACCCCAATCGACAGGTCACAGGTGAAAATCCCCCCTTTTTCAGATTTTGTACCCCTTTTTTTTGCAGATTTTGTATGTGTTTTGGAATTTGGAGGAATTGTAATCATAGTTTCAAGAATTAGGGGAAAATAAATATGAGGATTCAGGATTGATCATTGGTGGGGAGATGGGGGCGCTTATCTGAAAATGTTTTGAGGCTACAAATTGAGGGTTTTGAGGCTGCCTGTTCGGCTATTCAAGTGTTCATGAATAGTGATGGTGGACTAATGTTGAAATATTGAATGAATGAATTTATGAATGCCATGTGCTGAGTACTGAATGCCATGTTTTGAGGCTGCCTGTTCAACAGTTCAAGACTTTAAGTGTTCATGATATTTATATAGCTTCAGCCTTCAGTTATAACCTACTAGTCCAGTAGCATTCTTGGTCTTAGCTTTCTAAACCAGAAACTAAAGTAAGCGGCAGAGCAGTACATTTAATTAGGGAAAGAGAAGTATCAAGTATAAATTTACCCAACTCAGTTGTGCAGACATAACATGAGGAGTTTCATTTTTTCGAGTCTGAACTATGAATCGTCTAAATATTTTCAGTCTGACAAACTAATTGAATTGAATTTCTGGCTAGATCTAAAAGTAAAGGGGGGAGGAGAGAGAGAGAGAGAGTCAGAGAGATATAGAGAATTAGGGATTATGGGATGCGAATTGATGTAACATATTAGGGATTTTGTGTGAGTATTGAAATATTGAATGCCATGTTTTTTTGCTGTTATCTAGAATTCAGTATATGAAATGAAGAGGAGCAAGACATTTAAATTTCATATATTTTGTTTATGTATATCCCTGTTTTGATTTACTTTGTGTGTTGCCTTTGTAGGTTTTAGTTCTTGTTCGATTATTGATGAAGAAATATAGGCACCTAGGAAGGAACAATGATGGACAAAATATTTGTTATTTAGGTACTGAAATTGTATTTCTCTACTTTACTATATTCTTTACACGTTCTTCTTGTTCTTAAGCACGCTCAAATTTCATATCAATTATGTATTTGCGTTATACCTTTTTGTTATACCTATATTTGGCATAAGTTTTATCGATTAAAATTTAGTCCCAGGCTTGGTGGAATCCTAGCTCCGCCACTGCCTTTGCAGTAGTAGTTGTACTCGTCGATGGTACGGCACGTGTACTGTTCGTGTAACGTGTGAGCCATCACATCACGGATGTATACTACTACACTAGTAATCCATCTGTGAGCCCATGACGCTGCGCTACACGACCAAAATACTCAGTCAGGGCCATCACTCTCGCTGTTGCCATAGCTAGCATCGCCCTCTCTCTTGACGAAGTCAAGGGACCAATGCATGCATGCAGAAGGCTGTGTTCTCGAACGGCGTGTCACGGCAGCTTGGCTCATGCATGCGGAATTTTTTTCTATTTTAGCTTTTTTTTGAAAAATATTCACATTTAGACCATTGGTAGTTTTAATTCCGTTTTTGGACCCAGAGCTCGGCGCCGTGACCCACGGCGCCGAGATAACACGTCTCGGCGCCGTGGACCACGGCGTCGAGGTGCCAGCCCCGCGCCAGTGGTGCGGCCTACGTGACGTCGACGTGGCAGGTACCTCGGCGCTGTGGATCGTGGCTCCGAGCTCGGCGCCGTGACTGGTGGCTCCGAGCTCGGCGTCGTGGGTCGTGGCTCCGAGCTCGGAGCCGTGCATCGTGGCGCCGAGCTGTGAAAATTCAGCAATGCCGCCGTGACCGATGGCGCTCCACGGATTCTGAATGTTTTGCAAAAGCTACGGATTATTTTGAAGGTGCCGAGCAGGAGCGCCATCGGTCACGGCGGCATTGCTGAATTTTCACAGCTCGGCGCCAAGATCCACGGCTCCGAGCTCGGAGCCACGACCCACGGCGCCGAGCTCGGAGCCACCAGTCACGGCGCCGAGCTCGGAGCCACGATCCACGGCGCCGAGGTACCTGCCACGTCGGCGCCACGCAGGCCGCACCACTGGCGCGGGGCTGGCACCTCGACGCCGTGGTCCACGGCGCCGAGACGTGTTATCTCGGCGCCGTGGGTCACGGCGCCGAGCTCTGGGTCCAAAAACGGAATTAAAACTACCAGGAGTTTAAATGTGAATATTTTTTTTAAAAAAGGTTAAAATAGAAAAAATTCGGCCATGCATGCATTGCTTTAAGCCAAAACTTAATGCACTGCTGGCAGGTGCAGACAGGCAGCGTGTAATATGGTAGGTCACCGATGCTATGTGCTAACGTCACAAGCGTGCCGCAGCTAGCTTCAGCCACACACACAGTATGCAAAACGATACATGCATGCGTTCCGTGTCCTGTATGCCGAGTTTCTAACGGATTTAACGCTGTTGGCAACGATATTTATAAAACTAATCATATACAAGATGTACTTATAGAAATAGCACCTTTGTCATTCGGTTGGTAAACAGTAGCATGGGGGAGACGATACGTGGCGAGGCCGTCGACGGCAAGCGGCTGCCGCCCCATGTTGCTCAAAAATTTATATAATTTTGATATTTGTATGGATTTTTACATATAGCAAATAAGCTCCGAAAATTACAAAAATTTATGTAAAGCCTACCGGTACAATCATAGTTATTGTATACTTTTTTTTAGATTTTTTATGTAGTCCGAATTAAATTAACCCAAATAAACGTGGTAAATTCAGACCAAATTAAATTTCTAAAAAACTACATAATAACTATTACTATATCAGAAGGCTTTACATAAAATTTAGTAATTTTTAAAGCTCATTTGTTATATATAAAAACTCATATAAATATCGAAATTGTATAAATTTTTTAGCAGCAGTCACAATGGCTAAAAACTCCTTGCGTTGTGTATATGCATCGAACTGAAATCGATCTTGTTGGCAATAAAGAGCAAGGTGTCAAATCATTGGTCCAATGACAACGGGTTGATGAGGCAGGAGTAAGGCAGTAAGCAAAGAGATCTCCGGCTTGTACTTCACGTTACCTACGTACTCCTGCCGCTGCATGTCAATCAAATGCTACCACTGCGTTGGCCGGCCGGCCAGGGGAGGGCCTACGTACGTACGTATATCTCATCTGATCTGAGAGGGTTCAGACTTCAGAGACGCTTTGTGCTTTGAAAGCTAGTGGTGCCTTGTAGACCCAGACAACGTACGTAGATGGACGGGACACTGATTAGCCAACCTCCTTAAAGAGAGAAGGAACCAAACAGATACGTACAATGTCATGCATCCATCCGTCAGAAAAGAGAAAAAGAGACGGTGCAGCTAGCCGGTTCCTCTGGATTGACCGTAGTGTCGTTGCTAACTATGATTATGATTCTATGGTTCCTCTCTGCCCCTCGATGCAGCTGGAGTGATTTTCTACAGGAGACGCAATCTACTACGAGCTCATTTCTTGCAGACTACGAGAGGCAGGCATGCCACGCACGTCAAAAGGAATAGCTCTCATGAGCACGTCAGACATGTATGACCAGCTAACTACAGCCGGTAGTGTCATGCGATGTACTCCTACCTGACAGACAACTCGTTTTTCCCCAATAGTGTCCACTTGTATGTTCAAGCCGGAAAGTACGAAAAAGCTGAATGAACTGCAACCATTTTCAATGCAAATAAAAAAACCATGGTTTGATGAGGCCAACATTAAAGGCACTTATCCGATCGAAAAAAACAGAGATCATGGTTATCATTTCGCAAGCATTGTAGGCGCTTTACTTTCGGGGGTATTGCCTCTACTTGGTACCTCCACTTCTGCAATAATTGGGCAGAAATTATTGAAGCACAAGGGTGTACCCATATCAAGCAGCTTTCTCTCGCTCTCTTGAGAACTCTCCGTAATTTATAGTTTAATATCCTACATAAACACAAAATTAGAAATAATTTTTTTAATATATAATATATAGCGACCATCTCACTGAAGTAATTTCTTTCCTCTTACCTCATCTCATCTCGCTCTCTTTCTCTCTCTGTGATCTTGCTCCGTGGCCTCGGCTCACCAAGGAAAAGATCACGCTGCAGCTATCTAGCGTCCGTCGATATGTATGCATCGACCGGGCGAGCTAAACACGCATGTATCTGTGCGACCGTAGCTTGCCCCGCTGTGTGTCAGCACGCTAGTCGCTAGAGGTGGCGCGCGCTCCGTCCATTGCCAGTGGAGTAAGAAAGCAAAGCAAAGCCCCGGCCCGCGCGCAGCCGGCTGCTTGCGTGAGATGGACACAGCGCGCACACAGTGCTGTGACTGTAGCTGTACTTACGTGCTTTGTGTTACGAACCCTATTGTATTTAGTTTTCTTTTTTTTACAAATTTGCAAACTACCTATAGTGTGTTGTAGCTATAATACAATCCCTCATTGTACAGAAAAGTTGTTGAGATCAAGTCGCCGATCTTACATATTGTGTAGGAAAAGAATAAGCCCCTTCTAAAGATTTACAAGGAGAATAAGACTGATTCAGTACTTCTTTTGATCTACAGGAGGGAGCTAATCATGATTCAGTACTCCTTTTGATTTACAGGCTCACTATTCTCGTCAGGTTCAAGTATAGTTAAGGTCGCCATTTGAGTTGACACCGGCTTGCCATCACTCATTTGGAAGCATCTGAGGAGATCTCGAGTATACTTGACTTGATGTAAGAAGGTACCCTCTCGAGTCTACTTGATCTGAAAACTGAGGAAGAAGCTCAACTCATCCATCATGTTCATCTCAAACTCTGTACTCATGACATCAGAAAATTGAGAAACAAGAGCATGAGAGGAGGCACCAAAGATAATATCATCAACATATATATGCATGAGTAGAAGGTCATTGCTATGCCTACGAATGAACAAGGTCTATCCACTTTGCCCATCTCAAACCTATGACTCAAAAGATAGGACTTAAACCTCTCATACCAAGCTCTAGGGACTTGCTTAAGTCCATACAAAGCTTTACAAAGCTTGAAGATATGGTTTGTGTCTTTGGGTTCTTGAAACTTGGAGATTGTCTAATGTAAACCTCTTCCTCAACATACCTATTGAGGAATGCACTCTTAATATCCATCTGGTATAGCTTGAAATCTTTAGACGCTGCGAATGTAAACAAAATCCTAATGGCCTCTAGCCTAACTATAGGGGCAACGGTCTCCTCAAAATCTAAACCCTCAACTGGGAGAAATCCTGAGCTACCAATCTAGCCTTATTTCAAATGATTACCCAACCTCACTATGCTTGTTCTTGAAGACCCAGTTGATTCCTATGATATTATGACCACTAGGGGCTCAACAAGTGACCAGACCTTGTTTCTCTCAAAATTTTGTAATTTCTCATGCATAGCATTGACCCAAGACTCATCAGAAAGTGTATAACAGATATCCTTGGGCTTGAAAGAGGCGACAAAGGTAGAATATAGACAGAAGTGAGATAAGTCAGACTTTGAGCACGTGACACGCTCAAAAATATCTCCTATAATCTGCTCCAGAGGATTATGATGTTGAATGTATTAGGGCGGTCCTAGATGAGAAGAGGAAGCGGCGTCTAACTCATGAGCTGTGGAGGTAAAAACAGAGCCATAAGCTCCAGAAGAACTGAAAGGTAATGGCTGATCTCCCTGGGGTGTAGTGGCTGAAGTAGACACTTCAATGGAAGGATGGATTGGATCAGGTAAAAAAACCTTCAACTCCATCATTCTCATCATCTACAAAAAAAATGGTCTCAGACCGCATAACTGGACCTGAGATGTCAGGCTAGTGCCAGGATTGGCCTCAT
Source organism: Dendrocalamus latiflorus (assembly GCA_017311315.1). NCBI lineage: Eukaryota > Viridiplantae > Streptophyta > Magnoliopsida > Poales > Poaceae > Dendrocalamus > Dendrocalamus latiflorus. The sequence goes on from CM029663.1 coordinate 10,031,195, forward strand.
CGAAAGTTAACCTCACAGGTCTCTAATCCAACTAGCCTCACAGTTTTATACCCTATAACCCCATAAAGAAGTCGAGTAATCTAGAAAATTGTCATTAAAAGAGCAAGACTCAAACTTATCTAGGTTTTCAGACTTCAGGATAAAACACTTGCAACCGAAAACATGAAAATGTGAGACATTGGGCTTTTGCCCATACCTCAACTCATAATAAGTGCGATGCAAGTGTGCCCTCAGAAAGACACTGTTTGAAACATGGCACGAGGTGGCTACAGCCTTAGCCCAAAGCTTTCTAGGTATAACATACTTATTGAGCATCGTCCTGGCCATCTCGGTCATGGTATGATTTTTCCTCTCCACAACGCCATTTTGTTGAGGGACATGTGGAGACGAGAACTAATGCTCTATACTTGTCTCGTCACTGAAGCTCTCAAAGTATGTGTTCTTGAACTACAAGCCATTGTGTCTGTGAATCACTCATATGGCAGCAGGGAGCTCAACAGACAACCTACTAAACAAACCATGGAAATGGCTGAAGGTCTCATCCTTCGAGGCTAAGAAAAACACCCAAAAGAACCTTGAGAAGTCATCAACCACAACAAAAATGTACCACTTCTCACCCGCTGACTACATCTAGCTGGACCAACAGTGTCCATATGAAAAGGCTATCTTAGTGTATCAGTCATAGTCATAGTGACTTGGCGATGAGAACCGGCCATCTTGAGCTTAAGCAGATCATAAACGAGATCATGACCACTAACTCGGGTTAAATGATCAAAACCAATCTGACCAAGTCACCTATGCCAAAAGGAGATATCACGGGACTAAGAAGTAACTAAATATCAGAGAGAATCAACAGAAGACTCAATAAAATCAGCATGAAAGATCCTCTCAAACCTAAAAATGCCATAAACCAAACCCCCCAAATAATAAAGGATTAACGAGCATTTTTCTTAAAGTTTACCTCAAAATCGTCATCGGTAAGATGAGAAATATATAACAAATTGAGAGACCATGTGGAGGTATCCCCATGTTTGTGATGAGTAATTGATGGTTGTTTTACTGAGTTTGAGTTTGTTTTGAGTATTCTAGGGTTGAGTACCTTTTACTTACGCTATTGTTGATATGCTGTTTTGTGTGGTGCTATGTGACGGTTTGCTTGTCTGTGTGACTGCAGGACTTCGGAGTTAGGTCATGGTGAGGCGAGGAGGATCGGGACTAGGCACAGGAGGTGTTGAGGTCCAGACGGTCGGTGATGCCGAAGATGATCGAGGCTGGTGAGGTGGTTGCGAGTCGGGAGACGAGGAACCGGAGCTGGAGGTACCGGTGACGAACACGACGGGAGACGACGAGAGAACCGGGACTAGGCTCAGGGAGGAGTCGGAGGTCCAGAACGGTTGGAGGTCGGTTCCGGTCGTGCGCGACGGAACAGACCAGGACTAGACTCAGATAGAGTCGGAGGTCTCGGTCGGTGTCGGGTGGACACGACGGGCAGCGGCGAGTGGATCGGGACTAGGCTCGAGGAGGAGTCGGAGGTCCAGACGGTCAGGATACCGGGTGCAGTTGTGTGCAGCGAAGCGGACCGGACTAGACTCAGGGAGGAGTCGAGGTCCAAACGGTCAAGGTACCGGATGCGGAAGCTTCCGGGAAGGTGCTTGAGGACAATTTGGTAAATTGACTCAAGAAAATGAGTGGAGTGGGTGGATTTCCCTCCAAAATCAGGTTGTGTTTCTGCTGGTTGCTCTGCTCTTGAGTTTTTAGAGGAGAGTGCTTGTTTGATTCTTGCCAATTGGGTTGCTTTGTGATGGGAAAATACTCAAGGCCATTTAGCCATTCCATTCCCAAGAGCAAATGGAAGTTTCATTGATTCCTCAGAATTTTCTATCCTTTGATCAAATCTCCTCTGCTATTCACTATTCTAGGGTTTTGAGTTAGGGGTTGTGTGATTCCCTTGATTTCTCTTCTCAAGATGGCTTAAGTTTTGTGCTGCTATGCTGTGAGGTCAAGTCCAACTGAAATGCAAGGCCTCATAAGCAAAGGATTAAAGATTCTTGCGAAATCTGAAGATTAGCCTCTTTCTCAATGCAATTTTCAGTTTCGTGGCTCAAATCTTGATTCCTAGCTCATGTGATGTAATTTCGTATTTCCAAGAGTCTCCTTGCTGTTTAAAACAAGTTCTTGACCTTTTGGCTTGAGGAGATCAAAAGAAAATCACAAATTTCAATGAGAAATCCACTTTCAGTAACTTCAGTTCTGTCTGTGGCAGCTCTGCTCCTGTCAAAAATCCTGGACCGGTCAGACCGGTTGACTAGGGGTGGTCTGATCGCTAACCCTAGCGGTCTGACCGGGGGTCCATGGGCGGTATGACCGGCCCCCTCTAAGCGGTCTGACTGGCCCCTTTAGGCGGTCTAACTGGCCATACAGGGGCGGTCGGACCGGCCACCTGCCTTTTGGCTGTTGTCTCTCTTGTTCTGGTTTGTCCTTCATTGCTTCTTTCTCATATGTGTTTAGCGTGAAGTTCCAGAGAGCATGAGTCTTCCTCATCATAGTTTTTTATAGCTATTGGAGAAGAGACTCGCTTGTGGATACTTGGGGGCAAAATTTTAAAGATGCACCATTCACCCCCGCTCTGTTGCCATATCTGATCCTACACAAATTATACACAACTTACTCACTAAGGTAACATCATTAAGAACAAAAGAATCATTAATGTGCACAGTACCTTTAGCGAAGACTCAACCTGAAAACATGTCTCCAAAGGTAATCGTCTCATCACCTGGAGCTCGAACTAGGGAAGAGAACCAATGAGACTCTCTAGTCATGTGGTGAGAATAGCCAGAATCTACAAGTCAAACATCTCCCTTCCTAGCGCAACGAACCTGAGTCACTGAGAAGAAGACATCGGTGGCCCAGTACTGGGATAAATAAGAGCGGATCTAGGAACCCAGTACTGAGTCACACGACGAGTACTAGATCTAGACATAGAAGCAAAAGACTGATCTCTAGCTATGCTACGCAACTCATCTCTCACAGAAACAGATTGTCTAGGAGCAGACCTCGAGCCTCTGCTAGGTCTGATCGCTATGGAAGAGCAGCTCTGATCTACAGTACTATGTTGATCATGCTACGCATAGCTACCTTGACAGAAAAAAATAAGGTCTATCATCAGGACAGCAGAAACCAGACCAGAAGCAACTCGACGACCAAAACCAGAAAAAGCCTGAAAACCAAGTCTTCGATGCTGCATACAACCCTGCAAATCAAGAGAGCTACTTATGACTCTAGACCTCATGTTGGTCTTAGGAGTACTCTGAGTCTAGCGCTGACTCTGAATACTCCTAAGAGTGCAAACATGGTCTCTTCATGCGATCTTGGTGTGCCTAAAGTAGAACTCAACAACATGTCCAACCCTCTGATAGAATGTGCAATAATACTTCGCCTTCTGAAAGGTCAAAGCAGCAGGATTAGACTTTGCCATCTGAGAGGTCGAAGCAGCATGTGGCACAACCTTACTGTCAGAAATCCCCTGGAAAAACCCACATATTTAAACACTATAATATTAGCCTTGGGCTCAACCTCAATCACGCCTACTACTACAGCTCTAACAATAGCAGGTGGATATTTCCTCACATCCTCTAAGAAATCATATCCTAGACTTGATTGAACTTGTAAATTTTGGATTTATCTATGATAAGATTAAGCCTTTTCTTGCATCCAACAAATTTTTTGACAGAGTTCATGAGGTACTTACACTCCCGAAAAAGAGAGGCACATGAAGCACAAGGAGAAGGAGAGGATTAAGAACCAGAAGGAGAATGTCGAATAGCATGTATATATCTCTCCTTATGCACAGCCGTCTCAACTTTGAAGACATCGCAAGACACAGAGGGGCAATTTCAATCCTAACCATCTGGACTTCGAACTCTCCCAAAAGGTCTTTTGCATATCCTCCATTTTCTCCCCAACTTCAGCACAGAACAAGCAATTAGATTTTGGTTTCTCTAGCAGATACTTAGTTGGCTTCACATATTTTTCATCCAATGCAATCAATTTAGATTTTAGTTTTTCATAAGTATTGCATGGTGAGCTAACATGTGCCTTAAAAGCATATTGAGCTATTTTTTTATTATGATCACACATGTCATGAAATTGTTTAGATATAGATTCAAGTTTAGCAATCAATTTAGGACAGTTTGAATAAGAAGCAATGGGCTCTAGCAACGAAGCACATATTTCAGCAATCTTATGATCAGCCTTCTTTAAGTTAATCTTTAAGTTAGTACAGCTATCACAGATTTCAGGCAGATCAAAGCGCGTGGTATATAAACCTCTAAAAGCATTGTCCTTATCCTCATATGAGGTGCAGAATGTAGTCTCAACATAATCAGAATGTAAAGGAGCAACCCTAGATAACTCTAACCCAGCTAGTAAACTAACATTCTCCACCTTAAGCAAATCCAACTCAGAAATCACAATATCATGTGAGGTCCTTAGTTTCTCTATATCAACAATCAAGGAAGCACATACATCATAATCGTCACAGAAGGAAGTAGATCTAAGTGCAGTAAAATCCCATGATAAGCTCTCTACCACCTTCTTTAACTCACCACACCTAATTCTAGACCTAGTATAAAACTTTCCTAACTTGAGAAAAGCATCACTGAGCTAGTCATATGAGGGACATGCCTCATCAGAGTCACTATATATTTCGTCATCACTAATACCATTCTCGCCAGCCATGAAGCACATCCCGATGAAGTTGTCGTCATCCTCGGTGTTCTTCTATGGATCATCCTCACAATCGTCGTCGCTCTAGCCCTCCATATTACTGAAGTTGAAGTTGTCGAAGGTGGTGAGGATGCGGTGGAAAAGTTTCTTGGCTTTGCCAAGGTTATGGTACTTCTTGTCCTTGTGTTGATCATGAGCTGGGGCTTCTTGTTGCAGTTCTTACTGACATAGTCGTTCTTGCTCACACTATTGAAGTCGTCCTTGCCCTTTTCCAGCTTAGGGCAGTTTGATCGAATGTGGTTGGGGCCACCACACTCGAAGCAACTCACCAGACCTCCTTTATTTTTCTCTCTAACCCTCTTGTATGCGTGTGAGAACTTTCTAGCTAGGAGGTCTAGGTCACTCTCTGGAAACTGCTTGAATTGGTCATCGCTCATCTCACACAAAGCAGCTAAAGAGAATCAAGAAGCACCATCAAATGATGCTCTGGAAACAGTTGTGGGATCGGTGACCAAAGTCATCGGCTGCAACTTCATCTTACGGGAGACGATGTCGATCTCATGAGTCTTGAGGTGTGAGTATAACGCATCAAGAGTCAAGGTTGATAAATCAGTTGTGTCTTTAATGGTGGTCACTTTTATATCCCAAACCCTAAGGTCCAAGGTAGAAAGCATTTGCCGAGCATTATCCGAGTCTAATTATGTGAGACCAATAGATTGGAGGTTGCTCAGAATTTTGTGAAATCTACTGAAGAACTCATCCACGGACTCACCAGTAAACATCTTGAATTTGTTGTATTCTCGCTTGTACTAGTCCTGTCGGACAGTCTTGATCTGGGTGGTGCCCTCATGGCATGCATCGAGAGTCACCCAGATGTCAAACACTGACGTAAGATGAGAGATATGATCAAACTTGCTTTGGCTAAGACTGTGAACGATTATGTTCCTTATCTTAGCATTTGCCTCTACACCTGGCATATTTATAGTCGTGATGTACTCATGGCAGAAACAACAAATTGAGTCTTAACCTTTCTTCAGATTGCATAGCCTTAAGCCTGAATCTAAGGCTCGATCCTACTTTTCCAAAAGGGATATTCGACCTCTTCGAAGAGAGGCGGCTTGATGGAATACTTATTTCTTGCCATGACTTTGAAGACCGGTTAAGATCAATGAAAAGACCAAATCGAGCTCTGATACCAATTTAAAGACCGAATATGGCAACAGAGTGGGGAGTGAATGATGCCTTAAAATTTTTCCCAAATATTCATCAACCCTTCACTTCAGTAACTATAGAGCTATGAAGATAAGAATGTAAAGTCACCACAAAAATTAACAAATCGAGACACTGAAAACCCATAAAAAATTTGCAAAAATGCAACTACTGCCATTGAAATTACGGTACTACCACTTGCTACAGTAATCGCGGTGCTTTCGCTGCTACAGTAAAATCAGGATAAATAGTATTTTTAGCACGATTTCAAAAACTAAAATTGAGATAACTTTTGATCCATAGATCCAAATGATATGAAAATATGCAGGGATCTACTCTAGGATGTTATGAATCTATTCTAATAAATGATCATGAAAATCATGGCCAAAATTGAGAATTTTCAGTTTGTTAGAAAGGTGCTCGAAAACCGAGCCAAAACCCTAAATGGTGAATACAACTTGCTCGTGGGCAGATGATGGCCAAGATAACTTAAGATATGTTCGCAAGAACATGAAAGAAATCACGTGAAGACCCCCACAAACACGGATTTTACACAAGTTCAATTATGCATGCTTTTCAAAGCGTATAAGTATGCATCCGCTAAATCCTTAGCCTTGGTCCGACCAGCCATCCAACAATTTTGGATAGGGAATATCACTAGAAACAAAGGAGAGGCGGTGGCGGCGTCACCTTTGTGTCACAACGGTAACACTGCACAAGACACTCTTACGACACTTAGGAAGCGTCTTGTGCAGTGAACTGTGCCATCACAACTGGAGGTGCAGGAGCTCACGGTGGTAGTCGGCATCATCGAGGGACGGAGTGCTTCGGTTTGGGGGAGGAAGCAGGAATTAGGTCTGGATGAACTAGGAGCAGTAGGAAATATTGGTTCTTGGAGTGAAATCGGGGGGAACGGAGCAGGGGAGTAATAAGGGGCGAGGGGTGGGAGGAGACCGGTGCCTACCATTCGATGCGTAGAGAATAGATGGGTGAGATTGAAATCCTAGAAGAGATACCATGGATCGGTGATATGGCATTATCATAGATGGTTCGGACTCAAAACCATCTATGATGTATGCTAACATCATATGCAGTTTTTAATCCAAACCGTCTGTGATAATATCACAGACGGTTCAAAACAAAAAATGTTTGTGATAAGTACAAACATCACAGACGGTTTTTGTTCTAAATCATTTATGATATATCATTGATGGTTTGGAATAAAAACTATCTACGATAAGTAGCTCATCACAAATAATTCTTTCCATCGCGGTGAACTTAGGTAGTCCATCTTGTAAAATCGTCTATGGTAACTTTATCACTGATGGTTTGTATTGAACCGTCTGTGATGAGGCATCTAGGATGACCCTTTTTGTAGTAGTGGATGTTAGTTATCCATGTGAGTAGGCGTCTTGTTGAATCGTCCTATCCGGTCGAGCGGGTGGTTACTATCGGTGTGAGAGATTTGATAATAACTGATCTTCAATTATTGTTAGTGAGAGAGAATCATGGAGACAACTATAGTGCGGCTGTTGTCAGAGACATAAGGACAAATCGTCGTGCGGTTGGAAGCGGATAAAGCACGTCCTTTATCCATTGCACGGGATAGAATCGCCTAGAGGAAGGCTCTTATACTGGTTCATGATACCTCCGAGTGGCTACTGGTTGGGTAAAATATACACTGGACCTCTAACCAGGGATATTCAAGCAATTGCCTTTGGAAACTTACAACCACATGGGGTCTTAGAGCCTTAATTGAGTATTAAAGATGCATTTAATGGATTGTCTAATCCTCGTCAGCTAGCTCGAACTTTAAGTGAATTTACAAGATGAGTTTTCTCCAATTGGAATTCAAGTAGGAGATCAGTCTTTTAACAAGAGTAAAGATGAAGTTTTTATTCACTTAAGGTTGAGAAAGCCAACTAGAAAAAACTTGAAAGGTTTTCTACCCATTGGGCTCTGCAACCACTATTTTTGCAGTTAAAAAACCCTATAAAAACATTGGAGAAAACCTTTCGCCTTCTTTGATTTCCTTTGCCTCTCCACCTTAGTGTCCTTCGACTTTAGCTTTGATGCTCTTCAATCTACACTTACATCTTCAACCATCACAATAAAAAATGTCTAACTTGATCACTGATTGTCCAGCATTCGATCTGGATCGAAGGCCCTGGAAGATGCAGGATTGATCCCCAATAAGGTTCTGGAGCATGATGACCTTCTTGGGACTAAGCTCATACAGATCCAGAAGGATACCTAGGGTCCTGTATAGAGATCTGCAATAGTTTCCTAATTACTCCTTCAGTTGTCCTGCAATGTCGTGTCCTTGACTAGTTTGCTCACTTTGGATTATTTCTTAAATAACATTGCTTATATTCACGCTTATCTTGACCATTTATCATTTATTATTTGCTTAGGAAGAACACTTGGCATAGTTATCATTATTTCCTAGATTATTTGTTTTTTTGCATTTATTTGGTCTATGCTTGTTCTATATTTTGAGTTGTGTTCCCTACGGAACAATTGATTGACAATAAATCATGCTTTAATTATAGAACAACTCTGTATGATTCAATGGAGGAAGAGGAAATCTATCTTCTAGACAGTTGTACCTATAATTCGATTCTTAGAGAAACTAAGTAATTTAGAATTTAACTAAGAAAATAGAAAATATCATGACCATTATTGAAAGCAATGCCCTCATTGTACGCACTGGAAGGGACATCACAGTTCTTCCTATGGGTACGTGTATAATAGTGTAGGATGCTCTTCTGTGTACTGAATCTTAAGGTATCCTTCTAAGTTTTAAAGATATTTGTATGAATGGTTTTCCCATTAAAACTGATAATACGGATGGTACAGAAGACTATGTTGCGATGAAAACAATATTTAAAAACCCAAAATTCTTTAAGATCTGGCATGATCATCTGTATCATCTGGGTTTGGGTATGATGAGAAAAATCGTTAACAATTATGTTGGCACTAACATAAAAACTACAGACATTGGGTGGGTTTTCTTTGGCTACGGCTGATGGCTTTTCGCCCTAGTGCGAGTGCTTGAATAAATGGACCGAATACCGAGAAGCCGCTTCGAAAAGGTGTCTCGACAAGCTGCTTTAAGGGTGTGTTTGGTTTGAGGGATGGGGTGGGATGGAATAGGATGATTCCTTTGACCAAGCTTATCCATGTGTTTGGTTTGAGAGATGGGGTGGGATGGAATGGTCTAAAGTGGGATGAGCCTGTGCAAATTTAAAGAATATTCTTCTTAGATGCTGGACCATGTGGTTCCACCTTTTTTGTGGAATCATCTCATCCTATTCCATCCCATCCCATTCCACTTTCATCACTCCAATCAAACACATCCTAAAAAGATGGTGGAGAAATCGTTTCATTTGTTTATTAAGGGAAAGCCATAAGCTAGAAAGAGCCTACCCTTTCCTAGACCTGAAGACTTCACGCGCCCTAATTGTGCCAAAAGAAAGTTGATTACTATACCCTCTTATCTAATTTACTTTAAATTATCGATAGCAAAGGGAAGCTTATTTTAGTAAAGTGATCGATAGCCCTTTTTTACTATATTGTGTCTTTCTTGTGCGTGATTGGTTTGGTATTTTTCTAGGACGGTGGCAATTTAATACTTAGAGCAACTCCAGCAGTAGCCCTCAAAATAAGGCCATTACTTTTCATTTGAGAGCTCCCCTACTTTTGAGGGCCCAATTTTTTTGCATCTACTCCAACAGCACCCCTCAAATCTAAGCCCTCAAATCTATTCCACTACACACTGACACATGGGACCCGTGAGCAGAGGAGTCGGACGACGGGCGGAGGCGTCGGTGACGGGCGTGGCGACGGCGACGGGCGAGGCGGCGGAGAGCGGAGGCGACGGGCGTGGCGACGGCGACGGGCGAGGCGACGGAGAGCGGAGGCGACGGGCGATTCGGGCGAGGCGGGGGGCGAGCGGGCGGCGGAGGCGGGGGATTCGGCGGAGGCGGAGGCGGGGGGTGCGCGGGGGATTTTGGGGGCGGAGGCGGGGAATTTTGGGGGTGGAGGCGGGGGAAGTTTCACGAGCGGGAAAAAAACTGTAGGATGAGAGCCAGGGGAGGGCCCCTGGGAATGAGGGCTTGGAGACCTCATTTGAGAGGCCTCCTATTTTTGAGAGCCAAGTAGGGGCCCTGTTGGAGTTCAGTTTTTGCTATGGCTCTCAAATATGAGGTTTGAGGGCTCAAGTAGGGGCCCTGCTGGAGTTGCTCTTAGTTGCTAGCTTCACGTCTTGCTCGAGAAAGTTTCCGATGCATTGCCGCGGTGGGAAAAATAATGACGAGATGGAGGTAGTAAAATAACACCTTGCTAAAGCATCTATGCCCTTAACATGATTTTGATAATTAAAAACGATAAGGTTTAAGGGATTAACATATTTGTTAAGATGATTGAAAGGTTTAGTCACTGATTTCTATGGCGTCATAAAAAAGCATGCAAAGATGACCAAGGATTAACATGGATCAAGATATGGCTCAAGATAAAAGTATATTGAAGTCTAAGGACCTCTTTATTTATAGCTTTTACCGGTCTCGATGTTTGATTGGAAAGACTGGGTTGTTAGAATAGATGTCGTACTATAAAGAGCGGTCATGGCTAATAGTTTAAAGTTAATCTTGTGTTACTTTAATCAATTATGGTTTATGCATGCATTTGAAACTTCATTTTGGAATCATCTCTGAATTTCTTTTAAAAATTAGTATGACCGCAGGTGTATCAGCAGTAGTACCACTCCATCAGTACTACCGATCGTCACATGTCGGTAGCTTATTGCAGAGGTGCATTTCTAGCTTTTTCTTGAAATGGTACTATCGCACTTATTGGCCGGTACTACTGCAGTGGTATGACCGCACTTGGTGTCCAGTACTATAAGAGTGTGGTATGACCACACTCTAGTTGGCGGTAGCTAATTTTCATATATGTGCATTTTTGGAGCATTTTCTCTCCTCTAGAAATTGGTACTACTGCAGTTGAGGTGCGGTACTACCAGGGCATGCATGTGTGCTACTACCAAAATTTGATTTAATTGCTAGTTTTTGTGCATTTAATGAACCTTAAGTAGCCATTGAACAGTATATGTGGTAGTAGACATTACATGACGGTAGTACCGCATTCCTTAATTTTGGGGAATTTCGAAACTAACAAACACCCTGGTGAATGGAAGCTATAAATACCCCCCACCAGCAGCAAGTAGCTCTTCTTGAACCTTATTGAATACACTTAAACTCTTACTACTCTCTCTTCAGCGCATTTGCGCTATTTTCATATTTTGAGGTTGTTGAAAGCATTAAAGTGCATTGCGTCATCTAGTCCATCATTGTGGCACCTGAAAACCTCCAAGCAAGTGTCATTGGCCTATCACTCTTTGTGGTTGGTGACAACTAAATGGCTTAGATGAGTTTGCACGGTGATCTCTTTAAAAAGGTTGTGAAGAGGCCCAGCACGATTGTGAAAGGTGGAAGCTCAACTCCCGGAGCGGGAAAGAGTTACTATAGTGGATTGGGTACAGGCTCAAGATTGCGTAAGGAGTTGGCTTGATTAGTTAAAGCTCTCTCAACATGGATAAGGGAGACCGATAAGTCTTTGAGACAAAGGAAAAGTATTATGTGTCATCTTTGTGATTTATCTCTCATGCCTTTACATTTCACACTTACATTTCTAGCATTTGTTTGACTGACTTGTGTAGTTGAATTGTATCTTGCCTAAGCTAAGGTTTGAGGTGCCTTAGTTAGAGATTGAGGATTTTGACCTTGACTTGTGTGAAAACAAATTTAATTAGTTCATACTTACTATAAATTCGTGTTTTAGTCAAAAGAATTTAAAAACCTTCTATTCACCCCATCTACAAGTGATATCAGAGTTTAGTCTCTCTTGTTAGGCTTTACCATGTAGAGAGCAAGGATGACCAATAAGGGTATCTCCCTAGACAAGACATGTCTTTTTGATGACTCTAATTATGTGTATTGAAAATTAGAATAACAACTTATTTGAAGGCAAGGAGCCTGAGTATATGGAGGATTGTTAGTTGAGGGTTTCGAATTGCCTCTTGATCCTACACGTCCTACGGATCTTGAGAAGCGAAAGTAAGCAATTTAGAAACCGCTTATGATATTTGGACTACGCTCTTAGAATTTTAAGAGGATATATCCACGATCAAATATTCCAAATTACATATGCTCTGAATTAAATATGAGACAATAATAATATTGTCGGATGAAAACATTAATATGAAGTACCAAGGCTCGTAACATTTGTAACATTGTGAATGAGATGTAGAAATTTATGAGGATATATCAACGATCAAAGATACCAAATTGCATATACTCTGAATTAAATATGAGACGATAATAATATTGTCGGATGAAAACATTAATACCAAATACCCAAGGCTCGTAACATTGTGAATGAGATGTACTAATGGCTAATATATGAGATATTCGTAACGTTACCGTTTCTCTCTCTTCTTTCTCTGTGATTGCTTCGGTCCAACGCAGAAAATAGACCTCGGAGTGGATGTTTCATTTCGTATATTTTGCGGAGGAAAGGATCCTTTCCTGCGGAATTGGCACGTGCGTTCCCCCGTTCCAAACGGCATTCTCCTGAACTTTCCCTGGAACTCATTTCCTTCACTTTTCCGGTGGTTATCCTTCGTTCCAAACGGTCCCCGAGCAGTTTCGTGAAGTGACACTGCGGCATGGGCCCCTCGAGCTAGCCACTGTCCTGCCGCTGTACGCATCCAGGGCTTCGCTTTCACCTGTTTGTGCCTGCAGTAGATGCCTAGGTAGCTAGTCATGCTCCATCGGCTTAGCGTACAGGAGGAACCCTACAGTAATAATCATGGGGCGTAGCCATCGGGAGAGTTTAGTAAGGCTTAAACCTCATCTCTTTCGATGATAATTTTATACATAGTAAAAATAGAGAGAGATTAATAAATCTAAAAAGAAGCTATCTCTTTTTGATAGGAAGGTTAACAACAAGTACGAAATTAAAAAAGACAACGACGAAGAGGAGGAGAAAAGGTGAAAATCATAAAATTAAAGAAGAGCTAATCAATCAATCAAAGAAAGAAAGTAAGTGAAATAATATATATAGATCATAAAATTAAAGAGGAGGAGGAGGAGTGAAAATCATAAAATTAAAAAAGATAATCAATCAAAGAAAAAAAGAAGAAAGAAAACGAAATATATATAAACCTTCTTGAGTTCGAGGATGATGGTGGAGAGCTCGATGAACCTCTGGTTGATCTTCTCCCTCCGCCGCTGCTCTGCAATGATGTGCTCCTTCACGTGCCCCGAAGGCACCGCCACCGCCGTGAAAATGATAAGAACATTGGATAGAGTGTGGAAAAAGATGCCGCCTTTTGTTTCTATTGTCTCGTGATTCAATTTAACTTAATTCTGGCATGTTTCATATGATATAGGGCATGTTCTTTGCAACTTCTAAAATCGGCTTTTGGCTTTTGCTACAGTACCTAACTTTCAAATGAAGTATTTTCTCAAGATGGGATCTACAAGTTAATTGTAATACACGTTAAAAGCCTAACATCTGTATCAACAAAAATCGCAAGCAAGTATCTCTCTCTCCGTAATCTCTGTCGCAAACAGCCAAAATTCAAAAATTTCAGCCACAATCCATAAGCCGCAGCCAAAAAGAACATGCCCCTAAATTTTCATTGTCATTCATAATTTTCTATTATATCACTAATTTTGATATGTTTTATACATAGGTGATTTATCACTACTCTGTACTCATGGCGCTTTCTATTATCGAGGTACCTACTTCCTATTTTTCATTATTTGTCTCCGTCCAACTTATAATTTCTATATAAATTTAAAATTTTATAAGAGTAAAAAATTAATTTTATGTCAACTTAGTTTAGATTTATAAATAATTTAGCTCACTCTCTATTTTTTTTTCTAGCTAATAACAAATAATAACAAAAGTATAACCCCGGAGTAGTTCGTTCGCCCAGTACCGTGCCTTTGTACTATTCGTATATGTGCTCTCTCCTTCTCTCCCCTGCTACGGACGCAGATGGATGGACGGGTAGATAGCTGGATGTGAGGTTAATGGATACAGCAGCCAAGTCACTTCACCTCCTCTGATCTGACTAGTGATGCTTTTAGCTAACAGATCTGCTAAATAGTATTAGTTAATACAAGATAAAGTTAAAAATCAACCGAAAAGCTAAAAATAAGGCAAATAACGACTTTTAACTGCTATCGAGGATTTTTATCTACGGAAGTGCTAGAGTGCAGTCGACTGTTTTTTATACCCCAAGCAGTCGATCTGTCAGCCGTCCTTTTGCTTTAGGATTTGCGTCTCCGGATGAAGCGGAGGAGCGCGCGACGCTTCTGTTTTGGGAGCATGTGATTGATGTAGTTTCGAGCAAGCTGCGCAAAACCTGTCCATCCGTGCTAGCCAGGCACAGGCTTGACACCATTTATTTAGCACGGAATTGTCACCCTGACCATTCGTTCGAATCCATGCAAAGATCATCCTGTTCTGCGTTTCTTGTATTTTGGATGCACATAACGTTGTTAACTCTCGTTTTTGATATTGGTTTCTTGCCGATGTGATAATTTTGCGATGTCCAATACTTGAAACCTTGAATTGAATGTGACCTCAAACTATTTGAGTAGTCGATTTTCATGCCAGCAATGTCTTTGTAAGCCAAAGTGATTTGTATGTTAACAGTTTTGTATTAATTCTATCGAATAAAATGTGGTAATCTTTACGGTCGACTCTACCATTTTATAAAAAGATTTCGCAGGTTTACAAGAAAAGATTTGTACTGCAATAAGCTCGTTTCTCTGGATCATGTAAATTGAATACAGAAACTCTGGTATTAATATCTCTTTTCAATATCAAACTCTGGATCTTAGAAAGTTAGTTGTGTTTTGTTTGATTAAACTTCTCAAACTGTTTTGTTTGCTTTTTTGAACTTTTTTAGTACCATAGCTTTAATATATAGTACTACCACATCCCAATGCAGAGTATATATACAATGTTTAATTGAATGCTATGTTTGTTTAATTTTTCCAAGATGTTTTGTTTTTTTAATTTTTTCCAAGATGTTTTGTTTGGTTAAATTTCCCAAGATGTTTTGTTTGGTTAAATTTCCTAAAATGTTTTGTTTGGTTTGAATGCTATGTTTGATTAAAATAAAGCCCAAAAAAAGAATGAAATCGATAAAAAAGCCCAAAAATCGATTCGTTAAGACATTGCGAGCCCGATAAGGTGCAACACACTTCAGATGGTAGCTAGCGTCGTCACAAATCTGTAGGTGCTCCAATTTGATCGTACGCTGCAAAATTTGACTGAAAACCAAAAAAAATCAGTCGAAAAATGTATAGACAGTCCCAACAAAAAAAAGACAATGAAAGACAAAAAAAATTGCTATGTTTTTTTATTGTTGTTTTTTGGGTCTCATGCGTATAGTATCATTTAACCTATATGTTTTGTTAGCTTGTAAAATCTCAAACAATAGGAGTTGAAAATTAAGGCACTGTGACAAAGTTGAAAAATCTTAATGTACGGGGATCATCTTCAACTACTTCGTGTTCAACAATAGGGGCCCGCTAAGGAATTGACGGCCCATTAAGCCACTGTGAGGCAGTTTGCAACGTGTCAATGATCTAATAGGTACGGAATTTGATCCTAGGGTTAAAAATTTGACTGATTTCCATAAAAAAAATCAGTCGAATGATAACTAGACAGTCCCTTTTATCTATGCTTTTTTTAAGACAACATCGAGTGATAAAGAGGATTAACACGGATGATACACAAGATTTTAGAATCTAAAACCGTTTATGGATTCTGCTTAAAAAAATCATCTATTTGTTTTGATATTTTTGGATTTGCGGAGCAGCCAACCGTCAAAAACAAATAAATCCATCGCCATTACGTAGCGCTCCCGCACTTGCAAATTATGCCGCGCCCTACGAAGCCCTGACACGTGGCCCCTAGTGACATCCCAACGATGTAAGGGCCGTAGCGAGGAAACATTCTATTGTATCACGGTGGCACAGTCTAGTTCATGTGACGAGTCAACTGAAGACTAACATGTGGTATCTAAATACTATAGAGATGTGTTTCTATGCGGTATAGTGCTGCTATTCCTAGTACAGTGTTTTATGTCGCGTGTTAACTTTTAATTGGCTCGTCACAAAAATCATTTTATGTTACCGTGACACAGTATAATTTTTCTGGAGCGTGCGAGACCCCCGTATCCCAGGAAGCGCTGATCGTCATGCCACTTTGCGTCCTGCAGCGATAGCGCTGGGGACGTGGGGCCCACCTGTCGGTGTGCCTATGGTGGAGTGGGTGGGGGTGCGTGGGGGCGAGGCGGGCCGTGTGCCCGGGATGTGCTATGTTTGGTCATGTCACTGCTAGGGCCTAGCCTTGTGATTGCTTACTTGCGGGCCTAGCGCCTGCCCCCACCCAATGGGGGAGGAGGGTTTCGGCAATGCAATGCAATGCATTGAAGGGCGCATACGGTTTGCTGCTGTCTGCAGTCCTGCTGAAACTACACTTGTGTGGGAGAGTTTGGAGGGTGGGTGATAGATGGGCGAATTTTTTGTACGAACAATCTATTTTTTATTTGAAATTACAGAAATATACTTGCGAGAAATTTTTTTACAAAATAGGCTCAAGTCGCTCAATGGAAGGGCGACTAGAGTCTATCGCCCAATCAGAAGCCGATTCTGTCCCTGTCGCTTTACCATCAGGCGATTGCATCCAGTCGCCCTCCCATTGGGCGACTTTAATGCAGTCGCCTAATGGTTGAGACAGGAACCAAACCTTCGCCAAAAATAGTGAAAATTGGTGGAGATATTCTTCATTGATCCAAAAGCCTTCAGAAAAAATTTGAGCAATTTCGGCAACGGGATCAAAAGTTATAGCAGTTTCAATCACTCCCCGTTTCCTCTCTTTGTGTTCCTCGATTGCTATAACTTTTGATCCCGTAGCCGAAATTGCTCAAAAAATTTTCTGAATGCTTTTGGATCAATGAAGAATATCTCCATCAATTTTCACTATTTTTGGCGAAGGTTTGATCCCTGTCGCTCAACCATTGGGCGACTGCATTAAAGTCGCCCAATGGGAGGGTGACTGGATGCAGTCGCCTGATGGTAGAGCGACAGGGACAGAATCGGCTTCTGGTTGGGCGATAGGCTCCAGTCGCCCTTCTATTGGGCGACTTGAGCCTATTTTTGTAAAAAAATTTACCGCGGGTATATTTCTGTAATTTCAAATAAAAATGGATTATTCGTACGAAAAATTCATAGATGGGCTAGGGGAGGGAAGGGCCACCAATTAGAGATGCATACTCATATGGCTAGGTATACGGCTCTTTTCATTTCAGCTTGAGGTTTATGCGTGTGTTCTTTTCGACCGCTAATAGCTTTTAACTTTAGCGCAATCATTTATACAAAGTAATCGAATGTTGATAAGATATTTTAAAAAGATTGTTCCGATAAACCGTTTCGAAAAGATGATGGAAAAATCATTCTGTTTGTTTGTTCGAGGGAATTCATAAGCTAAAAAGAACGAGACCTATGACTTTTTCTAAACAAAAAAGGATGATTTCTTTGTCTTTTTAAAAGTTTATGAAAATAATTTTTTTAAAGCAGCTTATTGGCATCCACCTGTGGTCTACACGCAACGCAGGCAAATGGAGAGGCTCTCTTTTACGCTGACTTGCTTTCGGCAGAGCCTTGATAACTCTGAATACTCCTCTAAAAAAAGATAACTTGGATACTGTAGATGGTTAATTTAAGGCATTATTCTTCTGAGGACTACTCTCTCTGTTTAGTGATACAAGTCTTTATTCTTAAAAAACATTGTTTTATACTATAAGTATATTACGAAGATGAAATATATAGCTATTATAATAATTTTATCATAAATCTCTGTTTTAATGCTAAAAAAAGAGAATAGTTATAATATATCATTTAATAAAGATATATATGGTTTAACGATGTTATTTTTAAAAAAATTTAGTATCCTTCTGATCTGTATATATATGATGGTTATTAGACTTGTATTGCGGCGCGGGGGTTTATGACGGGGTTGCATTGATTTGTGCATTTAGGAGCACGCACAGCTTGCTGTAGCAGCTAGGAGGTACAAAGCCAGTTACCAGCAACAGTGTACATTTACTAGGGGACTATCGAGCTGCATATGGAATGTCTTCGACTCCCGGACTAGTGGTCAAACCTACACACGGGTATGTGCCAACCCACTCGCGCGGCAAAACAAGGTGATGAGAGAGAGAGAGAGAGAGAGACAAAAACTCGCACGCTGACACACGCATCTGGCTCCCAGCACCAGCGGCAGCGATAAGGGTATCTCCAATGGTTATAGCTAGCAACTAACTATAAGACTTCCACATCATCTATATAGTACACACTAAAGTTAGTATTCTAAGAGCAAGTTTAATAGTACAGATAGCTGCTACCTCCAATACATTTCCATGTCATCAAAAAATAATGATGCAGTTACCTCATACAATAAGCTGGCTATAAGTTGTCTCCATAAGAGCTCTCAATCATTTAATACATGCATGAGTATTGATAATTTAATACATGCATTGGTATAGCAATTAGTTCTATGGGTACATGCATGGATAATGCATCTTTTCCTGTGCTATAGCCTGACTCTTGCATGGGAATCAGCTTGGCTCTCTCTCTCCTTTTCTCTCCCCTCCACATAGGACTATGCTGACATGGATTCCCTTGTAGCTAGCACAGTCAGCTTTATTAAACTTGCTCTAAAGAACTATCTATAAACATAGCTATTTGATGCTTACATGCACACACAGAATTTATAGAGGCTGCCTCGTTTGGCGTTATAGACTAGTGCTTAAGGAAGAGCTGGCTCGATTTTTTTTTGCATACTCTCTTTCCTCCACATAGGATATATGCTGATGTGTACATGCATATAGCTAGCTGACTCAGACCATTGGAGATGCCCTAAGGGCGTAATCGTTGCAGAGGGAATGATGTCACGTAGTTCAAATTAGTGGCAAAGCCAGAATAAAATGAAGAGTGGACATAATAAAATCAAAAGTAGATTGAATTATTTATCGGATTAAACTAAGTTGGTATAAATATAGTTTTTTACTCTTATAGAATTTCAAATTCATACAGAAATTATACAATTGGAGTCTTGAAGACAAACAACGAAAAACAGATAAATACAAAGTAGGTACCTCGACAATAGAAAGCGCATGCTCAAGAATATATAATTATTCTGCTATGAGTACAAGGTAGCGATAAGTCACCTGTGTATGAAACATATAAAAATTAGTGATATAATAGATAATTGTTAATGACAATGAAAATTTAGATAATATAAAACATACCACAAATAAGCTAATTTGAATATAGCAAAATCTATAAATAAATTATTAATTTCTGTCAATACAAAGCTATAAATATATAAATTAATTATGAGAACTAAACTATCTATATACACTGAATGTGAACGTCTAAAGTCTAAAAATACTAAATTGATAAGAAAGGAACTGGAGAAAAATTACTCACTATTCACTAACCCAGCAGACGGCCGACACTCCCCTATTTCCTCTGTCTTCTTGGTGCTCTGCAAATCACAATCTCAGCCTCTCTAAACTCTCAGTTGCTCACTACCTCACTCGCCCCGTCACTCGGTCGCTCTGTCTGTCTGTCTCTTCGCTCGGACTCCGCGTCTCCGTCACTCCGGTCTTTGGCCTCTAGGCTCCGGTCTTCGGCCACCAGGCAGGCAGCAACACAGGGCGCGGCCACGCAGTGTAACATCCCAAAAATTTGATATTCAAAATTTTGAAATTCCTTTTAAAACTTTTCTTAAATTTTGCTAGTGTTCAAATTTTATTTTGAATATTTAAATCTTTTGAGTTTTGGGTGGCATGCAGATTAATAAATAAGGATAATATCCAATAAAAATAAGGTCATGTACATAATAAAAACAGAAATTCAAATATACCAAAATCTTGAATTCAAATACGAGACAATAAAATGAAACCAAAAACATTCCTTCTTTCAATTTAATTAGCATACAAAAACCCAAGTCTGGACATTAAAAATTTATACATGCATTTAAAGTAAGAAATGGAAATTTAAATTAAGGATCCAAATTCTAAAATTTTGACTAAGTCTTTCTCTCTTTTTCTTCATTTCCTCCATCCTCTCTATTACATGTAGGCCCCCTTCTTTTTTTTCTCTCACTTCCCCCCTCTTTCCTTCTTTTTCCTCCTGCCGCTGGGCCCTTCTTCCTCTCCCCATTACAGCGCGCGGCCCACCTCCTCTCCCTCAGCTCTCTGCCCGAGCGGCCTAGCTCTTCCCCCCTGGGCACTATTTTTCTTCTCCACCCCATCCCGCTCTCTCTCTCTCCGGGCCGTAGCTTCCTCGCTCCATCCCGCAGCCCGGCCCGCGCAGCGCCCCCTCCCTTCGGACCGACAGTCGGCGCGCTCAGACCAGTGGATTCCCCGCTCCAACCGTTGGTCACCGCCGCTCGGACCAGCCACAAGCGCTGCCACTGCTTCCTCTTTTTCTTCCCCGCACTGCCTGACCCGTCTACTCGTGCGCGCGGCTCAAGACCTCTGTCAATCCTCGAGCAGCGCAGGTCATCATGCCGTATCCACGCGCGAGATCCCCTGCTGCACCGTCTGCATCCGCCGCCTGCTCCGCCGTTCACCGATGGGACTACACGGAGTCTCCTGATGCCGGTCCTCCTCGCGCGCCTATAAGAACCACCGAGCATGCACCTGTCTTCCCCACACCCCCAGCTCCCTCTCCCTTCGAGTATTTGCAGTGAAAAGCCCCCTCCACCGCCGGCGCTCCCATCTCCCCCAACTCCGGCCACATCGAGTCCCGCCGATTCCCGCCTCCCACACCATCTCCGGAGTGTCGTGAGCTTAACCCCGACCTTCCCCGCGCTTCTCATGGGTTGTACTTCGCCGGCGCCGAAGCCCCTCCCCGAGTCGTCGCCGCCGCCGCACGCCGCCGGCCCGCCATCGTGTTCCTCGGTTCCCACCGACACCCCCAGCAGCTTCCACGCGACGCCAAAGATCCATTTTGCCCACCGCCGGTACCTCTCCGACCCTCTCTCGCCGGCGGCGCCACCGGTCGTACCCACCCCGCACTCCTCTGTTTCTTGACGTCACCACCTCGGCTCAATTGGGTTATCTGCCTCCAACTCATCAGGTAATACCGAGAGGCCGAGAGGCTAGCTGAGCATGCACTCACCTGGGCGACCTGAGATCGATCCCCTTGTGCCGCAATATTAGTCATTAGGTTTTAACCTTTTTGCTAGCCCATTGGGTGACGGGAAAAGGCAAATAAAAATCTGAAAAATAATTAATAAAAAATGCTAAGAATTTTTAGAATATAGATGAGATTGTTTACGATCTAAACTTGGATTAGTTATCACATATGAATGATTAATGTGGTTTGCATAAATGAATTAAAAGACTAATTATTAAATAGGACATTAGTAAAAGATGGTTATGTTTAATGTCCAAGGTTAATAAGGATCTCAACTAAAAATACATGCAAGTTAAAGTTAAGAAAAATAAATTGGATGTTATATAAAAACTATAACAATAAGACTTTAAAATAAAGATTTCCCTTGCATGAAACTAAAATATAAGTTTTAACATTTATCATGCCACCATCAAACAAACCTCAGTGATATATTTTATTAAATAGCAATAATAAAATGTTACCTTGTACAATAATCTCTGCCTAGATAAATAAATCTAAATATCGATAAAAGAGCATTAATAGATGGTAGTGTTTGTGTAGAAATATCCATGCATCACAAGAACCTTAAATAAAATATCCGGTCAAGGAGCAGGAAATAAACAAAATATTAAAAATAATTGGAATAAAATGCCCATCTAAAATGTAGAGACTTTCTAAGTAAATATATATATATATATAACATATGCCCTGAATATTAGCACTCGACAAAATACATCAATTCATAGGTTTAACCTAACTCATGAAACCTCCTTGATAAATACAGAAATAATAAAAGAGATTGTTAATAAAAAGACCAAGTCATTGTATTCTACCGTAGACCCTACCTCTAATCACCTGAATCACCCAGTAACTTATAATAAATCTAAATTGAGTTTATTCGGATTTATTTGGATCTTTTGAGTTATTTACTTTTATTTGGATTCAGTCGTTTATCGCGTAATTAGAAATTGGAAGTCGTGAAGATTCAATAGATCATGCGAGATCAAGCTCGAAGAGAAGATAGAGACCAAAAGCCCAAGAGAAAGCATTGTGTGAGATCAAGACCACGGTAAACCGCGCCAGGCGAGTCAATACTTTGATCATGTTGAACCTACATTTTCTGCAAATTACTTTGGTTTAAATTATCAAATTGCATGCTATTAGTTTATATGCAAATACATGTTTAATTTAAGATTCTAGTTATATGCCCATTGTTTACTTCGAATAATATTACACCTCCTTTGGAATACTTGACTATGTGAACCTTGTCGCCCTAGCAAAATTATAATTGTAACTTTTAAAAAATAAGTCCGTAATTATACGCTGTGCTTAGCACTGCATAGATATACGGGGCGCTGAAATGCCCCAAGCATCATTATCAATTTCAATCATGAGAAACTGTTTGGGAAGTTATGTTGGTAATGACTGGTATATGTTGATATAATTATTTTATATTCCCAAAATCCCCAACTTGCTTAAATATCTGGGCGGATTGGTTCGAGGGTGTGTATGTGTGGTGCAGTGGAAGCACAAAGTGGGTTAGTGGTAGATCGCCCAGATACCAATAAGGATTGAATCTTGTCATGACCTCCTGTGTAAAACAGTACAACCGCAAGTCTGTAAAGTACAACTTGGCTAAGTAAATTTATCGAAATCCCCGGACTCATCTCACTGGTAGGGGATTGATGGGGCTACGCTATGGCAAGGGGGCCTGAAGGGACACCAGTGGGGGGTGAAGTTTCCCAGCTATCCTACGTTGCGGGAAGTAGAAGCCCAAGCTGCGTTAGTGGCTGTGGGAAACATCCCGCGCATATATGGGACCCACCGCTAGTGGGAGAAGTCCATAAAGTGAGATGATAAAAGGGACTAGATACTTTGAAAAGTCATTGTGATGGTCTGCTCAATCACATGACTAAGGAATCGTGTGGGGCAACGAGTTGATTGCCTCTTGTGGTGAAAGTGTACAAACTCTGCAGAGTCTAAAACTATTCGAATAGCCGTGCCTATGGTCATGGGCGGACATGGGAACTTAACCAGATATGGTTCTATTTCAAAAACTTTGTGGGTGGGAATGGAAAGAGTGGAGGGCAGTGGAATTGTCCTGGGTGTCGTCCCAGTGGTAAGTTAAGCGGCTATAACGCTGAAAGATGCTATATGGTGCGGATGCCATGTAACGGTGGATGGAATCTGGATCACTAATATTATTGTATTCTCTTGAACATTATGTGTTTGTACAAAACTGCTAGTTCTCAGGAAATTTTTATGTACCATAATTCAAAAATAAAATATTTTCCCTTCTTACAAGATGAAATATATGGAGGAATATATAGACTCATGGGTAGAGGAGATGTGTGTTTGTGGTAAATATATAAAGGTATTGAGGGATTCATGTCGATCATAAATAGGAGACAATAGTGTGGATTCTAGGAGAAATAAATTGGTGGAGCCCAAATGATTTTATAGACTAGATAGATGAATTATATGATTTTTGGAGTATTAGGAAATGCAAAGGTAATGGTTGGATTACAACACTGATATTTATAATTCTTGGGAGGTGTTGACAATATTGGGATTATTAGGATTTGAACAAGTTCTGGATGGATGAATCGATCTTGGGAGTTTGGGGTGTGATAATAATTCGTGGAGTATAAACTTGACCAATGATATTCCTGGTGGATGAATACTGGTGAATCGTAGACCTAATCAATGATATACTTGGTGGATTTATACTAGTGAATCGCATACTTGGTCAATGATATTCTTGGTGGATACATAATAGTGAATCATATACTTGATCAATGATATTCTTGGTGGATGTATACTCAGGAATTAGTTAGAAATAGATAATGGAAAAATAAGATTGATTATTGAAGAAGCAAATTATGGTTGTGGATCAATAACGAAAGGATTGGATTGTTAAGAATTTAGAATGCAAAAGATACTGGTGGATTAAATAAATGATATTAGATAAATGATGTCGCTAGCTGTTTGGAGTATTAGGCAGTAATTGTTCAGTGGATTATATAAGTTATGATACTTGCTGTTTAGGGATTTAGGTAGCAATGAAGGTATGATTGGTGGATTGCATAATTGATGATAATCGCTGTTTGGAGTCTTAGACAGCAATCAATAAAGAAAGTGTATTTTGGTGGATTAAGTCGATTATGGTAGTCACTTGGTGGTGTATAGGCAGTAACAATAACACTATGATTAAATAATAACAAAGCTGCTAAAAGCGATTTTTGGCAAATAAAATAACACGAGCCTCTCCTTTGTTAAGCCATGCATACTATTTATTTGCATTCTGTGTATTGGCTCGCGGAGCATGGGGTTGGAGTGCTCATACTCGCTTTTGTGACAAAAATCAGAATTAGGAATCAAATCATCTCGCCTCAGCAACAAGATTGGACAAGCTGGCAGAGAAGATGAAGATGACAAGGGCTAGGTCGCGAACCTCCAGTTGGCTGCCTGTGGGCATGTCCTGAGGGACCCACCTGTGTGCTTCGTTCCGCTGCTGCCATTTATTGATTTCGGCCTAATCGGCCCATGAGTAAGTTTACTATTACATTTACGCTTCCGCATGATATGATCTTTGATATTCAGAACTGTAATCTGTGAGCACTATCTACTGATCCAGGGAATAGTGCAGCTAAATACAGTAGATTCCGGATTATAAAATATGGGTCTGACACGCAGCCACCCGGTGCTCCTCCGTGGCACCGCACCGCCACCCACACTGGCCGATGGCGGCTCGGCCCTCGTTGCCCTGGTCCGGCTCCTCTTGCCCTGGCTCAGCCCCTCTCGTCACCCCGGTCTGACTCCCCCCCAGCCCCGACCCTGGATCTGGTGGTTAGCCTTCCCTTAGCCGACGGTGTGGGCAGCTCGCTGCCAGATCTAGCTACCCCAGCTTTGGTCCAGCACTCCGGCTCCAGCGGCACCCCCTTCTGCGCGCGTGGCGCATCCCGCCCGGTCGCCCCCAACCCCCTCTCTCTACGACTCTGCATTGTGGCGGCACCGATGCCTCTCCTCTGGGAAGTGGGAAGTTGGGAACCAATTGCAATTGCTAGTTTTGTTAGTTGGAGTGGGTGTTTTTGTGGGTCAATGAGATGAATTTGTTAGGCCTCTTAAGGTGTAGGGCCCCAGATATTAATATCCGGCACCCTCTGTGATTCCACCGCACTATTCCCTGGATCAGTAGATAGTGCTCGCAGTTACAGTAATGAATATCAAAAATACATATCATGCGGAAGCGTAAATATAATAGTAGACTTACTCATGGGCCGATTAGGCCGAAATCAATAAATTGCAGCAGCGGAAGAACGAGCACCCAGGTGGGACCTTCAGGACATGCCCACAGGCAGCCAACTGGAGGTTCGCGACCTAACCCTTGACATCTTCATCTTCTCTGCCAGCTTGTCCAATCTTGATGCTGAGGCGAGATGATTTGATTCTTGATTCTGAATTTTGTCGCAAAAGCGAGCGTGAGCACTCCAACCCCGTGCTCCGCGAGCCAATACACAGAATGCAAATAAATAGTATGCATGGCTTATCAAAGGAGAGGCTCGGGTTATTTTATTTGCCAAAAATCGCTTTTAGTAGCATTATTGTTATCACATCATAGTGTTATTATTCCTACCTAAACTCCACACGGCGATTGCCATAATTGACTTAATCCACCAAAGACACACTTCCCTTACTGATTGCTGTCTAAGACTCCAAACAGCGAGTGTCATCATTTAACTGATCCACCGACATGATTCCTTCTATATCGATTACTGTCTAATACTCTAAACTGAGAGCGTCATCATTTAATTAATCCACCAATCATACACTCTCTATACGGTTTGCTGTCTACAATTCCAAACAGCGAATATCATCAATTGTTCAATCCACCAATAAAATTCTGCGTAATCCTCAAACAGCGAGTATCATAATCTATATAATCCACTGAGCAAGTACTGCCTAAAACTCCAAGCAGCTAGTGACATTATTTATCTAATATCACTTATATAATCCACCAATATCTTTTGTATTCTAATCCCTAACAGTCCAATCCTTTTTGTTACTGATCCACAACCATAATTTGCTCTTCCACTTATCACCTTATAATCCATCTCTAAGTACTTCACTATTGTATCTCCACCAAAAATATCATTGATCAAGTCTACGAATCGCTAGTATACATCCTCCAAAAATGTCATTGATCAGATCTAGAATTCTCTAATAAATATCCACCAAGAATATCCTTGATCAGGTCTATGATTCACTAATATATATCCACCAAGATTATCATTGATCAAGATTAATCTCCCATAGTTATTTTCATACCTCCAAATTCCCAAGGTTCAAATTATCCATCTAATATTTGATCAAATCATATTAATCCCATCATTGTCAACATCTTCCAAGAATTTATACTAAGTATTAGTGTTGTAATCCAACAATTACCTTTATACTCCCTAATTCTCCAAAGATCATTTAAATCATCTATCTAGCCTATATATTCATTTAGACTCCACCAATTTATTTTTCCCAGAATTCACACTATCATTATCTCTATTATGATCAACATAAATCCACCAACTTCTTTATCCAATTACCATAAACAGCCATCTTCTTTTCTTACGACTCTATTTATTCTTCCCATATTTTATTTTGTAAGAATAGAAATGCCACTATTTGAAATACAATATGAAATTTCCTGAAACCTAGTAGCTTTGAAACAAAACATAATGTTCAAGGAATATTAACATGATTTTCCATACATATGGCATCACACCATATGCCTAATATCACCATAATTTCTCTATACATACGGCATCACACCGTATAACATCTTTCAGCATTATAGCCGCTTAACTTACCACTGGGACGACACCCAGGACAACTCAAATCAGGGCTTCCACTGCCCTCCACTTTTCCATTCCCATTTTCCAAACATTTTTAAATAGAACTATATCTAGTTAAGTTCCCTTGTCCGCCCTTGACCGTGGGCACAGCTATTCGAATAGTTTTAACTCTGCAGAGTTTGTACACTTTCACCACAAGAGACAATCAACTCCACACGATTCCTTAGAAGTGTGGTTGAGCAGACCGTCACAGTGACTTTTCAAAGTATCTAGTCCTTTCAGTCATCTCACCTTATGGGCTTCTCCCACTTGCGGTGGGTCCCATCTATGCACGGGATGTTTCCCACAGCCACTATGCAGCTCGGGCTTCTACTTCCCGCAACGTAGGACAGCTGGGAAACTTCATCCCCCACTGGTGTCCCTTCAGGCCCCCTTTCCATAGCGTAGCCCCTTCAATCCCCTACCAGTGAGATGAGTCCGGGGTTTCGATAAATTTACTTAGCCAAGTTGTACTTTACAGACTTGTGGTTGCACTGTTATACAGGGGAGGTCATGATAAGATTCAGTCCTTAGGGTTATCTGGGCGGTTCTACCACAAACCACACTCTCGTGCACACCTGCACCATACCCCCGAACCATCCGCCCAGATAAATAAGCACTTCGGGGTTTTTGGAATATAAAATAGCCATATCCAACATACACCAGTCATTGCCACCATGACTGCCCAACCAATTTTTCTCAGGATTAAAAGTGATGCTTGGGCGCCCTCGTGCCCATGAGTATCTAAACAATACTAAGCATGGCATATATTTAGGGACTTATTTTCGAAATGTTACTATTATAATTTTTGCTAGGGCGACAAGGTTCACACATTCAAATATTCCAAAGGAAGTGTAATATTATTCAAGGCAATCAATAGGCATATAACTAGCATCTTAAATTAACATGTATTTACATATAAAATAACAGCATGCAATTTGATAATTTAAACAAAAGTAATTTGCAGAAAATGTAGGATCAACATGATCAAAGTATTGACTCGCCTGGCGCGGTTTACCGCGGTCTTGAGCCCACTCAAAGCCTTCTTATGTGATGGGCTTGAATTCCTGGTCTTCGTCTTTATCTGAGCCTGGATCCTACTTGATTCCCATAGATCTTCCGGACCCCACTTCTAATTACGCGACAAACAACTGAATCCAAATAAGAGCAAGTAACTCAAAAGATCCAATTAAATCTGAATAAACTCCATTTAGTCTTATTATGAGTTAATGGGTGGTTTGTGGGACTTGAGGCAAGGCCGGTGGTAGAATACGGTAACTTAATCTTTTTATTAATAAACTCTTTTATTATTTTTGTATTTATCAAGGAAGTTCCTTGAGCCATGTTAAGCTTATGATTCGGTGTGCGAGTTTATCTCAGCATTATTTTGTCGACCGCTAATATTTAGGGCATATGTTATTTGCCTATACCTTTGTTATTGTCACGCTTAGCATTGTTATTATCATTATATATCTCTTTTTGTCAAGTTTATTTATCACGGCTTGCCATACGAGTTCATATATTAATATAGCTACTCAATTAACCTACGATGAAGATTTTGTTTAACGGCGGTACATTAAATACTAGGGCATAGGGTTATCATTTTATGTTTGGTTATGCGGTGGCGGGTTCTATCTATTTTACTAATATACATGAGTCCATGATTTGCCCCTTGGAAAGTTTCCATTTGCTAAATCATTATTCTATGAGAGCCTAACCTAACGGGATTTTACTCAATTTCCTAGTATGCCCTTGATTAATAGTTAAACTTTAAAACAACCATTCGGAGCACATCAGTTACTAGCATATGTTGTTTCGATCTAAGATTAAACATTTACTAAACTCATCTCTATCTTGATAAACTTTAGTATTGTTAGGTATAACCTTATTTTTAGTTCAAACTTCTTTATCTGGGGCTGAGCTTGTTATTCGGGGCCATATACCCATGCTGTTGTTTATTTAAATTTACTACTTGAGATTTTGTTTGATGGCGGTACTTCAATGTTAGGACATATATTTTTAATTACAATTAGGGGTAATCTCTAATTTAGAGCCTTGCTCCTATAGCTATACATGGTATCCCATTTCTTTATGAACTTGGGATAATTAACCAAAGTCACCTTTATTAATACTTCTAATTAAAACTTAGATTTTAATTAAATGTTCCAAACTACGTCAATTACTTATATATAAAATTTAATCTGTTATTACATTTATTATCTTCCCTAGATTATTTCCAAGTTTTTCCTTAATTTTTACTAATTAAAATGATCTACAAAGGAATAAGAATAAAAAGGTGGGGTTTAAAAGTGCTACCAGCCGGATTTGAACTCAGGACCTGCTGCACGAATTGCTCACCACGCTGCAGCTAACCAACTGAGCATCCCCTCTCCTGTGTTAGAAAGGAAAAACAAATTAGAAGGATCAAGCGGGGAGCTGAGCTCAGAGCAGAGCATTCAGGCGGCGCTCGGTGCTGCACTCGCCGGCGGCAGGTGGTGGCCGGGGAGGCTGGGGTAACCGACAAAATAGACTCCGCCGGGGGTGGGGAAGATAGTGGGGGAGGTGTCGCCGCTCGGGATGGCGCCAGGAGGTGTCGGCGGCGCTGAGGGCGGCCGGCGGTGAAGGTAGAATAGGGCGGCGGTGCAGGCGTGGAGGGGAGAGAAGATTAAAATGCGCATGAGTAAAGGGGGGTCACGGGGATGCTCACCATACTATTTGCCGAGTCGGGGATCGCCCTCAGCGGGCCGGCGACGTGCACGGCGGTGGCGCGGAGGACGTCACCGTGGCGGGGGTTGCTCGGGTGACGAAAGGCCCGGGCGGTTGTTGGGGAAGCTTCACGGCGCCGAGGGCTTGCTCCCAACGTGAGGAATCGAGTTGGCGTGGACCGAGGAGGAGACGGCGGCGGAAGCGATGGTTTCGGCCGGAGGTGAGGAAGAACGTTGCCGCGGCGAGCTCGAGCCACCGGAGTCCAATTACTCGCGGGAGGAGGGAGAAGGCTTCAGGGGGCTAGCCGTGACGCGGTCAGCTTGCGTGGGCTCCGCCGGTGTGGCCGGAGCGGCGTGAGGCGCGGCGTCGGGCGCAACTGGTTTGGAGAGAGGAGAAGGGGGCAAGGGAAATGGAAGGAGGCTGCTCGGGCTTCTTATGCGCGCCAGGAGGGAGTAGAGCCGGGGCGTGGGCGCGAGGACCGGGCGGCGGGGAGGTCCACCGGGTATGGACCGGCGCGGGGCTCGACGCGGGAGGCGTGCAGGGCAGCGAGACGGCAGGCGCGCGGAGGGGACGGGACGAGCGGTGAAGGAACAG
This sequence comes from Dendrocalamus latiflorus, assembly GCA_017311315.1. Taxonomy (NCBI): domain Eukaryota; kingdom Viridiplantae; phylum Streptophyta; class Magnoliopsida; order Poales; family Poaceae; genus Dendrocalamus; species Dendrocalamus latiflorus. The sequence continues at coordinate 10,061,595 of CM029663.1, forward strand.
AGCAGGCGCGCAGAGCCGAGAGCAACGAAAAAAGAGGGAGGAGGCGACGCGGAAGGAGCTCGACCACAGGAAACGAATGGCGGAGGAGGAAGGAGAGGCGCGGGCACTGCAGGGCGAGGAAAAAGGGAGAAAGAGAGGGAGGAAAGAGAGAGAGAAAATGGTGGGGCCCACTTGGAAGTGAGAGAGAAAAAGGCAACGGGAAAGGAAAAGGAAGAGAGACTCAAGCATTTTCTGGATTTTGGATTTTAAATTTTTATTTAAGCTTTGTATTTAATTCTGGGATTTTTAGTTCAAGTCTGGGTTCAATTACAAAATCTAATAGCCCTCTATTTTCAATTCTATTAAATTTTGCTATGAATTGTGTATATGGATTTTTGAATGCCCAAAACTTAGGCTTTGCACGTTAATTAAATTAAAAGAAAGAATTTTTGGCTCAACCTTTTAAAGACATCTTTTAATATATTTTTTTTCATTTTGTTAATCTTGAATTTGAATTCATGATCTGTAATGTCATTTTCCATTTATATTATTTGTATTTGGAGGTTATCCTTGATTGCAAATTTTTCATAGTACAAAACTCAGAAAATCTCAATTAGATATTCCGAAGAAAATCGAGAGCCAGCAAAATTGCAAGAAAGTTTTTTTTAAAAATGCCCTATTTTTGAACATCCAAATTTTGGGGATGTTACATAAGGGCAGAGGGCTGCCCACTTGACTAGGCTTTTTTCTTTGTTTTTTTGTTAGGTCTCTCGGGTCGACGTCACCACTGGTCGCTGGTCGCCGCGGGCGCACCGGAGGGGGGTAGCCGCCGCCGAGGAAGGTGAGGCTGAAGCTTTACTAAGGCTCCCACTGGCTTCGCCCCTGGTTCAAATTATACAATATACATCTCAAGTGATAATTTTAACTATTTATAATTAATAAAGTACCATAATAAAAATTCACTTTATCTCTCCTCTCATCCTAGATCACTACCTCTTCTCAAGTTACCACTTCTTTTATAGGCAGCTGACACTACTGTAAGCCACTGCCTTTGCACTCCCTTTCATGGCACACGTCGCTTGAGGCCACCATCTAACTGGAGTACAGTGGATGCTCACAGAATCTAACTATATGCTTACCACCATCGCACCCTGTTGGAGTCTTACGACCACTCCCAGAAATCGTACGATCACCTTGTAGTCGCTACGACCACTCACTGCAGCTGTACGACCACGTTGAAGGAGCTACGACCACCTCCTATATCGTTACAACCACTCTGTTGGTTCTCCGACCACCCTGGCAGTCGTTATGACCATGTTGTAACCTCTCTGATCACGTATCACTGCTCCGACCATGTAGTCGTAACTCCTGCAGAAGCTACGACCGTGTTCACTGTCACTGCGCTCCACTTCCTTCGACCACGTACTAGGCTCAATCACCGTAGTTGCTTCTCGATTACGACCGCGCAGTGATTCTGTTGAGCACACTGAACGCTTTATCAACTGTCGTCGTCGTAACCCTTACGACCATGTTAGCTGCTTCACAACCGTGGTCGTAACCCCTTTACAACTATGTCTCCCGCTGTGGTCACTTACGACCACATCTTCGCGCTCTGTGACCATGGTCGTAACTTGCTTACTACCATGTCGGGACCCGGAGCAGCAACTCCAGAACCCTCTGTGTTAATCGCACTATCTCATGAAAAGCTAGTGCACACAGTATCACAAAGACAAATATCATGCGTAATGACAAACTTTATTTAACTAATATGAGCCTGATGGCCAAAGTTTACAATAATAGCAAAAGAAGACAGCGGAAGAAATACATAAAGCAGCAGCCCATCCAGCCTTCCCACAAGGCGAATGACTGTAAGACGTGGCCTAGTCGCAATCCTCACCGAAGTCGTTGAAGGCTTCCTCTGAAAAGAGTTAGATCGAGCAACATGAGTACATAAAGTACTCCACAAGTTACACCAGGAGGTTTAACAGAGTTGATGCATGCATATGGATTGACAAAGGAAGGCATAATAAGGTTAGTTGAGCATAAAGCGAAATTGAAGTAAATACTGTAAGTAGATTCAAAAGCTGAATTTGATACAACAGATAAAAACAAGATTTTAACAAAATAATATCGTTAGTGCAGGCTCCGACCAAACACTAACATATCCACGGGCATCCCACCCAGACCATCTTTTCCAAAAAGATATCATATGGATTCCATCCATCCATACACTTTTAAAATCTCTCATGGATTCCATCCATCCATAAGGTTTTTGCAAACCATTTTGAAAACCAAAATCTAATCCGTGAAAAACTTCACTCAGCTTGCCCATGACCGTGGGCACGGCTATCCAGGATAGATTATACGCTCTGCAGAGGTTGTACAGCTTTATCCTCAAGACATGATCATCCCGGTTTGCCACGCGAGTTACACACTTCCTTAGGTGTGCGGCGAGGAGATCATGACAAGGCCTTTACAATGATTCGTTGTCAACATAATCACGCCGCCACTAAGGTTTCACCACAACATGAATCCACATGTTGGAGCCCCCTCTTGTGCCATGTGAGACTTCTCACGGCCTACGCCGCGCTCACATTCAGCCTATAGCGAGATCATATTGGAACTTCACAAATTATTCGGCCAGGTCTGTCCCATACCAGACTTGTGGTAGTACGATAGGGCTTTGCAATAGTAGCTCACAGACCGGTCCTTAACCGACTCAGGCACCAATCACATACCCCTTGTGCCTGGCAATCAATATTGTGTCACCGAACAGCAATGCATGCCAGCAAGCACCCACCACTCTAGCCATTTGCCTGAATCGAAACCAAGTTTTTATATTTTGGTTGGAAACATTTCATAATCATTCTTGACTCACCAAAGCCAAGAATACATTCGAAAACTTTATCATTTTATGTGAAACAATTCTTCCCACCCGAATTATTCTAAGCATGGCTAAGCAAGTCCATCAAATTCCCAGTTAATACTAATGTACTAACTAGGTTTTCATCTAGGGTGACAAGGCATAGGAAGTTCAATGTCAAATTTGGCCATAAACAAAGGAATTGGGTATAACTAGAATTCAAATCGAACTTAAATTAGATTGAATAAAAGTACGCATGCATAATAATTTTGAAAACAACATAAATAATTTAAATTAGTGGGAGCAACATGATCAAAGGTGTAACTTGCCTTGCTCAAAGACCTGATGCTGTGAATCGTCGAAATTGAACTCTCCGGAATAGTCGTAGTCTACACACGAAGAACCAAACAAAATAAATTCAAATAAAATTCAAATAAAATCCAAAAATTATAAAATATATACTAACGGATAGATTATGATCTTAAATGAATTTAGGAAAAAGAATCAACAGATTCAGAGTTCGGATGACGAAGAACGAGTATGTGGAAGTTTTGGACATCACATGAAATGATAACATCTGAGAATTACTTTTTGAACATTATGGTGTCGGTAGGCTGCGAGGTGGCTAGCGATGAGATGAGATGAAGGTGGTGACATGGATACGGCGACGAGGAACGGAGACGATACCATCGACGTTTGAACGGCGACGGTAGAGAGAAAGGAAAATTTTAATATCTTAGTGCTCGGTGAAGCGAATCTAAAACCATTTGAAATGTAGCTAAATGGGATGGTTTGGCACGATATGATGTGAACAGATTGGGAAAAACACTAACGGATAGATGGGGACACGGGATGCCATTGGCGGCCATGGCAAGGTGTCGGAGGCGAAATTTTGTGAAGGCTTTTTGGGGAAAAGGAGGGAAGCAAGGCGTAAAACGTGCCGAGGTAAGTCTAAGAAAAATTACGGCATAGGCTAAATCTTACCGGAGGTGACGAATCGACGTCGGGAGTCACAAACGGTCATTTTCGCGGAAAGCTCAATTCCTGACAATTGGCTCCACGAAAAATTAAAAAAAATGGTAGAAAAATTTCTTAGAGGCTAGGACACAATATGACGCGAACAAAAATCAAAGCGCTTACCAAAAAGGGGTGTACGCGCGAAGGTACAGTTTTAGTGTCTGGGCCTGATAAGGTTGACGAGGACTCGGCGAATCTTTAGGTGATGGCGATAGGAGCACGACGTAGAACGCGTCGGGGCAAACTCAACGGTGCAAACGGCTCGGCCAAAGGACATCGAATGGTGGCGGAACACGGCGGAGAAGACATTCAACGACCGACGGGTTGACATCGGCATTCCGGGCAAACGGAGAGGAGTTAGCAGGTGAGATTTACGGCGAAACGAAGAGGAGAATGCGGGAACACGATGCTCACCTCAGTTATGGTGGAACATGCACGGTCGGCTCACAGCGAGGAGGGAAACGACGGTGCGGTTTGGTCACGGTGGTCCGGCGATGCTCCGGCGAAGCTCCGGTGAAGGCAAGGGAAGCACCGTGTAGAACGCGCAGAGACAAAGCCGATGGTGTGGTCAAAAGTCGCGGAACTCCACTGTAGGCGGTGCAAAAGGCCGAGGAACGACGCTCAGTTGACGAAAGAAAAATGGCGACTGCGGGGAGAAGAAGGGAGAGAGGATGTGAAACTTTTAGTAATGACTAAGGGTGAGGAGAGGCACCCGGTGCTCCCTTTTATAGGGGCGGAGGTGGACGGGAGAGGGAGATCGAACGACCATGTCTTTTAGAGCAATGGTTTTATTTTCGTGTAAATGAGCATAAAGGTGGAGGGAAACGGTTGGGAATTGAGGAGTTATGAAAAGAGCAATTGATTGCACTTGATTTCATGAAAAACGGTGGAGAAATTCAAGAGGAATGAAAGCTTCAAAGGCTTGATAATGGCGGCTTGATAATGGCGGCCAAGCTCTGGACGAAACGCACGCATGAAGAAGATGAATGTGAGGAGAGAGAAAACAGGAATTAAAAAATAATATATTTTTTTCGCAAAAAAAATATATTTGAAAAAACTTCAAAAAAATTCTACAAATATCCTTGGAAAACGAAAATACCAAATAAAATAATTTCGGATTTATTTGAAATATATTTTATCCATTTAAAATATTTGTACTTTCTAAGCGTTAATTTAATTCAAATAAATTCGAAAATTCCAAAATTTTAAAAATAGGATAGAAATGGATAGATTGGGATTTTAGATGAATTTAGAAATTTGAATGGGCTCAATCGGAATTAAAATGAAGAAATACGAGCTTTTGGAAGTTCGAAAAGAGAGAAAAAGAATAAACCGATTTTCAGGAATTATTTTTGAACTGAAAAATCAGATTATGATGTCATCAAGGGAAATGATTTTTCGAGGAATTATTTTTTGATGGGAAAAGAGATTTATACGTCAGGGTGATGTCAGCAAGGATTTCGATTTTGTGGCCGAATTATTTTTCATCAGAAAAAGGGTTTTATTCACTGACAAGTGGGACCGACTTTTGTGAACTGGGTCCATGGACTAGGGAGAAGGCTAAGGTGGCACGCGGCTGGCGTAGCGCTTGCGTGGCTCACGACTGCTGAGGTGGCGCACGGGGACTGAGGGCATTGGCGGATGGCGGTGCTGCTAGGGTCGGCGAGGGTGCGCGAGAGGGATGAGGACACGGGAGTTCAGTGCACCTTGGCGCGACGCTTGAGAATGCTCGGTGGTGGCTGGCGACGAGGATGCAGGGGCGGCGGAGTGAGGGTGTTGGTGGCGGGGTTCTTCGGCGGTGGATTCGTTCGGTGGAGGGGCGGGCGATGCGCGCACGGGCCTGGCGAAGGTGGAGGCGACGAACGGCCATCGATTACACCGAAGTTAAGGTCGGCGCAAAGGCGAGTAAAAAGGAGGTAAGCGGGGTTTAAAGTGGGGAAATGGTGGAGGTTGAATGCGGGAGTGATTAGGCTTTCAATTGTAACAAATGCTTGGGCTAACGAAAAGAAACAGCCAAATTTAAGAGTTTGAGCGGGGCATCAATGGCGGCGGTGGAAGGTTGAAGAAGGCAAAGAGAAAGAAGAAGCTGACAGGCGGGGTTGGCTGTCGGCAAGAGAGAAAAGAGAGGAGAAAGCGCGGACGGTCGGATGAGCGACGCGGCGCATGGAGAAGATCAGGGCCATCGGATTGAAAGGAAGGGGTAAGTGAGATTGAGTGGCTGAGATTAAACCGGGCGAGGATGGATTGAATCAGGGAGTGACACTTGTCAGCCTGAGAAGAGAAAATATTTAAAATTCATTTTTGATTTTCAGAAATACTAGGAAGCTTAAAAAAACTAGAAAATAGCAATTAAAGTCTATGAGTTCCAGAAAAATTCACAGAAATTCCTGGAGACATTTTAGACTTAAGAAAAATATTTCCAACTTAAAGTTGGTCTTTTAATTTTTATAAAAATACTTTTTAGCTTTGAAATTTATTTTTTTAAAAAAAATTCAGCAAAGCACAGAAAAACCAAATAAAGTCAAATGCTTTTAAAATAATTAATTTTAAATATGATTTTTATAGAAATTCAAAATACTCTTTATTTAATAATAGTTTCGTCTTTTACTTAAACTAGTTTTCAAAAGGAAAGCCTTTCAGAAAACTGAAAACAGGCAAACAAAATCTTGAAAATTCAAGCAACTAAATAACACTTGATTTTATTTTAAATTAAATTAATTTTTTTTACTAAGAAATTTTGAAATAAACAGCTGGGCTGTTACATACCACGTCTGCTGCTCCTACGGACACCTATGCTCGATCGCAATTATGACCACGTCTGCGATCATGATGAACTCAATACTTGATCATTCCCATAGCCAAACAACTCTTCTCTTCTTTATTTCTTTCACTCATTCGATCACACCGATCACCCCAATCACCCCGATCACTCCTCTCTTTTTTCCCTTGCCTCTCTTTCGATCTCACCAATCGCTTTAGCTTCATGCTTTCGTTACAATGCTCTGCCCTTTATACCCTGCTCTACGACTACGACTCGAGCTCGATTACGACTACGACTACTACTCCTATGACTTCGACACGGACTCGATAAACATACTCATACTCACACACGACCACGAGCACAACCACAATGATTCAAACACGATTTCGACTTTCTGACTTGAACATGACTATGACTTACGACTTTGACTTCTAAACGAGAAACAAGATTACAAACTCTAACAATCACCTCCTTAATCTTGTTTCTCACTCTTGCTTGCTTCTACTTCTTGCTTGCATGCCTTCCTACGTTGGAGCACTTGCTCGCACAGCTACCTTGTCGTTACCTGAGCCTCCCATCTTTCTCCATCACATATCTCGGCTGAGATCACGCCACCTTTGGTCTTTGCATTTGCATGTCCCACTAACGCCGCTCCCGCGTATCTCGCTTTAGCCTGGAACACTTCAGCGCCTCGTGCACCTTCTCGTCTTGATCTCCCTTTGCGTTGCGTGTGCTCGACTTGCACCAACTGCATGCACTCCTATGCCTCCTGCATATGGCCTATGCTGACTACCCGAGCTGATGCTACCTTGCCTTAGACCTTCTCCATGCAAGCCTGCATGCCTGCATTCAACTACTACGTGCAGCATTCGGGCCTTGTTGCTTTGTGCGCCCAAGCCATCGCTTGTTGCGTTAGCGTGGGGTTCACCACCCTCTGCGCTGACTGTGCGTATGTGAATTTCACCATCTTTTGGCTCCTCCAGACCATTCTTCATACAAACCGATTTACAAGTTTTTAAAGAAATCTTGTACAACCGATTTGGAAAACTTTTCACCTTCATCAACAAATCTCTGTTCTTGTCATACACTCACAAAAACTCATCCTGCAGCACCACTGTGCACCCTTTTTCTATCATCTGCTCGAGACTAAGTATGTTGTTGCATAGACTTGGTATATAATAAATTCCTGTCAACAACTTCTTTTCTCCGTTCTTGTATTGTAACATCATTGCCAAACTTGACCTTGCCCCAAGCCTTCTCATTGAGCTTATGAAAAACGGAGTGATCTTCTGCCATGTGGTTGCTTGCTCCATTATCCAAATATCACTGATCCGTGTGATTGTGGCTACCTTCATTCGTGCGTAGTTTTGAAACTACGTTCTCCTCATTCAGTATCACGATGGCTGACTTCTTTTCAACATATGAGAAGTACCAGCGATTCATCATCTTCTTTTTCATTTTTGGCGAGGTTCATCTCCCCGTCCTTCTTCTTGCTTTTGCAATCCGAAGCATATTGCCCAAACTTGTTACAGTTGAAGCACTTTATATGGTTGCGACATCCTGACGTGTGGTGCCCGTATTCGTCACATTCAAAGCACTTGACATGTGACTTATCACGGGATCTCTCACCACCACCTTACCCAGCCTTGTCTCCACGGCCACCCTTGCCGCCTCAGCCACTCTGGCTGCCTCGATCGAGCCACCTTCCGCGGTTGTTTGATGAGCCACGACTGTCTCTCGGATCTCTCTTTACTAGCAATGTCTGCTCATTATGAGATCCCTGCTCCTTACGCGATTGAAACCCTTCAGTAACTCTTCATGTGCCTTGAGAGAGTCAGTGATCTCCTCTATCCTCTTCTTGTCCAGATCGGGGGACCACGTCTTCTCGCTCTATGACCGTGGTCGTAACTTGCTTATGACCACGTCTGCTGTTCCTGCAGACACCTCTGCTCGATTGCCGTGGTCGTAAGTTGTTTACGACCACGTCTGCGATCATGATAAACTCGATAATTCCCATAGCCAAACCGGTTTTCTCTTCTTTATTTCTTTTTCTCGTTCGATCACACCGATCATTACGATCACCCCGATCGCTCCTCTCTTTTTCCCTTGCCTCTCTTTCGATCACACCGATCGCTTGGCTTTATGCCTTTATTACAATGCTCTGCCCTTTATACATTGCTCTACAACTATGACTCGGGCTCGATTACGATTACGACTACTACTCCTACGACTCTGACATAGACTCGATAAATAGGCTCGTACTCGTACACGAACACGACCACAATGATTCGAATATGATTTAGATTTTCTAACTTGAATACGACTCCAACGACTTTAACTTCTAAACGGGAAACAAGGTTACATGTACATGCTCTAACACATCCTATGCTCTAACACACCCCAAAACCAAGAGCGCGCCAAGTGCAAGTACACGCACGCGCCACGTCTTGGAGCACACCTCCACCTTGGATATTTTTTACTTGCGCCTCTGCTCCTTGGCTCGCTCCAATCTCCATCTCATCTCACGAGCTAGCTCGCGGCCTTCCTGCTTTCGCTTTCACGGCTTACCATTTTCCCTCCCTCCCTGGGTCTCTTTTTTCACCTCCTCCCCCTCTCGCGGTCTCTCGCCTTTTGCAGAAAGAAAGGCACCGCGAACACAGCAGCAGCAGCAGCAGGGGCAGCAAAAGAAAAATAAAAGGCGAGGGTGGGACGCAAAAGAGGGAAGGCTACAACAGCAGCAGCAGCAGAAGCAGAAAGAGAGACCAGCCAGCGAGGGAGTCAGGCCCGGCGCTCGGAAAGTGCGGAGCCGTTTCCCCTCTCTCTCCAGGGCCAGCCAGGTGCTCGCACTGCTCACCACCCCTTACGTACCGCGCGCCGGCACCGACTCCGAGGAGGCGTTGTACGTGCGGGAGTGAGCGAGCTTGATCGCCAGCCATGTCGTCCGCCGCGGGCGGGTACGGCGGCGGGGCGGGCAGCGGCGCCGAGCCCCACTACCACGGCCAAGCGCACGGGCACCTCCTGCTTCAGCACCATGCACAGCACGTGGCCGGCGCGGCGGCGGGCGGGCAGCTGTACCACGTGCCGCAGCACAGCCGGCGCGAGAAGCTCCGGTTTCCGCCGGACGCGGCGGACTCGCCCCCGCCGCCTCCTGCCCCGCAGCAGCATCCCGGGTCGTGGCCGCCTCCCCCGGCGTTCTACTCGTACGCGTCCTCCTCGTCGTCGTACTCGCCGCAAAGCCCGACGCTGGCGCAGGCGCAGCTGGTGGCGCACGGGCTCGCCGCGCCGCTCCCGATGCCAGCGCAGAACTTCGCGCTGTCCCTCTCCTCCGCGTCGTCGAATCCTCCCCCGCCGCCCAGGAGGCAGCCCGGCGGCCCCGCGCCGGGCACGGGGCCCTACGGGCCCTTCACAGGCTACGCGGCGGTGCTCGGCCGGTCCAGGTTCCTCGGCCCGGCGCAGAAGCTGCTCGAGGAGATCTGCGACGTGGGCGGCGCTGCAGCGCACGTCGACCGCAGCGTCCCCGAAGAGGGACTGCTCGACGCGGATCCGATGGACGGCGTCGACGTCGTCGATCACGAGCTGGATGCCGCCGACGCTGGCCCCATCACGGGCGCCGAGCAGCAGTGGAAGAAGACGAGGCTCATCTCCATGATGGAAGAGGTGGGCTAGCTAAGCTCGTGGCTTCGTGGTCTAAAAATTTATCCTTCCAGGTTTCTTGTGACTTGCATCTTTTTTTTTAACCTTATTTCGGTGTTGCAATTATCGCTCGTTCTGGGTGGAGAATCATCTTGCACATAGTGGTCACATCACCGATGCAGTTGTGGCTTGCTTTTATTTACTGTGGTTGCATGTGCTTTTGATTTGATGATGATTTCCTTTGCTGTTGATACATCTTTTGGATTTCTTTCTCTTTTTCCCCCTTGAAGTTCTATACTGTTCATGTTGAACAGATGTGTTCCTTCCATTTTTCTCATGAAAGGTTAGATTTTGATCGGGTGTTTAGCTCTAAGAATACTCCACTTTGGATTATTCAGTTTTAATTTCGAAAACTGAATAATGTCTTCAAATTCTGGGAAGATAGGGATGGGCAATGCTGGGAACTCTAAACTCTCTTGTAGGTCACCTGAAGAAAATTGTGTTGCTGAAGTGGCGGAGGGAGTATATGCGTGGGGTGCAGTTGCACCCCTAAATTTTTGCCAAAAAATCCGATATATATCTCCTAATATCTAAAGTATATACTAGGCTATCAGTGGCACAATAACTCAGTGTAGTGTACTAGTATAGCTCTGTTCTCGGTTCTCAAATTTGAGGACTGAAATGATCTCGACTAGGGTTATTAGTGAGTTAACGGAGCTTAGAAGTTAGCATTTATTTTACCTAATTATCTTGTATTCTATTCATTGCAGCTCATAGCTAGGAAGGTAGAGTGAAGGTGATTTAATAGGTGCTAACTCCTTTTTGAACGACATGAGTTGTCTTTATTCTTTACTATACAAATTATGTATAGGTGATACCAGTATATCTATGGTACATCAGTACTTGATTGCTGTTCTTAATAGAGAATAGAACAAACATTTGTCATTTGAGGGTTCTGAAGGCTAACCACAGGGGAATCCGGCAATACTATAGTTGCTTCTTTCTTTAGTTCAGTAATTCAATGTTATGTAGATAGCTTCATTTTCTAATGTGAGTCTTTCTAGGACTAGTAGTAATTCTTGTATAGCTTTAAGTTCACGCTTTGTTAGGTTGAAGAAGCTTTGATATGCTTATAGTTACTCCTCTTTGTTTATAATTACCGATATATTTTAAGTTCGCACCTCAATCGCTAAAATCTTTGCTGTGCTACTGTGTTGCTGCTAAATGCTTTCACATGGTTCGTACGTGACTGACTCGTAGCGTCCTCCCCGAACATGGGCAATACACGAGCATCTACGTGCAATGTAGAAAGCTTCTATAAGCTCACTCCGTTCTGCTATATAATTTCTCATTCAGAGGAAGCGTTTTACATTATACCTTACGGAGATTAAATATATAGATATTATAATATTTTTACTTTATACTCCTATTTTAATGTTAAAAAAATAAGTAGTTATAATATACTATTTAATAGAGTTAGGCATGATTTAATGATACTAACTTATTTAATGTCTTGTTCTGAGTTTCTTGTTCTGAGTGTATGATGGGCTTTGTACTCATATTACGGACGGAGTTAGTAGGATCTTACTTCCATAATTGGGGAGTAGGCTTGCTTTGTTAATGTCATATCCACGGGAAAACAAAAGCGTGCTGCTACCTTTTCCTAACATGGAAATCTTTTTTATTTTAAACGTCATGGAGTAGTTGTTTATCTCTCGTTGAGTTCTAATCCAATTGTAATGGCTTCTTAGGTTTGCAAGAGATACCGGCAGTACTACCAGCAGGTCCAAGCTGTGATCGCCTCGTTTGAGACCGTCGCGGGGTTCAGCAACGCCGCCCCGTTCGCGGCAATGGCTCTGAGGGCGATGGCGAAGCACTTCAAGTGCTTGAAGGGCATGATACTGAACCAGCTGCGCAACACAAGCAAGATTTCTGTCAAAGATGTTCTGAGCAAGGACATCGACATGTTTGGGCTTGCAGGCGGCAGTGCCGGCCTCCAGAGAGGGAACAACGTGAACGCCTTCGGTCAGCAGCACATCTGGCGGCCTCAGAGGGGGCTTCCCGAGCGCGCCGTGTCTGTTCTCCGCGCTTGGCTGTTCGAGCACTTCCTGCACCCGTAAGTTGAGCTGTCCACTTAAATTACTGCCGATTGTATTACTCATAATCAAGAGTCATTAGCACTTAACTATGGGAGGTTGCACGTTTTTCAAGATGATGATGATTATATTCACTTTGTCAAGCATTGTGACTGATGATGCAATTTAAAATTACTTGCTTCTGGCGAGGGCTGTGATTTGCAGTTGCAGATGGTTATTAGTGGGGTAATAGTGACTTGGCTATTCAGTGATGATGAGTCGCTGTTTCTTTGACATGATTTATGTTCGAACGTCAATTCATTACAAGCATGTGATAGTTCTGGCGATAGCAAGCAATCCTGGGTGTCTGAATCATTACGATAGACTTACATGTTGGGAGTTAATGGCTTCCAAATCATTATATTGGAGTTAATAACTTGATGGATGGTCAGCTTTTAAACCTGTACTGTAATTGTATTTTGAGCTGTACGCATCATAAAGGAGCACCTCCGTAGTGGGTTTAAGTACTCTAGTTAGTACGCCATTGCATTCTTGTTAGATACAATCACATAACTTGTCAGTATCGTTAGGTACCTGGTTGTATGAGTTTGCTAAGGGCCCCAATTTCTCATATATTTGGTAGCTTTTGGGACATGCTAATTGTGAAACAACTAGCCAGTGGGCTTTACTTCCAACCAAATTTTAGGGGCACCTACCTATATTAAACATCATCATTATTTAATTTGTTTTGCTTATTACATCTACTTTTTGTAGTACGATGATTTTGCATGATGCATGATCTAAAAGCTATAATTATGCCCGTGGTTACATCAAGTTGATTGGCAGAGTCAAGATGTTCAGTTGCTGATCATGACGACCTTAATGCTAGTCCGTTCCATTTTGCACTTATTTTGCTATTATATGGAGTTCAGTCGGTTTCTTAATTATTGCAATGAATCTTTATTGGCCTTCAGAGAAAAAGTTCAAGCCCATAATGTCAGTATTTGCCCTTTTGTTAGGTCCCATATGCATAGTATAGTGATGTGTGACAGCTTCTTGGTTGATTCATTTCCCTTTGTGTTACTATACTAGTACATTAGTCTCATTTTCAGATTTCAATTATCTAGGTATCCTACTGATGGCGACAAGCATATGCTGGCAAAACAAACAGGCTTAACACGGAATCAGGTAAATAGAAATGCTGCTTGCTCGTTGTAGCGATTGTCATCATTGGCCTTACTAGTTTGTGAGAACTCTAATCTGTCCATATTGCTTCTGAAACTTTATGATAGATCTGGTAATGCTCGTGCAGGTATCAAATTGGTTTATCAATGCAAGGGTTAGATTGTGGAAGCCAATGGTAGAAGAAATTCACAACCTGGAGACGAGGCAGCTGCACAAGCATTCAGCGTTCGACAAGAGTCAGCATGGCATGCATCATAAGGCCCAGCATTCATCGAAGGGCAGCGGGAAGTCCGCTGATCCCTCCGATTCGCAGCCCGGACAAAGTAGCAGCATCACAAGGAACCTCCACACCCCTGCTTCCCAGAGTTTCCCGGATGAACTCTCGCAGATGTCCCACTCCATCCCGGGACAGATGAGCTTCGCATATAACGGACTGTCCACACAGCACAGCATCGGATCATCACAACACCAGCAAGTCAGTGGAGCCGGTGTCGGCGGGGCGGGGACCGGCGGCGTCTCCCTCACCCTCGGCCTCCACCAGAATAATCGGGTCTGCATCGCCGAGCCGCTTCCAGTTCCAGCTACTCTCCCACCGAACCTCGCCCACCGTTTCGGACTGGAGGATGTCAATGACGCTTATGTGATGGGCTCATTTGGAGGCCAGGATCGGCATTTTGCAAAGGAGATTGGTGGCCACTTGCTTCATGATTTTGTTGGGTGATGGTGGTGGCTGCTGGCGCAGCTTGCTGATGATGATGCACATGTAATGTACTACTAGTATGCTAGGATGGTATATAAGTCAATCACTTGGCGGCTTGGCTTGATCGGTTTCAATCAATTTCTTTGGAGGGTGGAAAAAACCATTGATGCCCTTCATGTAGATCCAGGTATGCTGTCAAATATTCCACACTTGTGGGCTAGAGCATGACAATACCTTCCCAAGGCATTGTAATTTGCCATTGTTTCTAAGCTTTTAGATTGGCTTTGGTACTGTGTAGTGGTCCCACGTGGCAGATAAAGAGGCAGCTCCTGTCTATGGCCAAAATGGGGCGGGTATTTACTGTACTATACCTGACGCTTGAGGGCCGTTCAATTCGGCTTTTTATGTTTAAATGACTAGTGATTTTTATGTTTAAATGACTCTACAGTGACTGATAGTTTTTTTTTGAGTTATTTAATTAAAGAATAATAGAAAAAAATAAGAAAAAAAATGAAAATATACGGTTATATCTTCACAGAAAAAGCAGAGGACAAAATGAAAAAAAAGGAAAAACGTATTAAGAAACCAACGCGTTCTGTTTGAAACAAGGCTTTAATTTGTCCGTGTAGAATATGAGCATTAAGCCTTATCTTTCAGCCTATTTTTTTAGCCTTTCTATGTATATTAAACTAAGGGCATGGATACTAGTTTGTCATTTAGGTTGTCTCTAACACTTTCTAGATAAGTTGTCTCTTTAACACTTTTTATGTCATATAGAAACAACCTTCGAGATAACTATTCTAATGCATTGTCTCTTGAGTATGAATTCAATAAATATGGTGGTCATAACTATTTTCAATCTTTGTGATCTACGTGTGTCCTTTGCTTGCAACTATATATAAACAAACGTCAATTGAACAACGGATCCACTTTACTGTACAAACAAATTGTTGCAACCAGATAATGTGTACTTTCAAAAACTAGGTAATAGATCAATACAACAAATAGCTATAACTTGGCAAGTATGCTTCATCATCCATGCATCTACTTGGCAAATATGAACCTAAAGTATTACAAACATATTAAGGGCACTATACCATATACCAATTACCATCGTCTACTACTATGGCATCAAACTCCATATTGCAACAAGCTCAATTGAGCAATGTCTACAATAAACCAAAACTAGTACTACAAAGTACAACCAAATAAGAACTGCAACAATTTAGCCATAAGCAAAAGTAGAACTAAACAAACTATCCAACAATGTTGCCATAACTAGCATTTTCTTGAGACAGTGCGCACATAAGTAGCTGCAGTAAAAGAGCCATCGCTAGCAATTCTTGAGGTGCTTCCAAATAAACCTACGAGAACACTGAAATAGTATGGTTAGCAGCAACCATGGAAAATCCAAAGAGACCTTCAAATAAAAATAGAAGTATGTATACTAGGAATTGCATATATTTTATTGAACGAGTATATTTCGAAATAGTCCACTGGCAGATGAAAAATTGCATAAAAAAGGTTATTAAAAACTACAGCTAATTATTTAGCTAGTTACCAAACCATTGTCAAATGTGCTCAACTAAATCCCTCTAGAGTTGGATATGTGTTGGTTGAGTAGGAATGATAGCATTTCTCCATAACACGTCGGCAAAGCATTGGTTGGGCCATTGTTGATTTTCAGAGGTAGAACAATCGATGTCTTGAGAGTCTCAAGTCAAGAGGAGTGGTAATCATTTCCTTCTCATCTTCAACTATCATGTTGTGAAGAATGATGCATGCTTTCTTGATATTTCGGCTAGTGTCTCATGACCATAATTGTGCTGGATGACGCACAATGGTGAAACAGGATTACAAGACACCAAATGCCCGTTCGACATCCTTCTGCGCCCTTTCTTGATGTTGTGCAAACAATTTGCCCTATGTTGTTTGGAGGAGCGGAATTGTCTTGATGAAGGCAACCCATTCTAGGTGCATTTCATTTACAAGATAGTAGCCGGTCTCATACCGCTTCCCATTGACAAAATACTGCACCCAATGGAGCTTCCCCTTCAACTCGTCAATGAACAATGCTGACTGATTAAGCATATTGATATACATTGTGCGTAGGTTTGTGGATAAACATTGGTCTGGTCAGATAGTCCAATATATGGCCCTGCTTATTTCAGCTTTAGTTTCTGGCTTATTTTTCACTATTCATAAATTTCGTCTCTTTTTTGAACTTTTGGTTTTTTGAGCTTTTTTACCGGTTCTTTTTTCCTGGTATCCGTTCGCGTTGTCCGTAATGAGCTAACATATTTTTTCTATTTTTATTTTTTTAAATTTAATTACGCTAAATAAGTCACATTCAGCTACAGTAAAATTTTAGCCGCTACAGTGTAATTTCAACCATAAACCACAGCTTTTCAGCCCAACCGAGCGGGGCTAGCATTGGTACTACAGACTTTAGGACTGCATGCAAGTGAAAGTCATTGATTGCATAGTAGTCAATGTAAAATAGCTGACTGCATAGTAGGCTTTGGGATTGGATGTAAGTGAAAATTAGTGACTACACAATAGTCGATGCAAAATAGATGATTGCATGCAACTGTGAGAGAGTGCATGTCTTTTAATGTTTGACTGCACAATACTCAGTGAGTACAACTGAAGTCTATGACCACACGCTACCTTAGAATTAAGAACTGGCACTTATTAGAAATTCAAAAAATGAGAAGATCATCAGCTAATAGAAATACCTTTTTAAGAAATCCATCCAAAATCAGAAATCAACAATCTCCTGTAAAATCAAAGAACTAAATCAGAAAACTCAATAAAAAACTAGAAATTACGTGCAAGAAAGAGCTGATGTTACAATCATACCTTAATCAGATGAGTCAAACAACTTATCCCTCGTAGACTTCACTGCCTTCATATGCTCAGCTTTCATGTTATCAGATATACCTCTTGTGTCATGCATGAGGAGCGTCTTACAGGTATCTAGCATTTTGGCTTCCTTCTTCTGCTTTGCAACAACAACAGTGAGCCTCTTTATTTCAATTTTTTGAGCTTCTCCATGTATGCATGCCACTTTGGCCGGTCATGGACAGCCTTCTAGCAGTACATAAACATGGATTGTCCTTCCTTGTAGTCTTCCTTGTAGAATTTTAAAACCTTGCCCATCAAATGATCATCTGACTGTTCATTGGCATAAATTTGGCTAGCCTTAAGCCAAGAGGTAGCAAATCAGTTGACCTTTTTGTTAACTCGGTGCCAACGGTTGTTGGTTTTCTTCATTTCTCTTCTATTTTTGGGGTGGTGCTATTACACACAGGAGTGACCTCTCACCAATATTGGTAATTCTTTTTGCAGTTTCTATTGATAGGGTCATTTGAGTTGTTCAAACATGCACTAAATTGTATTATGTAAAATTAATGTTAGTACTACTGAAAACATGTTGTAACTACAGATGTTAATTATCTAGATACTAAAATAAAAAATCAACTCACCAATCTCAAGTCTGCCTCTTGTGTCCATTGCAACCGCTTTCCAGTCCTATAGTCTACATCAGTGTCGCTATTGTCAACGTTGATGAAAGGTTGGGCTCGTGAACCCGATGCTAACAGAGGAGTGCGCGACTTAGGGTGTGTTTGGTTCGTGGATGGAGGTTGTATCGTATATCCTGACTGAGTGGATGCAGGCTGAGTGGAATCGTATTTCAGAAAAAGAAGATGTTTGGTGAGGTTGCATGAGCGGATGCAAAAAACTGAGATGCTGTTTGGTTGCCTGTATGAGCGGATGCAGTCTACCAAACCTGAGAGGCTGACACGTGGGACCGCATAAGATACACTGCATCAACCCATCCAGGATGGCCAGTGAAGCTCATTTTGAGCGTATCCACCCATCCAGGATGAGGGCGTATTTTTGCATCCGCTCATGCAGGCTGCATCCACTCATACAGTCAACCAAACAGGCTCTTTCTCATATTATACGGATCCACCCAGCCAGGACGAAGGAGATTCAGGCAACCAAACATACCCTTAGAAAGCGATAGGCTCCCTTTGGCCGTCGGTGGCTATGGTGCCGGGAATGGAGGATATTGTGAAGGACTACCAGCAAAGTGAAAATTTTGAGGCATATGAGACTGATGAGAAATTTGTTGGGGAAGGGGAAATTCGAATAATTCTGGAAGTAATTTAACAAACCATTAGGCGGGTACGAATACATTCCACTGTACATAAATGACAAACAAGCAAACACTATGAGGGTATACTTCTATAAACAACCCATGGACTTTTTTTTAGATCACCAAAACGCATCGCTTTGGCTGGATTAACTTATGAACATATGGTTGTAGTATAGTCCGTACTACTAGAAAAAATAACTGTTCAATGGAATGGCAAGTGAAGCGAAGAATAAAAAATGAACATTTTCCATATATTGCGCACTATCCAAATTGCCAACACAAGCTTAAGCATAAAAACCAAACTTTATTACAAAATTAAGGCCTAGCAGCCAAGTTTTACACAGCTGGACATACAACCCAAAGCTACATTAAAATACAAAAGAAACTCCACAGGCATGCCTGAGTGTAGAATAAACCCTAACACCAGGCGTCGTCTATATCATAGAGCTCAGTGTCGTCTTCATAGATTCCTTCATTTTCTTGACAAGCATTTCCTGTTTAAGATTTTAATAAGCATGAATACAACCAACCGTACTCAACAAGTCATATGGGAAAATGCTATATAACTAATTGTCAAGATTTCCAAAAGATAGGAGTATAGGGGTTTGTTAAAGTATTTGTGGATGCAATTTTATTTGTAAACTTTTTGTTTTTAAACACAAGATAACAAATCATAAACTTATTAAGGAATTTGGGGATTTCAAAACTTGATTACTAGACTTCAACATTTCCAAAATAATTCCAAATCTACTTATGCTTCGCTATTGGAATCACCCATTAAACACAGCTTCATTTACCAGAAGTACGGCATATTTGAATACCATTTATGAATGACTCTGCAGAGCTGCCCAACTTTACTCATAAGATTTCTTAACTCCCGTGTCCAGGTTCAAGAAAACAAGACTTTTCGCTGCTCATCTCTTTGTATAGCCTCTACCCAGTAGGGACTGGGCAACACAGGCAGTCGGTATTCCACTGGCCAACGCAGAAAGCACAATCCGACTACCGTGTAATCCTACTGTTGTGAAATATGGTTTTACCGCTTTCATACCACCTTTCATACACGCAGGCTATTCCCTTTCTGGAATCCCAATAATTTGTAGATATTTAATCGATTTGAGCAGCTACTACACCAGTTTTGACAAGTCAATGCTTGTAGTTGAGTGATCACTGTGTTCTTTACTTGGCATAAGGTTTTAGTCCTTACTTCTCACTGAAACAAATTTCAACAACAACAACAACTATTCGGCAAAGCCGAATTATCTTGTAGTATGAGATATTTGAACATCTACTCTACCTTGATTATTTAAATAGTATATTTAGTATTACTATGGTTTATCAAGGTGAATATGGCCATCAAATTAAACTGTGTTTTTTCGGGTGGTAGAACATAACTAGTATCATGTTATTCTAAATAGTTATTATACATAAAATAATAGTGCATAAATAACATAATGAAAGTATTGATAAGTAGATAAATAAAGGAAATATAGGTTCAATATGATCAAGGACATGTGACTCGCCTTGCGGATTAATGTATTCTACAATTTCGTATTCTTCGGTTTCTTGAGCTTGATCTTGAGTTTCTCCTTTTTGATCTGGTTGAGCTTCAACGTTGGAAGCTAACGCAAAGTCAAATAAAATAGTTCAGTTCCATGCTCGAAGGATTGAGCTAGGAATAAAGAAAGAAAATTCAAGAAAAATCAAATAAAATAGGTTTAGGGTTTATAGGTGTCCGACGTAGTTGGGGAATGGATCGATGGGCTCGAAACGGTCGAAATGGGTATACATATGCATTTTTGGACTTTGTGAACAGTAATAGGTATTTTACTATTCATTACGGGTTTCTACTATTCACATCGAGCGGGGTACTGTTCACGGTGGATTTTTATTGTTTATGGCGGGTCGGCTTCAAGGGCTAATGGATTGTGTTTACTATGCTTACCGGGTTGGACACTATTCATCGTGGGTCGATCTTAAGGGTTATTAGGTCGGACGAACTGTAACTGCCCATTACTGTTCATCTTCCTCACCCCAACTGCGCGCTCGACCGAAAATAGAGGAAAGGAGTTGCGGCAATCAGCGGGCTACAGTCATTTACGGCGGGATTGGGTACCAGGGTTGGGTTCCTGGGAGTGTCAAGGTTCCATTTTTGGAGTCAGCGTGGCCAGGGGAGGCGGCGTTCGCCGGCGGCGAGGAAGTTTCTTCTTGGAGTACTTGGATGGCACAGATGCTACCGGGGTGTTCTTTCTTGCAAATGGCAGTTGTTTATCCATCTACGAATACTTAGGAAGGCTTGGGTGGTGGTGGTTCGGGCTGTGAAGGTCTATGGTGAGCGGACCACGGCGAAGTGGTTTCGGCTGGCGGGGAACTAGTTGGCCGACGAGCTGTGGGGCTTGGCTAGCCATGGTGATGCTTCGATCATGTTTCCAGGGTTGTGAGGGAGCTATGGGAGTAAGTAATTGAAATGAAATTGACTCTACTTAAGGATTTGAGTTTGAGGCTTATGTGGGGAATTCCGGCAATTGACGGCAAGGTGACAATTGGTGAGGGTTTTATGGGCGTCTGAAGCTCACCTGGGTGGCGATGCTACTCAATGGAGGGCTCGGGGTGTTTTATAGGTGAGTTAGGGCGGTAGGCTGCAGGAGGCGTCCATACGAGTTTACTCAGGAGACTTCGGGGAGGCTCGTCTTTGACGGCGGGGAAGGTCGGCAAGTTGAGCTAGCATCTCGGGCGAAGGTTTGCGGTGGTCAATTGGCAGTGGGAAGCGGCTTGTCGGCTGTGGGATGGAAGGAAGAGGCGATGGCGAATTCCGGCCCAGAAGCTTGCCGTGAGTCAATGGGAGCTTGGTAGGTTTGTCAGGGGAGTACGGAGTGGTGCAGAGTCTGACCAGGTGGCAGCAGCGTGGTACTGGCTAGAAAGTGTGAGAAGGCGCGGGAGGGCTTAGGCGGCGGAAAACAGGGGTGACGGCAGTGGTTTTCAGATAATGAATAGTGCCGGTGCAAATCTTCTCCGTTAAGGCAATGTCAGCAGCAATTGGTGACGTGGACGGCTAGGGTTTGAGCTGGTTTAGGTTATGGATCAAGAGGAAATCAAATCAAAAAAAATTCCAATTATTTTTCAAAATTCGGTTTCGTTTCACAAACCAACCAATGAATTACCATTTTTATGCCTTCTTTGATTGAATCCTCTTTTTCTGGTATTGCTAGTAGTAGTACTAGTATACATTGTTTCCCTTTTCTTCTTGTGTTGCTTGTGTGTGTGTTTTATGCCCGTGAAGATCTGGTTCGTCGGCCCAGCGTCGTGCACGGCCAGCATCTTGTTGGCAGAGTTCACCAGTGCTGCGAAGGTCGGCACGTCGGCGCCAGCCTCTACCATCGTCACGTTGAACCCTCCAGGCTGAAGCGTCCTCCTAGTTCCTATACCCTAGCTATCCAATTTATTCGAAAGTTTTTTTATAGAAATCACAGATATGCTAATTCCCAACTGTTGTGGGGGTGGCCCAGCCCCCAGCTACTAGGCCTTGCAATAGGCCCAATAGTATAGAGATATAAGTATAAAGGAATATATCAACGTACTCTCATATTTTGTAATTATTAAAGGATAGGAAAGGAATTTCTTGTCCTATCCCATTCATATATATATAATCCCCAAGAGGAGTATGAGAGGTCTGATCCACTTATTTTTACACTAGCTCTCTTTCTCTGTCGGTCGGCTCTAGCTCCCTTAGTTCCATGTCCACCAAGGGGAAAAGGGGTACCCTGTATTGGTGCCGTTCGTGGGACCGCGCAAGAAGTTGCACGAGGAAGAGTTGCCGCCATGAGGGAGATCCATGGGATTTTGATCGGCTGGAAGGAAAGTGCTACAAACATAGGAAGATAGAGAAACTTCAAATTGGCCATGTAGTATGCCCCATAATATTTGGCACTTGTTGGCTTTAGTATTCCTGTACTGCTATTCGATCTGATTTGTGCTCAAATTGTACGGTGGCTTCGTGCCTCGACGTACTCTGTGAAGTATAAAGTATTAGGAACCTCGTGTGTCCTGGGCTACTCTACGGAGTACAAGATAAATCGCACGGGCGCTTCGGACACGGTGTACTCTGCGAAGTATAAAGCACTGGGAACCTCGTGTGTCCTGGACAACTCTACAGAGTATAAAATAAATCACAAAGTGGCTTTGGCCTCGGCGTACTCTGCGAAGTATAAAGTGTCGAGAACCTCGTGTGTCCTGGGCCACTCTTTGGGGGTGTAAAATAAATTGCACAGTGGTTTCGGTCCTGGCGTACTCTGCGGAGTATAAAGCATCGGAAACGTCGTCTGAAGCATGGGAACGAAGCACGTGCAAGTTTTCATCCCACCATCACCTTTATCAATGCCAGTCCAAAGGGTAGGGGATGAAGCGTGCGCTTCAAGACTTCGTTCCACCACTAACCTCATTGCGCTAGTCCAAAGCGTGGATGATGAAGCATTTTATGACCACCTTATGGTCGTGACTTCGTCGACGCTTGTTCGACATCTAGTGGTGGGGACTTCGTCGACGCTCGTCCGACACTCATACTCATGCTTCTAGTCTTCGTCCTGCTGCCGACGTTGTCGATGCCCTTGACAACGTCACAATCGATGTAGTCATGAGGCATTCTACAACCACCTTGTGGTTGCCACTTCGTCGTCGTCCACGACCACATGGTCGTGGGACATTCTTCGATAGCCTCATCGTCGGGACTTCGTCAATGCTCGTCGAACACCTCGTAGTTGAGACTTTGTCGACGCTCATCCGGCACCATATGGTCGGGACTTCGTCGACGCTTACGACCATGTTATGATGGATGTAGTCGTGAGGCATTCTATGACCACCTCGTGGTCGAGACTTCATCGACGTCTATCCAAGCGGTGGGGTACGGAGCGAGCATTTCAAGTCTACGTCCCGCCACCGACTTCGTTGATGCCAGTCCGAAGGGTAGGGGGTGGAGCGTGTGCTTCAAGTCTTCATCCCACTGCCGACTTCGTCGATGCCCACATCCACGTTATGATCAATGTAGTCGTGAGGCATTCTATGACCACCTCATAGTCAAGACTTCATCGACGCTCGTCCGAACAGTGGGGGATGGAGCGCGCATGCTTCAAATCCTCATCCTGCTGCCAACTTCGTCGACGCCCACGACCATGTTATGACTGACATAGTTGTGAGGCACTATATGACCACCTCATGGTCGCGCCTGTGTCGGCACTCATCCGAGCGTCTCGGGGTCATGACTTCGTCGACATCCATGACCACGTCATGATCGACGTAGTTGTGGGGCATTCTACGACCACCTCATGGGCGAGGCTTTGTCGCCCGCGTCTACATGCCACCTAAATCAGAGGGTCTCCCTCGACAGGGCGGCCCTAGCTATGTCGGGGGAATTCGCTGTCCTTCTCGTTGGCATCGCCTCGGAGGGGCGGACCAACTCGTGACTGCGCCTCTGCGTGCCACCCGCGTCCAAGGCACAACCTCGATGTGTCACATTCAGCTCTGTCGGGAGACTCCATGACCATGTCACGGTCAGTGTAAGGTGAACCTTGTTCTAGTAGGCTTGGAGAGTCTAGATTCTCGAGGACTGAAGCTAGCAGTTGCATCAGTTCGCCCCTCGAGACCTTCGTGCTTACTGTTCGGGTATGGGGGGCTGGGGCAATTGGTCATGTTAGCTCACCCCTTAGGACCTTTGCGCTTGCTATCGAGACAGTACTGTTGTGGGGGTGGCCCAGCCCCCAGCTACTGGGTCTTGCAACGTGCCCAATAGTATAGGGATATGTATATAAATGAATGTACCAATGTACCATTACAAATGTACCAAGAGGGGTACGAGAGGCCAGATCCACTCATTTTTATACTAGCTCTTTCTCTCTGTCAGTCGGCTCTAGCTCCCTTAGTTCCATATACCCCAAGGGGAAGGGTACCATGTACCCACTATTGTGCTCATACCACAACACCAACCTTGGTGGTATGAAAATGGCTCCATACATATATCAAATAACTATATCAATTGAAGAACAAATGACGATGATTTGGTTGTACCAAAATTCTGAAGCTCCACCCTTTTGGATCAGTAGAGGAGAGTACCTGAAAGGGGTACCAGAACCGACATCGAGCGGTCCCCACCAACTTATCCATGGAGGAGATAGTTGCCCTCGGCATCGACTTGCCTTGCGTCGGCTGCGGTGCCACAACCCGACTTCAGTGACCCATTGGTTGTGATGGTAGGGTGTAGGTGTGGTGAGAGCTAGGAGATTTTCTTGGGAAGAAAGGGAATGGGAAAGGGATTAGAGAGAAAAAGAACTGTGGATGGGGATTACTTATTGTATAAACCGAGGGCAAAAAAGGAATTTCCCATATTGGTAAAGAGAGAGAAAGAGTGGGGCCCACCCGTCGGTGGGTCAGATTGGAGATAAGGTGGGGAGGACGTCTCCTCCCCATCCATCCGAGCGCAGAGAGGAGCAGGGCTCAAGCAAAGAGGAGGATGGCAGCTTAGGGGTCTCAGCTCGACGCGCAATTTGTGGCTTCGGGTGTGCTCCTCCCGCGCGTCCTCCTTCCCCGCAAGACCCGCTCTCTCCTCCCCGCGCGCCCTCCCGTGCGGCTCGGTCATCCCGCGAGGCCCGGTCTTCGCGTGCGCGACGGAGGCGGACGGCGCAGGTGGCTGGCTCGGGCTTCGACCCGACCGTTGGAGGCGCCGCGCAACTCCTCCCTTCGGCTATAAGAAGAGATCCCCTCTTCTTCCTTGAGGGGTCGGGAAAAACAGTGAGCTCTCCTCTCTTCTCTTTGATACTTGAGTTGTGCCTTTGGTGTTTCGGAAGTGGTGGTGGCTGTTTTTGCATCCCCAATCCGACTTCAGTCCTTCACTGGTGGTGCTCGTCGGTGAGGCGCTTGGCCGGCTCCTCCCTGCGCTTGTGCGGCATTCCTCTACCTCGACTTTGTCCCTGTACGTCTGGCAAAGAAGGGCTTTGTATCTCCATGCCTACTGCCCTCTCTCACGGTGGTGTGAGGGGCAATAGATTTTCTAGGACAACGCGCAAAGCGTGCCTAGCCCGTGACCTTCTCGGCGATTTCGAGTATCGCCGGTCTTGTGAGTGAGTCTGTCACTTGTATTTGTAATCTTTGTGTGCTATGCTAGATTGATAATCTTTTATTCTTTATCTAGCACTGGGAGACTTAGATTGCATTGGGATTGGATTGTTGCTCGATGATAAATGAAATCATATACTGAGATTGATAGATTTAACCTTTGAGCTCTAATTACTGTCACTTGCTGTCATTTGGTTCATGCTCATATTCTGTGATTGCTGTTAATCGTGAGCTTTGGATGATAACCACTAGACAAAGATATATTGAATATGTGTGATTTGGTTGGAGCTGTCTTTAGCTTGTAGAAATTCCACATATTTGTTGCAGATCTGTTAGAAGTCATACTTGGTTAATTAAGTCTGATTTAGTTATTGCAAAAGGACATCTTGTATGTGGTTGGACTTGCTCTAGTTAGTTCTTGGCTGTTGGCCGAATGCACACATGTGGTGAATATATTATTTAAACTTGAAAGTGTATAGTTTTTAAGAGCTCAAAGATTGAATTCTAATTTGGTATAACCAATAGATGAAAAGTATATGATTTAGTAGCGGGACGGCCAAGAGTAATCTTGTGTAACCCTACAATTTGAGAGCACAAAATATCAATTAAAACTTGAGCTTATTGCTAGTCTTAATAGATACATGCTTTATATTTTGACATACATATTCATGTTTAGAATGTTATTGTTTCTATTATTGAATATGTGGTATACCATGAATGACATGTTCAATTCATATGATTACATACTTGTTATGTCCTTTATATTTGAATTGATGTCATTTATGTGCTTATATAATTATATTGAAATTATATTTATACCTTTGCTTATACGGCAAAATACTACAACATTACTAACGTACCGATGGTGTTGAGGAAATCCACTTCGCGCGCGCCTTTGCTTCGTTCCTACGCAGAAGAAATCGCAGGAGAAGAAATCATTCCTATGCTCGCTTTCGCGCGGTGGATCTAGAAAATACGTGAAAAACATACGATACCTCTCCAACAAGCGGATGCACC
This sequence comes from Dendrocalamus latiflorus, assembly GCA_017311315.1. Taxonomy (NCBI): domain Eukaryota; kingdom Viridiplantae; phylum Streptophyta; class Magnoliopsida; order Poales; family Poaceae; genus Dendrocalamus; species Dendrocalamus latiflorus. Next base: position 10,088,091 of record CM029663.1, read on the forward strand.
ATCGTTAGTGTCTTCTTTCTTGCGCTGCGCCAGTTGCGTTTGGAATGGACGACTCGTCTCTCTTTCTTCTGCTTCCATGTCATTACAAATCTTACGTGAAAATCCTTAGAGATAGTTGAAGTGGTACTATTAGAGATGCCTTAAGCAAGCATATTTTTGTGTTATATCCTGTATCCTTAGCTGGGGTAGCCTCCTAAAGTTTGGACAAACCATGATTTGGCCATTTGTTTAACCAGTAACTGGCTTTGTGGCACTAATAAATTTTGTTGGGGGTGCCTACGGTAGGTTGGCTTATCTTTTGACCAACGCATTAAACTATTGGCACAGTACCTCAAATGGAGTCTGGCTTTCTTGCCAGTGTGGAGGTGTATTATATTATATATCGAGCCCATGTTACCTGGGCAATTGGGCATAGTTATATTAACTGAGCTATTGGTTTTGCAGCATCAGATTTGCGCCCATGTTACCAATGTAGTGTGTGTCCAATGTCCAGGATGATTTTGTACATATCCAATGTTACCTCGAGATAGGCAGCTTGGGCCTGGGGATCTGGCCATGTTCTTTTTAGCTTTTAAAAAACTGTTTTTCGATTTTTCTACAGTAACTAACTTTTAAACGGAGTATTTTTTAGATAGAGTCTACTAATTAATTGTAGTACATACTTTACTGACTTCATTTATATCGGTAAAAACAGCACGTGAATTTCTGTTACTCTGTAATCTTTCGTACAAACAGCCCAAAAGTCACAAGCCGCAACCAAAAGCCATAAACCGTAGCAAAAAAAAAAAAAAACAGGCCCGGTCCATCGTCCATGCCTCCATGCACGTTGGTGCAACGGTAACCAGTGTTCGCTCTTTACCTTAAAAAAACAAACAAACTAGAGTTCTCTCTAAAGAAAATGTAGCAACTGCCGACTACTGTAAGTACTGTACATGTTTAAAAAGAGCACTGTTACGTACAGTGACGGATCTAGAAAAAATTTTTGGAGGGGCTGAAGTACCTTTAGCTTGACCTCAGCCCCTTCTACATTATACATCCATAGCTAAAAATTTAAGGGGGGCTTCAGGGACTCCAAAGGTCCGGTAGCAGTAGTGGTGGATGGCACATAATTGTTTCTTTCAGTCTGTCGTATAATGACCACTGTAACTACGCATGCTGAGTGGAGTACGAGTTACCTGCACCGTTACAAATTTCAAAAGTCAAAAGCCCATTAGAATGTATTAGCTTTTTAACTTGGTTTTTTCTTCTTTTTTCTTTATATTATCCATAGAAATATAATGTTGTTTTTATTTTTATTCATTTTTCTTTAGTTGAATATCTCAGAAAAGATAATAGTCTCTACAGTATTATTTTAGTTAAAAAGAAAAACCCCAATATCTTTGAACAGGGCCATAAATCAAAGCCACTATCACACATCTCATATTCTCATATCGAATCAAAATCAAGCAAGTCGTGTACGCTGTGTGGACTCTACTCTATAGACATCAACATGAGTCGATCTCGGAATATATGTAGTACTTGAGAAAAAGAAGTTTGTTACTAGATGTTTTGTTCCTCTTATTCTTCGATTTTCCACTATCCATGATAATAAGGCAGCGATCAACATGGCTGCAGCTACAGTGCTGCGGGCTTATTTGTCACTATTCATAAGTTTCGTCTTTTTCTGAATTTTTGGCTTTTTGTTGAGTTTTTTTGTCGGTTCTTTTTTTCCCGTATTTGTTTGTATTATACGTAATGGGCTAACATATTTTTTATATTTTTAAATTTTTTAAAATTTAATTATGCTAAATAAGTCTCTGTCAGCTACAGTGCTTTTTTCAGCCAGCTACAGTGTTTTCAGCCATAAGCCATGAGCTTTTCAGCCGAACCGACCACCCCCTAAACTTCACGCTTCCAATTACAGTTTTTCTTCTATATACTTGATCTCTTAATATTTTTCATTAAAAAAATATATAAACTACTCCTTAAAAATCTTCCTTTGCTTACCCTGGCTCTGTACAAATCTTCAGTAACTAGGCCTCTTTCCTTGCTTCCTTCTCCAGGTACATGCCTCCTGAAAGCAAAGCTTTATATATCTTGCTCCAAACGGTTTTTGTTTTGGGCTTTTTTTGGGTTCAGGCTTTTTTAAGCCAAAATCTACTTAGAATACGTCGGCTTCTAATTTCGGTTTTTCTTGACTTTTTTTAGCTTTTGCTTTCTTTCTTTTTATTGTACGTGAAGATATCACGGTGTTTTTATTTTTTTTCTTATTTTTCTTTATTTTACATTAATCGAATGATTTAAAAAAAATTAACCGGTATTATAATATAATTTCAGCTTTAAGTTATAAGTCGCAGTTAGAAACTACAGTAAACTGCCGGTTGAAACGGCACCTTTTGTTCCGCCTTCACTTTTCTTTACGTATCTTGGGAGCACTGCGTCTGCATGGGCATAGCCGCATAGATACACGATCAAAAGCTGGAATTTTGGACACTGTTGGACCCCTGTTTACCCAAAATTCCCGTTTTGGCCCCCTGTGCAAAAAATTCCCAAATTTGGACCCCTGTTGAGCGCGCGATTGCCAGGTGCTGCCACGTGCCCCGGTCGTGCGGTCTGGTACCGCACGACCGGACTGTTCACCGGGTCGTGCGGTACCAGACCGCACGACCCGCCTGCCGTCGCCCCCAACGCGCGATCCAATCGCCCGAGCGCACGATCGATCGGCCGACTGCGCGTCCTCCCGCCCGGCCGCGCGACCTGCAAAGCCGACCGCACGATCAATTCGCAGAGCGCGCGATCAATTCGGGGGGCCAGAAGGACAACTAGGTCTTCTTACTTTTTTGTTTCAGTCTTCTCACATAATTGTAGCAAGAAAAGGTACAAAATGTTTGCTACGTAATCTCACTGTCGGAGTTCTTTTAAAAAATGATCACAAGCCCTATTGGCTCGAACTTTAGCATCTTCGCATTAATTAGCGCATTGCTTGGCTAATATCTTTCATGCTAGCAGAATTGATCGCGCGCTCCGCGAATTGATCGTGCGGTCGGCTCTGCAGGTCGCGCGGCCGGGCGGGAGGACGCGCAGTCGGCCGATCGATCGTGCGCTCGGGCGATTGGATCGCGCGCTGGGGGCGACGGCAGGCGGGTCGTGGTCGTGCGGTACCAGACCGCACGACCGGGGCACGTGGCAGCACCTGGCAATCACGCGCTCAACAGGGGTCCAAATTTGGGAATTTTTTGCACAGGGGGCCAAAACGGAAATTTTGAGTAAACAGGGGTCTAACAGTGTCCAAATTTCCAAAAGCTGAGGCAGTGGCGCCGGGTCGTGCGGTACCAGACTGCACGACCGGGGCACGTGGCAGCACCTGGCAATCACGCGCTCAACAGGGGTCCAAATTTGGGAATTGTTTGCACAGGGGCCAAAACGGAAATTTTGAGTAAACAGGGGTCTAACAGTGTCCAAATTTCCAAAAGCTGAGGCAGTGGCCTAGGCCTTTCCTTCATCTAATCTCCGGTTGATTCTCGTTAAGCATATGTTCTTTCCACTCTAAGATATGGCTGATTCGGCCCCTCTTCGATTTGGAACGCTTTTAAAAGTGCTTGCTTGGTTTGTCGATATCTCAAGCTAGTGCTTTGTCGTACAGCAGCTGCTGCTCCCACCACTATCTACTGGCAGTGGCAGTGGCACATCTGCTGCTTTTGTCTTGGGAATGACATGTTACTGTTTGCATAGAATAATTGCTTTTCTCGGAAATGACACACAGAGCAGTGCGAGTAAGCATCAAAGGGGGATTGGTCGTGTCTCGTGTGTCGTGGCAACCTCCCTTTCTCATCAATCCTTTAGGGCCCATTTGGCACACCTCTAATTTCGAGATTATCTATAATTTATTGATTAAATTAAAGTAATTTAAATATTTTTATTTAATATATAATATAAATGAAATGAGTCATGTAAATGCACTTAACATGCCTGCAACTCTAGATCCAGGATTTCCTAGAGTTACAGATGACCAACTCTAAAAAATATACAGATTTTCTAGAATTAGAGCTCTGTCAAATAGGGCCTACTCCTAGTCTGTTGGTGCGAGTACATGCTTTGCTTCTTTTCTCTGACCCTGTTCTGAGGTGTCGATCAATGATAGAGTTGATCCATCGGGCTTCAGTTCACTACGGGGGTGATTGGCTCATCGGATCGAAGGATGCGCTCTGCACTCTGGCCAGATTAGAGGACGCGAATTTACATATCTATCTGCCTGAATTTTAGTTTGCCTGGTTTAAGAAAATGTTAGCGGCATGTGTAGGCAGAAAGTAGGATGCACTTTTCAATTGGTATCAAGCAATTTTTATCAGAAGAAAAATTAGAGTTCGGCACTGCAGCAAGTGGCTTCCGCTTCCGGCTGCGAGAAGGCACTAGCCGGTTGGATCCGGAGCTGCACGCTGTCAGAAGATACTAAGATAATAATTTGCAACTATCATATTTATCTTCTATTAATCATCTATTTATATACAAGTATATAAATGTGAACAATATATAAATATATAAGTAGAAACGCTCTCATATATGAATACTAAGCACTGCCTCTAGTAGGAATATCAATACTAATAGGAATACTAAACAACAATAAAAACACAATTATCCTAGTTATTTCACACTCCCCTTCAATCACAATCGACGAGGTTGAGATTGTGTCGTAACATCTTCAGTTGTTGTATTCCAATTGGTTTTGTCAGACCATCGGCTAACTGACCTTGTGATGATATGAACTAAATCTCCAACGCTTTTCTTGTCAATCGTTCTCGGACAAAATGAAAATCCATCTTAATATGTTTAGTTATAGTATGGAATACATGATTAATAGAAAGATGTGGCTCCAAGATTATCACACACAGAACATACGCTTGCGATTGATAAATTCCAAGATATCCTAATAGCGATTGTGTCTAGATGATTTCTACTGTGGCATTTGTAAGAGTCTTGTACTCTGCCTCAATACTGGATCTCGCTAATATGGCTTGCTTTCTTGAACTCCATTATATGATATTGGAGCCAAAGAAAACCGCAAAACCAATAGTTGATCTTCTATCATCTGCTAATCCAGTCCAATTTGCATAAAAGAATGCACTAACCAAACTAGAAGTAGACTTGCAAATACGGAGTCCGACACTCACTGTAAGTTGTACATATTGTAAAATTCTTTTCACTGATGTCTAATGATATTCGGTCGGCATATATAGAAATTGACACACCTTGTTGATCACATATGATATATCTGGTTGTGTCAATTTTATGTACTGTAAAACACTAACTATCCTTCTGTATCGTGTTGCTTCTGTAACTGATAACTCTCTCCCGTCAGACTTTGATAATTTTTTAGTTATCGACAATGGAGAAGTTATTGGTTTGCATGTTGTCATACCGGTTCATTGCATAAGTTCAGTGGAACATTTAGACTTTACAAGAATGAGATCCTCCCCTGATCGACATACTTTGATGTCCAAGAAGTAATGAAGATCACCAAGATCCTTGAGAGCAAACTCCGACCACAATTTCTGAATCAAGATATGAATAGCCTGAAGAGATGAGCTAGTGTCAATAATGTCATCAACATAAACCAAAAATATATGTGATCACACCACTATGATTATAGATAAACAGAGAAGTGTCAGCTTAGGAACGAACAAAACTAAGTTCTTGTAAATAAGAATTGAGTCGAGAATACCAGGCACGAGGTGATTGCTTCAACCTATAAAGAACTTTATCCAATTTACACATATGATACAGAAACTATGGATCCTTATAACCCAGTAGCTGTCGCATGAACATATCCTCTTCCAGAACGCTATGCAAAAACACATTCTGTACATCCAGTTGATGAAGCAACCATAATAATATTTATTGATTAGCTAAATATGGACCTGAATGCCAAAGTTTACATTCATGCCCTATATATCAAATTTAAATATAAGTAGAGGAAGAAAAGCTGAAGCAGAAGAAGCTCAAATAGCCTGCCAACATGCAAACGATAATAAGACGCAACCTATACGTCCTGATCCTCACCCTAGTTGAAGTCGTCCTCATCTGAGTAACAGAATTAAGCAAGGATAAGCACAAAAATATACTCCATAAGTTACACGGAAAAATACATCATTAATATAAGGGCAACAAGTGAAGATATATAGGGTTATTTGAGCACAGAGCAGAATTTAAAGAAATACAGCAAATAGATAAAAAATTATTAGATTTAATACAATAAGTAGAAAATAGTAATTGAGACAAAATTAATACTATTAGTGCAGATTCATCCCCCACACTAATCTAACCACAGACATCTCACCCAAATCATCTTTTTCGAAAGATCTCATATAGATTACATCCATCCATAAGCCTTTGATAAACCATTTTGAAAAATAAAGTTTAATTCATGAAAAACTTTACTTGACATACCCTGACCGTGGGCACAGCTATCCAGGATAGTTTGTATACTCTACAGAAGTGGTATAACTTTATCCACAAGATACAATCAACTCATATTGCCACGCGATTAGCACACTTCCTTGGGTGTACGTCGGAGAGATCATGCAAGGCCTTTACAATACAAAGCCGTCAACCTGGCCACGCCTGGAGTATGACGCGTACGAGTAGGATGCCCTCTATAAAGGTTGGGATGAGTAGGAGATAACTGGCAGATGTTTACGTGATCCCGAGTATTTTAGTGTGTCGCTATCTTTTAGCTTATGTTCTTGTATAATTATTAAATGGCACCAATTCTATCTTCAAGTGTTGTAATAGTTTGGCAGTCTTGTGTGGCCTTATTAAAGACTGTAGCCATGCGTTGCAATGGTATTGTAATAATATTATACTGTCTCTAACTATTATTTTGCAACAACACTCTGATATGGCTTATTATTCGATGAAACAAGAATTTATTCTATTTTATCGGATAATAACCACAGACTTGTGTTATTACCTAAGGCAGTGATGGCACATGATGTCACAAATATACAGTCACTCTTTTTAGATACTAGTCAAGTTTCTGTTCGTTGCAACAGAAAATTGTATTTAGTTGCGGCAAAGTCTTTCTTTGTAACAGCCCAGGTTTTTATGAAAATAAAAATAAATAAAAATCAAATAAAATAAAATTTTAAATTAAAATAAGTATTTTTTGTGGCCTAAATTTTATTTTTGGATTTGCCCCAAATTTCTGTTTTTTGAAAAACTAGATTTAAAAAGTATTTTGTGTAAAATCTAAAATTATTAATATTAAATAAAATAATATTTTGATTTTCTATAAAAATCTTATGTCAAATTGACTATGTGGATTTATTTGGCTCTTATTTGGTTTTCTGAGTTTTCTGGAGTTTAAAACTATTTTTGAAATTAAAAAGTATTTTAGGTATGAAAATGTAATACCAACATTAGTTGGAAATATTTTTATTAAGTCCAAAAAGTGTCCAAGAGGTTCTATGAATTTTTCTGGAATTTTTGGAAGTTATTTCATATTTTTCTGAATCTTATCTAATTTTCTAGGCTTTTCAGAAAATCCAAAATCAAATTCTAAAAATAAAATCCCCTCCCCTCCCCTCCGGTCGCCACGTGGACAGCCAGATGCCGACCACGTCGTTCATCCGCTCCCGCCTACCCCCTCCCATCGGCCGCCACGCGTCCGGCCCTGATCGGCCACACCCGCCCACGCCGGCCCATCCCTGCCATCCGCATTGCGCTCGCGCCCGCCGTCCAATTCCCATCCGACGCCCGCACCTTTCCCTGCTCTCCCTCTCTCTGCCAGCCGAGGCCACCTGTCAGCTTCGCCTCTTTCGTCACCCTTCTTCCGCCTCGCGCCGCCGCCGCCCTGCCCTACCCGGCGCCCCTCCTCTTCTCCCGCGCGCACTGCCCACTCGCCTTCGTGCGCCGGACGAACCGCACCCACTTCCCCGTCTAACCGCGCCCGTCGCCACCCCCCACTCCCCACCTTTTGTAACCGCCGCCACCCCACCTCTCTCTCCGGCGAGAGATTCCCGGCCACTCCTCCCTCCCCGCCCATACAAAGAGGCCCCCGAGCAGCCCCTCCCTTCACTCCATCTCCCGCTACCCTCAGCTCCCCCTCTCCGCTGCTCTAGAGCCCCCGCAGCGTGCGCCTCCACCTCCACTGCCGCCTCGGGCTCCAGCGAGCAATCGCCGTCGCCACGGGCCCCGCCGCGCCTCGCCGTCCCCACCGCCGCCTTCGCCGCGCCCGTGCGCACCTCGGCCGCCCCTCGGTCACGCCTCTCCGCCACCGGAGCCCCCTCACCGTCGTCGGCCGAGCTGCTCCGCCGCTTTCACCTCGCCGCCGACCACTTCCGGCCATCTCCGATAAAGTCTCGCGACGCCCCCGCATTCTCCTTCGCGCCCTCTTGCGTCTCCAACCCTCGCCGCCGGCCGCTAGTCGCCGGAGCTCCGGCGAGCTCCCGGTCCCCGAGAGCTTCCTCCGCCGGTCGGCCACCTCAACCCGCCTGTCCTGCATGGACGCCATGTGGCACGCCACCTCGGCCACGCCCGTGCCACCCGTCCGGACAAGGCCACGTTAGCGACACAGGCTGCCCCGTCAGCAATTTGACCCAGTCAGCCTGCCATGTCAGCATCCACCCCCTTGCCACCTCACCACTTTCCCCGGTCCATGGACCTAGTCCACATGGACCAGGGCCCACTGTCAGCCTCTTTCCCCTATTTTCCAATAGGAAAATAATTCGACCAAAAATAAAATTCCAGGGCTGACGCAATGTTAATGTCATAAATCCAATTTCTTTTAGAAAAATAATTCCAGAAATTCACCTTTTCCATTTTCTCTCTTTTCAAACTTCCCGGAGCCTGTTCTCCTTCGTCCTAACTCCAATTGAGCCCATTCAAATTTCTAAATTCATTAAAAATTCCCCTCTATCGATTTCTAGCCTCAATTCAAATATTTGAAGTCAAGTTGAATTTATTTTGAATTTATTTGAATTTAGTGGGTGATTTTCACGTGTAGACTTCGACGATTCGGGAAAATTCGACAACGAAGATTCAAACCATTTTGAAGAGCAAATCAAGTCACACTCCTTGATCATGTTGATCCCAGTTTTCAAAATAAATTATGTTGATTTAAATTATTCTGCATGCATATTTTTATTCAATTATTTCAATTCATTTTTGAAATTAGCTATTGCCTACTTGTTATTATCTCCATTGACCTTGAAATACCTTGTTACTTTGTAACCCTAGATTAAAACTCTAGTTGATACATTAGTATGGCTAAAGACTTTATGATTAGAAAATGCTTAGCTTTGCTTAGACATAATGTCGGACCTCGGGTTAGCAAACCCTGATCCTCTGTGATTCCACCGCACTATTCCTTGGATCAGTAGATAGTGCTCACAGATACATTACTGTATATCAAAAACATATTATGCGGAAGCGTATATAATACAGTAATACTTACTCATGGGCCGATTGGGCCGAAAACAATAAAATGCAGCAGCGAAAACTTCACACAGGTGGGACCCGCAGGACTTGCCCACAGGCAGCCAACTGGGGTTCGCGACCTAGTCCATGGCCTCTCCGTCTTCCAGCTCTGTCGACTCTTTTCAGGCATCGCAAGGCTTTTATTTCCTTTCTGACTGAATGATGGCAATTAAGCCAGAATGAATACGATGATACTCAGCAAGCCACCACACAGGATGCAGTAATAATAGATGCAAGCTGTCAAGGGAGGCTTGAGTTTCTTTTATTTGCTTAATGCGACATTTGCAATAATCATAATTAAAATTCCTATGACTTGGCATTTTATAAACATGCTTTAAACAGTTTGAAATTGTGCAATAAATATAGCGGTGTCGGTTCCATCCACCGATTACATGGTTCCATCCACCTATGCTAGCTTTTGATCATTATGCCACTTTCATATTATCAATCACGCTGGAGTACGTCCCTCCAGGAAAAATCCCAAAATCAGAGTACCTCCCTCTGATAGGTTTTGTCCCATCCACAAAGGTTTTTGAAATAGAACTAACTTGAGGAGAATCCCATGTCCGCCCTTGACCGTGGGCACGGCTATTCGAATAGTTTATTCTCTGCAGAGTTTGTACACTTTCACCACAAGAGACGATCCGCTCGTTGCCCCACACGATTCCTTAGTCATGCGGTTGAGTGGATCATCACAATAACTGTTTAAAATATCGAGCCCCTTTTGTCATCTCACTTTATGGGCTGCTCCCACTTGCGGTGGGTCCCATACTTTGCACGGGATGTAACCACGGAAACTAGCGCATTCGGACTGCAACTCTCCACAACGCTAGCACGGCTGGAAACTTCACCCTGCACTCGGTGTCCCTTTAGGCCTTCTCTTGCCCTTATAGCATCCTCCTTTCCCCTACCAGTGAGATGAGTTCCGGGGGTCCGATAGATTTACTTAGCCAAGTTGCACTTTGCAGACTTGTGGCTGTACTGTTTTACACGGAGAAGTCATCACAGGATTAAGTCCTTAGTGCGTCCGGGCGGTTCAGTCCACAATCCAATGTGCTACTTCCACACCAACCACTCTTACCACCCGCCCAAACAGGTATAGCATGTTTTGAGGGTTTTGAGAAGCATAAAATAAGTAGTCACAAAGTATTCAGCCACGTACATCCCGTGACTGCCCAAAACAAGTTCTCATGTTTATGAAGATTGATGATCAGGGCAACTAGCGCCCTGGACTTGACAAGACCAGCATGGCATTTAATATGACTTATAGCTAGTAAAGTTATCATTAATATCTGTGGTGACAAGGATCAGGTGATTCAAGTATCAAAGGATGGCATAATAATTTTAATACAACATCAAGTGGGCATGTAGCTACCTTAAGCTTTAACATATATTTGCATAACAAATTAAGCATGCAAGTTGATAGCTTTAAAGAACATAGTTTTGCATAAAAGATGGGATCAATATGATCAAAGTGATGACTTGCCTTGCTTGGGGTACCATGGCCTTGATTGATCTAATTCAAAGCCTTCTCAGTCAGTGATCTCAACTGCCTAGTCGTCGCTTTTACCCGAGTCTTGATCTTGTTCGAATCTGTCGCCTCGTTGAGTCTTCAGATTCTAATACGCGGCAAGGAAAAGAAAGGCCAAATAAATCCAAACACTTTAAATGCCCGATTTAATTTAAATTATACATTTGTTATGATTTGAGAATAGAAGGATGATTCGGATTAATGTGCTGTAAGCACAGCGGTAGATGAATTGGGCAGGAGAACGAACTGTCTAATTAACTTTACCGTGAGGGAAAATTTTAGAAATACGAGGGATCAAAAGTGAGGAAGTACCTTACCGGAGATAGTAAAGAGGAATAGAACTTTGTATTTTTAGGAGGCTGGGGCTTTACAGGAGACGAGTATAATTTTAAATATTCAGTTTAACTTTGATATTTCATGTGTCAATCCTTATCTGAAATTGCAATTGCCATTATTTTATCTTCTTAATTAGAGGATGGGGTTGGCCATTTTAGTACAGTTGTTATTATGAGCAAAGTTAATCTTTCTGCTTGATCAACAAAATTGTTAGAAATGGCCAACGGTTATGTTTTACTAAAAAGAGATGCTATGGCTTTAAAGGGATCTTCTTAATAAAACTATTTATTTTATCTCGACTATTGAATTTAAATCCTGAGACAAAGATGAAGGATTGCTCTTGAGAATTCTTAATCGTGGACATTCGTTATTTTAAATCTTAGTATTTTAAGAGAAAGGTTAAAGTCTTTACCACAAATATTTTAAGTACTTTTGAAAAGATGGCTTTCATGATTTTTAGAGATAAGTGAACCACACTTGATATTTTATGTGGCAAGCAATTGATTTTTGAGGGTTAAACTCATTAAGCAAGGTAGCTTCAAATTCATACTATTGAAATGTTATATTTGATGATACATCCATTCAATTATTATACTATTTACTTTTGTTGCCAATGTATTATTTGTCATGGACTTGGACAAGATGAAATGGGAAGATTCTTGAGCTTCCTAATTAGAATCTTTTTAACCATGATAGTATTATTATTCTTAGGTTATTAACTTCATGTCAATTTCCTAGTAATAGGAACATTGTTCGTGTTATAGGTTTACTTTAATTAACCCCAACTTATTAATCTTAATCAGCATACAATTGACCCAGGCTTAGTTTTAGTTCGATCGCAACAATCTTTTTCATTACGAATTTATAAGTAATTTCTTATCGTTATTTCCCATTCACCATGTGTCTTTACATGCAATTAAATCAACTTAGATTTTTAATCTCATCTCATACCCCTTTTAGTTTAACCTCACCATTCAAGTTTATTCCCCATTTTATTTACATCTCATAATCTAAAGTTGCTCCTAGAAATAAATTGAGAAGATGCAAGTGATACACCCTAGCTAGGTGCTAAACTTTAGTGGGGCCCACATGTCATACAAAAGAGACAGAGAGCTATTTGGTCGGCTGGAATAGAGCAGAGGGTAGTAGCGGAGGGAAAACAGGGGAGCTGGGGTGGCGCCGGAGCCAGGCGGCGTCGCCGGCGAGGAGCGGCCGGGAAGGCGGGGCGACCGGCCAAATGAATTGCCGCGGCAACGAGGAGGCTTGTGGGGCGGTGGCTTCGGCAGGGGAGGCGCCAAGCAAGCCGACGGTGGCGCTAGGCGGCCGGTGATGAGGGGGGAACGAGGCGCCGGCGGCCGGATGGGAGAGGGAGGGAGAAAAGGTGCGCGTGAGCAAGAGAAGGGCACAGGGAGCTTACCCAGGGGTCAGCGAAGCCGGAGGGAGGCCGAGGTGGAGCGGCGGCGTGCACGGGCGGCGGTGCAGCCGGGTCGCCGTGGCGGGGTCGCGGCGGTGGAGGAGAGCGCAGGCCGGCGGTGGGGAAGGCTTCGGGGCGCCGAGGTGCGGCTCCCACCGAGCGGAATCGGCCCGGGGCCGACTGGGGTGGAGGCGGCGGCAGGAATGGTGTCGGCCGGCCAGAAATGGGGGAAGAAGCGCGATGGGGAAGAGAAGCGACGGGGGCGGCCGGCTTCTTATAGGCGGGGAAGGGGAGCAGTGGCTTCACTGGTGCGCGCGCCCGGGGAAGTACCGCCGGCATGGGCGCGGCGTACGTCGGGTATGCGCGGCGACGTGCACGGCATGGCGCGCGCGCGCGTAGGGGGATGGCGCGGTGGCTAGGCCGGTGGTAGGGCGCTAGCGCAGATGTGACCAGGGGGCAACCGGGGGCGGCATGAACCGGGGCGGGGCGAGCTGCGCAGGCTGGGCCGTCGGCCTGGGCGGCGAGCACCATGAACAGAGGGAGGAGGACGAGGAAGAAACGGGGGGGAAGAGAAGAAAGCGGGGCGCGGTCGGCTTCGGCTGGGCCGAAGGCCAGTGAAGAGGAGGGGCGGCCGAACGGGCCGAAGGAGAAAAGGAAAACGGCCCGGAAGCAAAAAGAAGCGGGCCGGGAAAGGGAAGGAAATGGACTGGCCCAAAATCTGAGAGGCAAAACTCTGAATTTTTTTATTTTCAGATTTACATAGGTAATCAGGTTCTGAATTTGAGAACTTGGTTTAAATTTTTGAGTCCAACAATTGCATTCTTAGGATTGCCGAGTTTTGAGAGATAACCCGTAGATTTGAGAATTTGAATTTTTGGATATGAAATTTGGATGGAAAGATTTTATATTGATTTCAAATGTCTACTCTTGGCTTTTAATATCCAGATTTCAATTTTTAAATTTGAAATTAATACTTCCAAGGAACTTTGGATTTTCTCAAATTTTAAACTTTAAATTTTGGCTCTTGAGTCCAAGGTTTGGATTTTTATTAGCCGGGCTTTTAGCAAGAAAACCAACTTGAGAAATTCGAACTTCGCCAAAAACTTTTGAAAAACACGGGATAAACCATTAAAAGATTTCATAATTTTTCATAAATACACTAGTTCCTTAATTGGGATGTTACACATAATTATGGATTGGGATACCTTTTCACATAAAATGACGAACCTTTTCACATAAAATGATATACTTTTAATATATACTCTTGACTTTGGTGAGTCAAGGAGTGTTATGAAATATTTTGAAAACAAAATATCAAACTTGGTTTAGACTTAGGCAATTGGTTAGATTGGTGGGTGCAGGCATGCCCTGTTGGTTGGAGCCGCAGTGGTTGATTATCGTGCACAGGGGTATGTGGTTGGGCCTACACTACTAGTGATCAGGTCTAGGACAACGGAGCAAAATCGTTGCAATAGGGCCAAAATTGATGCAATATGTACCTATTGCAACACATCACTTTCGTTGGCAAGCGTGGCAAGTACTTGCGTGCTTAAAAGATTGTGCAACGGATTGTGGTTTCGTTGCAATACCTATGGTTATTGCCATGCAATGTGTTGTGGCAATTGTTTGTTGTTGCAACGAATGATGTCGTGGCGATATAGGCTATTGCCACGGCTGACTCCGTGGCAATAGCTTCTTTTGCCACGAAGTTTGGTCGTGGCAATAGTATCATTTGCCATGAAAATATTGCGTGGTAATAGGTTCTATTGCCACGCCAATGGTTCGTGGCAATAGACCCTATTGCCACGGAGAGCATTTCGTTGCAACAGGATATATTGCTACGGGAGGCGTTTCGTTGCAGCAGGTTTAATTGCCACGAGAGGTGTTTCGTTGCAATATGTTTTATTGCCACGGAAGGCATTTCATTGCCATAAAGTTATTGCGACGAAATATGTTTTATGGCAAATAGATCCTATAGCAACGAACATTGTTCATGGCATATAGTGGAATCGCAACATAGTAGCGGCGTTGCAACAGCCTATCACAACGAAATACCAATTTTGCATACAGATTTATCGCAACGGTAAAATTTGCGGTAGCATATTGAGCATATGATAGTTTATTATAATTTGTTGTTGCAAATTAATAATCAAATTAGGAACACAGCTGGATCAAAAACACATATATTAATTCAACACATAATAATTTAAAAGTGCCACCACTCATGCAGGAATTACATATCAATCTCCATACTTAAACTACAAAGTTTGTAACTAATAACAAAAGTACTATCATTTCCATTCCATTTGTCCGTGCTTCTTTGCCATGTTGAATTTCCTGACTTGATGACGCCACGACTCTGTTTGCTCTGATCAAATTGTTTCATCCTGATAGAACATGAACAATAAAGAGGAACCTTAATGTGAGTATTGTCCAGCAGCACATACTTAAGTACATCATAGTGCAAGTTTAGAGATACGAGTTATAACTGAAAATAGCAAACCTGAGTTCTCTAGTTCAGTTGCGTAGCAAAGTATTTAGCAAGTGATTCCAGCATAATTATTTAATTTCATTTCATTTACCGATATATAGTAGCCCTACTTCACCTGGCATAATTTTTTAGTAGTTTACAACAGTATGCTATATTTGACATAAGAACAATGACAGATGAAAATTAGTCATATTTTCATTTCGAACGAGTTGTAGCAGTATTCTTCAATTGTTGTGGAGGAATGAAGTTCGATGAACCATTATTAACAGCGACATTTTGGAAGAGGCTTCGGTTAAGATTAGAAGCTCGAGTGATGCAAATAGGTGGCCTAGCATCTTTTTGTGTGGTCAGGATGCTTGCTAGGTCATTCTGCAAATGTAAAATGTAGAATAAAAAAATATTAGCATCCTGATGTGTACTACTATTAAAATATGTTCAGCATGCATGCATCAATTGAAGTTCAGGGAAGGTACACATCAGCAGGTTATCAATAGAATGTACAAAGTCCAAATCCCTTATGGCAGCAAACTATTTGTAAATTTTATTACCTGTTGTAATGTTTCTTCCACATGTTCAGGTGTCTTTTCTGTGGTGTTCAATGTACTATCTGGGTTAGCCTTGTCCAATGTTGTCATGTTTTCGTCTTCCTCACTTGGATTAGCCTCGCTTTCCCTTGTGTTCAATATACTTCCCTGGTTAGCCTGCATATGGACCATGAGGAAAAACATTAGGACCTGTTAGGCTGGTTGGCTGCTGCAAGCCATCAACAACAAACAAGCAGCAGCAGCTGCTGCGTATGTACAGATGTATTACCTGTAATGTTGCTTCTCTCTGTTGTGCTAGCAATGAAAGGAACTCTTGCCTAAGTTGTTCTCTTGCGTTCCTTTCCTTCTCCAGTTCCTCTTGCATCTCTCGCCTAGTTTCTTCCCTTTCAGCAACTCCATTTGCAATTTGTTCCTTTAACATTTGCACCTCATCTTCGAGCTCATTATTTTTTCGCTGGGCTGCAGCTGAAGCACGGGATTGTTCATCGAGTTTGTCTTTCAACTGTTGGCTTCGTGTGGGATATTTCGCCATGTATCCATGACCATGAGCTTTGCATGATTTGGTACCGGTGCTTTCCTTGTAACTTGATTGGAAAGCAATGTTATTCTCTTCAACTGTAAGGAAGTCTTTATCTGGCTCTGTTGGTAGGTCAGTAATTTTGAAGGCTGCATCATCCTAAGTGTGATAAGAGAAAATAAGAAGTTAAATCAGTTAAGAATTTAATGTACACATTCAGCAAAAACCAATTGAACCTAGAAAATAGAATTGACAGAAGGATAGCATACCATTTTGTTGTTGCTTGTTTTTCCGAGCATGAGATGGCCTCTCTGGTGGTGTTAGGCCGCTGTCTTGACTTTCCTCATCTTGAAGGCCAGCTGGATTGATGGTATGGTCCTCTTTCAAAAAGGATACTGCACACATTATAATACTCATCAGAGAAATATATGTGAGTTTGTAAAACTAATAATATGCTTGTATAGTTCATTGAAAGATTTGAAAATTACAGATATCATCAAGATGGCCTTTCCTCCTTAACCATTCCTTATATGTTTTGATTGTTTCATCTCTGTAGTCATCTATAAATGCTGTGAGCCATGAATATATGTTAGTGCAGTTGCCAATTCAGTACTTCTGTTAAAATCAGCGCGATTAGTGTAGCAACATATATAACTTACCCGTGTGTTCTTCCTCGGCTTGCAGATTCGCTAGCCAAACCTTGTATGCATCAAGTTGTTCATTTGTAATTGGATCATCACTATTTTGTTGACTCCTCTTTCGCTTCATGGGTGTTATGGTCACCTGATTGTCATTTACACGGCGGCGGGGGAGGTGGGGGATGAGGCGGCGGGGCGGCGCGGGAGGGGGTCCCGTGGGAGCGGGCGCCGGGCGGAGTAGGGGAGGCCGGGAGGGCGAGGGCCGAGGGGCCGAGGGGGCGGAGGCGGAGGGAGACGGGGACTGCGGTGGAGGTGGGGGGAGGTGGAGGGGGCGGCAGCGGGGGAGGCGACGGAGGCGGAGGGGGCGGTGGGCGGCGGAGACGCTATCTGGCGGCGGCTCTCTCTTTCTCCCCCTCCAGATTAGATTAGGGAGGGGATTAATTTGGGTGGAGGGTAGGCGGGGGCCACAAAAACGTGGGTCTAGGCGGGGGGTTTTGGCGCTTCGTCTTTTTTCGCGGTTTTTAGCAAGAAGAAGGCGCGCTTGTGACTTTGTTTGGGAGAATATTGGCGGGATCTCTATTTTGGCGGAAATTTAACTTCGTTTATAAATTTGCGAGCTGTCCAGTTTGTCAAATTTTAGAAATTTTGTTTGGGTGTCATCACATCATGTTTGTGGACCATTAATGATTTGATGAACTTTGTATAAGTTTGAGTGAAACTTAAAACCATGTTGATTAGGTACAAATGAATAACATGCACGCAATAGTTTAAAGTATGAGATTTGGTTCAGTCCATACGGAGGTGCTGGAGGTGCTAACACCTCCACCACATCTGGCCGTTCAATTGGTAGGGGCAGAATTGTATTTTTAGTTTTCCACGTTTAACTGAACGGTTAACTGTACAATACATGCTACAATACTTTGGAGCTGGTATTCAGAAACTTCCAAAATTATATATTCAGAAAAACTTCCTACAGGCTACAATTATAGTACTGCACATGAGAAATCGTAGAAGGTAGTACGTACACCGTTTGGTTGTATCAACCTATACAAGCGAGCAGTCGTGCTCCGAATGAGCTGAAAATTTCACGTTACACTCCCATCTATACCGTTGACGTGCCATTAGAATTCGCCGCCAAAGTTCATTTCATACTGCACATGAGAAATCGTAGAAGGCAGTACGTACACCGTTTGGTTGTATCAACCTATACAAGCGAGCAGTCGTTCTCCGAATGAGCTGAAAATTTCACGTTAGACTCCCATCTGTACCACTGATGTGCCATTAGAATTCGCCGCCAAAGTTCATTTCGTACTGCACATGAGAAATCGTAGAAGGCAGTACGTACACCGTTTGGCTATATTAACCTATGTGGGCGAGCAATCGTTCTCTGAATGAGTTCAAAATTTCACGCTGGACTCCCACCTGCACCGCTGACACGCCATTGCAATTCGCCGCCATAGTTCATTCTGTACTACGCATGAGAAATTATGGAAGATAGTGCGTACACCGTTTGGCTGTATCAACCTATACAAGCGAGCAGTCATTCTTTAAATGAAAAATCAAAGCTGATAATGTCCGTCTGCTGCACTGTTATCCTTGCTGTTTCTTTTTCTTTGAGGAATCCAGTTTGACAGTAACTAAAAACGGAATAGAAAGGTACCTTCTCGTGGAGTTTTAAGTTTTTATTCAAAATTAACAATTCAATTCCGGCATCCACTCGCCGTCACCGGCGCCCAGGGGAGGAGGGGACGGACGCGTCTCCTCCGTCGGCGAGGTGTTCATCGCCGCTACCATCGTCGACGGCGAAGTCGTTGAGGAGATCGCCTCGCCTCGCCTCTGACTCCCCGAAACTCTCTCTCTCTGCTTCGCTTGGCGTGAGGGAGGAAAATGATGCGCGTGCTGGATAGTTTTAAGACAGTGAGCACGTGAAATTACTCCTTTACCCATTTCGCTAACACCATCTCTGTGCACCACTCACAAACATCGGAGGTGTCAAAGTCATGATAACCATTGGATGAGCTTTAATGAACGGTTGAGAATCAACTAAGTGTATTGAACCATTTCTCTTAAAGTATACTGATCGCAACTATATCAATCCTCTAAAGTATAGTACCAGTCGCGCCCTTTGTTTCTTCATCGCAAAGGGTATCGACTTAGTTGCAAGCTTGGCGAGTTCCTATGCCACTACTTGTTTAACCTACGCTTTCTAAGGGACATGTAAGTCTTGATTATATCATCTTCATCAACTTCGCTAGGAAACTTGCAAGACAAGTGTTGGGGAGGCGGGCATTGAACCAACCTTATGAGTATTCGTACTATAACCGTTCTTAAAGAAGGTGTTCTGATCAATGAATGTGACTACATATATTTACAATATATGGGTTTATGATCAATATGGCATGACAATAGAGTAATTTGTGATGTTACAGAGATAGGTTCAGTTTAGTGAATAAAAGACGGCTTTCATTGTTTTAAAAGAAAAATACTTGCTTAAGTCTGGTGTTTTCGCTGGTTGTTCGCATATAGTGGGATAAAATACTAGTAGAAAAATAATAAGTATCCATGCGTGCAAGACTATGAAGTATCCATCAACCATGCATCATCGAATCTTCAACCAAAAACACGGCCGCCGCTCTAATTTTTCTCTCGTACGAGTCAGCCGCCGCACACCCGTATTTTTCACGTACAAGCCGCCGCTTTCTGTTTTTTTCGCTCAAAAAACGGCCAACACAGCACACGCGTCTCTATCTTTTTTATACAACCAACTCCCTCTCCTATTCAATCTCTATTTAAAATCCTAATCCTTCATAACATGGGTTTTTAAATTCTTTCTGCGCTTTCGATTTTTTCAGTCTTCCACGTGTCGGACTCAAATAAAAAAAACACAATACGTGACTAACTCGGCCGACTTCATCTTAGAAAAGAAGTTCAAGTAGTACTCAGCTAGAAAAGTTCTCTTTCCATTGTACGTGACTAACTCGGCCAAAACGTGTAATACTAATGTCCGTCTCGAAAACAAAATGTGTAATACTCGTGTAATGCATGAAGCATTTTTCTAGCGAGTCACGTATGAAACATGCATACATGCATTTCTTTTCTCTTTGCTAGTCCTGTATGAAGCTTCTTCCATCTCCTTTGTGACACATGTGCATTTCTTCTTCTTTTTTTTATGGCTCACATGCACATGCATGATTTTCTTGCTCGGCTGATTTCTTCTGGCTTTGGCATCTCAACATCTCCACATGCACAAACCTGTGATCAATTAAAATACTAACATTACGTAGTAGCCAATTCTCATGTAAATTTAAGCTAAATTTAATTAGGAGCGAGTTCACCTGTTGATTAATCTTTTTAGCTCGTGCTCGCATAATCGGTCCGATTAGAATGTCCTCATTATCATGTACACTCGAAATGATGGACAATGGACTAATGTCGACGAGACCTTCTAAACGCATCTTCACTTTAGGCTTGTACAGATCGAGTATATGCCTGTATATAATTAAATAAAATAGTAGTAACTCTATATCTCTAAATATAATAATTAAAGACCCAATTAAATTAGAGTTCACATGATAATATTTAATGTGGCTCAATAATTCCTTCCAGTTAAATAATATATTTAACTGAGAAGTGCAAGACATGAGCGTATCCGCGTCATCTGTGGAGGCGGGGCGACTGCTAGGTAACGGCGTTTGCGCGGTGGCCGCGGATGGTGGAGGCGGGGTGACTGCTGGGCGTGCGGTGGGAGGTGCCCAAGGTTTTATATGATAGGTGCTTACCATGCTTAGCTAAATAGAAATTTACAATTATAATTGACAGTGGGGTACAATAGTCTGGTGGTAAACGCCTTGGCCTCCGAGCTAGGAGGTTGTTGGTTCGATTCCTCCACATCCCATGGTTTTTGTTTTTATTTTTTCTATTCTAATTTTTATCCTCTCCTGTTTTGTCAAGTGAGACCTCCTCAACTGTGTTTTAGTGTCACTTTTCAATTTTTTTATCTCCTCTAGCAATTAATAACCATAGATAATATAATTCCTCCACACCAATTCAGCCCTTGCGTTGAGCAGTTAGGCCCACGAAAACAAAGCGTTGCAATAACAGATTATTGCCACGAACAATCATCATATATAGCAACAAATTTATTTCGTGGCAATACAAACTCATTTCATACGCATTGTATAGGAACCTTTTGCAATGCAATTGATGACTATGACAACGCAATAAAATTGTGGCAATATTGTCACCCACTCGCAACGAAATTCTATAAGGTGGCAATACCTCCTAACTATTGCAACGAAAATCAATATTATCACAACGCAAGACAACCGTGGCAATAAAGTCATACTACTCGCAACCATTTTCTAAATGGTGGCGATAAAGCCACCTTATTACAACGAATTCAATGACTATCGCAACGCAATATTTTAGAGGCAATACTGTGCACATATCGCCACGATTTTGGCAAAACGTTGAAATAGTACATACCTATTGCAACTAATTTAGTGTCGTTGCGATGCGTTTCGTGGCTAAAGGGTCGGAATCTAGTAGTGCTAAGTCAGATTAAGGACCGGTCTGTGAGCTACTGTTGCAAAGCCCTAATCGTACTACCACATGGCTGGTATGGGACAACCCTGACTGAATAATTTGTGAAGTCCCAACCTGAGTCAAGTCGTAGGTTGAAAGTGAGCGTGGTTGGTGCCATGTGAAGTCTCACTTGGGCGAGCGTGGTTAAGCCATGAGAAGTCTCGTCTAGACTCAAGAGAGGGTCGCGGTCTGGTGGATTCCTTATTGGGGTGAAACCTTAGAGTTGGCTTGACCAGGTTGAAGGCTTTGCATTGTAAAGGCCTTGTCACGACTTTCCACCGCACACCTAAGGAAGTGTGTAATCTAGTGGTACAAATGGATGATCGTGTCTTGCGAGTAAAGCTGTACAACCTCTGCAGAGTGTATAATCTATCCTGGATAGCCGTGCCCACGGTCATGGGCATGCTGAATAAAAGTTTTTCATGGATTAGATTTTATTTTTCTAAAATGATTTTCGAAAACCTTATGGATGGATGGAATCCATGAGAGAAGAAAAACATTGTGGGTGGATGGAACCCATGAGAGAGATTGGAAGCTTGTGGATGGATGGAATCCACGAGTGTTTGGAAACGTGTGGATGGATGAAATCTATACGTGATCTTTTGGAAATGATGGTCCGGGTGAGATGCCCGTGGATAGGTTGGTGTTTGGTCGGAGCCTGCACTGACGGTATTATTTTCAACTACAATTACTGTTTTTACTTATTGTATTAAATTCAGCATTTTCAATCTATTAATGTATTTCCTTAAATGCTGTTTTATGCAAACTAACCCTATAAGCCTTCCATTGAAGCCCTTATCATTATGTTGCATTTCTCCGTGTGATTTGGTGAGTACAAGTTTGTACTCACATTGCACCCTCCCTACAGAGAAGGATGATGTCGACTACGGTGAAGATCTGGACGAATAGGCCGCGTCTTACTGTCTTTTGCCTGTGGGCAGGCTTGGGCTTCGCTTTTATCAGTTTGCTTCCGCAGTTATTTCCTTTATTTATTTTGCCAATGGGCGTTGATCTAAGACTTGGCCATAAGGCCGTACCTTTTCATTTAATATAATTGGTCATTTGTGCTTGGTATTTATCTTTGTTGTACTGTGTGCACTAGCTGATCCTGGACTAGTGCAATTTATACAGAGGATCCAGGAGTCGTTACTCCGGGTTCCGACATTCTTTTTGTGAGGTGGTTGTAGTGAAGTTACATGTCAGAGAGGTCAATTGAGTGTCCATATGTTGCGGTCTACAATAGTATGTGAGGAGGAACACCCAATTTTACGATACATAACCAGAAGAACATTGAGATTATTTCAGGGAATGACAATTTCATAGACTTAATTCTCCTTAAGAACAAAATATGGGTTTGATAATTAAAAATGGCTAATTGCATCGACAGACTTAACTTAGTTGCATTTAGGGATTTAGGGCATCTGTAGTGTATATAACCCAAGGGGTCTTAAGGTGGGTCCCATCTAAACCTTAAGGCTGCCTGTTTGGTTCATGACCAGAAGTTGCCTAGCCACAAGTTAGGCGTGCCACAGTTTTTATGTAACTGTTTGGTTCACTGACGTAACTGTGGCATGCCACACTTTCTTAGCACCCGGCCCCACACGTCATAGACTCAGTTTCTTGCCAAACTTTGCCACAAGTGTGGCTTCAATTTTGTTAGCCACACTTTCTGTGGCAGCCACATATTGCCTAAGCTTAGGCACCAACCAAACAGGCCCTAACTCTATAGTGTATATAGCCCAAAGGGTCTTAAGACGGTCCCACTTGGCAGGTAAAGAAAAATTGTATTTTAATGCTTGTGGACAGGTCTTTAGCTTGAGGACCAGCCTTAAGCCTTTTTTGCTTATAGCCTACTTAAGATCGTCCCTGTAATGTATAAGGTTGACCTTAAGGTGGCTTAAGACCCTCTATTTTCATACACTACATATGCCCTTAGGACATTATCATTTGCCAATTTCTGTTTGCGCTCGCCTATCAAGTACCCACGGATTACTGTTACCCCTTTGTCCTTCGTTCCAATGTTGAATCAAGGAAAAGAACAAATAAAAGATTTCATTTCCAGCTTTAAGAAAGCTCATGTTCAAAATACAAGAAAGGTAGATAGAGGAGTATTGCTGGGGATATCAATTTACAAAATATCAAGCCACTAACAGAGAAACAACACCTCCCTTTACAGAACGTCGACAAAACTAAACAACTAAGAAACCGATAATTCGACCAAAAAAAGAATTCCATTACTGCTGAAAGGAAGTTATCTTATACAAAAAACTTCAGCTGGATGTGATAATAATTTATTTTCGATAGCCATTTTGTTCCTGTTTAACAAAAGAGATCATCAAAATGTAGCGAAGCAGAACCATTTCACCCCCTGAACCACCTTGCTTGGGGCGCCTCGCCCCAAATGAAATCAGAAATAGAGCTTGAAGCTGTTGTCTCATTTTGTGTTTTTCATTTGCACAATCTTGTTCCACTGTATAAAAAAAATAAAAAAATATCACTTAAAAAAGAACAAAGGAGTAGAAAACAAGAAAAGGTCATGCCTCGATGAGATTTTCCATTTGTATAACCTTCTTAGATATGGCTCAGGATGCGATGGAGGCCGGGGCTCTAGCGCAGCGAGTGCGGCGTGCATTTGGCACCGGCATCATGGGGAGGGCATCAGTGAGCAACCACAGAAGGATGGCAAACATGAGACCATCTTGGCAGCAGAGGTGGGGACTAGAGCTCGGAAGACAACAACAAGAAAGGAGGTGGAGGTGTAGAGGAGGAGATGCGCTAGTGGCAGGCAGCCTAGGAAGACCCACATGCTTCGACACAGAGAGGAGGGAAAAGAACATACCACTCACGAGCTATCTTTTTTATGCAGTAGAGATTTTAGATACCAAGATATGCAAGTTTCAGTCTAAGAGCGAAGGAAATGCTTTGAGAACAAAGTCAATGCAATCCCTATCTTGTCTAGGCTTTGGGATTTAGGGTTGTCGATATTTTAATATCAATCTTACGTATGATTTGTTTGGATTCGGAGAAACTCTTAGAAGACTCTATGTATGAGCCTACGGAGTAGAGACACAGGAAACTTTATCCTGGTTCGGGCCTTCTCCTAAGAGAATAACAACCCTATGTCCAGTATGATTGCTAGTTGCTAGAAAGTGGATTACAACAGAGAATTACACGAATGGCTAGTGCTATCTTGCGTGAATGATTCACCAATCGTTCCCTCCCTTCCTTTGACGTTAACCTTTAAATAGCTGGTGAAGCGATGACAGTTGTCCCGCGCCAGAAGACGCCTTGACGCTACGAATGATAACTGCCTGATGGAGGTTTCTGTCAGAGAGACACAAGAGGCCACTCACCATGTAGCGGTTGTGGTCAGAGAGAGATCGTGTGTGGTTAGTGGACTAAGTATATTCTAACTATTTTGTCAAACGAACCGATAGTGTAGTTCATTGTCGTAGATAAGTCAGTTGGAGATAGACTTAACGTAGGAATTACTATGACCTACGACTACATGGTCATAGAAAAATTTACGACTATGGGATAGTCACAGTTTGACTTACGACTATGTGGTTGTAGAAGGACTTATGACCATATGAGTAGTCACAGTAGAACTTACGACTATGCAGTCATAGAAGAACTTATAATTATATAATCATAGAAGTACTTACAATCATTCTGTCATATTTACCTCTTATCAATAAAGGATATATTCAAAAAATATAATAACATAATAATTTGATACACTACCCAACCCAAAATATCTCCCACTCCGACGCACGATGAGCCCCCTCGGCTCTGGGAAACGAATCCTCTGCAGTCGCCGTACGCGACTGTAGAGAGAAGTCGCGGATCTGAGCCGTCGGATTGAAAAAGGACGTCTCAGATCCGCTTTTGCTACAGTAAAAAGTATTGTAGCTACAGTAAAAAAGTAATGTAGCTACAGTACTTTTTACTGTAGCAAAAGCAGATCTGAGCCGTCTTTTTTCAATCGGACGGCTCAGATCTGCGACTTCTCTCTACAGTTGCGTACGGCGACTGCAGAGGATCTCGTTTGGAGAATGGGGATGGGGACGGACATGAGGAGGGGGCAGAGCCGCAAACGAGATCCTCTGCAGTCGCCGTACGCGACTGTAGAGAGAAGTCGCAGATCTGAGCCGTCCAATTGAAAAAGGCGCGTCGCCGCACGCCGTCCTCCTCCTGTCCTCCACCTCTCCGGCCCAGCGTTCGGCCCCAGGCGTCCAAGGCTGAC
Source organism: Dendrocalamus latiflorus (assembly GCA_017311315.1). Lineage (NCBI taxonomy): Eukaryota > Viridiplantae > Streptophyta > Magnoliopsida > Poales > Poaceae > Dendrocalamus > Dendrocalamus latiflorus. The sequence goes on from CM029663.1 coordinate 10,113,846, forward strand.
GCACTGCAGGTGCCTGGCGTCCCTCGCGCCCATAACGTCGGGCGCGTCTCCGCCGGCGAACGAGAACCACCTCATACAGACGCTCTGCGCCAACGGCCGCCTCGCGCGGGCCGCGGCGCTCCTCTAGGGCCTCCCCGCGCCCACGCATCGCACCTACGAGTTGCTCCTCCTCGCTGCCGCGCGGGCCGGGGACGCCGCGCTCGCTGCAGCCGTCCACTGCAGGCTCGAGGTCGACCCGGCTTTACGCTCCGACCCATTCCCCTCGACCCGCCTCATCGACGTCTACGCTGCGCTCGGCGCGCTCCCGGCCGCACGCCAGGTGTTCGACGAGGCGCCCGTGAAGAGCATCTTCGTGTGGAACGCGCTACTCAAGGCACTCGCGCTTGCCGACCATGGTGATGAGGCTCTCGTGCGCCTGGCTGACATGGGGCGGCTCGGCGTTCCCGTCGACAGCTACAGCTACGCACACGGACTCAAGGCCTGCATCGCCGCGTCAGCGTCGCACTCGCCGGCCTCCGCCCGTGTACGCGAGATACACGCACATGCCATCCGCCGTGGCTACGGATTGCACACGCATGTCGTCACCACTTTTATTGACTGCTATGCAAAGCTTGGGATTGTCAGCTGTGCCGAGCGCGTGTTTGCTGCAATGCCAGAGAGGAATGCTGTGTCCTGGAGTGCCATGATTGGGTGCTAATGCCAAAAACGAGCGACCAGGTGATGCCATTGAGCTATTCCAGGAGATGATGGCTTCTGATGCAGACCTTGTACCCAACTCGATCACAATAGTAAGCGTCTTGAGTGCTTGCGCAGGAGTGAGCGCACTCTGGCAGGGAAAACTATTGCATGCTTATATCCTTCGGAGGGGTTTTGACTCACTTGATTCAGTGCTGAACGTGTTGATGGCAATGTGCATGAGATGTGGATGCCTTGAAGTCAGCCGGCACATCTTTAATTGGATAGGACACTGGAGTGACATTGTGTCATGGAATTCATTTATATCTGGATATGGGATGCATGGCTTTGGCCATGAAGCGGTTCAGGTGTTTGAGGAAATGATCCAAGTGGGTGTTTTGTTAGGAATAATCTTGACTGATGCATGTTTGATTCTTGCATATAGAATAGATGTGTCAGTCACGTTCATGTGTTGAATGTTTTGCATGAGCATGGGGCCTGAAACGTGCTGTGTTCACGTTGTGGGCAGGTTTAGGTTGTGCATTAGTACACGGTCATGTGCAGTGGCGGATCCAGAAAATTTTTTTGGAGGAGCTGAAGTACCTTCAGCTCGACCTCAGCCCCTTCTACATTATACATCCATGGCTAAAAATTTAGGGGGGGCTCCAAGGGTCCGGTAGCGGTAGGGGGGCTCGAGCCCCCGCCCCACCGCTAGATCCGCCCCTGGTCATGTGTTAGTCACATACACGTAGAGTCAGCATGTTAGCCTGTGCTAATCAGCAGTGTGTTTGTTGCAACGAGATTAGCTAATGGCCAGGTCAATAAGCCGGCGAGTAGTTAGCTGCATGCAGGTTAGTTAGGCACGTTCGTGGCGTGGCCTGAGGTCAGGTGAGTGGATCGTGTCATGCGGCGTGCGCATGTGTGGAGCGTGTGCTCGTACGCGTGAGACCCGGGCAGTTGAGGCTCCCTGTGCATGTAAGCTGGGCTATATGAGTCGTGTACTTGCATGTTCATCATGAGAGGAATACAGAGAAAAAAGAGGTGTTCGTCACCGCAAAAAGAACCTGTGTCTATCCATTACAAAATCAGCTCCTGTGTGTTAGTACGGGTGAGTTTGTTGCTGCGTCGAGCATATCGATCCCTGGGCGGTTCTTACATTTGGTATCAGAGCGGGTTGAGGCAGCATCCCGGCCGTGATCGACGGAGGTCGCCACCACCGAAGAAGCAGCGACGCGCCATCGACACTGTGAAGATGAGCACCAGCGACAAGGCTGCTCAGGACGTCAGGATGGAGCGCGTGATCGGCGGCGTGATGGAGCTTCCGATGCTAACGAAGACGAACTACCACGAGTGGGCGCTCGTGACGCAAGTCAACCTGGAGGGCATGGAGCTCTGGGATGCTGTGGAGGCGGGCAAGGCCGAGCGCGCCAAGGATCGGCGGGCGTTGGCCGTCATCTTGCGCGCGGTGCCACCGGAGCTGAAGGTCGGCCTCGCCGTGAAGAAGACCGCCAAGGAGGCTTGGGAGGCGGTCAAGTCGAGGCGGATGGGGGACTCGCGCGTACAGGAGGCCAAGGCGCAGCACCTCCTCAAGCAGTTCGAGAACGCGGCGTTCAAGGACGGTGAGACGATCGACGACTTTGCCGTGCGGATCGGCTCCCTCGCCACGGAGCTGCGCGAGCTTGGGGAGAAGATGGAGGAGGAGCGCGTCGTGAAGAAAATGCTGCGGGTTGTGCCGGCGAGGTACAATCAGATCGCATGCTCCATCGAGATGTTCGCAGATTTGAAGACGATGTCGCTCGAGGAGCTTGTCGGGAGGCTGCGCGTGGCGGAGGAGTGCTGTGGCGGCGTTGAGGCGGCTGCAGACGGCGTCGGGCGCCTGCTGCTCACTGAGGAACAGTGGGAGGAGCGCCGGCGTCAACACGGCAGCAAGCAGCGGGCGCACGGCGGTGAGGAAGCACGGCACGGCAGCGGCGAGAAGCGTGGTGGCCGGAACGGTGGCCGGAGCGACGACGACGACGACGTGAGCAGCATGATCTCGGATGCAAGTAGGCGTTCGGGCCGCGCCAAGAAAGGCAAGTGCTACAACTGCGGAGTTCGTGGGCACTTTGCTAGCGAGTGCCGCAAACCAAAGAATGAAGAGGCGCTGCTTGCATCGGCTGACGACGAACCAACTCTACTGTGATGAAGCGTCAAGAAAGTCAAGATTAGGGGAGGCATTGTTAGGAATAATCTTGACTGATGCATGTTTGATTCTTGCATATAGAATAGATGTGTCAGTCACGTTCATGTGTTGAATGTTTTGCATGAGCATGGGGCCTGAAACGTGTTGTGTTCACGTTGTGGGCAGGTTTAGGTTGTGCATTAGTACACGGTCATGTGTTAGTCACATACACGTAGAGTCAGCATGTTAGCCTGTGCTAATCAGCAGTGTGTTTGTTGCAACGAGATTAGCTAATGGCCAGGTCAATAAGCCGGCGAGTAGTTAGCTGCATGCAGGTTAGTTAGGCACGTTCGTGGCGTGGCCTGAGGTCAGGTGAGTGGATCGTGTCATGCGGCGTGCGCATGTGTGGAGCGTGTGCTCGTACGCGTGAGACCCGGGCAGTTGAGGCTCCCTGTGCATGTAAGCTGGGCTATATGAGTCGTGTACTTGCATGTTCATCATGAGAGGAATACAGAGAAAAAAGAGGTGTTCGTCACCGCAAAAAGAACCTGTGTCTATCCATTACAAAATCAGCTCCTGTGTGTTAGTACGGGTGAGTTTGTTGTTGCGTCGAGCATATCGATCCCTGGGCGGTTCTTACATTAATGTGAGATCTGGACCTGGCCGCATACCTAGGTCCAGCCGGGTTTTTACTCCCCGGGCCACAGGTCCACATGGGCGGAACACAACCAAGCCCACGGAGCAACGGAGCAACAACCTTATAAGTGGTACTGGGCCTTCTCCCCCCAAAAGACTAGTCCAATGGGTGGGAGCTCCCCCACACTTACAAGTTGTGCTTTCTCCTCTTCCACAACCAATGTGGGATTATTCCCAACAATCTCCCCCTCACACATTGGTTGGACACATCTACAACCATGAGGTCCAAGGAGGTGTTAGGCACCTAGGCTCTGATACTAAATGTGAGATCTGGACCTGGCCGCATACCTAGGTCCAGCCGGGTTTTTACTCCCCGGGCCACAGGTCCACATGGGCGGAACACAACCAAGCCCACGGAACAACGGAGCAACAACCTTATAAGTGGTACTGGGCCTTCTCCCCCCAAAAGACTAGTCCAATGGGTGGGGGCTCCCCCACACTTATAAGTTATGCTTTCTCCTCTTCCACAACCAATGTGGGATTATTCCCAACATGTTTCACCATGTATCATCACATTTATCAGTGCCCTTGGGGCTTGTAGCCATGCCGGACTCGTGGACGAGGGGAAGAGGCTGTTTGAGTCCATGGTTGAGTATAGTGTCACACCTCGTGCGGAGCACTATGCTTGCGTGGTAGACCTTCCTCAAGTGTGGGGCGCGCTTCTTGCAGCTTGCCGTATTCATGGCCATGTGGAGTACGTGGAGATGGCTTGCTCTCATCTTTTTGATCTTGAGCCCAGAAATGCTGGGAATTATGTACTCCCTGCTGATATTTATGCTCGAGCTAAGTTGCACAACCAAGTTGGCGTGCTAAAGGAGCTGCTTGAGGAGCATGCACTGGAGAAGGTGCCTGGTTGTAGCTGGATAGAGGTGAAGAAGAAGCTGCACACATTCGTGTCCGTGGACAACAAGAACCCACAGGTTGAAGAGCTCCAGGCTCTTATAGGTGAGTTTGTGGCACAGGAGAATGGTGGCTATGTCCCTGACACAGGGGTTGTTCTATATGATATTGAAGAAGAGGAGAGGATTTTGCTTGGTCAGTGAGAAGCTGGCGGTTGCTTGTGGGCTTATCAACACAGGCAATGGAGAAGTCATCAGGATCACGAAGAACCTCAGGCTATGTGAGGACTGTCATTCGGTCACCAAGTTCATCTCCAAATTCACAGAGCGGGAGATTGTTGTGAGGGATGTGAATCGGTTTCACCACTTTAGGGATGTAATTTGTTCATGTGGGGATTATTGGTGAAGATGCTGCAAACTCATCAGTGTTTTTCTGAGCTTTACTGATTATGCTGAATGACCAATGAAGAAGTCGGTATTGTTGTATAGCCTAACATATTAATTAAACTAGCCATGATGACCCGGTCTTTCAGAAGGAACCTCAATTTGATTGCTGAGTCTTTGTTTGGAGACTTCTTCCGGACAATTTTGACACAATTGCAATGGAACCCCTTTTAACACATTTCTAGTAGTAATGGTGTCTTGACACATTTGAAATAGACATTGTAATTCTGCCACATTGGACACTGGACATGGGTGTAATTCTTGTAAAATCCCAACTAATCTTGATATTGAGACTCAAGATTTGCTGAAGATATACACGTATAGACCATTTGTTATGATTAGAATTGACAGATTAATAGTTCCTGTGATTTGCTATGCGCTGTGGGGCATAATGAATGATTGCTGGCTTCAGTGAATTGTGGAGATCACTGGTGGTTTGTTCCTTTCGGTATGATTTGTCTGTCTTATTGGCGAGTTTTTTTTTATGCAATTGATGGTGTTCATCTCATTGTCTGCACCTGTCAGCTACGGCCAGTAAGTTGTCACAGAATAAGGCCGATTCAAGCGAACCTATTTTGCCCCCAAAAAAAAAACTGCGCCCTAGCCTGAGTCGTGTGCACCGCCTGGTGCCCAAGCTTGCCTCAGGCTTGAGCAGCGCACACATTGTCCCCGATGGTCACGATCATATCGGATAAAAGAGTAGACGGACTCGAGAGTTGAGACGCCATCCGTTAAGGGGTTTCATCTGAAAGACTAAAACCTCAACTCTGGTATAAATATATTGGCGGAATCCGAAAGTTACAAGTATTCTCGTACCAAAACGGTGTGAATAAACCATTGGGCAATGACGTCGCAGAACTACGTAGTACCAGTTTGTCTCTCTTTTCTTCCTATTACATCGATGCGTTGGTAGTCGTTTTCTCTTGCATGGCATAAAGAGAAGGGAGCTCTGAAGAGGGAGATCGGCGATCTGTCTACAAAAACTGCTCATCAACAGAGGTCCTTTACCTGCAATCATACAAGTCGAAGGTTAGCAAATAGTAATAGTAGAGCATTCTTGCGAAGCGAAGTAAACCATGACTTACATCATTGCAAAGGAGATCCCTATGGGTGTATACAACTCCCTTGTCACCGTTCACTACTTGTCCACTACCTCGTAGAATGCTATATATGATGAAGAAATAATGTATAAATATTACATGAAGATGCTAATAGTGTGTGTAAAGCTAGTGATTTTTTCTCTGTTGTGTTTGTGTGTGATAATTACATTGGAGCTCAAAAAATCTTGCATAAATCGAGGAAACTACAAGGGAAAAATGCTACGTGCAGAAAGCATCCTCACATGATCTTTCCTAATATTTGTTGGAGATAAGGTAACGAGGGAAAATAATTGCAGATAAATATACGACATGGAATTGGAAACCTACCATCGAGTAGTTAGAAGCCCGTCTACACCAACAGGTCCCCGAGCATGTATGCGCCCTGTACTTATGCCCACCTATTCAAGACATTTGTAAAGGTTCAAAAACAGAGCACTGAAAGATGTGTGCATCAGAGCTATTTGAAACCTCTTAACCTTTTAGCATTTGACAAATTAAAACTTTTAGTTTACACCAAATGCATGCCACATCTAACTTCAATATCCCCCAAAAAAGTAACACCAACCCATGGTTTTCCTTAGATCTCACTGTAATTCTCTAGGATGGTTTTAAAAGGGGCTTGGTGAAGCGCATGCACACAAGCCGGTTAATAAAAATCAACTCCACAAAATTGCTTGGAGTTTAGGTGAAATTACTTTGCTAGGCGTTCAAATTTAGTAATGTATGTGTACTTAGCAAGCTTATAAGAAACTTGTGAACCATTAAATAATCCTTTTACCAAACATGACATTTTGAACATACGACCCTAACCCAACTAAATATATAAATAATATGTAGTTCACAAACTACAAACGTTTCATTAACCTTTTTTTAAATCAAGACGTTTCATTAATCTTATTCTATATTAAAGCTAGTACAAAAAAAGAAATTAGATAGTGCCACATCATTATATTTTACCCCTTCCTTCCGATTTGCAACCAATAGACACGAATGCATTAGTGCATATTAGTTCATAAAGTGTGGACCATATTGAAAACTTCCATATCCCTCCCTCTTATATGGTTAAAATACCAACAAGTGTTCTCTAAAAAAATCAACAAGTAGATTGTCGTTGATTACCGCACTTAGATGGATATCTATTACACAGTTGAAATAGTACGTGGATCATAGATTGTCCTAGATTAATGTGCTTAGATGGAGGGGAAATATGGTTGGAATGGAAAGGTGTTTGAAAAAAATCATAACTTTTATCCTTTAAATATTCTCACAATAGACTTCAAATACTAAAATACAAAATAAGACTAATGTATTTTTTTTTATCTTTGACTGCTATTTTTCTTTACGCAATTAACCTAACTTTTATCCTTTAAATATTCTCACAATAGACTTCAAATACTAAAATACAAAATAAGACTAATGTATTTTTTTATCTTTGACTACTATTTTTCTTTACGCAATTAACCTCGCTCCTCTTAAAATTTGGAATTTGATCTACCGACCATTCAAATAATTTAGATCAACATACATCACACAAATCCCTAGCTCTCTTCCTCTTCCGATTTTTCAACTTGACACACCAACCTGATATTTAAGCTATATACATAAATAATTACAAAATATATTATTTATCTAATTGGATAAATTTCTAAAATTACATAACAATTGATGTTACTAGTTTGATATATAGTTGAAGCAAATCCTTAAGTGGCAAGTAAATCAAAACACGTGATATTGGCATACAAAACCAAAATGTTTAATATATAGTGACAAAAAATTGAACTACAAAGTTTATGCACGAATGGTTAGAAGGAAATACCTCTGCACCCAAACCAAAGCGAGTCCCATCACAGAACCGTGTGCTTGCATTATGGAACACAGCAGCACTGTTGCAGTTTAGATGAAATGTCATGTCACTCATTACATCCATATTTATTATAAAGTGAAAGTTTTATCAAATAAAACATAAGAAATGAAGCTAGCAAAACGAAAAGTTGTGACCACAAGAACCGCAAAAAAAGTTGATTAAATACCTATCAACTTGTTGTAGAAAAGTCTCTGCAGCCTTGTCATCACTTGTGATAATACAATCTGTGTGTGCACTGAAAAGAAATTCTTCAAGGATTTCAAATTCAATCTAATTAAAAATTTTAACAATTAATTAATGAGGATTTCTTGAAAGAAAACCTACGTACCTTCCATAATGATTTATATGGTCAATCGCTGACTGTACATCATCAACAAATTCAAGGGTACATGCCATTGATCTATACTCATGATGAAATGAATCTACTTTTGGTATTTTCAATGTGTCATGTGCAACAGGCCCACCATAGATAACAACTCCTGCAATATGACATTGATTAAAAGATTAAAGATAACTACTCAGTATTCATTAGTGTCTATGACTTACAGGGACTTGCTAGGGTGCAAGATGATAAAATTTAAATTGACGTTGATTTAACATATTCAAAACATTAGATACATATAATAGATTTAGTAATGAAGCAGAACTATAAAATTGATCGTTATTTTACAACTCAAAAGGAATACTTTTGTAAAAACACGTCAAAGACACATTACATAAAGAGTAATGATTGGGAGTGAGCTCAAACCTTCTTTCCCAAGTTCCACCAATAAATTATCAAGGCCCTCTGTCTTGTTCAGATCTTTATGAACAAGTAGTGTTTCCTGCACAGAGTATATTATGTATTTTAAGAGTTTATTTTTTTAGGAATTAATGTCACAAATGGTGTATAAGATTTAAACATAAACTAACTGCTTGAAAATAAAACCACTGCTACGATAAAGCGATAACAAAACAATTTCTATTAAATATGTTATGAGGATAGATATAGTAAATTCTGAGTCAAATATTATGACCTCTCACATAAAAACACTTGCTTTCATACTGAAGGTCAGCATGAGTAGCCAGCATTGATGTAGAACACAAATACAAATTTATAAAAAAATGCAATAAATAATAATAACAAAGGCAAGATATCAACTAAACAATCTATTTTCCATGAGTATGCGAAGTTTTTTAGGAAAGCATTTTAATAAATTATTAAAAATTTAGTTTAAATAGAAGGATATATGCATTGAGCGGTTTGCACTAACTAAACTTTTAAAAATAGAGAAGTACCATGGCATTACACGCTGTCGGATAATCAACCTTTGCATCCAACACAACACGTTTTGCCATATCCATGTCTGCTGATTTATCAATATAAACATGGCAGATACCATCTGTAGAAAAATGAAAATAACTTCACTCACATATGTTATACTAAAATCACAAGAATATATAATTTACATAACATATGCTAAAATATAACCATATTGTAATAACATTAAGTGACAAGAATACAGTGATCGAAATTAACTTACCAGCATGACCAAGAACAGGAATCTTGGTTGCTACTTTGATTTGAGAAATGAACTTATTACTACCTCTTGGGATAACAAGATCAATCACATCATCAAGCTGCACAGTGCACATCCCGTTTAGACTTATTTTTGTACTTACCATCCAAAGAATCACATTGCATGCTCACCTTTAGCAAATCAGCAATTTCATCTTTGCTTTTTACAAGGCCAACAAGCCTTTTACCAACAACATTTGGAATCGCGTCAGTTATGACCTAATAAAAGCAACAAATCAATATTTCTAAAGCATACTTAAGCTAAAAAATACATTGCTGCATTACTAGTAACTCAATAAGTTAGAAAAATGCATGATACCTTATGTAATATTGTGTTTGATCTCATAGCTTCTTTTCCTCCTTTCAAAAGAAGACCATTTCCACTTCGGATTGCTAAAGATGCAATCTATACAATAATATGTTGATTGTAAATAAGTATTGACTTTGCAACTAATTGTTAGCAGTTATTTTTCTAAGGAATAAGTCCACTTTTCAACCCTCAATTATTGGGGTGGTATGGAAATCAACCTTAAAACTCTTAAAATCGTTCACTTTACAATCTCGAACTCTCAAAACTGTCTAAAACATAACACTCACCTTAATCCACAGTGGTTTTCAATGATGTGGCATTGACGTGGCACCGGATGGACGGTATTAGGCTAATATGGACGCTATGTTGGCATGGATTTACTAACATGTCAGTCTCTACAGTTGGAATTAGGCTGACTATAGAGCGCATGGGCCAGTTGGAATGGATGATATGGCACACAAGGGCTTGGTTTCATTTAGAGTAATGGGGCTAGAGTGTCAATGAGGCAAGGGCCTTCCCATTTGTTTCAAACAGAGGAGAGAGAGGAGGTAGTCATGGGAGGCCATGGTGGAGCTCAGAGAGGGTAGAGGAAGGCTAGAGGATGATGAGAGACGGCAAAAATGGATAGAGGAGATCGTGACGAAGCCGTAGGTAGCAATGGCTCGGACAGAGGTGGGCTGCAGCATACAGATGGTGAGCGCGATGGTGGCCACGTGCTTGGGCATGGCGGTGGTGGCTTGGTGACGAGAGAAACCAAAATTTGGAGGGGGCTTGAGCATCTACGTGGCGAGACAGTTCCAAATGTGCAAGCGGTGGCAATGAAAGTGCACCGAGTGGCTCTAGCTACGTACCAGTGGCGACGCGGGAACAGTTGTGCGAATACTATTCATTCCAAGGCAATATGGCTAGCCTAACAGGTTTTCCATGTCTAGGAGCATGATATGACGCGAATGGGATGGGTGGAAGCTCACTGATGAATAATTTTGGTTGTGTAGTGCTTGGCGGTGGCACGATGGACCATAGGGGAAGAAGCTCCGATTTGGCGGCTTCGGTGGTGAGCTTTTTGCAAAACCATTCGCATCGCCTTGTGTTCTACCTTCCAATCTACTCATCCCTCTATTTTATTGATTTTCATTCATCGTGCACATAGTTGAAAACCTCAAATCTTTTTCGCCACCACCCTTTGCCGCCTTGATACACCGCTCCCAGTTAGTTTCCACTAGATCCATCCCCACTACTGAGTTCGCCTTCTCGTGTTCTACCCTGTGCTCCCCTTCCTGTCACCAATGCATTGTCGTACGTCATCACCACCATTGCTTGCGTTGTGCTGTCGGTTGTTGGAGGTTATCATCAATGATGTCAATCGTGTCAGTTTGTTCACCTTGTCACCCACTTCGTTGCCGTTGCCATCGTTCGCCGGAGCCCTCGGTTCCCATGCTCAACCAGACCACCTCCTATCTTCATCCCTCTGCCGTTGGTGCTAAGCACGATTAGCTAGGGGATTAATTAGAGGTTAATATTAGGGCGACTGGCGGGCCATAACCATTAAGAAAATCTAACTAAATGTGATTTCTAGAATTGTCTCCATGATAGCTGGGTCCCACCATAGTCAAATTAAGAGTTTGACATGTTAGCAAGCCTATATCAACATAGCGTCCAAGTTAGTCTAATACCATCCATTATGGTGCCATGTCAATGGCATATTATCGAAAACCACTGTGGTTTAGAGTGAGGGTTGTGTTTTAGACGGTTTCAAGAGTCCGAGGTTTAAAGTCAACGGTTTAGAGTTCTAGGTTGATTTCCAAACCACCCCCAATAGTTGAGGGTTGAAAATTGGACTTAATTCCAACTCAAAAGGTATTCACCTGGACCAAGGCATCAGGACGAGACTCAAAAATAATTAGAACACCCAATGGGCAATATGTCTTCTCAAAAACTAGATCTTTAGCAACCTACACAAGAAGTCCTTGATTGGTTAGAAACCTGAATTACAGGCAGTTAACATCAAATCTTAGTACAACATATATCACGACATATCTTTTTTTTTATTTCAAAATGTGGTTCATCGCTTTCACCTCTGTTCTTTTCAATGTATGGGCAATAGGGTCCTCCATGTCAGCAATTACATGAATGGATCTCGCAAGGCTTGTTATCTACAAATAGATAATATAACGAGAAATGAGAACATTTCAAGTGACCAAAAAGAATCAAATAGATAAATAATCAACATGAAGATACTGCCGAGACGAAGATATATATTGACCTACCTTTCCTGGCTTTATGGTCATCCTAGCAATCAAAGATTTATCATAACCTGCATATTGTGCCACAGCCAGATCAGCTTCGTTCTCAGAAATAATTAAATCCTCATTTGCCTCCAGAGCATCGGCAATGTCTAGCAATATCTTTTTACGTTCCTCCGATGACAGATTCTGTTTAGGTGGCCACATACAACACAATAAATTAGCAAGGGCAGCAAGAAAACCAAAATATTGGGATGTTATGTTCCTTTGATATTTGTTATTCAAAAGAAAAGACGATATATCTTTGTATCCCTCCAACATGTACAACACAAACAGAAACTAAGTACATCATAGTTTGGAAATTTCAATGCTTCCTTGTTTCCAGAAAAGAAAGAAAGAAAGAAAACCTGTAGACGTCTTGAGCAATCTTTTGCAGCAACCGCCATCTCACGGGCTGTCACTTCCTTGGAACAATCCCATAAATTTGCTTCTTTATGGAAAAGCGTACCAATTTTCTCTCCTCGGAGGATCTTAATAATGCTATCTGTTGCAAATCCACTTCATGGATAGTAACAAAGTTAAAGCGGAACTGAAATTTCTAACAAGTAGACATTAAATTTGGCAAGCACAATTCCTTAGGAAAAAACAGTGGCAAGCACAAGGCTACTGTTGGCAGTTGAAGCGTTGATACGAGCCAAAATGCACAACATGCTTCCCTACTTATCAAAATGAAAAGTCAAGCCTCCGTAAATTAGTCACTGTAATGAAGAAATCAGACACTAAATGTGGCAAGAAGAAATTTCGAGATGCGAAATTTGATACTAGTACTTTAGAACGCTATTCGGATTGAATTCAACACAAGCTGGCCACAGCAGTGCCCCCTTGGATTATCTAGTGCAAAATTTTCATGCACTAACTCTCCAGTCTCCATAATTAATTACCAATCGTTGCAGTTAAATACTTTTGAAATATCCAATTATTACAGTGATAATTCAATAACTCAATGTGTAAGGATTGACTGTATAAAGGTAACAGCCGGCACTGTGGCTTACGGCTTCTCTCAAACAAATAAACGGGACGGCTTCTCCGTCGCCGTTTCAAAGCGACTTATGAGAACAATCTTTTTAAGCGGTTTATCGACATTCGGTTCGTTCACACAAACCCTCGCGCTACAACCAAAAACCATAAACCACAGTAGAAAATAACCCATAGCATTCTTACCATGGAAAAAAATATAGAAGGTGGTGCTGCAGTATGTTATCTTACAGGAATATCTAGTATCTATGCATATGGCTACATTCCATGCTATACTAGCAGAAAAAAAGGTCCTACTCACCTTGCAATTACAACAGGTACGCCCTTTGATGCAGCAGAAACAGCAGCCGCCACTTTAGCTTGCATTCCACCTCTTCCTACACGAGACTTCTCCCCGAAATTAATTAGCTTCCCATGTTTTTCATTAATGTACGTGTGGAAAATCTTTGATTGAGGATCACTCGGTGGACCGCTGTAGAGTCCCTCCACATCACTAAGCATGATAAGAAGATCAGCATTCAGTTCCACCGCCAACAGTCTAGCCAAGCTGTCGTTATCCCAGAATATACCGGATGAATCCTACACATCATGAAAATGTGAAGTGATAACACTACTACAAAAAGAATCATCACAGACGGCTCAAAAGTGTCATTACAGATGGTTCTCTGAACCGTTTGAATTTATGTGTTAATGATAATCGGAGGTTATCACAGACAGTTTGTAAGCCGTCTGTTATAAATACAACACATACGGTTTGTAACTAAAACCGTTTATGAAGAACACTATCATAGACAGCTCGAACCATAAACTATCTGTGATACTCACACATCACACAAGGTTCTAATTACCAACCGTCTGTGATGGATGAGTATCACAGACGGTTGGTATATAGAACTGTCTACGATACTTTCACATCATAGACAGTTGGTAGATAGAACCATCTGTGATGTACGAGTATCATAGATGTTTTTTGTTCGAGCCATCTGTGATGGCCCTTTATAAATGGTGTATACTACAAAACCGTTTGTGATAGTTTATTTTATACCTAAAATTTTTTTCTATTTTTTTGGTTAACCTCAAGAAATGTTAACTATGTCCTTTAAAAACAAGCAAATACAGCAACAAACACAACAACATATTCTATTTCCATTAAGATTAGAATTCACCATTATAACATAACGAGCAGATTACCCATCTAACACAGTAAGAACATGAAAAGAACGCATCTCCTAATACTAAGAATCCAACTCTTAAACATGGCAAGAACATAGAAGAAGCAGAGAGATTTTGATGCAGCGCGCGAGCTGGATGTCCTTCACACCTGCCGTCACCGGTGCCGACTTAAGCACAGTCTTGGTAGCTAGCTGCTTCTGCGGCGTCTTGCTGCTCATAAACTTGCGTGCCATCTACTTCGTAAGGGCCATCAGGGTCGGGGTCGAGGAGGACAGCGAGGAGGCTGGAGAGATTTTGAGTGCGGTAGAGGATGGGTTTGGGTGAGTATGTATAGGGGAGAGAGAGGCGGGAGTGAAAAAAATTCTTCGGCACTGGGACGAAGAGGTGGGGGTTTATGGGTTTCTATTTGCTGAAATTGCGTTGGGGAGGATCGACGGGCCCAGCAATCAGGGATACATAATTATCACAGACGGTTCGAATCACAAATCATCTGTAATACATAATTATCACAGATGGTTTAAACCACAGCCCGTCTATGATACATAATAAAGGAAGACAATATATGCATATACCGGTGCAATGTAAATAGCTAGTCTCAAAAGATAAAA